>CM070033.1:139809674-139821601 GCA_036250615.1 Ptychadena robeensis
TCCCAAGACTCCTATGTTTGCTTATGGAGTCCACTGCATTAGTTACCACACAAACATAGAGCAGGATCATGCATCCCAGTGTCCTATTTGGTGGCCTCAGTTACTGTGAGACTGAAAGTGTTTTAAAACCTGTAGTACGTTCCCATACTTTAAAGCCATTCTGTTGTTGAACATCATAAGGTAATGCTTCTCCTTTACAAAGCCAGGCTGAGGGTTTGAGGTTCAGCTGGAGGTCTGGAATATATATGTTTATCCCATTGCATGCTCTAACGCTTGATATTAAGAATTTGAGAGGTAACATCTGATACTAATTACTGCTGATATAACGTTTTCTTCTCGGTCTTCAGTTTTCAATGAATCAACAAAATGTTTATAGGCTAGAGTGTATGCAATTAATTAGACATCAAAAGCTGTATATATAACAAAACAAACCCATGTTATATATACAATGACAGTAAAGCACATTCTTGAGAATGCATTGTTTATATAAGGTTATTTAATAATGGAAATGCTTTTTGAATGTAGAAGCCAACATGGTTAATACCGGAGAGATAAATGGTTCCAGCAACCTGATGGATTTTCTTGATGAGCCAATTCCAGATGTTGGGACATATGAGGACTTCCATACAATTGACTGGTTACGGGAAAAGTCACGGGACACAGACAGGCATAGAAAAGTAAGAGGACCGGTTCATTAAATCATGATGGAATGTACAGGTGATTTGCGGTAAAAAAATCATCCAAAAGTTCCTTTAGTTCAGTAATTCAACCTTAAAGGTGAAACTAATATATGAAATAGACTGATTACATGCAGAGCGAGATATTCCAAGCCTTTATTTGATATAATTTTGATGATTATGGCTTACAGCTTATGAAAACCCCAACAATCTAAATATCAGAAAAGTAGAATATAACATGAAATCAATAAAACAAAGATTTTTAATTGAAAAATGTTGGACCATTGAAAAAAATAATCCTGCATATGTTCTCGGTACTTGGTTTGGGCCCCTCTTGCATCAATCACTACCTCAATGCAGCGTTGCATGGAATCTTCAATGCCAGGATGCTTCAACAGCGGCCTTCAGTTCTTCTGAATTGTTCCCTCTCATCTTTCTCTTGACAATGCACCATAGATTCTTTATGGGGTTCAGGTCAGGCAAGTTTGCTGGCCAATGAAGCACAGTAAGGCCTTGTTTCCACTAAGTGTGGGGACACCTTCCGCTAAGCGTATTGCTTTGGTAGGGATCCCAACCGAGCACATAGGCCTTACCTGCTCGTCGCAGTAAAGACACAGATGCAGATCTTCAAACCTTCTCTGCCTTCTGAAGTATTGTGTTAAAGCCAATTACTTACTGTGAATTACAGAACACTTTCCTTCCTAAGGGGACAAGCACTGCTCCTCCATTAACCCAGTACAGTTAGAACCCAAGGACACATGTTTAAAATAAAGGAAAAGAACATAAGCACAGTACAACCTAAAATATAAACCATTTACATATGAAAATTATGAGACAATGGGTAAGCTTGCTGTCAAACCACTGCACAATGGTTGGCTATGTATAGACCAGGGGTTCTTATATTGATTTATTCTATGGTCCCCAAACAAAATTGGGCCCCAACCCATGCTTTAAGAAACACTGGTCTAGAGCCTTTACCTAATGTATAGTATTTAGGGGGTAACACAGAGTACTGACCTCTCTTCTGGAAACAATATCCACTTCTGAGGAAATAATCGAGATTTTGCTCCAAGACTGACCAAATAGACCTCAATGTGTTGGAATTAGACTGAATTGAAAAATGATCCTTTTATAATGTCCAGATAAAAATCAACCCTATGTCAGTCCATAGAGATAAATCAGGTCAGCCTTCTTCCCTTGTTGCTGTCTTATGGTGTGAAGTAAGAGACTAACCTTTTCACTCCTTGTATTCATACAAGTACTAATAATAATATTTATAATGCCAATAATACTAATGAAGGGCTTTCTTCTAGATTACAAGCAAAAGCAAAGAGTCTGTATGGGAATTTATCAAAGGACTTCTAGATGCCTGGTCCGGATGGGTAGTCATGCTTTTTATTGGACTTTTATCAGGTATGGTCAAGCTTATTGTATTGAATTTCATTGCTTTGGCAAACATTTTGAGTGCATATAGTAGAAAAAAGATTAAGGCTTTTGTGATCCTGGGCTCTCTTTTAGGAACCTAATCAAGGTTCTCAAGCATGCTTTACACACTTGCTTCTAGAACAAAATTTCCAACACCCCATAATAACCGTCCAACACAACCGTTCCTCAATGCGTATAGGAAGCAATCCGCACACGGGCACAAAATCCAAAAGTATTTTATTGAAATATCCAACGAAAATCAAACATCATAATTGTAGGTATAGATATCTGATAATTAGCAATAGGATGCCCTCCTAATAAATATGTTAATTAAATGAAGGTATGTGTGTCAAGTCACAGGTCTTTTTCTTCAGCAATAATCTGGTAAAAGGAATTTGGTCAATGGCCTATGCTCTATATTTAAAAATAAAAACCAATATAAAATGGGACATAATGGGGTAACTGTATTCTTTAATATAGTAGTATAGTATGTGTGTTAAATAAAAGGCTTTGTTTTCAAAAATATTTGCCAAGTTACTATGGTGTTACTTGAGAGACCTGTATTATTCCTGTAGTTAAAGACTATTCTTTATACCCCTTCTAAACTTTGAGTTATCCTACATGTACAGAAGATTCCAGGATGGCATGAATTTTGGTACTAATATAAACCAGCTGTAGATGTCAGTATTTCCCTTACCAATAGTACAGCTTGATTCATATAAGGTCTATGGCCATTCAGTTGGTTAGTTGTAACAATTGGTTTTTTTCTTTTTCCAGTCATTAATACGCATTGGCTGCAATGACTGAAATTAAAGATCATTATGGTCTTTTATGATAATTTAATGAACTGATAACTGTCTATAAATTTAAGAATAAGGCGTGTTTGTACACGTCTAACCCAGACAGAAATAAACATAACACTTTTTTGTTAGTTGAGAAGTTTAGACATACTTAAACTTTTAAAAATACATACTTTATTTACTTTTTTTAATTAAAAACTTTGTATAATTTATAGAAATTCAACATTTTTAGAAGTGTTGATTCCTACAAACTGTTTCATTCAGCTCCAGAAATGTTGGATATTGTATAAGCCAGTGGTTCCCAAACCTTACTTGCAGGGCCCCCCTTTTCTATTCAGGAACAATATCGAACTTTGCACTGAAATGTATAACCACTGTAGATCAGTGCTGTTGATTTCTGTATCTTATTATTACATTATTATTATTACAATTACTTATTATTCATTTTAGAATATATGCTAAGAGTTCCAGCAACAACCTCATTACAAAAATTTTCCTCAAGCATTATGAGATTATAATAAATACAGACATAAAGAGGTCTCTTGCTTTTGACCCAACCACACAGTTTTCCGAAATGTTGGGGCCACTTGCTTTTGGTGAAGCCATGAGCTTTCCTGTGGTTCTTTGCTTTAAGAACATAGAAAATAGTAAAAACTATCTGAGAAATTTATAATAAGTAATAGGACCATGTTAAGTTGTCTAATGTGTTAACTCCCAGGTGCCCAACCTGGAAGTTCCTTGGTGGCCCTCCTTGGTTTTCCACTTGCGGCCCCAGAAACCTAACTGTTAATGCATAGGCCATAGGAACTCACCTGTCCTCGCCCAGGATCTTCTTTGGGAGGGAAGAGGAGGAGAGGAACTCGCTCTGGCTGAGCACATGACAGCCAATCAGCAACCCAGACTGAGCAAGTCCCTCACCTCACCAAGAATATCCCGTTCTAAGATGTGTACCTATGCTCCCACTATTCCAACATGCCATACATACATGCCACATAGATATCATCAAAGGCTTTAAAGATATCTATGAGGCACATAACCTTTGGTGATATACATGACACAAAATGTGCATTACCATAAAACAGTGTTCCCTTATGCTTGAAGTATCATTAAAAACAAGTTTTGTTAGTTAAAAATGAAAATAATGTCTTCTAGCTCTGCATGCTGTCATTTCTTCATTATAAAATGCTTATACAAGTCAGTTGCCCACCACTGTGTTAATTCATGCCTAGCATGACTGCTTCACTTTGAATCAATATGCATTTTTCCTTATTCTCCCTCACTTCTCACTAAAAAACCAAAGGTGAATACCATGTTTTCTCCATGGAGCTTGGAGAGTTGTCACTGTTTATCCACACAAATTTCCTTTGTGGGTTTCTTCTTGCTCTGGACTCTCCATGTCCTGTTCATAATGACAACATTTCTAGAGGAACAGTATAAGTATTCCAGTTGTTGTTGCATGAGCTTTTAATAACACACTTTACTATTGCTTCCACTGGGGAGGTTGACTATTTTTTTTAAAACGTTGACTAAGAAGAATTCAAAGATGTCCTTAGTACAAAGGCTCAGGGCTTTTTTTTTCAGAGAAAAGGTGGTGGAACTCACCCCCCTCCCCTGGCCACGCCCCTACCCACCCCTAAGACCGCCCACTAAAACCGGGTGTCCACTTCATAAATAGCTACCCATTGGGGAACTGGGGGCACGTCGCCCACCAGCACAGGCAGGGGCGGGCGCCCCTGCACCCCCGAACGGGCGCTCCGCCTCCCTCAGGCTAGAGGGCGGGAACTCCACTCCCCAGTCCACGCTGAAGAGAAAGTTCTCTCCAGCATGGACGGGAAGCACAAAATCTCCCGCCCGTGGCACGCCCGTAACCCGTGCTGAATGGCCAACACTCCCCCCACTAAACAACACACACGGGGGGCCCCCGGCGGGCCACCCACGACGCACTGCAGCCAGTGCCCTTATTTTGGGGCCAGACTTAAAATAGGTGGCTGAACTCCGTTCCTGTGCGTTCCCCCAGAAAAAAAGCCCTGCAAAGGCTAATGGCCAATCTTACATTTGGGACATAAGTTTCATGCCAACTGTTTAAGATGTGGGTTCTCTTTACTTTGGACATTTTTCAGCTGTTATAACAGCAAGTGAAGATTTCTTTATTTATACACAGACGGAAAAAAAAATTACATATTTGTTTTATATATTGTGGCTGTTTTTTTATCCACAAGAGAATATTTGTTTGGTGTGTCTAGGCATTAATCCCATATATATATTAGTACCATGTTTTTCTTTTAAGGAAGAAAACAGGAAACCCTATAGACACCTTAACAAATCATACCAATTTGCTCCATTATAAAACGTAAAAATTTTCAACACATAATACATTTAAAAACCACATAGAAAATACCATCAATACATTATTATACCACATAGGGATAGACAAGCATCAGGGAGAGTGTGTTCTGGACTCGACCAGATAACTATCCCTGTACTATTTACAAAAATTTTTGGACAATTGGAGGAATAATACCTGTCTGTTACTGCTTTAAAGTGCTGTAACACTTTTTAATTTGCTTCACCCTACCAGGGTTTCCTTAGGACATTGTGTTTCAAGCAAAACTTTCTAATGATTAAAGTAAAGGCAATCAATAATCCATATCCAGTTGTCAATCATAACATAGCTCATAGATGTTGCAAATTGGTTTTACCTGATTGTAGCAAGATTAACCTATTCCAACCTCCTATGTTTATTATACAGCAGAGACTCATCTTTATGCTGTCTCTTCCATCACTAGACCCTAATCTTAAAAGTTTTTTTCTTTATGCAAACCATATACAAAACATTCATATTTTAGCTAAATACTTAAATAAACAGTTAGGCTAGATTTACATAGGCACTCCCACAGCAGCCTGGGAAACAAACTTCTGCAGGCAGTCGTGGGTCATTTTGATATTGTCCCTATGAAAGGGCTATCGATTGGTTGTGCTAATTGCTTGTTTATTGGGCAGTTAAAAACTGACCGTGTAAACAATCCCTTTAATATACTTAGTCGGAACGCTGTTTTATGGTAAGTGCACATTTTTGTGTACATGTATATCAACACACCAAAGGTTAATGTGCCTCATAGATAATCTTTATTAAAGCCTTTGATGATTATCTATGTGGCACATGGTATGTATGGCATGTTGGAATAGTGGGAGCATAGGTACAACATACTTAGAAAAAAAAAACGGCGGATTATTCCTTTGGTGAGGGGTGAGGGACTATTTGCTCAGTCTGGGTTGCTGATTGGCTGTCATGTGCTCAGCCAGAGTCGTAGTTCCTACTCCTCCTCTTTCCCTTTCCACAAACGAAGATCTTGGCGGCTAGGACAGGTGAGTTCCTATGGGCCTATGGCATTATACAGTTAGGTTTTTCTGGGGCCCAAGTGGAAAACCAAGGAGGGTCCCGCCAAGGAACTTCCAGGTTGGGCACCATGGGTAAGTTAATCACACTTAGAACAAACTTAACATGGTCCGATAATTACTTATTATCAATTTCAGATAGTTGTTTTGTGTAACTATTTTCTATACTTTGGCGTGCTCTTAAAAGCAAAGACACCACGGAAAGGAAAGCGCTAATGGCCTTTCACCACAAAGCAAGTGGCCCCAACCAATTTCGGAAAACTGTGTGGTTGGGTCAAAAGCACATAGAAAGACCTCTTTAGTGTCTGTATTTATTATGAATCTCATAATAGCTTAGAGGAAAATTTTGGTAATGAGGTGTATGCTGGAAACTCTTAGCAATATATTCTAAAATAATGTAATAAAGGTAAAAAATTGTAATAATAATAATAATAATGTAATTAATAAGATACAGAAATGTAACAGCACTGATCTACACGTGGTTGACATACTTGCGAGTGCACAGATTTTATAGCTTTTGGGAGGCTATGGGGTGGGCCCCCCATGGGGGGCGCTGTAAAGGTATTCTAATAAGAGCGCTGGCCCTCATTCTTAAAACTGTGTTTGAAATGAGAGAGGGGGGCTCGATATTGTTTCCTGAATAGAAAACGTGTGGGCCACTGCAAAGTAAGGTTTTGGAGAACCACTGGCTTAATGACAATATCCAACATTTCTGGAGCTGAATGAAACAGTTTGTGGTAGTAATCAACACTTCTAAAACATGTTGAATTTCTATAAAGTATATTCCAAAGAGTTTTTTAATTAAAAAAAGTAAATAAACGTATTGTATTTTAAAAAAGTTTTTTAAGTATGTCCCTAAACTCAAAGAAGAAATTGTATTATTTTCCCCTTCTCACACTAACAAAAAACGTGTTATGTTTTATTTCTGTCTGGGTGAGACGTGATACCCAAACAACACGCCCTTATTCTTAAATCGTTATAGAACAGTTATCAGTTCATTTAAATTATCTCAGTAAAAGACCATAATGGATCTTTAATTTCCAGTCATTGCAGCCAACTGGACGTATTAATGTCACTGGAAAAAAGGAAAAAAAACAACATTGTTACAACAACTAACCAACTGACATGGCCATAGACCGTTATATGAATCAAGCTATTGACATATTGGGTAACGGGAAATACTAAATATGACATCTACAGCCGGTTTATATTAGTTACCGAAATTCATGTCCAGTCCTGGAATACTTCTGTACAGTGTCAGGATAACTCAAAGTTTAGAAGGGGGTAGAAAGAATAGTCTTTAACTACAACAGGCATATATACAGGTCCGCTCATCAAGTAACACCTTAGTAACGTTGGCAAATATTTTTGAAAACAAAGGCCTTCTTAGTTTAACACACATACTATACTAACTGATAGTAAAGAATACAGTTACCACCCCATTACTGGTCCCATTTTACATATTGGTTTTTATTTTTAAATATAGAGCAGATAGGCCATTGACCCAAAATTCCTTTTCACCAGCATTCTTTGCTGAAGAAAAACGACCTGATGACATTGCACACACTAACCTTCATTTAATTAACATATTATTAGGAGGGCCATTCCTATTTGCTACATTATCAGATATCTATACCTGACAATTATGATGTTTGTATTTTCGTTGGATATTTCAAATAAAATACTCTTTTGAGATTTTGTGCCCAGTGTGCGGATTGCTTCCTATAACGCCATTGGAGGAACGGTTGTGTTAGGGAACGGTTATTATTCATGGGTCGGGGGGGGGGGGTGTTGGAAATTCGACTTTTTGTTCCTAGAAGCAAGTTGGTAAAGTCATGCGCTTGGAGAACCTTGATTAGGTTTCCTAAAGTAGAGCCCAGGATCACAAACGACCTTAAATTCTTTTTTTTCTACTATATGCACTCTCAAAATGTTTGCCAAAGCAAATGAAATTCAATGACACATAAGCTTGACCATACCTGATAAAAAGTCCAATAAAAGAATATACAAAAAAAAAAAAAAAAAAAAAAAAAAACAAAAAAAAAAAAAAAAAAAAAAAAAAAAAAAAAAGCATGAACTACACCAATCCGGGACCAGGCATCTAGAAGTCCTTTGATTTTAAATTCCCATAACAGACCTCTTTGCTTTTGCTGTGTAATCTAAACGAAAAAGAAGACCCTTCATTAGTCATTATTGGCATTATAAAGTTATGTATTATTAGTACTTGTATATGAATACAAGCGAGTTGACAAGGTGTAGTCTCTTACTTACACACCATCAAGACCAGCCAACCAAGGGAAGAAGGCTATCTGACGTTGACTTTATACTACTACTGGACTGACATAGGGTTGGATTTTTTATCTCGGGACATTATAAAAGGATCATTTTTTTCAATTCACGTCTAATTCACCACACAATTGAGGTCTATTTGGTCAGTTCTTGGAGTCAGAAATACTCGATTATTGCCTCCTCAGAAGTTTGATATTGTTTCCAGAACGAGAGGTCACGTACTCTGTTGTTATGTACCCCCATAAATGACCTATACATTAGGTAAAGGGCTCTAGACCAGTGTTTCGTAAAGCATGGGTTAGGGGCCACACTTTTGTTTGGCGGTCCATAGAATAAATCAATATAAGAACCCCTGGTCTATACATAGCCAACCATTGTGGTCAGTGGTTTGACAGCAAGCTTACCCATGTGTCTCTATAATTTTTCCATAGTGTAAGATGTTGATGGGAATATTTTAGTTTGTTACTGGTGCTTATGTTCTTCTTCTTTTATTTTATTAAAACAGTCGTGTCCTTGGGTTCTAAACGTGTACTGGGTGAATGGAAGGAGCCCACAGTGCTTGTTCCCCTTAGGAAGGAAAGGTGTTCTGTAAATTCACAGTAAGTAATTTGCGGCTTTAACCAACACAATACTTCAGAAGACAGTAGAAGGTGTTGAAGATCTGCACTCTGTGTCTTTACTAGCTGCGACGAGCAGGTAAGGCCTAGTGTGCTCGGTTGGGATCCCTACCAAAGCAATACGCTTAGCGGAAGGTGTCCCCACGTGTTAGTGGACAACAAGGCCTTACTGTGCTTCATTGGCCAGCAAAACTTGCACTGACCTGAACCCCATAAAGAATCTTATGGTGCATTGTCAAGAGGCAAGATGAGAGGGGGGGGTAAACAATTTCACGAAGAACTGAGGGGAGGCTTAGAGATGGGCGAACAACCGGCCTGTGAGTTGTCCGCGAACATGGCGGGTCGAACTGTTTAAAGAAGTCCGCCCGTTCCGCCCTCGTTCGCGGACACATTCAATTCCCCGCCGACCTCTAGGACTTGGGGGGGGAAATTTTGAATCGGAAAAACCGGATGTGAACGTCAGTGACGTACACATCCGGGTCCCTGGAACCGCATCCTGGGAACGCATAGTTTCCCTGGTTGCGGGAGCCGGCTTGTGACGTTCACTGACGTCACTTTTACCTGTTCTGAGACCGGTGGCTATGTACAACACTACAAGACCGGCTTCATGCCTGGTTCTTTGTAGTGAGTGAAAACGATTCTTCCTTCCGGCACGATCTCGCAGGTTCTTTCTGATCCGTGCCGGAGAAGGAATTTAGATCTTCTTCTGGCCGGCGAACGGGGCGGGTCGAAAAAACACCCGTACTGCCCGCCGGCCGAGAGGATCGCAACATGCCGAGGCTCGCGGCCGAACTTTTCCGGCGAACAGTTCGGTCCATCCCTATGAAGGCCGCTGTTGAGCATCCTGGATGAAGATTCCATGCAACGATGCATTAATGGAGTGATTGATGCAAAAGAGGGCCCAAAACCAAGTACCGAGACATATGCAGGATTATTTTTTCAATGGTCCAACATTTTTCAATTAAAATCTTTGTTTTTTATTGATTTTCATGGCATATTCAATTTTCTGATATGTAGATTGTTGGGGGGGTTTTCATACGCTTGAAGCCATAAATCATCAAAATTATATCAAATAAAGGCTTGGAATATCTCGTCTGCATAATGTAATCAGTCTATTTCATATATTAGTTTACCTTTAAGGTTGAATTACTGAATAAAGGAACTTTTGGATGAGTTGTTTCCGCAAATCACCCTGGTACATTCCATCATGATTTAATGAAGACGTCCTCTACTTTTCTATGCCTGTCTGTGTCCCCGTTGACTTTTCCCGTAAACCAGTCCAATTGTATGGAAGTCCTCATATGTCCCAACATCTGGAAATAGGCTCATCCAAAAAAAAGAAAATCCATCAGGTTGCTGGAACCATTTATCTCTCCGGTATAACATGTTGTGCTTATACATTCAAAAAGCATTTCCATTATTAAATAACCTTATATAAACAATGCTTCTCAAGAATGTGCTTTACTGTTCATTGTATATAAACATGGGTTTGTTTTGTTATTATATACAGGCTTTTGAGTTGATTGATCTAATTAATTGCTTACACTCAGCCTTAAAACATTTGTTGATTCATTGCACACAATGAAGACCGAGAAAGGGAAAAGAAAACCCTTCTATAAGCAGTATTAGTATCAGAGGTTACCTCTAAAATTCTGAATATTCAAGCGTTAGAGCAGCAAGGGGATAATACATATATATTCGACCTCCAGCTGAACCTCAAACCCTCAGCCGGGCTTGTAAAGGAGAAGCATTACCTTATGATGTTCAACAACAGAATGGCTTTAAAGTATGGGAACGTACTAAGGTCTGAGGCTACCAAATAGGACACTGGGGAGCATGACCTGCTCTATGTTTGTGTGGTAAATAATGCAGTGGACTCATAGCAAAATAGGAGTCTTGGGGATCGTCCTAAACCAAGGGGGGGTATTTGATGTGAACCTATCGGAGAGGACCAACCACAAGGATAGACTAGACAGACAATTAACTGAAAACATTCACATTTTATTATATTTCAGGCAATTTATTTGTCAATGTCTATCCTTGGTTGGTCATACTCCCATAGGGTCACATCAAAATTCCACACCCTGGGATTAGGGAAGATCCCAAGACTCCGATGTTTGAGTATATGGAGTCCACTGCATTAATATTAAATTGACATTCGAGTGAAATTTCATGGGGGATAGGAACCAACTCTGTTCGTCGACTTCATTTCTTTCATTCAAATTTCATTTGTGAGTAATTGTTGATATAATGAGACCCTAGGTCCATGCGTGATGATGATAGTTGGGTCTGGGCCAAGCTGGGCCAATGAGGGTTCCTTGGGAGACAGGAATGTGGATGCTTGAAGCAGAACTTATTGAACTCTTCAACATTACTCTATATGGGGAGAGAAAGGTGAGTGACCACAAATCCGGCGGGGGAGCAGGATTGGATTTTCTCTTTGATTCGCACAGGACTTTGTATACCCTCTCCCTGACCTCTTTTAGCATGCATGAGCTGGACGCTGGCACCTTGACCTGACACTTCCGCCTCAGCAGATTTATCTTGTCACCACTTCAGAGCCGATCATCGGTGGTATGGCCCTTTCACAAGACTGGCAGCACGATACCTTCAGCAACAGGCCAGATTTCCCCTGTTCTAGAAACCAGTGACATGTGCTCAGACAGGTTCCCACAGAGTCAATGGCTCCGATCTCTATGCCATCCAAAAGGCACAAAGGGCTA
>CM070033.1:139821626-139852372 GCA_036250615.1 Ptychadena robeensis
GACCTTGTGATGCATCAGGCTTGTGGTGGAGATTCGGCTCGTTCTCAGGCAGACTTTACAAATTCTCTACCCAAGGAGACACAGAGGCCCAGAGGGAATCTCTGGCTCACAGGAGATGCAGGACAGGAACACAGACCAACAGGGCCTGGGTCACTGAAGACACAGACCTGAGTGAGCTGAGCCTTTTTATACCCTTCTAACAAAATCCCACATTCCAGAGGGATGAGTCAGTTCCCTCCAAAATGTTGCAGAGTTAACAAGCAGGTGCCGTGTTGTTTACCAGTCTAAATGTCATCTCCGGGCAGATCAGGTCTAATACATTTCCCGCCAAAATTCTGGAGGGAAAATGGACAGGCCTGCACCTGCCAAAGACCAAGTTAACCCATTACTCTTAGCACTAACTCGCACTAGAAGGGTGCTACACTAATGCTATAATTATATATGAGATACTATAGCTCACTGAGACCAGCTGCTTTAAAGATGGTGGTCATAGGGTCCTGGGCTAACTTCCAACCCTGGACTTCTCAGAATACAGCTTCTATATCCTGAATGTGTTTGTGACGGTTACTACAGGTGCTGTGGTTTCCTCCCACAGGCCACAAACAGGTTAATTGCTTTGCGTCTACATCTGCCTAATAAAACGTGTACATCTGCTCCCTAATGTGTCCGGATAATGGATTTATTGGTCCTCTGGGATGATGCTCTCTTTCAAACACAGAGGAATATGGCAGCTCAGAATAAATGATAAGACATAATGTCTCTATGAACATACTTTTGTGTGAATAAAGTTCCAAACACACTTTACAAACATTCATCTAATAGTAAGAAATTTTTAAAATTTTGTAATTTTTCATTATAGATGAGCTGTTACCTATTTTGAGATTATTTTTATAGATGGGCTGTTACCTATTTAAAGATCTCCAGCCATATTCACAAAGAGGTCAGACTGAGTGTAGAACTAAACAGACTCCCTAAAGGCATAATTGTACAGTAAAGCAAACACACCACACATATTAGCTGTTCTATCTGCCAAAAGATATTGCCTTGTGATCCAAAACACCCCACCCAGAAAACACCGCCAGTTTGGTTGATTTTTTATTTCCCGCTCAGCAACATAACTGCTAACTGAACACCTAAAAAGTATGACCACACTGCTAAAGTTAAACTCTGCCAAATTTTCTCCAAGTGTTAACCTATTGTAGTGCTCTAGTGCCGTTGATCTTTGGAAGGCATAATAGATGGTTATCACTCTCCTCATGTTGCCATTCTCCTTATCTTAAGTTAGGCACACACTGGTAGATCTGTAAAAAGATTTGAGTACAATCAATCAAAGTGCGCGCTCACGGTGCTTGATTGTGCTCTAATCTGTTTACAAAGCTACCCGTTTGTGCCTTTCTTCGAGCAGGATCTATAGAGCCCGCTCAAAAAAAACAAATTGAACGGGGTTCCAACATGTTGGAAAACCCTGTTCAATCTCTATTACTTTGCATGGAGACAAGAGTCTTCATGGCAAGTATTGGAACAGCTGTGGCTGCTGCCTTCTGCTCAGCTGTCCGCTGTCAGTTTGAAGAGGGTGGAGCCAGCACTCCTCACTCGGAAGCTGCTGCTGCTGCTGTGTAAGTGAGGCAAGCTGGATTTCTCCCCAGCTTGTAGCGTGTTCTCATTCACACACGCTACAAGCTGGGGAGAACGGGTCCCCGGGGTCCCCATTGAACGGGAATTGATGTGCCCATGCGGTGCACATTGATTCCTGTTCAATGATCCTTGATCAATCAAAGTGCAGTGACGTCACCACGCTGTGATTGATCGGGGGTCGATTGCACTGGAATCATCCCATGTGTACCTAGCTTAATTCAGCAACATAGCTTGATTGCTATCTACCTTTGGGACTACTGAAAAGGATTTAGGATCTGCTGACCATAGGAACCCTTGGAGGTATGACACAGTGAATCATGGTAAGCCATTTAGGAATTGATTAAAAACGCAATAAAAAAATACAAAAACTGGGTGACACCATGTTGCTCGCAGAGGTGGGGTGACTTTCCCAGTGGGTCTCTGGCGCCCTCTCATGCACGCATTTCCCTGCCCGAGCTCCCCAACACAGACACAGCTGTGTGCAGAACTGAACAACGCGATGGTGGTATGTGGTGGGGTGTGGGTGGTGTCAGCTCGAGGGGAAAGGGGAAGAAGACAAACACACCATCCGTACACACCACTCCCCCTTCCTCTTCTTCTACTTCCACCTTCTATAGCCCCCCTTGGCAGCTTGTGACGATTTCTATTCCTGATGAAGAACAGAATGGGTGATGTCTGCATCTGCACAGGCAGCCACAAATAGCACCCACCTCCCATTCCACAGGGGGTCCTAGGCAAAACCATGCATAGGGCCCCTGCAAGGCTAGAAACAGCACTGCCAACCAAACATGTATTTTTATATACAAGGGCTAAATGAAGTCAACAAGAGAATTCACATGTCCCTCACAAATGTCATTGTAACAGCTGCAGCACAATCTTTGACTCTATCCCTTCCCCCCTGATTGGTGCAATCTCTGTATGTATCATTTATGTACAATGGTACCATAAGGGATATTTGTTGCTGAGTTATTTTACATGATTGTATCAATGCAGCAGGATGCTTATAAGGGATGCTTATAAGGGATGTCCTGACTAGAGAATTGTTTACAAAAAGTTGACGATTTCAAGTTAATTACAAAGCCCCTGAGCATGGTATCATCACCAAACAAACAAGCTGGAGATGTAGAGAAGGGTTGGGGGTATACTACAAAAATGTATGGCTCTAACACAAATAGTTCTGGCATAAATTAGGTTAAAGTCAAGTCACAATTTCGACTTTGATTTTGAACTTTAATTATGCAAAAACTACATGTGCTAGAGCACAAAGAACATTTTGAATGTTCCCACAGCTCTTTTCTACATCTCCAGCAATTTTATATCATTTTCGGAGGCTTTGCAATCAGCTCACAAAGTTAGCAAGTCAAAAAATTTGACCATCTCTAGTCCTGAATAGTGTTGAGCTCGAATATTCGAATGCCGAATATTTTTCGCGAATATCGGCAATTCGAGAATTCGCCAATATCTCGAATATCTCGGTGGATATTCGCAATTCCTAATATTCGTAATATAGCCATGTATTGCGAAAATAATATTCGCATTGCGAAAATAAACATAGCATGTGACCATTCATTTTAAAGAAATATGGTTTTCACAATTCATGGTATTACCGCGAATATTCAAATTTCCGAATATAGAATCGAATATTAGTAGAATTATTTGCGAAATATCACGAATTCCAATATTGCCTATGCTGCTCATCACTAGTCCTGAACACATGAGCGAGCGCTCTGCCTTTGCAGCAGCATGGAGCTTGTATGCTCTCCTTGGCTCTCCTACTGCTGTTAGGTTCTCTGGGAATTCTGTTTTTCTCGTACATGCCAAAACAATGTTAAGATGTGTTAACTTTTGAGTATGTAGCTGCCCCCTGTCATGAGGTCACGATGGTAGGATATTTGGGCCTTCCCCCAACTTTGGTCTTAGCTGTTAGTGATGATATTACAAGAGATTGTAAGGTGCTCTGAGAAACAGTTAGTGGCATCAGTATGAACCTGTGCATTGGTGTGAAACATGTCAGCTCATGTTTCTCAGAAGAACAAGCATGTTGAGAAGGGAATAAAGGAATCGGAAAGCCCTCAACTCGAGCAGTGCATAGCACAGTCAAGCCTTCTTAAAACAGAAGGTATTAACATGTCCCAATCCATCAGAAATCACAAAAGTTAAGGTAAAAACCCTTGTTTCAGGTTAGTGGGTGGAGCCATAATATAAGATATCACATTGATGTCAGACATTATTCTACCATAGATGTAAAATGTATGTATTTGATAAGATTTTACCTTTTTTTAGTAAATGATAATCCTAGAATCTGCTGATACACAGAAATCACAGAACTAGTCACGGTGATGATGGCTGAATATACAACCCGGTTTCCATAAACTGCAGTACATACAGAAAGAGGACTCCCATGTCAGTGCAAACTGACCTGCAAAAAAAAACAGGATAAAAAATTCCTATGATTTCATAATGACTTACAACACACGATATTACTGAGCAGGATACCTTATTTGCTTATTATTGTTATGTGCATAATTATCATTTACCAGAACATGATGAAACTACGGTCTATGGACCTTATCCAGGCCGTTTGGTATTTTAATTTGACCCTCTGTCAGCTTTGGGAAAATGACGTCACCACGCTGTATTGAACGGAAAAAAATGTGCACCACATGGGCACATCGATTCCTCTTCAATGGGGACCCGTTCTCCACAGCTTGCAGCCGTGTGAATCACAACACGCTGCAAGCTGGGGAGAAGCAGCCTCACTCACACAGCTTCTGAGGGAGGAGTGCTGGCTCTGCCCCCTTCACATTGACAGTAGACAGCTGTGCAGGAAGGCAGGAGCTGCAGCTGTTCCAATACTTTGCATGTAGATTCACATCTTGCAAAATAATGGAGATTGAACAGGGTTTTCCAACATGTTGGAACCCCGTTCAATCGAGTTTCTTCGAAGGAAGGCACACACTGGTAGCTTTGTAAACAGATTAGAGTACAATCAAACACCGTGAGTGTGCGTGTTGATTGATTGTACTTTAATCTTTTTACAGATCTACCTGTGTGTGCCTAGCTTAACTGTCAGTAAGCTGGGCAGCTAGATTCCAACTCACACACAGATGCAGATGGGGGAGCTGCACAGCAGCAAAATTGCCTATGGATCTAAGCTGCCCACCTGGAGCAACTAATGTAGTCGATCGCATTACTACCAAAGTATCACTGGCACACAAATGGTGGGGAGGTGCGCTCAAATTCTCTGAACGACCGGCCACAGCATGAAGATATCATCATGCTGCAATCGCCTGTTCAGGGATCGCCCACTGATCTATGTGTGTATGGGGGGCTTTACTGTGTATTACCCTGACAGTTTACCGCTGTAGAGGAGAAACAGACAGCTGAACATTCAGGTGTGCTGTGATTCAATCTACTATAGTTATATCCTTAGTGAATGCTGTAGTTACATTGGAACCTACAGAAGGGACTATAGTACATAACAAAGTATCAGGTGTTCCTCACTCCTGGAAGTGTCAGATGCTGTGGACCAGGGTGTCAAACTGAAAACAGTCACAGGCCAATCTTGATATTTATTGAATAATGTTTACATTTGTGTAAGCTTTCCTTTTCATCAGGTATAACAATAAATCTTTTCATATGGAAGCCTAACATGACCAGATTTTCATATTTGTATCATGGGCACTAGAACTGCCAAAATAGGGAGGAATGCAGCAAAAAAAAAACAAAACCTACATTTAATCTGTTAATTTAGAATGCCCCTCTCTATGATTAGCTTCATTTTATTCTTAGGTAAAAGTTTTTCTTTCCAGGCCCACATGGCCTCACAATGCTGGCTACCACACCTTCCCTGTCTTGGCAGTGGGCTATGTTTATATTTCCTGCTGAACTAAGAAGGTTGTCAATGAAACACTAAGGTGGCCTTCAGATGGGTTGCTGACAGTCAGAAGCATAAGGGCGTTCCCCCCACGTTCGGGTGCCTTGAACCTCATTCTGTCAATATCAGGCAGGAGCCCGAAAAGCGACCGCGGACAATTCATGCCACGTCTTCCCGGCTTAATCACTTTTCCGGCACCAAGACTCTCATGCCTTCCTAAACAAATTGTGGGTGAGTGTGGCACTGTGTTTAGCAGGAACTGGAATGGATGTTCCTGCAATATATGCCTTTGGGCATGGTTGTGGAATACCATGGACATTAGAGGTGGGGAGGTAGCCCGTAGTCTTAGCTATTTTTGGTTTCAGGCAATGGCAGTGACGGGACAAGGGGCCAGCAAATGTAAGAAGTTATTTGGCATTTCCCATCTTCTTCTTTTGCCAAGTAAGCTAGAAGATACATTTTACTTCATGATCAGAATAGCTTAGTATCTACTTGTCTTGCAACAGAAGTCTTCAGGTTCCTATCTGATGGATGAGTATGAGATGCCAGCAATATATTTGCAGCAATGAGGAGATGGTGGCACATGAAAGAGTGACCCTGGGCTTGCCTAAAGTTTACATTTTCTTTGACATTTTCCATACCTTCTGTATGTGGTAGTATACCTGTAGGGTACAGAATTGTGATGCATGAAGGAAAAAAGGTGCTTTGGCTGTGGCCAGACCATATCCAAAGATATTTGCACCTAATTTACTCTACACTCCATCAGTGTCTCCATCAGGGCCTTTAATGAAGACTAAAATATTTGGAAACATTTACATTGATAACATAAGATTTGTAACATTTAGTAGTCAAACATAAGGTCATTCCACAAAGCAAAAAACGAAAACAAAAAGAACGTTTTGCTCTGAATAGAGTATACAAACAGTTTAACTCCAATTTGATAAGTGCATGCCCTTTTCTCTTGATACGTTTTGCAACTTAATGTTGCTTCCTCAGGACAAGGTGCATGAATATAATAATAGTAGCTGCAATAAAACAAAAATATTACAAGGGAAGAGCATCAGTAAGAGGGGTTGAGTACACCGTGTCGGGTATAAGTCGGGTTTACTAGTCAACTAAAGCCCCCCCCCCACATGGTTCGATGGCTTTCCATTTACTGTGCATGTTCGTAGTGGTCGATCAAACAAGAATCGAATGGAAAAACCCTTTCTTCAAACGGGATCAATCGAACAGGAAATAGACGATTGAAGAAAGGTCGATCGTACAGGGAACGGACATGTCAGTAAATACCGGCCAATTGCCAATACTGTCGATGGGGACTCTGGTGGAACGGGAATCAAAGTGGTGCACATCGATTTGCTGTTCAATGAACGAACGCTCGAGGTCAATTGAACAGGTATCGACCCGTGTGTGCCCAGCTTAAGACTACCTTGACAATACATGCAAGGGTCTCTCACCAGGGTATTGAGGGTCCAGTGCCATCTACCCCAGGAACGGGGAATCTCACTGGGCACATTTCTGCCTCTGTTAGTGTTTGGAACATGAACTGGTGAAATTGCACTTAAACTGTCGGAATACTCTACTCAGAGCAAAAGTTCCATTCATGTGTAATGACCTTATGCTTAATGTCACAACAATAAACCTTATATATTCAATGTTAAAGTTTACAAATGTTTTATTCTGCCTTTTAGTCCCTCTACACCACCACACTGATATAAACTAGGTGAAAATATCTTTGAAGTTCTTGGTTATTCACTCTGGGATGTTGGTAGACCACATGCTGGACTTCACAGATCAGTATACACAGGGAACTTATGTCATTAGATGGCCTACTACTACTACCACTACTACTGCCTATTAGCATTAAATCTATGCAAGTAATTTCAGGACAGAGAAGATAAATTGGCAAGTTCTTATTGGGGATACGGCATATGAACAAATAAAACTCTGTTCATCAGATTCTTTTGATGGAAAATGCAGATTTTTATAAGATTTAAGAATATACCATAATAGTGGCATGATATATTTTAAAATACAAACTATAAGCGGTATTGTCACTTAAGATTTGGTAAGAAGGTTATAGGCAAGACACACAGGTCTTATCTATGAGTGATTGGACAGAATCTGAATACTTCACTTTCCTAAATTCTGGCCACTTTCTTTCAGGTAACCTATTCAAGAGGACCTGTAAAAAAGAGTTCCATGTCCATGCTTTATACAGGTGCCTAACAGATCAGATATATGTGTATAAGGCTACAACACAGCTTATGACAATTATGGTCTATAAAAATGTGAATATATATTAGATATATATAAAAACCTGCTGTGTCTATACCATTAGCTGAATCTGTATGTTCTTATCAAACTTATTTCTTATACAAACCAAGACTGGCATTCCCTCGGACTGTCTGCAGATTAATCATTCATTATGCGATGCTGCCAATATTTACATACCACGGACACTTGTCCGCTGTACATCTAACATTATACTTGTGTCCTTGTACTGAATTATGGATGCAGTTTGCCAATGGATAACAAAGAGGCTTTATGTGCACAATAGGCCTCCGGCTCCACGGCCCGTATGGCAGCATTTGTGCTGTCAGCTGCCCATACAAATGCAGTGGTAGGACTAGAAGCATTGTCTTTCTGTCTATATTACAGCACAGTAATCATTTTATATGTCACATACAGACACTGAGCTCTTACCTGCAATGCAACATCACTCAGGCCAGACCTCTGACTATCCCCAGCATCATTCTTCTAGGTGGTAAAGCTCTTGGAGCAATGATGTCATTTGGAGGAAGCGCAGGAGTCATGTGACCACAATCTCCTTTTACAGAGCGCAGCCTGCCTCCATCCGTCAATGGCTGATTTAAAGGGACAATGTCCAGCTGTCAGGGGAGCAGTGTGATCGCTCGTCCTTTATTTGTGTGCCTTTCATTATGCAACGAGCCCGGGATGGGAATACCAGGGAGGCTTTACAAACATAAAGCAGATTAGTGGTTTAGGTGCTGCTATGGCTGGGAATGCCATTCATTCCACATTGAATAATTCATTGGATTTGGTTAATATTTTTGGTAAACACCTAATAAAAGTACTTGGATTTATGTTTTTCTTTTGCAGGGGTGAACTGCATAAAGGTAATCCATTCATTTTAAATAGCTGGTACCAAAAAACTACACCGAGAACTTTTTGGCAGATCTGTGTACCACAATAAATGCACTGTGGACTGTATACATACAGTAGGGCGCTATTTAAAATAAATGGATTGATAACACAATGAATTTCACAGCTGTCATTCTTACATTCTAGACAGAGTGAAGGAGCGGAACCATTACTTTTGATCAGAGTAAAGGTAGCCATACACCGGACGATTTTTACCAGATTTACAGCCAATCGACCGCCGTGCGCGTTCCTGCTGGTCGCCCAGAGGTCGCTTGGCTGCAAATCGGGTGCACTGACCTGGACAGATCGACCTGGAATCTCCTGCATGTTGGATGGCAAGTTGATCTGACATGAAGGTAAATTCCCGGCCGATCCCATTATTGAAGGAGAATCTTCTTGTCTATGGCTACCTTAAAGTGGAGCATCCTGGAATGTTCAGTTTAACTTCCCTAGCGCACCGCCCATACTGCACCGTTTTTAACAGTGTGGTACGGGCAATGGCAGCAGTGTACAAGGTACATTGCCTGCTATTTCCTCCCTCCCCCCTCCACACAGCCAGTGCCCCTCCATTAACATGGAGGTCTATGGCACTGCCCATCCCCGCCCCCTTTCGCGACGCGATCGGTGACGCCGCACGGCTTTCATGGGAGCCCAGCTCATCCAGAGTTTGTTCTTCACACAAGACGTCTTGATTTCCCCAAGATCGATTTTTTGGAAAAGACCGTGGTATTATCATAAGTCATACATCGATCGAAAAGTGGACCATTTTCAGGATATGATTAATCGCTGATTTATCAATGATTGATCAATGACGTAACTAGAGATCGGCTACACAAAAAATTTGATGAAATGCGGAAAAGATGGAAGTGGGATATAGCCTCAATGGGTCGATCGGTAGAAACGATCGCAAGTCTCTAACAAGGTCCTTCAATTCACGATGGATCGACAAAAATTTTCAGACATGTCCGATCCCTGCACGATTGTATCGGTCGATCTCACAGAAATTACATGAACATTTCAGATGTCTATGGCCAGTTATGGACATATTACTTACCTGTCAGCAGTGTCAATCTAGGAAAACTTCCCCACAATCCATAAAATACTTACCTTCGTCTGTCCATCACTCCTAGCACCAGCATTTTTAGTAGTGGCAAAACGAAGTCAACTTCCTCTATTCTTCCTGGTTTTATCGTTGAGATGCTGGAGCTGCAATTTCGAGTGACTTGGGCAGGCACAACTTCATACAGCCTCAAGGGAAAGCAATCGCCCCTCCTGCTGTCAGAAAGTTTTTTGACAGCATTTCAGGACAAAGTTTTTAAATTTTGACAGTATTTCTGACAGCAATCTGCCCTAATCCGCCAACGTTGCTGCCGATCATGACAGATGGTAGGTCCGATCTAAGGTTTGTATTAATGCAGAGATAAGGATATGCCAGCCGGGTATACTGTCACACAGACATCAGTGGGGGATAGTGGCACAGAGATAAATAAAAAAAACCACCAAAGTTCCAAAGTCTTCAGAGAGATCACAAAGAAGTAGAAAGAGCAGCACTGTGGATGGAATAAGGACATACATGCTGCAGACTTAAAAAGTTCATAACACAAAGCAAGACCTGATAGTTGCATGTTGCAGCTTACAATGTGTATTTCCATGGAATTGATGCTTGCACTGCGGAGAGCTTTATTTCCACCCAATGTGAATCCACCTTTAATCCCAGTTAAAGTTCCCAGTCTTACCTCATCTGATGAGATGCTATGGATCAGGTCAAGTAGTTGGTTCCCATACTCATGGCTGAGAGCGGGCGCCTGACTCCTCTCTGTCCTCTGTAGATGAAACACGATTACTTTGGGTGTTGGCTACAAAACACGATGAATGAATCAGATCCAGAAGCTGTAGTATTAGCCAGGGGTATGTGTTCTTTCATGAACCGACTATAGTTAATTGCACATATCAATCTAAAGGCTGGGATTAGGTGTAAACGTGATTACACAATTGTGAAATAAAGAATTTAATTTGAATCATTTGACCTATTATTTCCTGGTAGAAAATTTCAACAGTATGACTGTTTGTATCTTTCCCAGCTGGTAGGTAAGTTTTGTATTTTTTCTCCAAAACCTAAGGTGCCAATGACATGGAAGATCTAAACTCCTATCCATCATAATTATACTTGAAATTGACATAAACAAGAACATACAAGAGGAGTATACAGATGTTATACAAAAACAAAATATACAACTAATCTATACCAAAATCTAGCTGATTGTAGCAGTGAGGCCAGTACCAGGGTAATGACATCATGGCCTTCATCTAGTGCTTTTGCTGTTTTTTCTTAATCCAAGCTTGTAAATAAAGCAGGTAGTACATACCTGTCCTGTCACCTATTAAATGTCTAAACGTCTAAGCTTGATGGAGTATCTCCCATATCTAAATTTCAAGTCCCCTAATGCACACTGTGGTTCTATTTGATGTTTTCCCTGTCAAGCTTCCCATTTTGGCTGGGAAAGTCACAACTTAGCCAGTAAATAGGAGAGAGGGGAGGTTAACCTCCTGATACTTCCGGTATTTGGCCCAAGGAAGTCGTTTTCCACTTCCATGTGACGCGAGATGGCCCTGACGTCACTTCCTGTATTTCTTCCCTTATTTATCAAGGGAAAAGTTGACAGGTATGACTTAAAGCCCCATTTCTAGTTTTGGAAGACTGACAACATGGGTGACAGGACCAGTTATCAAACCGAAAATTGTTCTGTATTCTTCAAGGAATGCATTTCAAGTGGGCACCAGTCTCACCAAGTTCTTTTGCCACAAAATAGATATATTTTATTCCCTCTGCTTTGCATACTGAAATGGGACCACAGACATCTCTAGAACTTCCACATAAACTCTAGTCCCGTGTTTTCTCAGATGAGGTTTCACATGCCACATGGCCACGTATATTAACCTCCCTAGCGCACCGCCCGTACCGCACCATTTTTTAACAGTGTGGTACGGGCAATCGCAGCAGTGTACAAGGTACACTGCCTGCCATTTCCTCCCTCCTCCCTCCACACAGCCGGTGTCATTCATGACACCGGCTGTGAGGGCTGGAAAGCAGAGGCCCCTCCATTAACATGGAGTTCTATGGCACTGCCCACCACCGTGACGCGATCGGGGATGCCGCACATCCCTGGAAATGCTGCGGCTAGAAGCAGCATCGCCGTAGCTTTCTTCACACGAACTCTGGACGAGCTGGGCTCGTCATGAACGCTAAGGAGGTTTAAAGGTGAGGTACACATAAAATTCTGAAGAAGTTATAAGCACATTTTCGACCAACCGCCTTTATAAAACTGTCCGCACATGATCCACTTGTCCTTCTGTCCTACACCCAGCTTCCCTCACCCCATTTCTCAAAGATTCATATTTGTTCCCACTTGGCTAAATGTTGGCCTAGCCACCTCAATATATTTTTTCACGATAAAGCTGAAGGGTTTGAGAGTTAAAGCCATTACCTTATGTCATTTAAAAAGCTGACCTGTGTTTAATGTAGCATTGCAATGGAAATGAAGGTGTATTCATGAATACAGTCAAATGTCCAAATGCAAGATGCATCTTTCACTAACAGTTTGGTGTGGTTACATCGATAACATATTTGACATTTTGTAGGGTCCCAGCAAATTTTAGATTTTTAAAGAAAGAAACATTTGATATCACTATTATTTTTTTCCTATACACATGTATGATGTTAGCTTTTCTAACACTTCTTTATTAGAACTATGCACTGTGATGTGGTGGTTCACTCCCAGATGTCCTACAGGTCAAAGAGATTACAAATTACATGTGTTAAGCATCATTTTTGGGACTCCAATAGGTATATTCCCTTTAGCCACTGAAATTAATAATTCCAGTTCATAGCATGCAGCCAGCAATTTTTGGTCCTTTTCTTTCAAACCCTCATAAGTTACCCATAATACCACGTCAGAGGGTAATATAGAGGGTAATAGCATGCCTGCTATTATACAACTAGGGGCAGTAAAAGCCACAATACTTGGCAGTTTCTGAGCAAACTAGGTTGACATAAGGTTGTTTCCCCATTGATCCTGCTGAACCCTACAGCATCTATAACCAGGAAGTGCCATCGTCCATAACAAGGAAGTGCCATCGTTCTGGTATCCACATGGCTGAAGAAACATGGCCTTGTAGAGCAGCCTTGTCTGCACTATTCCTTCTTTTATTGTTAGTATTTTATCTTTAATTTTATCATTCACACTACTTTACGTAGTGCACCTCATGTTCTTGTTTCTATTTGTCTGTTACAGTGGGGCCAGACTCCCCCTTCCTATTGGGAGCTGCACGCCTACTTTATTTGCCTGGCCCCATACACCTACTGACACTGACATCACTTCAACTGTGTAACTGCTACTCACAGTTGTGCCTAACTATTTATTACCTTTTCTTTGCAGTTTATGAGTGTCTGATACTGTGACTGCCACTGATCAGCATTGTGATTGGTGGTTGGAACCCCTGTCAAATATGTATTACTACTATTTTGGCAGTGTTTGACTGGCATATCTGGAAGTTTGGTGAGTGTTTAGTGGTAATTGTGTGGTTAGTTGACCAATGTCCATAAGGCCAACAGCTATTTAATGCAATTCCAAAGCTATGACCAGAATAAAGATGCCTATTTTGAGAGCACAAACAACTTGTATCATAACTCCACAGTGAAAACGGTGGAACAAGTAAAATATCAGTAATTTTGGATGAACATTACAGAAACATTTAAAGCACAGCAGTAAATTCATCAAAGTGCCAAACACAAGGACAAAAAACCCCCAAAGAGATTTCTGGAAAATGCAATGCCATTTTTAATCAGTATTAAAACCCTTGCAGTGATAATATTTCAGTACAGAATAGAAATCGTGTGAAAGAATATGAGATACATTATGAAGAAAAGCAAGAAAAATATATAACAAAAAAAAGCCAACAAAGGTGAAAGTTTGCAAATAATATTTCCATTTCAGGTACCAGAAAGAAAGCCAGTCCATCAGTCCAATTCAGCTGTATGACAAAACACTTGGAAGCATAAATTCAATCTAGAACATCTTTAAATCGGTATTTTCCCTCAAGGAAAATAATGACCTATAAATAAATTACTGATACAGCGAACTGTCCCGAACTAGCTTTATTTCCAATTTCCAGCCTTTTTTTTAATTAAAAGTCACATTAAAAAGCATCAAAACTGTACATTTTTTTTGTTCAGAAGAGAGTAGTTGATCTATAAAATAGTTTGTCTTCAAAGATGTCAGTGTTACAGCAAGGAAAAACCAAGCCTTGCTGCGGTCATATTATAAAATATATAATTATAGATATTTATATAATGCATATATGGTTTTTTTTTATGTGTTTTTTATTTTTTACAAAATAATGAATAGCTTTGAAAACATATGTAATATTAAACTTTACTAGTTTAATCACTTCATGGAAAGTCCAACAATGTTTTCGATGCGTCCTGTGTTGGCATGAAACACGTCATACGTCGTCAGCTGGCAGAGGAGGTATATTAATCCTTGGTCTGGTGAAAAATGCTATCTTCTCCCTGTAAGTAAAAGTGCAGAGTGTATGGTTAGATAATAAAGTTACAAATGCATGTTTAGGATAAAATTATTAAGGTGGAGATATGCTGGTACACGATAAGGTAAATTATCAATATCCAGTAGAATTATGATAAAATATGCTGTTACTTCTTAGTGTCACATATCCCTTCATATGAGGGTAAGCCGCAGATCCAACTTCAAGGCCAATCTCATGCTTGGATCCCTACACTAATGATGAATACAAGTGTATCCCATCCATACATACAGTGGATCTGCAGTAGTGCCATACACATACACAGTTAACTCACCAGAGGCCTTCCCAAACCTCTAGTAGCCCAAACCTCAAGGGATGCAGTTAACAGCAGGGGTGGGTAAGTAATAATGGGTTTCTGTGGTGATCCATCACTGCATCACATGATGTTTGGGGAACTGAGCTTTTACATATAACTATATGGCACCTAACCTCCCAGTTTCAGTATATATAAATAATTTTATCAAAAACTACAAACTACCTGTCTTCAAAGATTTACAAAGTCTTAGATCAGACTTTTGAGGCAAAAAAAATGTGTTCAGTTTAACCTCCTGGGCGTTACAGCATTTAGCTCAGCATCTCGCGGGCTATTCCTCGCCCTCCTCTCTACACATCCCCGGCATCATCGAAACGCCAGCGATGTGCGATGTGGAGGGAAAAGCGGTGCCATTAACATGGAGGTCTATGCCTCATGCACCCCTTTAGCCTCACCGATGACGCCGAAGATGCGGCACCTGCAGCAATGCTGAATCACTGAGGGCTCGCACAGAACAGGCTTGTTTACCCGATGCCGGCACGTGCAGAATTTGTTTAATAAACAAACTGTGCATGTACTGGGTTCAGGCATAATGCAAAAAGGAGGGTAATACAATTAAAGATTTCTCTTTTACAGATCTATCTTGAGCATAGCAATGAAAGTGTATAATTCAGTCCTGCATTGCAGTAAATACATATTAAAGATATCATATTGTATTAATTAGGCATCTCTATGACGCATTTCTCCGGTTTCCATTCAATCAGGATTATTGAGCATTTAAAAGGTCAAGTTCTTGAAAGTGTATTTTCCAAAGAGGATCCTTATACCGTCAGGAATGAAACTATGCAAGAAGAAAAGGAGAGTGGAAGATCAGGACATGTGGACTGTCTCTAACTAAATTTGAACTGTATAAAGCAATCCACTACATCTTGAAAATAGTAGTTTCAATCACCACGTGAGGCTAATAAAAATCTGGTCTCCTACTGATCAGGTTGAGTTCTTCTGTTTTGTGGCTTCAGCAAGGCTTAACCCTCTGGGCAGTTTGAGCTTTTCGCGCCATTTTACCCGCCGTGTTCCGCCTTGTTTGCCGGCTCTCCGCCCAGCCCTCTACACACCTCCGACGTCAAATAGACGCCGGCGGTGTGTGGTCACAGCGATCAAACTGTGCCCGAACTGAGTTCGGGCAAATCGCTAGGGAGGTTAAAGTGCACATTTAAGTACTTGGCACGTCGCGTCGGAGCCGTGCCTAATTACAACAACAATAGCTATAATATGGATTTACTGCGATACAGGACTGAATCATGCAATTAGATTGCTATACACAGGATGAATCTGTATGAAGTTCTTTATTGTATTAAACTGAATATATGTATTTAACCGATAATTCACTTTCTGTGCCTCAAAATTCCCCAATGTCTCTCAAGTGAGAAGTCAATCTTTGAAGACAGGAAGTATTCCTAGTATTTATATATATACATTTATATATGTAGTGAGTCCTTTGAGAAGCCTTAGGTAGGGTCAACATGTCCTTTCACTGCAGTACAAACAATTATGCAGTTCTCCTTTACAGGGACTGCAACCCCCTAATACCAGATTACATTTAGGTATTGCTGCTCTAATATATGGAAAAAATCAGCTTAATGATGTATTAGTAAATACCCATCTGCATTTATACCTCAGCATTAAATACAGTGAAAACTACCTGTAACATGAGCATTCTTTTCACTGGTACTCCCACTTTTTATGTCTATTTGAAGGTGCCGACTAAAAATGTACAAAGCTTCCTGTGTGCTCTTAAGATATCTTTGAAAACTCTACTATCTGACGACAAACCATGAATTCTCTCATGACGTACGCAAGGGAACAAAACTGCATTCTCACAACCACTATTCCCAAGAGGAATAATCTCCTGGGACTCGTCTACCCAATTTTATGTCTTTGTTTTTTTCAGAAACATTTTCATGAAGTATGGCTTTAGTAAATATACAGCAGGCATATGCAGAATTGCTGGCTGAATTGTCATACTGAAGTCTGGGTAAAGAAGATTTCACAGCAGACATGGCTTTTTATTCTGACCAATAATGAATACATTTTAGAAGACTGGCAACCAAACTAGAATGTAATTAATGACTTAACTGCCATTGCTATTGTTAGGCTTAAAGAGATCTGCTATTAGACTGTAAGCCCGTCCGGGCAGGGTCCATTACTCCTCCTGTGTCATAACCTGTTCCTGTGTGTATATCTCGAATGTATTGTACAGTGCTGTGTAATATGTTGGCGCTATATAAATAAATGATAATAATAATAAAAATCTGCTCCCCTTATATGATATGACACATAGAAGCGTGTAGTGGCACCAATAGTTACTTTTTATGAGGCCTGGAAGACTCCTATGGATTCTTGTACTGGTTCTTGTCATGTGACCTCAGTGGTGGGAAAAAACTTCATAGGAGTGTGCCAGGAAGGCGAGTATTGCTGCCACTACACAAAGACTGCATGTTTAGAAACATAGCTCCACTTACACTCAGTGGTACCTCTCTTTGTGAACTCTTTTCACTATTTGGTGACCTATTTTCACTACTTTACTTCTAATCCATATTTGCTTTTTATCTTCAAGAACCATATGCTGGATCAACATATAATTGCTAACCTATCTAAGTGTTATCAAATGTGTAATTACCTGATTGTAACAAGCCCCCCAAATCTGGGTTTTGGTAAGTTTAAAGATGGCCATACACTGGATCAATGGGTGCACAATAAGGTGAACAATCAATATCTCTGGTATCAATCATTATATCACAATGGACTTCAGTAATTACTAAACTGAAACCAGCATTCACGCACAGATGTTTAATATAACAACCAGCAAAGCCTTTGCCATGGGACATCCCATATTAACCTCCTGGGTGGTATGGGTGTATAGATGACGCCGGCGATGTGGGCTGGGAAAGTGACGCCCCTTGATTATAAAGGAGGTCTGTGGCATCGCCTCCCCCACCTCTGTGGCATCACCAGGACGCGGTGCTGGAGAAGATCGGCGATGCAGAATCGCTACAGGCTCGAAGAGAACAGGCGAGTCTGCCAGATCCTGGCTAGGGCAGAGTTTGCTATGTTAACAAACCGCCCAGGAGGTTAATATCACCTGACATTTGATTAAATTCTATGTTTGATTCAATGTTTTTTCTATCAACTTTATTGCTAAATTTTAGATATGGACTCATGAAGTGGCATTGCACGCCAGCTAAAATATTAAAATAATAATTATAATAATAACAATATAATATTCTTCACAAATCCCAAATTCACATTTTTAATTACCTGAAGGTTTGTACTTGCAATGGCTCCTTTTGATTCTGACCACGCAGCTGGAAGACTTCTTTGGAGACTTTCTTAAGCATTTTCTTGGCTGCTTGTTCTTGGTGCAGCTCAAGCTTGGTCTGTCTCATCTAAAGAAACAAAATAACCAATAACAAAAAGTACTAGTTACAGAGATATTGGCACCATACTCTTGATGTTAGACCTAAATAACGTCTAGCATATTTTGAGTTATCTGATCCCTACAGGAGATTTCCAATGTAAGACTATTTCTCCACTGCATTGTGTGATCCATCGAGTTAAGCGCAGTGCTTGGCGGGGGTCCCGACGGAGCACATACACATTACCTGCCCAGCGCATCCTCTGTTCACACGGCGTTGAGCCGATCCGCCAATGCAGGGATTGACGTAGTGCAGTACATCAACCTCAGGCTAGCGAATCAAAAGAACGCAGTGAGAACAGCTGGTCCGGTCGGAAGGTATGTGGATCTACTCCGTCAGGTCACCCACCAAGTAATGTGCTTAGCACAGTGGGGCCCACAGAGCAATGAACGCAGTGGAGACATACCCTTACACAATTGTGTAATGTTGTTAGCATGGCAGAAAATAAGAGAAATTACTCAATAAAAAGAGATTTTGCAGCCGACCGATGTGTGTGCGCTTGAGGGTGCCCACATGGTGGCTGTCACCCCACAGCTCAGTCAACCAGAGAACGGACATGTCTGATAATCTCTGGCCGATGCCATTAGTTTCAATGGAGACCGGCATCTCCATTAAAGCCAACGGCCGGCACACAAAGGGTCCGCGCCGATGCTGTCCTCGCGCTGCACTCCATCGCTGATCTGTGCTGCTCTGTCGGCCCCCACTCGGTACATAGGGGGGCCTTAACTACTGAATCTCCAGTAAACCCAGTCTAAAACCAGACAGAAGCGTTATTATTTACAAAGATACATTGTTGGGCTTGACATTAAGTAGCGCATAAATAAACATACACGACCTATTATTTTGACCTCATTTACTCACATGAAAGAAGTTTATATAGATATCACATAGATGAAATATAGGAATCAGGATATCTACCTGTCGCTCTGCCTCTATCAGCAGACAGCGGAATCTTTCATCACGCAGCACCCATTGGGGAAGCTCACTTTGACCTCTAAGCTGTGCATGCTCTAGACGTTGCCTGAGCTCTTTAAGGGTGTTTATCTCTTCATTTAACTGCTGTTGCTTTGTTCTGGAAGCCTGGAGATCCAGCTCCAGGTCTAGAGATGTCCGTGCCATGATCTCTGCCATGGAAGACTGGCAGGCCTGCTACAAGACAAAAATCATATATGTCAACCGTATTTCTATGTAACATTACAACTGAAGATAACAGGAGAGACTGTTAATAGAAACACAAAACTGAATATATGTGAAGTAGATTGTTTCAGTTAGCATTTATACATCTTAATCACACTCAACATATCTATCTGATTACATAGGCCTATCTCAATCTAGATGTAATGCAATACTTTGCTCAACCTCACGTCCTTAAAGATGTGATGATTAGGATGGCGACAGTCTGTTGAAGATTTTGTAATAAGTCTATACTGGCCTATACATAACAGTATAGAATGGCTGTAAAATCCTGGGGGTGTATTAGAGAAAACCTGAAATGTTTATCAAACCAAGAAGGAATGTAAGCAGGGGTGCACATAACTTTTTTAGTGAGCTCCTCAGATAAGCACCAGGAGATGGTGTTTAGTACTCCCCACATATGTAGGGTGGTCTTCCTCACTTTCTTCTTCACTGTCCCTTGCATGAGCCTCCTGCATGGTAGATTATGTTGCAGATGCACCTCCCTGTTCCTGATTGAGCCTCCAGATTAGCTGCCTCCATCCACAGGTCAACAGCTGGCTTTGTGTCAAATGTAACTCTCACAGTACAACACGTTTGAACCCCCAGATCTCATACCTCAGTAGTACAACCCTGAAAGTAACTAATCCCTGATACTACCAGTAGTCCAAATGTCAACCTTTCATAGTCATAATCCAACTGTCACACAGTGCTTTCCTCTTGTCAGATTTTACCCTTACATATGCCTACCCTTACTTTCATTCCCCATCTCCAACACCCTTAGAAGTCTGATCTTTTTTTTGGATTATTCATTTACATTCCCAATTTCACACCCCTAACTGCAACCTTTCATTGTTACATAGTGACATAAATTGTATACATTTAACATTTCTCCAAGTTGTTAGTACGCATATGAGCTTTGTAACAAGAATGCAGGTGCGCATAGATAGTTTTTTGCCCCTTTTGAGTACCACTTATGTGCACCCCTGAATATATGGGAGGAGTTCAGTATAAAACCAATGCTGCCAGCCATGTACTTTGTCAACTGCCTAGATTACCTGATGATCTGTAATAATAATCCCAAGTGAATATCTAGCACATTCATAATTCAGGATCACTGGTTTAAAGATCTGTCCGGGAAGATTGCTAAAAGCTAGACCTGCCAATGCCTGCTGTTTTCTAGAGGGAGACAGAGTGGGGTGCAGTAAGGTCACCCCCACCACCCCACAAAAGTTTTGACCAAAGTTTTACATGTGTTCATTGCTTTAGCCTGCTATACTATGCGTAAACAAACATCAACTTTTAAAACAGCTAGAAGTCACATTTAAATTTTTTTTTTATCAATAATCAGTTTTCATATTATATAAAGTACCTTAATATATAACCTGAAACAAAGCAAAAACTATATTTTCATTACTAGACTCTTGCTTACATGGAATCTCAGATAAGCCAAATTCACAAATACATCAGATAACTACTTGTGATAAGCCAAATATTTACAGAAAACATGTGAGATCATTGGTTTGGGACATATTCATACCTGTCAATCTTCCCATTTTGGCCAGGAAAGTACAATTTTTCATGTGGCTTTCCCGGCCAAATCCCTGATTCTTGAAATCACTGTAATAGAGAACTAAGCCCAGTACCATGGCATCACTTGGAACATGGAAGAACCACATTACGTATACCGGAAGTGAAGTCGGTTAGCTCACTTCCTGTATTTCCCCCGGGTTTTTTTTTTTAAAAAGTTGACAGGTATGAACATAGTTGGCATAGTAAAGACACATGTCTTTGCAGATTGTACAGTAAGAATCACATCACATACCTGCTTATAGCGAAGTGTCCGCCTTTCCAGTGTATTTCGGATGAAAGGTGATTTCCTTGGTAATGTCGAACTATCACTATCACTTCGGTAAAGCTAAATGATAGCAAAAACAGGACATATTAAAAAAAATACACATATACAATTACGCTAAATATATAAAAAATAAACTGTACTGGCTATAGTAATATGAATGACCATTTTTGTTACTGGTTGTTTTAAAGACATATGGCTGTGAAATGTTGGGTTTGCTCAATGGGTAATTATTCCTTAGGCAAATTACATACAAAATCCAGTATTCTGAATGCTTACTTACAGCATTCTACAGTTCCGTTATTTTCCCTTTCAATGTGTATTCATACACTAGCAACTAAATGTGACTACTTTAGTAAGAATAATATTCCAAGCACTTCCAAGGTTCCCTGCTACCCAATATCGGAGGAGCTGGAGGTGCAGCACTGATGTGTCTCCATGCAAAGTAATGGACATCTACGTTATTTATGGTCATGTCAAATATCCCAATCAATCCCACTCGAAAACAGGGATGACCGCATATGATATGGGCCAGATAGATAGCCGTGAGCACACAAGGCGCTCAAAGTGGCCATCGATTTGGCCTATATCTACACGTGTGTTCCCTGCTTAAGTCACACTGCTCTGTTCTCCATGTAGGCCCAGCAACTCTCCCTCCCTACATAACTTCATAGTTATACTATAAATGAACATATAATATCTTATTGTGAAAATTAAAGGATCTCCTGTTCTGTTTAATCTATCTTAAAGTTTGGCAGGTACATTTTTTTAGTATCATTTGCTAGATGTATTTCCTTGTGGAAGAGATGTATATAAGGCTATGGTCCCCCATAGGCGATTTTAGTCACATACGGCTGATCGCCTCCTTTCAGTTTAATAGGCCTGTGCCCACTGATGGCGGCCATAGACATGTGTCATGTCAATGGCGCCCATTCACTCTCTATGGGCGCAATCAGATGGGGAGGGGCTGCGGGAGTGCTAGTAATCTCCCGCGATCTCTTTGACACCGGTGATGTATAGAGAGCCGGGCAAAGAGCGGGGAATCATGGCAGAGGCTTTTTGCGCCATGAAAAACCGTAACACCCAGGAGGTTAATGGTTCATTGTTTTAAAAGTAACTTCCATATAAAAGCTTTAACTATATTTATTTTTATGCAGCTTAAGTTCACAACTGTAAAATGTGTAAACTCCACAAAGCAATTAAGGACAATGAATTACAATCAGTATTCTATCGGCACTTACTCTGCAAACATACTGACTTCTTGCACCCGGAGAAAATGTCTGGGAACGGACAATTGTACTGCTGCGGACAAAGGGAGACCCGCGAGACCGGCGACAGGTCCTCTCCTTTTTCATAATATTGACCTCATCTGGAAACACATCTTCAGTATTGGTTTCTTTGTCTATCTGGAATTCACATGAACAAAATACATCAATACAGCATTACACCAGATTATATGCAATCAGGTTGTTTCATTACTGTTTATTAATGATATTGTTAGAGCTTCCAACCAAAAAGGCAGGTCTGTCTGCTGCCATCATTGTAAAGAAGTCAACCTTTTGGGAGGATTTCAGTAAGGATTACAGTAAGGAGAATTAAGAAAAAGGTGAAAGGTTCTGCAAAAGATTGAGACAAAATCTGACATTTGTAACAACCTCCACTGCTATAATAATCAGGTTTATGTAGACATTTTGCATTTTTCCACAATGTTGTAGGTATCTTAATATATGTCTCCCGGTTGATGCTTCATGACAGATCCCGCTGTTATGAACAGGTACCACCTCATCAAAAATAAAAGTAGGACCCTATCATTAGACCAATATGCCAGCTAAGGCATTCAGAACACATGCAGGCTCACAATGTTAACCTTTAGCTACATCAAATGTAGATGGTATTTTAAGCAGTAATGGTATGTTTTCACATCCGTCGGGACCCCCTACGCTAAGTGCATTCCTTGGTGGGAGGTCCAGACAGAGCACATACACTTACCTGCTCGGCAGATGCTGTGTTCTCACGGCACCAAGCTGTTCCGCCGATGCCCAGGTTAACGTAGAATCCGCCGGCCAGCTGAGTGTATGTGATCCGTCGGGATCCCAGCCCAGCACTGTGCTGAACGCAGGGGTCCCGACGGATCACAAAATGATGTGTAACCCCCCCCCCCCCCCCCCCCCCCCAAGTGTGCATCTGTAACTGAATAAAAAAAACTAACAAAATAAAAAAACTTATTTTTTCAATTAGTGTTTACCTTCAAGGACACATTAGTAGCCTTCGCTAAATCATATAGGGTTGCCTGCCCCGCACACATTGACTCATGGAGAGCATCACCATACATTGTCTCAGAATAATGCGGACTCATTGGCGTGCTGTTGCTGTGACATCCACTGTCAACAGAGTCTGCTTGCCAACTTCTAAAGCAGGAAACAAAGATAAATGTTTAAACAAATAATAATGCAACTTTTTGTATTTGACACAAAATAAAACAAATCTACATGTTTGAAGATATTTACATCTCTGTTTACCTCCCTGATGATAACCCTCAGTGTAGCTTGTCATAAGTTTGTTTAAAAAACAAACTCACCCTGGGCTACACTCAGGGATACTCCTTTATTCTCGGCACGCCTGCCATGTTTTTTAAATATCAGTGGTCTCGCAAATCACTTCCAATGACCACCTATCCGGGGTCACCAATGGCGCCAAATTTTCCCTCCCTAAATCCCAGGCGTCATCGATAATGTTTAGAGGGGAGAAGGGAGGGCGGGAAAGCAAGGCAGAGTACTCTGCTTTGAATGCCCATAACGTGTTGTTGAAAGCGACATGGTACAGGTGAACCACCAGGGAGGTCAAATAAAGTAAACCCAAGCAACAGAAACATTATCTTTGATGAAAGTGTCAATGTCAAGCTTGACTTACCCCCCTCACCCTTCCCATCATTGCTGATTGCAAAAAATAAGAACCAACCAATAAGAAGACTGCAGAGGCAGTGGAGATAAGTATGGCTCTTACAGGACAATAGTATACACTGAAGATATTTATTGCTTACTGTATTTTTTTATGTACATGTTCAGAGCTGATCACCCTAGCAAGTACAAGTCTACTTTAAATGTTCACTTTACAGGAGAAATGTGCTCATTCCATTCATGTATCCAAGATGTAACATTGTACCTCTCTGAAGTTTCTTCCCCTTGCTCTTCTTTGCGTTCCATCTCCAGTATCTCTTCCTCGGTGTACTCCAGTTTCACCCTCTCCTCCTCTAGTTCTCGCTCCACTGCTTCTAGCTGCGCTGTTGTTCTCGCTAGTAACACGGACACCGCATCCTAAAATGATTTAGCAAAAATGTGTCATTTCATAATATATGAAAATATTTAATTCAGAGCTACACAGGTGTTTATGTTTTGCTTGAGGTATTGGTACATATAGCATTTTTTGATAATGTAAAATGAATTATTTAAGCAGCCAACCCACCCGTCCTTCAGAATCAGTGTTGGCAGGCTCTCCCACCTCTCACCGCTATGAGAACGAATGTTTGGCCAAGCCACATTTACAGTGGGGGGTACAAGTGTAAAGTGGGTTTACACGTTTTCTTCAATCAACTGCCAATTAGATTATTAGTTCGATGTCAAATATCGTTCGTTCATTTATCCAATGTAAAAGTTTTTGTTCATCCATCCCGATATCAAATGAAAATACATTCCAAATTACAACAGATGATAAAAATTTATGTTTGATGAACTTTCGAACTATTTTTTTTAGGTCAAACAAGATTTATCCATCGAGCAAATTGGCCATTCAAAAATTTTGTTTAATCAACAAAAAAAATTTCGTTCTTCGATGATCGAACAGTGTAAACCCACCTTAACCTCCCTGGCGGTTCACTGAGGTGCAGATTTCTGTACCAAAAGATTGTTTTGCCTTTTTCCGCCCCCATCCGGCTCCACCGGTGACGCCGATGGGGCGAAAGTCTTTGTGTGCCGGCAGCTTTGTAGAATGCTGGCCGGCACCAAGAGCCAGCGTTGCGCCTGATGCCGCACGGGCGTCAGTTTGATTTACGATCAGACTGCGCCAGTACTGTGCTTCAGTGGGCGCGTTCATTTGGCAATGTCACCAAGCGATTACCCCCGAATGCGCATGGTGATCAATTCGCAAAATCAGAATAAAGCGCTATTGCTCTGCTTAAGAAGGTACAGAAAAAAAAAAAATTTTTGAAAATTTTTAATTTTTTTTTTTTAGAAGTGTACACTTGTTTTCTTTTTGAAATTTGGATTGGATAAAACTTTATCCAATCCAAATCAAAAAATAAAAATAAAAAATAAAATGAAAAAAATGACAAAAAAAAATCTACAGAAAAAAAAAGTTTCTGTACCTTTAAATCTCCCACAAATCCCGCCGCGGATGACGTCACCGGCAGAGGAGAGCTGTTCACGGAGAATAGCCGGAGACCTCGCTATTTCCGAACGGCTCGTGTGCATTCCGAATATGCTCCCACATCAGGACGCTCAGCGCGCCCGTTTCTGATAGGCAGGATAACTTTGAGCTGGATTATAGAAAGACATGTCTATAATCCAGCTCAAAAGTTAAAAAAAAAAAAGATTTAAAAAAATACCTGCGACCGGGTCCCCCCGCCTCCGTGAACTTCACACGTGCACTCCGGACCGGAAGAAACCGGAGAAGAAGTTCAAGATGGCGGCGGCGGCGGAGTCATGTGAGCTCTCCCACGATGTGCCCGAACCCAGTTCGGGCGTATCGATATTGCAGCTTTCAGTTTGCCCGAACTGGGTTCGGGCATATCGCTAGGGAGGTTAAGGATGACAATCGGTTATCCCAGAATCTTAAAACACCAAACAGTAATTTGGGCTAACTTGTCTCTTAAAGAAATTGAAGAACAAATAACTTAATGCTCTATAATAAAAAAAACTTTTTTAGAGAAAGGCTCAACTGTAAGAGTTTTAAGACCGACACTCACTGTTTTTGTTTGGTTAGGGATTTCAGATGACTTGGCATAGCCTCGGCTACGATCACTAGCTCTCTGAGGCTCAACACTACTGTAGATCTCGACTGGATACCACTGCAGATGCATCTCCTTTGCACCTTCATAGTCAGCCAGGCTAATCTGAGCAATCCCCTGTAGTAACAATGAGCTCTGTTATGAAATTCAACGCAAAATCTCTTGTACATTCACAAATCACAGCAAAAACTCATCAAACATTAAATATCTTAAAAACATTTAAGACCAAGGCCAGTGATGAAGAACCTTTTTGAGGAAACACATAACCCCCATTTTTATCTTAAAGTGTCAATGCCCCAATTTAACCTGAAAACTGAGGTTTTAGTTTAAACAATTGGAGTGGCATTTTTTTTTTGGATCGGGGCATAAGAAATTTAAAGGCATTTCACATTGTCATGCGGCTGCAGTAGGATTTTTGGCCAGTAACGGACGCTCTAGCGGCTGCTCTAACGGCAGTATGAAATTGCTCTAAGATTGTTAAAATGCAAAAGTTTTCGATACAGGAATGAGGAGAAAGCACGGAGCTCGAAAACCCCACAGGACTTAAGAGGAATTTGAATCATCCTCATCGCCATGGCAGGACCATTGCTGTATCTTCATTAATGGCCAGTTTCAAGACCGTGGCTGTACTTTTTATGATGCTGTAGTAGGCAAGAATACTATAACACGCCAACAAAGAGGGCTCTGCGTGCCAAAGGTGCGCCATCATGGCCCTAGGCTATTCTAGGAACTGAGAAAACAAGGACCATACTCCCCGGAGAAGAAAGTGTCCACTTACCAGTAGTTCCTCCTGCTTGTCTGGGAGCACCGAACATATATACAGTTGTAGTGAACTCAGATTCAGGTCTCTGGACTGCATAGGGATTTGGAAAACTTCATTAAACATCAGTGGCATCTGAAATTCCAGAGCTTTAGAACAGTAAGTGCTTGGTGTGGTGGATTCAAGGGAGGGCAAGTAGACTCGAATGTGACTGAAATGTATGGAGAAAAGTGCATTGTTAAAAAAACATCCTTCATTTTTAGCATCAAAAAAGAGGAACTATACTGAAATAAAGAATACAAAACATAAACAATTACAATGCAATACAGAAGAGAAAACAAAGTTTTGTTGAGAACATCCACCTAGTTGCATGACTTCCTAAATGGGATGATAGTGTTGATCAGTGTACGAAAAATCGTCATATCAAGAAGTTTTCCATCAGGCTTACAGTAGACAAAGACAAAGCAAATAAAATACAAAACAACAAGAACCTTAACTATACACAAATCCAGAAAATGGGCTCCCTCCCTCTCACCTTTGTAATTAAATTGGAGGCAGATATTATGAAAAAACTATTTTGCAAAGTACATAAGTTAAATTAAAACGTTTTGTAAATCTTTATTAAACCTCCCTGGCGGTTCACTGAGGTCCAGATTTCTGCACCAAAAGTGATACAGTGTTTTGCCTTTCTCTCTGTAGAAGTGCTGCAGGCACACAGAGAGCCAGCGCTTGCGCCTGATTCCGGCACGGGCCCAGTTTGATTCACGATCAGACTGCACCAGTACTTGCTTCGGGCGTAACGCTAGGGAGGTTAAACTGGCCATAGACGCTATGCTTGGCGGGCGTTTATCGAACAATCTGCCGCAGCATGATGACATCATCATGCCATGGTCAATTGTTCGAAATACACCATTTGCGATTCAACAACCAATACTTTGGATGGGGACCCTTGTCCCCATTCAAAGTACTGGCGATCGACCAGAGAAAAACTTTGTTCTCTGGCTGATCAAAGTTTTGTGCGAGTACGAATGGTTGCTCCAGGTGGACGCATTCGTTTTGCCATTGATCACCAAGCAATCACCCCGAATGCACATGGTGATCATTCGCAAAATCGGCCACAGATTGAAGGCCGGCTTTAGAGGTACAGAAAAAAAATTTTTTTATAAGTTTACACTTGTTTTCTTTTCTTTTGATTTGGATTGGATAAAACATTTATAAAACATTTATCCAATCCAATCAAAATAAAAAAAACAAATGTAACGTAATGAAAAAAAAATCTAAGAAAATTTTTTATTTTCAGTACCTTCGAATTTCACATCTCCCGCCCGGGCTGTGACGTCATCGGCACACGAGTGCCGATCACGGAAATAGCCAGAGAGATCGGCTATTTCCGGAGACACTCGGGTCCAGCCCGAGGTAGATTCAGCTAGCAAAAACGCTCAGCGGGAGCGTTTCTGCTAGCTGGATCCACTTTTCAACTGGATTAGAGAAAGAAATTTCTCTGATCCAGTCCAAAAGTAAAAAAAAAAAATTTTTTTGTGTTTTTGTTTTGTGTATATGCTACATTTAAAGGATGGGAGCCAAATTTTAGGAAACCCAATAGGACTTTTTTGGGTCACAACTAAAGGTAGCCATACACAGACCGCTTCTCACCTGATTTTTAGGCCATTTGCCCGTTCCCACCAATCGCGTTCAGGTGCGATCACCTGGTGAGATCGACCAGGAATCTCCCGCATGTTGGATCGCACGGTAATCCAACATGTTGGTAAATTCCCAGCCGATCCCATTACTTTGAATGGTGTCCTCTGAGGGGCTGGCTGCAGTGTGATGACGTCATCACGCTGCAGTCTGTCCCTCCTCTATCAAGGGATAATCGAAGTGTGTATGCCTACCTATACAGATACATGTGTACATAACTCACAGTTAAGTCTCACACAATAGCAGTACTCTGGTGAGGATAAGCCATAGAAACATACTAACACGTTATTGTAGTCTTTACTTACATTTTACATCCTTGCTTGAGAGTGAGCCCATTCAAATGTTTCAATTGCAAAACATGTACAAAAAGACATTCACTTGCACAATCATACCTGCAATACATAAAGTAAATACACACCATAGATAAAGTGTAATAGGAAATGTTCAAATAAACAAAATTACAACAGAGCAACTGAAGAAACACACTAGAGCATGATGGAGTTCTACTTACTTAGTGGAGTACTTAGAATACTGCAGAATGAGCTTTATGATTTTGAAACTATCACATATCACATGACTGGGGCTTCACCCTGGCTTAAATACATATCTTCCACTGAGTTCTGTTAAGGTTCCCAAACACAGGTCCATACCTGTTCGATTGATTGCGTCAGAACATCACCACTCTGCAATCGAGCTTCGCCGATTGAACAAAGAATCGATGTGCAGCACTTCTGTGCAACAACCCTCAGTCCCCATCCAAAGTTTTGGCAATCAAACAGGGTTTACCATGTTGGTTCCCTGTTCGACCGAGATTTCTTCGATCCCTCTCGAAGAAAGTCTGGATGCAATCTTTTTGAGAACAAATGCGCATGCCGATCGATTGTGCTCAAATCTATTCAGAAATTGACCTGTGTATGGCCAGCCTAAGGGCATGTTTCCACTTGTGTTCTCCCATGGTTTGAACCATGGCACGGACCTGGAAGTGGGGACCTGCAGGCAAGATGTCCTGTCTCACCCAGCCTGATCACGCCCAAAGAGAATGAATGGGCGCCGTTAATAATACAGGAATTGAGAAGCGTTTTTTTACCATATGCATTAATCCCTATGGCCACAGTTCAGAGGCAATCTGACGCATCCACGATCAAAAACGAGGTAAGCCGCGTTTTAGATTGCGCACTGTGCCCGATCACGGCCAACTGCAGTTGTAGGGATGACCCTATTTAAATGTATGGGCGCGATCACTGTGCCACGATTAAAACCGCGGGTGATCTCGGCCAATCGCTCAAGTAGAAACAAGCCAGTACTGCTCTGTATAGTAGAGTGGTTGCTGGGAAAGCTCACAGCATCCTTGCCTCCTTTAACCCCTGCACTGCCAGACACAGCTAAACTCTATCTGTTTTTTGGGGGTGTTCTTTTCCCCCAAATCAGCCGGAGCATCTTAAAGGCAGAAAAACAAGGTAGATATCAGAATTGTTGTATACCATTCACCGAGGATCTGATCTTGAAATTACAGATTAAGATAAAAAAAAGAGTTTGTTCAACAATAAAAATTTAAGAAAACTGAGGACATCAGCGATATTCAGTATCAATGCTGACTTTCATCTGATCTTTGTGCAGGGGTGGGAGAGGGAAAGAGAAACAACTTCTGATGCAAAAGAATAGACCTTTGGGTCGGGTTACAGGTGCAAGGATTTCCTATTTTTCTTTTATTTGTTGCTTGTTATACAGCAAAACAAAAGCCTCAATCATCTGAATTTTTGGTATGGTCCACCTTAAGTCACTTACACGACTCCAACATGAACTCGAGGTTCCTGCCTTTTATCAGACTCTTTGCAGACAGAATCTTCAACATTCTCATTCCTGTATGGAGAATAGAAACAAGGAGAAATTAAATGTATTCTGGTTCAGGAAAACATTGTCATTTCAACCATTTATTGAACATATTTGTTTAAAGCAACTAAGAGCAACAGTTTTCCGGATTGTTCACAGGATCAGGTAGGTTCTAAAAGCCAGTATGCATTACTAGATCCATAGGCCAGACTCAAATCTCTAGCAGAACAAATGGGGCTTTAAGATGCATAAAAAATACTACTTTAAAGATTACATATTTTCTTCACAATTAATAAAAAACAACACAAACAAACTAATGTTGGTATTAAAAAATACAGTGAATAAATAATGTAAACTTTTGAAGAATTATTTTTTATAGAACTTAAAACCCCATTTGTCCTGCAAGAGATATGATTCTGAG
>CM070033.1:139859271-139876157 GCA_036250615.1 Ptychadena robeensis
AATATGTCTGTGTAATGTATGTGGGGGATTTTTTTTTTGAGTTTACTTCCGCTTTAACTTAATCAAATGTACAACCAATGGTGTACAGTACAAATATAGTCTTATGGCACATTTATTCCATCCTGCATACAGCTGTTTCAGACTCATTGGCCATCATCAGTGAAGTGCATGGAAACCATTGCTCTATGGTGTGGGGCTTGGGAGACAAACACCAGCGGTTCTGGGGAGTAAGTTAAAGATTTGCATGGCTCCACCCACTGTCATGAAGGGAGGATTTGTGATGGATTGGGGTCATGTGAATACCTTCTGTTTTAGGAAGGCTTGACTGTGCTACAGTGGGGCAGAAAAGTATTCAGTCAGCCACCAATTGTGCAACTTCTCCCACTTACAAAGATGAGAGAGGACTCAAATCCTGCAGTGCCAGACGTGCTCCCCTGCTTAAGCCAGTACATGTCTGGGCCTGTCTGAAGTTTGCGAGAGAGCATTTGGATGATCCAGAAAAGGATTGGGAAAATGTCATATGGTCAGATGAAACCACAGTAGAAAACTCAACTCGTCGTGTTTGGAAGAGAAAGAATGCTGAGTTGCATCCAAGGAACACCATACCTACTGTGAAGCATGGGGGTAAAATCATGCTGTTTTCTGAAAATCATGCTGTTTTCTGCAAAGGGTGCAGGACAGATCCATGTAAGGGAAAGAATAATTAGGGCAAAACCTCTTTCCATCAGCAAGGTCATTGAAGATGAAACATGACTGGGTTCTTCAGAATGATGATCCAAAACACACCGCCCGGGCAATAAAGGAGTGGTTTCGTAAGAAGCACATCAAGATCCTGGAGTGGCCTAGCCAGACTCCAGATCTCAACCCCATAGAAAACCTTTGAAGGGAGTTGCCATGTTGCCATGCGTCAGCCTCAAAACATCACTACTCTAGAGGAGATCTGCAAGGGGGAATGGGCCAAAATACCGGCAACAGTGTGTGAAAACTTTGTGAAGACTTACAGAAAACCTCTGACAACCTTTGCTGTGACCTCTGGCAACAAATGGTATATGACAAAGTATTGAGATGAACTATTTTTATAATGAACGAATACTTATTTTTTACCATTATTTGCAAAAGAAATCTTTAAAAATCAGACAATGTGATTTTCTGGATTATTTCCCCCATTCTCTCTCATAGTTGAGGTGTACCTATAATGAAAATTACACACCTCTCTCATCTTTTTAAGTGGGAGAACTTGCACAATTGGTGGCTGACTAAATACGGACATCACATCTGGGTGACACAGGAGCTTTTGGGAGAGAATGACCAGATACCCCTGTGGCTTGTTACGTCTTGCCTAAGCGAGATGTAATACAGTGGGAGGGGCTGTCTCTAAAAAGACACCCCTCCTGCTGTCAGAAGTTTTTTCATTTAGTTATTTTTTGTCAGGGATCTCTGCAATTTGGGTTGAGCTGCAGCCGATACTGCAGAGTGACCTATCAGGTGGTAGGTCAGCTTTAAGGGCTTAGTTCACATGCCACTCCCGACTGACTGTTGGCCACAAATGGCGGACATAACATGTCCACGGGGATAATATGGGGGTGATTGGCAGGTACCTACCAACCATCCACACCATACTGGCAACCACAACACAATATAACAATACAGCCTAATTGTTTCTACTAGTTTGTTGTCTGGGACATACTATAATGCAATTACTATTATGTATATTGACTTTCAGATTCTATCCATTGTTGAGTTAAAGTTTAAAAATGCTCTATAACATTATTTGAATATTTTACTTAAAAAACAAGGTCACTGAAGCAGATGCAAAATGAGCTTAGGGAGGGAAAAAAAGTCAGTGTCGTTTTTGTAAAAGAAACCCCTAACAATTAGCAGTGGAAGGAAACATTTTTGACTCCCTTTGTTTAGAAATGTGGAATGTTAATCTCCATACAAATGACTTACACAAACAGTAAAAACAAAAACATTTCTCTTCCCGAAATACCGGTATCATATTCTCCTATGACAATAGCAAAAAAAATGCCACTTTATGTATATGTATATATGATGGTTGTGGTATTACATGGTAAATCTAAAAATATTAATAGAGCCTAAAAAATTACCCTCAAAAGTTCTGCTGAGAAACCCTTCTATAATTCTCTTCTAAGGCGCCTCATGTCACCATCATTCTCCTTACTGTTCTCTTTGCTGGATAAGAAGCTGCACAGGAGAAGCTGCAGTCCAAAGATCCCCCTACCGTGTTTCCACGATGATAAGGCACTTTGAAATGCCCAAATATGTCCTAGGTCTTATTTTCAGGGGAATGCTGTATTCTGATCACTCTGTGCCATTCCTTGACCCCTTTGATCACTCTGTGCCATTCATTGTCCCCTTTGATCACTCTGTGCCATTCATTATCCTCTTTGATCACTCTGTGCCAATCATTGTCCCCTTCCCCGACTCACTTTTTTGGGGTTCTACCGGTACGGCCAGGTAACAGACTCCGTAACGGCTGGTATCAGCAGCTTGCTTGTCCTTCCTGCACTGCAGCCAGCCCTGACGGAGTCACAACGTTACCCATTGTACCACCTGAATGGGAGATTCGGGCAGGTATCGGTGGGTGTCTTATTTGGGGGGGGGGGGGCTTATTTAAAAGATTTGGGCAAAAATCGGGGGGTGGCTTATTTGATGGGGATGGTTTATCATAGGGGAAACAGGGTACTTGTACATTAAGCTGAGCATAAACAGGCAGATTCCTGCCTGATTCTTCAGCCGATTCCAATTCGGGCGTGCCCACCTGGTCACATTGACCAGGAATCTGCTGCATGACGGATCGCACGGTGATCCGACATGCCGGTTAATTTCTGGCCCATCCCATTAGTGTGGATGGGGACGGTAGTCCCCACCCAAAGTAGTGGCCAGCACACAAAGGGTGCCCGGCTGATTCTCTGAACTAGTGGCCGTGCATTATAACGTCATCACAGCCAGTCGGTCTGCTGGGCAGTCTATGTCCAGCTTTAGTCTTAGCATGTGTTGACCCCTCCGAAAACCATGTTACTAGCGCCAACATCCCACGAAAATATTTATAAAACCTGAAGGTGAATGCATCAACTATGATGATTTGACATTTGTTACATATCAATGCGAACAGTTTTAATGAAATGTACAATAATGTAGTATATGTAAATATGTTTTTTCATAAAAAATCACTGGGATCATGTATGTTATTTTGTATTTTATGAAAATTGAGAATTGTGCCATTAAAGCCCCCTAGTCCCACTCCCTACTGGAGGTCAGAAACGTTTCCTATCAAGTTGTATAAATCTACATTAGTCTCTTCACCTCTTTCATCTTTCCTACAGCTAGATCCTTTGGTTTGCTCTACAGAGGATCCTGTCTCTTCAACAATATTGTATTCTTACTTCTACTGTTAATGGTCCTTTTTTCTATATACACCAAGCTGATCATGTGCAGTTCATTGAAAGCTTTCAACATCAGCCAAAACACATCTGTTTGAGAACCTTTGTATTTGTTGTTTGTGTCCATATTTAGGAAACCAAAAACCATATTTTTCGGACTATAAGACACTTTTTTTTTACCACTAAAATCAATTGGAAAGAGTACTGGCATTTTATAGTCCAAATATGTAATATGCATCCCAGGAGGCTGAAATTTGTTCCCTCAGCCAAGTCAAAAAGTCACTGACAAAAAGAGATCTTATCTGCATTATCACTAGCAGAACCCATACTCTGAACACACTGACCAACTTATGGAGAGACACATTTTACAATAAGATAGTTGTGTATTCTGCATTGCACTAAATACATTTTGTGACAAAGATTCATATCTCCTCTCATATGTAAATAGCTGCTCATTGGTAAGTTGTTCAGTGCCAGATTATGATGTGTCTCTTCATAAGTTGGTCAGTGTGTTCAGAGAATGGGTACTGCTAGTGGATAGACACATGCTAAAGTTTCAGCCCTGCACACTCTGCTGCAGTGAAGACCCTCCTAGCACTACCCTTTTGGCTGGATAGAGTGAATACTGCATGGTCCAGTCCTGTCTACTTTGCTGGAACAAAGTAGGCAGGACTGGACCATGCAGTATTCTTATGGTTATTATTTAACCATTTACAGTACCTAACTTTGTTGTTCTAGGTTGTGCGCCTCTGTCCTTGTTCTTATTTGTGATCAATACGAAACCTGTGCTGCGCTCTGTGCGCATGCTCCATAGTACCATATGACCACCTAACAATCAACCTAAACTAGTGATTTTTTTAGTTCGATCAAATGGAAAAAATAAAAATAAATGGAACCTTAACATGTCACAAGGTATTGTTATAATCCTCCCACGTTGTTAATTACCTCCTTGACACAAGTGATTTCAGCTCTTTGTTCTTTTCATACTGCCTTTAGCAGTCTATTGAATTTCTGTTAGGGTAACACATCCAAGATCCGATGTGCCTAAGGGAGAGATGATGCACTTTTTTGGGGGAACATGGTGAGAAGGAAGAGATGACTGACCTCACTGGCTACCCTGAGAGGCACAAGGGAGGTCAGCCTAGCAACAGACTGTTTTGGATCTCCCAGTTAGAATACATATGATGCATTATGCGATCCAGTTCATGCTGCCAATCCCTCAGTTTCAAAAAACACATCCAGAAAACAATTTGTTCTCCTAAACCAGAAATGTTCTCATTGCTTCTCACATGATAAATCACATATAGCTTTATGCAGGAGACTCTTTAAGAACATTGCAGCATTATTATATGTTAGAGGAACAATGTAAGGAAACATCAAGAGATTTGTAGTCAGAAATGTTAAAATGTTCACTTCAACAAATGGATCAAAACTGCAAATGGAAAATGTGCTGAGTGTCAACAAGAAAAGACAGTGAAAAATGCAATCAAAGTTAGGAAATCAAATATCATGAAAAGACTGTGGATAGGAAAGCCATGAATACTACAGTTTGGATACCCTGTTCTCCCGATAAGGCACTGTCTCATATTTTTTGAAATGCCAAAATATGTCCTAGGTCTTATTTTCAGGGGGATGTCTTATTCTGATCACTCTGTGCCATGCATTGTCCCCTTTGATCACTCTCAGCCCTGACGGAGTCACACGGAGCCCCACAGTTACCCATTGTACCACCCGAATGAGAGATTCAGGCAGGGGCAGGTATCAGTAGGTGCCCTTTTTGCAGCGGTGGCTTATTTTAAAGTTTGGGGCAAAAATCAGGGGGTGGCTTATTTGATGGGGATGGCTTATTATAGAGGAAACAGGGTAGGCAAGATAGGAGCACAGCAGTGTTGATAGGAAAGCCATGAATAATACAGTTTTGATAGGCAAGACAGGAGCACAGCAGTGTGGGTAGGCAAGACAGGAGCATTACAGTGTGAATAGGCAAGAATTTGTTCATACAGTATAAATAGGCAAGACATGAGCACTACAGTGTGGATAGGCAAGACATGAGCACTACAGTGTGGATAGGCAAGACATGAGCACTACAGTGTGGATAGGCAAGACATGAGCACTACAGTGTGGATAGGCAAGACATTAACAATACAATGTGGATAGGCAGCAAAAGCACCACAATGTTTATGGGCAGGAAAGTGAGAACTAAAACAGAAGCACCACAGTGGGAGCAGACCCAGCACTACATTGATACCACATTAGAATTAAAGTGTGAAATAAAAGAAAATGGGCAGTACGGTATGACTTTGTGTCTATTGACTTATGATTAATGTATGGTTGCTTTGAATAAAAAATAATACATTTCACTGCCACATAACACCAGAAAATTGGCTGTGTATATTCAGCTTATTTTATGTGGTCATCTGAGAAGATACGATTCATCATATGAACAATAGAACTGTTGAAATATGTGTTAAAATACAAACCTTTCAGTGACACCCTGAGTGGAGATGGAACGGGCCAGCTGGATCTCTTCAGCCAAGCGTCCCTTTTCCTCTTCCAGCTTTGCCAGATCTTCAGGCGGCCACTTTTGCTGGCTGATGAGCTGCAGGTCTTGAAGAAGGGCTTCTTTTTCCTTGATGAGTTGTAGACGATCCCTGTCTGTATCAGCCAGCCCTGGCCATGCTTCATTTTCCAGGAGAGCCAGCTGATGCTGTATGTTGGAAACTCTACAAGTTGAATGAAACCACATTTCAATCAGTATACAAGTGGCAATGTGATGTAAAGGGGCAAAAAACATCTATGGAGATATAAGTAATATAAGGAGACTCTACACAGATTTGGTCGACAAATATTAACAATGACTGTATATATACTCGAAAATAAGCAAAAATATTCAGCATCAAAATGTGTCAAGAGAGGAAAATCACAGCATGGTATGCGAACCAAATATGTAAAAACAAGCCAACATTATTGCTCAAGCATGTAAAGTTTTTGTATAAATTAAGTTATTTATAGTTTTCAGTTGATTGATGCAAAAACTACATAAGCTAGAGCAATATTTTTTCTTTCTAATGTTCCCAGAACCCTTTACTACATCTCCATAAATTTTGGTGATGATGCAAAGCCCCTGAACAAGGTAACTCATTCACAAATTGGCCAATTAACCTCCCTAGCGCACTACCCGTAAACGGCGCGATACGAGCAATCAAGGCAGTGTCCAAAGTACACTGTCTGTCACTCTCTCCCTCCCTCCAGGGCTCTTCACGCAGCTGGTGTCATTATTGACACCAGCTGCGTGAGTGGGAAAGCCAGCGCTCCTCCATTAACATTGAGATCTATGGCTCCGCTTTGAGCAACCGATTCCTGTTCCATACTTTGGCCCTGGTCCCATCCAAGGTAAAAGCAATCGAACAGGGATGGGCAAAGGGTGGCCGCATTTTCTTCGCAAAAAAGCGATCAATGTGAACGTGCACAATGGTCGATTGTTCAGGAATCTATTGGAAAATCGACCCATGTATGGGAACCTTTATACTTGAATCAATGCGTTTTCCCAGAAATTTTTTTTTGTATTAGGTACCTCCACATATATCCTGGTCAGTTTATGCGTATAAAGTATATAAGGTAAGTAATGCTGCTGTAGTTTTGAGGCCATAGGTGCAAAGTCTTGTACAGTTTAAAACAAAATATTGCCCCATGCATAAAAATCTTATAAACTCTTATGACAATATAAAGCCAGCAGACTACATTTCAGTATTAAAGCTTTAAAGGGGTTTTTAAAAAATAACACTAATGTTTCCGAAAACCTGCAGGGTGCAGATACAGAACATATAAGGCCTAGACTCCACTGTAAGCTGTTGTCCGCTCAAGCCTCCTATGCGTTCTCATAGATCAGTGGTTCCCAAACTTTCCTTGCAGGGCCCCCCTTTCCTATTTAGGAACATTATCAAGCCCCGCCTCCCTATTAAAACACAGGTTAAGAATGAGGGCTCGCACCCCCCTGGAATACCGTCGCGCTTCCGGCCCCCCAGTTTGGGAACCACTGTTATAGATGCAGTGGAGGCTCGGACCAGTGGATCCAGGGTTATGATGGGCTGTGTAGACAGCCCTGTCAAAGTTCCATTGTCGTCAATGAGTGACTTGTGCATGGACAGTGGAGCCCTAGCCCAAGGCAGACACATTGGAATTCATACATTTGTAGTAATTTGTAAGGCATTTTGAAAAACATTGACACAACACTCTGTAACTGAACTAAAACAACAAAAAGAATTGATGAAAATAAAACTAAGGCTTTGTATTTTTCAAATATCGGTCATGAGGTGAGAAAGTTAAGGATACCTAAACAGTTGAGGGATGAGCAACAAGCATATGCATTGTCCTGTTGGGAAACCTTTTAGGCATATATCAATCAAGGCCAATCAAGCACAGTATTCCCATGGCCATTGAACCAGGATTGGCAGTGTGGGCAGGTGCCAAGTCCTGCAATCTCCTGGTAGATGTCTGCGGTGACTTTGGACTTAATGAAGCAAAGTGGTCCAACACCAGCAGATGACATAGCTCTCCAAATCATTACAGACTGTGGAAACTTTTCACTGGACTTCAAGCTTCTCGGATTGTGTGCCTCTCAATTCCTCTTCCAGACTCTGGGTCCGGGAGACCGTCTACAAGGAGATGCTGACTTCATTTCCCAGCAGGACTTGGTACCTGACCAAACTGCCAAAAGAACCAAATCCTTGTTCAATGACCATGGGATTACTGTGCTTGATAGACCAGCAAACTTGCCTGACCTGAACCCCATAGAGAATCTCTGGGGCATTGCCAAGAGAAAGATGAGAGACCGAACAATGCAGAAGAGCTGAAGGCCTCTGTTGAAGCTTTCCGGTCTTCCATAACACCTCAGCAGTGCCACAGGCTAACAGCATCCATGCCACGCCGCATTGAGGCAAAAGGGGCCCAAACCAAGTACTGAGTACATATGCAAGGTTAAAAAGGTAAAAAAAATTCAAATTAAAATCTTTGTTTTATTGATTTCATGTAATATTCAAATTTTCTGAGGTTTTCATAAGCTGTAAGCCATAATCATCAAAATTATGACAAAGAAAAGCTTGCATGTAATCAGTCTATTTAATATATTAAGTTGAATTAATGAAATACAGGAAATTTTGGACGATATTCAAATTTTAGGCAAATCATCTGTATGGTATAATACGTGTGTAACTCCATTGAAGCTTCCTTCCCTTTAATGAAAGTGCCTGGTGTGCCTTCTAAACAATATAATAAATCTACTACCTTTTAGCGCTCAACTGGAAGACAAATAGCCAAGAATAGAGCAAAGTATTCTGATACTTCTCAGAAACGACATTACATATGTCCAGGAAAAAAAAAAACTCTCCCAGAAGAAAAGAAATCCTACACAGTTTATTTCCTACTAGCATCTGGAAAGAATTTAGATCACATATCCCTCAAGGCAAATGTTTTCATGAGCATTGTTTTAAAATTTCTAAAATAAAATAAGACAGAGGATACGAAAATCATAGCTCGTTGTGGACGCAGTGGCAAGAGAAATCAAAATGTTGGGAATATATTCAACCTCACAGATAGCGTGAGTAAGCATGACCTCAAATTTCAATGTTCTGCTGATCTACAAAGATAGCGTCCAAATGAGGCCAAATGGAGCTAGAGCAGGGGTGTCAAACTCAAATAAACAGCGGGCCAAATTTGGACACATGTCAAATATTATTATATAAAACAATATAATTACACTGCAGGCCATTTTTGACCGATGTGTCAGAGTTTGCCACCCCTGGACTGCACACCCATGGTACACACAGGGTTGCGGGCACACATAGCTTACAAATAAATTGTACAGTTCATGTAGCCGATGTATGCCCCCATTTCTGTGTGTACAGTGTTTGTGTAGTACAAATGTGCCCCCACACTTCTGTGTACAGTCCATGTACTTTGCCCCCCCCCCCACCCCCAACTGATACCCCTCTACCCAGACCTGCAACCCCCCTACCAGCTACACTGACCATACCTCTGTCCTTCAACTGTGGGAGTAGAGAACTATATAGCCCAGAATATTCACTGGAATGCACTATTGATCAGCCAGGACTTCTCTACTCCCAGAGTGGAAGGATTGAGGGGTGGTAGGTGCAGCCGGTAGGGGGGCTGCCCAGAAGGTAGATCTAACAGATCTGCCATGGGCCAAAAGTATTTGCTCTGCTGGCCAAAGTTTGACACCTATGAGCTAGAGGAACCAACTAATAACTTTTCTGTGTACTGCACAATCATGTACAATCATCATATGTTCTGACGGTTAGCTTTTCCGTTCGATCGGTGAACGATCAATCCCCAATGCATGTTCATGGCATTCGGCGATTGAACCGGGATTGAACGGACATGGTTGTAAATCACAGTTCATCATGGATGGGGACCACACAGCCCCTTCATAGCCAGCGATGAGTACCCCCAGTGTGAGATATTTTCCAACCGGGTTTCTGAGCCAATCCTTTCCATTGCTGTAGTCTGAACTACTTTAAGCCAGCCATACACGGCTTGATTCTCCTGTGACCGCACAGCGCTCGTTCAGGGGAATTGATCCCTGGCTGATACTTTGGGGACAGAGGGAAATAGCGACCGAACGGGGAAATACCGACATGTCGAATCCCTGTTCAAACTATTTTTTCTTGGAGCAGGATCAATCGCTCCAGGTGAGTTGCGTTAGATTCCCAAACAAACGCACATGGCGCACCATTGTTCTGGAATAGGGCGAAAAAGCAAGCTGTGTATGGCTGGCTTTACACAAAATAGTAAAGTAAAGTATTTATTGGTATAGCTTCGGCTACGTACATGAGTGGTGCAATGAAAAGGAGTGAGCTTAGCTTGCTTATCTTTATTGGAGGGAGACTGAGGTTGTAAAACTTCTATAAATGATAATCTCAAACACCTAATTATGAAAGCAATCCAGCCCTGTGCCCAAGTAATTTATGTTCCTGACAGCCTTTACTTATTGCTCCAGTGTGAAGAATCATTCATCTGTTACTACCGTATGCATACAAGGCCCAGAACGAAAAATATAGTATCATCTTTATAATGTAATACAAAATATGCTTAATACCAATGACTAGTTCAAAAGTAAACCCTTGTAAGGAATGGGATAGAATCTGCAAAAAGGTTTACACCTCTAGCACCACTGTCTACTAACATGCTTGTAACAGAGGATACAAACAATGGTAGGCATATGTAACTAATATTTAACTTATAAAGCACACCTTAGCTAACTTGGATCACTATATGTCCCTTGCTGGTGATCATCCAATTATAGGGATGATCTTTAAAAATTTTCCTTAGATTCCTTACCTGTAGTGACATAATACTGAATTTCCCTTGTTGCTCCTCCTTATAAAACACAGTGGCTGTAACAGCTTTTTACACATCAAGAAGTCCTGTCATTAATGTTCCATTTGCAAGCTGAGGGAGCTACATTTCACCATTAAAAAAAATTATACAATTAAATAATGCCATCTAGCGGCCATACATGTAACTGCAGTTCATTAACCCTCAGAAGACAGAGACACAGCATATATACCATGACTTGGATGAATGAGAACCTTCATAGATATTCAGAAGCTCAAGAGCATTATCTAGTCCAGGAGTATCAAACCTAAATACACCGCAGGATAAATTTACAAACGCGGACAAAGTCGCAAGCCAACCTTGATATTACCGTATATACTCGAGTATAAGCCGAGTTTTTCAGGGCAAAAAAAATGGGCAGAAATTGCTCCCCTCGGCTTATACTCGAGTCAGCTGAGGGGGGTCCACTCACCTCACCTGAATTGCCATGCTGAATGCATCAGACAGGCAGCTTCCCTGTTCTGGATCTCTCTGTCCTTCCTGTCAGCTATGTGCTTCCGACAATCAGCTGATGAATATCAACAAACTCCACACTGCCATCTAGTGGCCAGTTACTAGTACAGATACAACATACTGAACAGATACTCCATTGCACAACCCATCCTGTAATTATAATAATCCTGTGTTCTCTTAAATGTTTTGATGATGTGGCACTAAGATTAATCCTGTTTGATCAATTTCTAGGGGCAATGGTGCTTTCTCTATATTTTCTCATTTAGAAAACTCCACTATCTGACTGCATTTCCCACCCTCTGCTTATACCCGAGTCGATACGTTTTTCCAGTTTTTGTAGATAAAATTAGGTACCTCTGCTTATACTCGGGTCGGCTTATTCGCGAGTATATACGGTAATTTAAAAATAGAATTACACATAAAGAAAATGATCAGCCCATAGGTCAGAGTTTAACACCTCTAAACTACACACACACTGGACACACAGGGATGGGGACACACATGGACTACATATAAACTGTATAGTGCATACAGTGTGTGTATTCCATACTAGCTCCCATCCCTGTGTGTACAGCTTGTGTACTTTGCCTTCCCCCAGACCAATTCTGGTACCCCTCTCCCCAGCTCTGTCTTCCCTACAGCCTCCCTACCAGCTTCACTCACCATGCCTCTGTCCTTTAACGCCGGTAGTAGAGAACTATGGTTCCCAGTATACTCCTGACAGCGAGTGCTCACTGTCTGGTAACTGGAACCCACTACTTAGCAGCCAGGACTTGTAGTTCTTCTATTAGTTGGTAGGGGGGCTGCCCCAAAGGCAGTGGGCCAAAACAGTTCTCCTACCAGTCGGTAGGGGGGCTGCCCCAAAGGCTGTGGGCCAAAACAGAACTACATAAACAAGGCAGCATAAATAACAGTTTTTTGTTGTTTTTTGTCTATTTTTAATGTTCAAAAAGTAAAAGCAATGTAGCACTCAGACAACTGCTCAGCTATTTACTTAAAGAAGATTATGCTTTTTTTTCCCGATAAAGAACCCTCAGTATGTATTTTGTGTCTTTTGGAATATTTCAAATATTTTGATGATATTTTTAGTGGCCTAGATTACTTCTGGCTTGTGTAAGAAGATACAATGAAATAACAAATATTTAATGAAAGCATCTGTATAAATGATCATCATATGACCTTTATTACCCAGCGAGGCTCTCACTGAGCTCTGCAATCATTCAGGAAAGCTGGCCTTTCCCTAGCGACTTCCTCTGCCACTCCCTGACCTTCAGCTTTTTTATATGTCAGGAATTCTCCCAAAAAAAAAAACACTTCCATTTAAAGTTACCACAGAGTAAATATAAATTTGACTTGTGTTTGACTTTTTCCGTATTTTCTCTCCCTGCCACCTTTTTATTTTGTTTATTGCCTAGTATATGAGAGATTCTGGAACATTTTTACCAATACGAAGCAAAGAGAATATAAAAGTGTGCATTGGATATAAAGACGTTACAATGAGTGTGGCTTCTCAGGAGTGGACAGAATGTGGTAGTGGTAGAGCTTGTGCAATACTCACAAAATGTCACTAATAGGAATGTGTAATATGCTGCACCATCACTTGTTAGCAGCAGCTCTGATGCTTTCAGTGAACTTGGCGACCCCTGTAAAATGGTCCTACGACCCCCAAGAGGGTCCCGACCCACAGGCTGAGAAACACTGCTTTAGAAGCTAGGGGCGCCCAATTGGAGTTTATTAAGGTTTTTTTTTCCCATCTTTATTAACACACAGCAAGGTAATGGCCAAAAATGTATTGTGCCGTACATGTTCATGCTGTTATGCAGGGGAAACAATATATATTTAAAATGAAAAGTTTACTTCTTATATTTATAAATAAATATTTGTTTACCACTTTTATTGTGGGTAGAGCATTTTGACTTTATAAAAATAGATCACTCTTAAGAAACTTAACCTTAAGGTAAATGTGGCCACAGATGGTTTGATATGCAGATTTCGCCGCAGATCAATTGCGTGCCTGCTTGCAGATTTATTGGCATAAATCGATCTAACAAATTATGGACATGTCCCCATCCAAAGTAAATGCTGGAACACACAGGGTGCGCGGCTGACTCTTGGCACGTGATGATGTCAAATCGATTCAAAAACAAGATGTCTATGTCCGGATTAAGGCTATGTTTCCACTATTCGTCGGATAGCTTGGCGGGGATCCCGACGTAGCACATAGACTTTGCCTGCTCGGCGGATGTGTAAACACAGCATCCAGAGGCTCAACGTACTCAACTACGTTCAGCCTTGCATCGGCAGAATGGCTCGGCGCAGTGAAGACACAGCATCTGCCGAGCAGGTAAGTAAATGTGCTCCGTCGGGGCCTCCCACCAAGCAAGAGGCTTATAAGCCATAAATGTAACATAACTTCAACATAATTCTCAAGCCAGACTATATACCCCTAACCCTGAGACCAGCCATGCTCAATGCCTCAATGCAGAGGCAATTCACGCTGGGGTGACACCATTTCCCTCTTAAAGGAGGGGTGACACTATTTCACTACTAGAGGAGGGGTGACACCAAACTCCCCAAAGTGCCATTTTTTTTTGTGCACATTGCTTACGAGCTTGCTTTAAGTGCAGCAAAAGCACTCCTACCTCTCTCAAGAACCCCAACTGCAATGTCAGTGTGAAAGTTCTAGCAAGGGCTTTGACTTGAACCCCCCCCCCCCCATGAATGCTACATTCAGGGGTTTACCTGTCTATGGCTGCTTCACCATGCAGATTATCCCTATTATGAGGATGCAACATTAAGGTGAGCGGTGCTGGGAATATTCTTACTGATCCTCCATATGCCATAGAAAGAGGAATGGACACACACAGGGGTTAGGTAAAATGTTGCTGGACAGCTGGGAGAACTGCAAGTCCCAGCATACATAGGGACAGTCTTTATCAGTGTTATGGCAGTAAATGGCTTATAGTTTCCAATAATAATGGCAAGTATGTGTGAAGGAAAAGATCTGCCCCATAATATAGTTTATGTGTTTTTTAAGTTAATGGTTCAAAGAATGTCAGTCTGAATGGTCGGCCCCCCATACATTTCACTTCCCATAACCTGGTCCTCGTTGCAGAAAAAGTTTGGACACCCCTGTCCTAGACCTACCTAAAAGGTACCCAAAAACGAATGCATTCCTAACGATATAATGATTACTAAATGAGGAATAAAAAAAATAATCTGCTGATAAAACGATAACAATTTTATTGGGCCAGTGTGCACAGCACCAAGGACATGTGATAAAAACAGAAGCCAAACTAGCATGTCCAACATAAAAGATTTGAACAAACAGCCATGACTCCAGGTACAGATTGTAATGATATAGAAAAGACCAGTTGCAAACTTAGAAAACCAAGCTGACATTTTCAGGGACATAAAATAAGAATGGATGGGTTTCAGAAAATACTCAGTAAATGGATTCTAAACAATGTTGACAGGTCATCTTTAACAACATTAAAATGATCTTCAAAATGTCCCTCTTTTTCTCGGAATCCATGCCCAGTGTTCCTATGGGCCCCATGAAAATCACTTTATAGATGTCAAAGGTATTGCCTGCAAACACTTCTGACAAGGCTAAAGGATAAAACAATTCAGCGGGGAGAGTAAGACTGAAAGGACGCAGATGTAACTTAACCAAGTGCGTCACTGACTTAAAATGATAAGTAAATAGGAAACAATGCAGTGCCTATTCCCTGATGTACCCTCCAGCTTTTAGTAGAGTGTAAAGATGTACTATTGGCTACAGATGGTTTATTTCAGGTCCTGGCTTGGCCTATAGAACTAATTTAATGAAAACATTAAAAAACACAATAAAAACCCTAGCTTATCTTATCATACGTTGATTGCTAACTTTTGATAATCATATAACTTACATTGGATCTTGGTGTTAATACACATGGCGAATATGATGAATAAATCTTAATGGAAAACAGAGGGGCTCAGTTACAGGTGTTGTCTCCTGGGCTTATGAACACTTCCAGATATGTGTCCAGATATGTGCCCAAATTTGAGAATTTGGATAATAAGAAATGGAATCATGAATACTAAATAATAATTGATTTCAGGTAAGGGTAGGGTTGATGTAACACTTAAGGACAAACAAATTGCCATTATCGTTAGCAGGTCACTAACCTGGAAGATAAAGACTCCCAGACTTTATCTTCCAGGTCAGTGACTTGCTATATAGTAAATGATGAGAAGGGTAACAAAGTATTCACCTTTTATAGTCATATTGTCAATGGTAATGACAAGTTTTTGGGCATCTCTATACCTCCATTATTTGTTCCCTATTTTGCTCCTCCATTGATTTTGTTTCTTGTGTGATTGGTGCCCTATTTTGTTTAACTTCATGACTAAGCTCTTGACCTTTCATCTACACCAAGTCCAATGAAGGGATGGCTGCGTCGACGGAGGCTCGGACCAGCGGACCGACAGGCTGTGGAGACAGCCCTGTCATAGCCCCATTGCCGTCAATGGCCGGCTTTGTGCACTCGTGCACCCTGCAGGGGTTTTAATGAAAAGTGGAGCCTATATATACAGGAAAGCGTTATATATAAATGTGTTCATCGAATACAATCAACCCGACCTACAAACAAAATGCTATGATTTTAGTTAGATCGTTGTATAATCACGAAACTTTTCCAACCACTTTTCGATCGATGTTGTGATCTTTATCGAACAATTTTCGACGATCGTTCACTTTGATCGTCGATTGAATGCTAAAATCGAGTAACTTCAGTAGATGGTGGCTAGAGATGATTCCAGAATTTAAATGAAAATCATCAGAAAAAAAACACTTTTTCTTAGTATTGTCTCTAACCAGCACACTCCTCCTACACAAAATGACTATAAGGAAAGTGTTTCCAGACATTCAATGTGTAGAATACACACATGCATGGGTACAGGCACAAGATGTACAGAACACTAGAGACCATTGTGTTACAAAATGCTTAGTAAAAAAATAATGTTACATATGATCCAAAATAACGTATCCTGCATTATGATGATGCACTTAGGCACGTACACATTACATACTATGCCCAGTCTAACACATCTAAATATATGATAATCCCACACACAGACAATAATATGCTCTATTACTATAAAATATATCTATACATGTCTTCTTTCATGTCACATTAAATAATGAAGCTCAACTATAAACATAGAATAACAAGAAAGATTAGTGCAAATAGTACCTTGAATTAGAATAACATAAAACACCCAGAGACCATTGATTTCCCCTTCCTATGGATGGTGATAATGCTGCTGGGGTTGCAGCGCTGTTACCCTGCACAGTTGCATCCTTAAGCTGGCCATACACCATACAACCAATCAATTCCTGTCCTTAAACTTGAGGACATGCTCCATAGTATATTTAGAGGCTAATCAATTCGGGGGGACCAATTAAGGATCACCCCAGTGACTGGGTTTCCCCCTGAGAATATCACAGGGGCGAGGGGACTTTAACGGCCTGAGTATCAAGTTACATCATAAACTAAGTTAATGAACAAGGCATGAGTTTAATAGAAACATAAATAACAAGTAAAAACCGCACAATCGGACCTTACAGGACTG
>CM070033.1:139876257-139887462 GCA_036250615.1 Ptychadena robeensis
CCTTATTCATTAACTTAGTTTATGATGTAACTTGATACTCAGGCCGTTAAAATCCCCTCACCCCTGTGATATTCTCAGGGGTAAACTTCACTGGGGTGATCCTTAATTGGTCCCCCCGAGTTCTCTTTAGGGATCCCACTACCTAGCTCTAACAGTGGGCAGACATGTGTCGATGTTCGTTCAATCAACGAACAAATTTTCCTGTTTAATTGACAATCGGCTGGACAGCCATGCCTATCCACATGGTTCGATCGAAATTGACCCAAAAAAAAAGATCGAGAAGTGATCGAACATGCTGGAAAATTTTGATCGATTGTGTATACATCGAATGTATATCAAATATTATTTTTGTGTGCCTGACCGACTTTGGTTCGATATGATCAGCATACTTATACATCCAGTGGGCAGATATTTTGGTGTGTTTGCGGTCGACTTCCTTCTATTGTGCTTTCGAACGATTGAACCAACATTGATCAAATATCGGTTTCTCCATGTGGGGGGTATTTTGATCGTAGGTTGATCAATCAAGCCAACATCGACCATAAATTACTATAGAATCTGACAACTACAGTAGTTAAATAAAAATGTGAATGCCTTAAGCAATATGCCTTCTTGCTCCAGTAATCTCATGAACATTGCTGACCCTGCATAACCACCCGAGTTACACTTGGGGATACACACCAATCGCCCTGATAGAGAGTATCGTAGACCTGTCATTCTTTTTCAGGTCCACCTATTTGGCATCAATGACTTTGAAGAGGCGGGGTAGATTCAGCAATGATGACGCTGGGGATGTAAAGGGGGGAGGAGGGAGGGTCAAGAAATGTGGTGGACTACAGTGTGAAATACCAAGCGCTATGTCTTCTGTCACATAACTTACCCCATCCGAACCAAACACTATTCTCTCAATGATATGCAATTATCAATTCTCTTCAAAGAATGGAGAATTGCAATGCCCTTCTGGGATGCAAGTGTTATGATCACGAGAAATATTAGCTTTCCTTTCCTGTTGTGTGAACTTCAGAAACTTCATTATAATCAATAGATATTATGTTTGGTTTTACCATCATCTTCAATTGAACTATTTAGGCTAGGGCTCCCCTATGTGCTGGGATCCGCTAATGTCCATGCAAGCCTCTGTTGCGTTCCTGTGGAGGCTGATTGCTGCGTCAACATCAATGCGCCGGAGGCTCGGAGACAGACCTGTCAAAGCCCCATAGCCGTCAATGGGCAGCTCAATGGAGCCCTAGTCTTACTGTGATAGAAAAAGTGGTTTTCATTGCAATAGAAGGGTTACTAGAAAACATCACGCTGGCCAAACATTATTTGTAAATATGGCTGAAAAAGAATTTTCGTAACTGGTTTCAAATATTGCATAGTGTATGGATAGTTTAGGACACACGTGGTCAGCACTCTGTATTCTATATAAATGATTATTAAAAACAAACGTAAGAAAATTTCAACCCTGCACTCCCAGTGACTCGATAATCCATTGATTGTTACACTAAAATGTTTGTGAGAAAGTTTATGGCTGACCTTTAACATCTAAGCGTATGAAAGGAATGCAGAAGTACATAACATATTTCAACAGTCATTAGTTTGGCATATTTCAACATAATGGCTTTTCATTAGGCACAATTAGCTTTGATCATAGTTCACATAACTGGTATAAAAGGACTGCTTACCTCTTCTTGGCTTCCTCATATTGCCAATTAAGTCTCACTCTGTCCACCAGTCTTGTTTTATCATCGAAGGCATACTGTGTGAAATGAATATCAATGGAATTAATAAACAATTAAAAATCACACTCTCTGGCAGGTCAGGTTTTCTATTTTTTCTCAGAAGGGTAATGCCTCCATCAGACTCTTACATTACAGAATACATTCACAATGTCAGTTTCTCACCAAGTGTGGCATAATGATATAGAGCACAGCACTAGGTCGAGACCACTGGTATGCCAAATATCTACCGAGTTTAATGTTGGAAGGTCGAACAGTGCCGTCAAACTTAAATACACAGCGGGACAAAAAAAAGTTGCCAACCTTGAAATATTTTTTTTAATAGAAATACACTGTGGGTAATTTTTGGTCCATGGGCTGGAATATGACACCCCTGCACAACACACACTGTACATGCAGAGATAGGGCACACATGGACTACAAATAAACTGTACAGTGTGTGTAGTCCATGTATGCCCTCATGCCTGTGTGTACAGTGTATGTGTGTAGTTCTTGTATGCTCCCATCACTCCATATACAGTTTGTGTACTTTGCCTTCCCCCAGACCCATGTTGGTAGTCCTCTCCCCAGCTCTGCTTTCTCTGCAGGTCTCCTACCAGTTGCACTTTCTACGCCTCTTACCTCCAACTGTGGGAATAGAGAACTACAGATCCCAGTCATGTCCTTATAGTTGGCCAACTATAAGGACATGACTGTGGATGCAATGGAGAAACTGCTTTGATGGTAGTAAACAGGACGAGACCAGGACGCAACTGACAAGGACTCTGACATTGACAATAAATAGGACCCAACCTAATTAGAAGTACGTCTCTACCGTGAAAACACGACAAAACCCCCACGCCTAGTGTTGGAGACTTAATAGGCTGACTTCTGTCCTCCAAGGAGCGCTTACTGGGAAATGGCCGCGACCGCTCATCGATCTGTATATATGGAACCAAGAAAGTACTGACAAATCATCTCCAATAACCCCCTGAAGAAACGCGTCGGAATGTTTGGAGCTCAATAACTGGATTTTCAGACCCTGGGTTACCAGGATATGTGACGTATTTTAAATTTTGTAAAATTATATGTATGTATGGTGAACCAAATGCTCTACTGACCTTTCGAGGGGTAGCAACCAATTGTATAGTTGAGTGAAATGGAACACCACTGTTACGTACTGTGACTATGTTTTGATGTGCAATAAACGGTAAAAACGTCAATCTCTCGACCAGAACTCATTGTATCATACTCACCTCAAAAGTCCACTCAGGGCCTGGCCACCCCTAGGGGTTGAGTTCCCCCCTTCTCCTTTCTAATCAGATTACTAATCTGGAGATTTGTTTTTAGAGAGATAATGATGCATTGAGCCGTCTAATGTACCCTGCAGTAGCGTGATGACGTCATCACGCTGCTGTCAGATATCGGCTGGCTGGGGAGAGACGGCTCTACGGTCATGTCCGATAAAGCTGTTTTGAGCGGGATTGATTTGTCCTGCTCGAAAACAGCCGTGGGCACAGATTATATGGGTCAGATAGATGGCCTTGAGCGCGCACGGCGCTTGAAACGGCCATCTATTTGACCCATATCCCAGCGTCTGTACCCTGTTAACTTTTAACACATTTTTCAAGGCCGTCTCTAGCATATACAATTCTGTGTATGGAATGTCACAGCCAGACAAGCTCTGTCCTGTTAGATCTCACAGAAGACATCTAACCTCTGCCAATGCCAACAAAGGGGATAAAACAAAGTATTGAGATAAACGTGATATTGTCCAAATACTTATTTTCCACCATAATTTGCAAATTAATTATTTAAATATCAGACAATGTGATTTCCTAGATTCTTTTCCCCCATTCTGTCTCTCATAGTTGAGGTGATAGTTGAGGTGATAATGGAAATTACAGGCCCCTCTCATCTTTTTAAGTGGGAGAACTTGCACAATTGGTGGCTGACCAAATATGTTTTTGCCTCACTGTATAACAGTGTGATTACAAAGTTTGTTGACCATAAATATGAACCTATTTGGGGTTTAATAAAACAAACAACGTGCTGAGGAGATTTTTTTCATGGTTTATGAAGACTTCTGTAGATTCTTCTACAGTTTCCAAACATATGTCTTTGCTGCATGTAGATGCTTCATAAAGAAACACTGAACATTAACACAGACATGGTTGTGTTATAGTTTAGAATGAACAGAATCTACCCTGTCACATTGGAGCGATTTATCTGTGAAAGGCTGTAAGGAAAGAGGGATTACATATCAGATTCTCCAGCATGACCTCTTCACCTGGTACAAAATGCAATGCTTGTAGACTTCACACTTTCTTCTTGTTACCTGCACTGAATTAATGAGTGGAAGCTGAATAAGGGAAAAGACATTCATTCGAAAATGGAAGGACATATAAAAGGATCTGGCTGCACATATCCAATGTCCCGCACACTTTAGCAGTACATGTCTGTCTACATCGCCTATTAAATTGCTTGGCTACTGAGATATCGAACTTCGTGTTGGTTGTTGCCTCATTTTTAGCATGCTGAACTCTATGTAATATTATTGTTTACTGATGTCTGTATTCAATAACGAATATTGAAAATCAACAAGTGTGGCGACCAGTCTGCTTAATAAAAATATTAAGAAAGTAGATAAACTGCTTTGAAGCAGTTTAAAAAAAAAAAAAAAAAAAAGTTGTGTTAATACAGTAACAAAAAGGTATACATTTTTTTGGGAGTCAACCCCAATGGCTTTGTAGTTCACCCAAAAAGCACTTTACCTCTTCAACGTTGTCTGTTTGTGAGCAGGCATCACAGTATTGTTGAGGTAAACAGGAGTCACTGAGTGAGCTTGAATCATGGATGTTTTGCACGGACTCCGTGATGCAACAGCTGTTTCTGAAACCATCGGTCAGTTTGGCCAAACTCTAGAAGGAAGTGCATGTGTTAGTTACACAACTCTTCAATAAATAAATACACACACAAAATAATAATTAAAAAAGTGCTGCCATGTTTGGGCCTTTTTTATAAAATGACTAAACTTGTTATAATAAACTATATGTATTAATTTGTTTTGATGAAGAAAAGGCAGATATTCTTGAAATGGGCACTCTTGAACTATTTAATTAAATATTGAACGATTAAAGTTGATACTGCTGACTGTAGTATAAACAGCTCTTCAGGATGGAAGATTGATTTCTATCTTTTGTGAACTTTGGAGTTAAGAACCCCTCTACACATTGCTTAGCTCTGTGCACTCCTACATATGACTTTTATATGTTCATGAACAGTGGGAACCCTTTATATTGGCCATAGAGATATGAAATATGTAGGTAGGCTTCAAAGTGAGAGACAGAAACAGCAGTACACTGATTTAACGCTAAATTCCAGTGATTTATTTCTACCACTAGATGTCCTCAGTCTTCTAGGCTCACTTTTTCTAATCCTAGCTGTCACAGACCAGCCCCCAGTGGTATTGGCAAATGGTTTGGTTTACAAAACTCTGCCTGAGCTGGGATCAGGCACACTTGTCTATGCTCAGCAAGTTCTCAGCATTTCTGCATCGCCACAGGCCCGTCTATGGCTTCCGGCATCCCGTCTTCAGCGTCACGGAAGAGGCCGTTCATAGAGCTGGGATCAGGCACACTTGTTTATGCTCTGCAAGCCCATGATGATTCTGCATTGCTGCTGGCCTGCCGATGGCTTCCGTCAGCGTAACCGAAGAAGCAGGGGGGATGATGCCATAGACCTCGATGTTAATCGTCAGTGTAATAAGTGTAGGGGCAGGGGGTGGAGAGCGGGATGGAAGAACTCTGCTGCAATCACCCAATACATTTTTAACACTGGGTGGTTTTTGGTCAATTGATACAAACCAACATAACAGATCAGGGCTCAATCAATTTTAATCAATTGAGATAAAAAGGGATCTACTTTCGACCGATTGTTTTTTAAGTCAATCGAATGGGAAAATTGAACCGTATTTGGCTACCTTTAGGGCTCCTTTACATGGCCGTTTTTTAAGCAAACGATTACTGCAAATGCCCAGTTGGTTTTCGGGCTTTCACCAGAAAGACCTGTCATGGGGCCATTGTCTAAACAAGCTTGCAGGCGCACAGAGACAGGAGCACCTGGTCGTTTTTCAGGCAGCTGCTGACTGACAGCATTGGGGAAATGACTGTGTAAATCTAGCCTTACTCTACTTAAAAGAGCTCACACATCACTATGTGTGCTATTCACAACAGCAGTAAGAACAAATACATACAAAGGACCCTTTTCTTCAGACTTCAAAATTCTGCACACACTTCAATTTTGATTGTTGCCAATGACCAGAAAATGGAAGAGTGCTGTACACATTCCCCACTGTGCCCCCCCTCACAGAAGACAAAGGGTATCTGGCAGAATGGTCATTAAAAGATTCATCCTGGCGGTTCAATAAACAACCTCTCCCAATAGCTGTATACAAGTTAGATATTCGGCCAAGATTGAGCCTCTACTATTATTTTAAGTGGCCTTTAGACTGACAATAACTGCCCTAAAAAGATGTGTATATGTGTACATGTGCATATACATATACACTGAGGCACACACAGTTTTGTGTGGATGCCTCTTTTTTTTCAAAACCAATGCTTTTCAGAATAGTCCCTTCCTGCTAAGCCAGCAAAAAATAAAGAAATATTAGCTTTGAGAGGAATGTCAGTTTAAAAAAGTAACTCCTACAACAAACTTAACCTAAACAAATACTTATAAAGCACATTTCCACAACAATATAAATCAACAGAATTAGCAGTTCACTTGTGAAATGTAAAACTTTTTAACAATACTTAAAAAGATACTTTTGCCAAAATAATAGCAAACCGTGCCAAGAAGTTACTTTAAAATATATTTGCTTTCCCTAATGTAAGTTTTATGAAAGGAATATTGGTCTCTGGGTAGAAACTGATTACCATATTTCACATAAAACACAATGCAGGAGAATGATAAAACTAAGTATTGGTTTCATAGCAGTGTATTGTGGTCATATATAAGGATTATGGTTTTCTGATGACAGATTCTCACCTTCCAGAGGTGAAGAAGTATTTGTACATTTGTGTTACTCCCTAGGCTCCACATTATAGACACTCATTGTGTTCCACACAAACTCTCCCACACATCCTACCTTAAAGTTACTTTTATTCAACCAGCAAGTTTTTTTAACGGTAAATGACATAGGTGTCTCCCAAAAGCAAATTAGACGATGTTCAAGAGGCATTGTTGTGGAAAAAAACACATTTCTCATCTTTTAATTACATTTGAGCAAAAAGTCTCATGTCCAAAATTATTCATACCCTTCACAAACTGTCACTATCTGTCACTATGAAAAATCTATCATTCCAAATAGTCCAAGCTGTTCTAAAGCATTCTAATTGCCCTGATTAATTGGGAACAGCTGTTTTAATCAACTCAACAGGTGAAAAATAGCAGCACACTGCAAAGGAGCAAAGACAAAGGAGCTCAGTGAGGACCTTCAGTTGCGCATTGTGGCTGCTTACAAGTCAGGAAAGGGCTACAAGGCCATATCTAAATGTTTTCAAGTTCCAGTGGCTACAGGGCAAAGTATTGTTTTAAAATGTTCCGTAATGTGAAAAATCTCAGAGGACGTGGTTTAAAGCCAAAAGTGACACCTGTGCTGGCCAGGAGGATAGTGAGAGAGGTGAAAAAGCATCAAAGGATCACCACCAATGCTATCCTGGGCTCTGCTGGTGGCAATGTCTCAAGGCAGACAATCAAACAGACACTGCACATTGCTGGGTTCCATGGGTGCAGACCAAGGAGGACACCACTTCTCCAGATAAGGCACACAAAAGCTCTCTTGGCATTTGCAAATGCTCATCTGGACAAAGAAGACTTCTGGACCTCTGTGTTATGGTCAGATGAAACAAAAATGTAATTGTTTGGTCACAATGATGTTTTCTTCATTTGGCATAAAAAAGGAGAAGCCTTCAACCCAAAGTACACCATCCCCACTGTCACACATGGTGGTGGGAACCTAATGGTTTGGGGGTGTTTTCAGCCAATGGACCAAGGAACCTAAGCACAGTAAATAGCACCATGAATAAAGAGCAATACATGAGGATTCTCACTGAACACATTATGCAGTCTGCAGAGAAACTTGGCCTTGGGCACCAGTGGACATTTCAGCATGACAATGACCCAAAACACACAGCAAAAGTGGTGAAGAAATGGTTACCTGACAACAACATTAATGTTTTCGAGTGTCCCAGCCAGAGTCCTGATTTGAATCTGTGGAGGGAGCTAAAGATCAGGCTGATGGCAAGGAGACCCTCCAACCTGAAACATTTGGAGCTCATTGCTAAAGATGAATGGAAAAAATACATACAATTATAGGAAGCGTGTGATTGCTGTATAAGCCAATAAAGGCTTTTCTATTGATAATTGAGAAGGGTATAATTTGGACATGACACTTTTTGCTTAAATGTAAATAAAAGCTGAGAAATGTTTTTTCCCACAAAATGCCTCTTGTAAATCGTCTTATTATCTTTCTGGAGACACCTATGTAATTTCCTGTCAATATTGCTGCGTGTATAGGAAGCTTAAGATATCTACACCATAAGATATATACCCTAATCATATACATATATTGTTTTTGTTAATATACCTGGCAGAAGACTGGACCAGATGTCCTTGTGACACATTTTCACTCGTCAAAATGGTTATCACCACAGAGAATATCTCATACCCAATGGATAAAAATGATGATGCTGATTCATTATGTAATGAGAAGGCTGAAGAATTAGGACAGGGAACTGAAACTGCATAACCAATTTGTGACCTGGGGTTTTCAAAGTTTTCATGCCCTGGCCAAACTGAGCATTTTTCCTTTGGATCAGTTAACTTGATAATAAGTCAATAACTTGTTTTCTAAATTATTTGGGAGTTATGTCACTGGGTCTTCAGTATGGAAACCACTCATTGATTGTTCTCCATCTGACTTTGTTACTACTATCTCCTGCAGTGACTTGAAGGTCAGATAGAGCCACATGGGGTAAGACATGCGGATCAGGAAACTGTCACTTCCAGGAGAAAACATAAGCTGGGGACTTTTCACCTACGGAGTGGAAGGGCAGCAGACAATGTGAGCATTTATTGCCTCTTCTGTAGGTAACATGGCTTTAATGCCACATTTTCAGAAAAGCTTAGCTCTTGATCCAACAGAAAATGTTACTTTTTTTCCAAGAATCATTCTAGACCTTTCAACAGGTTCTGCAAGCATGGATAACACTGGCCTATTCACAGTATGTTTTCTCATCAGGTCATTCTATTACAGATGACAGCTGTGTCAAATTATTTACATATTTAAAAGATCTAACTATTTGAGTGTTTGGGTGAAAAAAACTATAAACATCTCTCACATTTAGACAAGAAGCATTAGGGTGGCCATATAAGGTTCGATATTTCCGTTCAATTGACTTCTAAATGAATTACCTTTAACCTTCCTAGCGGTTGAGACGAACCCCGTTTGTTCAGTGTTCAGGTTTGCCCCAGCCACTAGGGCAACGGGCATTGGGTGTACCTGATTCACCCTCGGAAAGCTGCAGCGATTAGGACAATCATTTCCGGGGTTTTGGCACCACCCTCGAAGCGTCACAATGATGCAGAAGGAGGCAAGGGGGAGGCGGTGCCATAGACCTCCATGTTAATGGAGGAGCGCCGGCTTTCGCGCCCACACAGCCGGTGTCATTAATGACAATGAAAATTATGATAATGGCTGTGTGAAGAGGGGCGGGTGGAGATAGCAGGCAGTATACTCTGTACACTGCCGCTTTGGGCAAACCGATAGGCAGGTTAAGGCGAATAATCGTGATTCGTTTCCCTCACACCTGATATGATCAACCAAAAACTACTGTTATGTTTGAGGACTATAAGACACACTTTTTCACCCCCCAAAATCGGGGAGTGCCTGCCTCTTATGCACGAGGTCGTGCCTTTGCTTCACGACAGCTCTCCCGGCAAGGAGATTAGCCGGGGAGCTGTCAGTCCTGCTGATATAAACAATGTAGAGAGATAGATGAACTCCCATTTATCTCTCACTCCGTGTCTGTGGAAGCTGCAATTACTGTGCCTAAAAACTGTGCTTACACGGATATAGGCACAGCCAGAGAGGGAGAAGAGATCTGCAGCTGGTCCCCCTGCGGCCCCCTCGCCCCGATCAGTGAGGAGGATGACGTGTTGTACTGTGATAGTACTGCTGCCAGTACATCTACAATGACATCTACTGGCTGATTTTGACATTGCATTAATTTAATCCATTGCATCAACCCAATTGATTTAAACACTCTAATAACTGGGTGCGTCTTTTAGTCCAGAAAATACGGTAATCACAATTGATCTAAAAATGATATAACATGCTGGTAAATTTTGGTTTGATGGTAGGAGTATCTGACAGTTTTTCTAGGTATTTTGATTAGTGTGCATTTGTACTATAGAGCATGAGTAGCATAGTATGATAATGAATCACACTTTGTGATAGTACAATAAATGTTAGACTTGCAATCGACCATAACATCGCATAAGACTATCAGATCTAAGATCGATCGCAAGGATATCGATCTGTGTATTGCCAGCTTTAGGTCAAGCCTGAACCCCCACACGCCCTTTTCTTCCCGAGCCCAATCATTTTTCCTGCCACAACCTCATGTCCATAACAGACTTGTAATACTAGCAAATGAGGAAGAGGAAGGAAGTAAGGAAGTAAGATAAGCCTATATGGGATGGTTCCAAACCCACACCAATTTAACACCTCTAACAACAGGGGTAAATACCTGGTTAAATACCAGTAAATCAGTATACGCCCCCTTATATAAAAGATGTGCTATCGCTATGTCAATTTAAGCTAAAATCAAGTAAGAAAAAGTACTGTATATACTTGAGTATAAGCTGACCCGAAAAGTCAGCGGACAGTGGAGATTTTAAAATGAGAAAAATATAGAGAAAGCACCATTGCCTCTAAATGAATCAAACAGGTGAATCTTAGTGCCACACCCTCAATAAAGTTAAGAGAACAAAGGTTTATTGTTATTACAGGATGGGTTTTCACTGTAATTCTTATGTTGAAATATGAAAATAATTTTTCATTTAAAAAGTCTTTATTATTATTATTGGGACCAATACATGGAATGAAACTGGAAATGTATTTTTATGTTTGAATCATAAGTAGTGGAGTGTTTTAATTGAAATTCTAATTGAAAGTCTAATTTTTTCATTGAAATTCCACTATCTCCAGCAAAAACAAAACACACTGTCCACTAGATTGCGCTGATGCGCTGTTTGTTTACATTTCACCAGCTGATCTCGGGAGGCATCGGATCACTGGCATCGGATTCACTGAGGCTGCCAGCGCTTGTGATCCAGCCACTATGCACAATGTCTATTTTTGTATGTGTCAGCCCCAGCGTTGCCCTGGGGAGAGCGCGGCGCCATCGGGGTCCCCGGTCTG
>CM070033.1:139896361-139919735 GCA_036250615.1 Ptychadena robeensis
AACTCCAAACTTGCTGTATTTATCGATGGCTAACACGGTACAACACTCTACTATTGCTTTCTGGATTCTTAAAATTGCGCTAATTTAGCAGGGAGAAGGCATTACTCTCCCTGCTTATGTCCCACCCCTCACATTATCAGCACAAGCGGGGTAGGACATTAGCAGGGAGAGTAATGCGCTCTCCCTGCTAAAACAGCTGAGAGGTCAATGATGTCACTTGGACCGTCCGGTACTTGGAATGCGGAAGAACCACGATCTGCATACCGCAAGTGATATCACTGATCCCATAGTTGACATCTATGTAGAAAGGATCTCTATGTAGAAAATTACATGGTTTTGGTAGAAAAAAATTGTAGGAGAAATGGTATGGTAAGAATGTAAGGTTATGGGGGGCCTTGGATATCCCTATACCTATAGAAATCTAAAGGAAGTGCTCAATGCCTTTTCCATGATTGAGTTTGCCATACAGGCACTGCAGCAGTCCATCCCAGTACCCCTTTCTGCTGATGAGAAACCCTGACTTGTGATGCATACACTTGGCAGGCTTCTCCACATTAAAACCTTGATGTCAGTTACCAAACAGCCTATGAAGTCACAATGGAATTGTTACTCACGGAGTGTGACTGTGTGTGTTTGAGAGTGTGTGTGTTTGAGTGTGTTTGAGTGTGTGTGTGTGTATACATACATAATGTTAAAATTTTAGCACCAAATATAAGCCACAGATTGAGCAATGTTAAAAGAGTGTGTATTACTTGGAAAAAAGAAGGATTGTTGAAGATTTTTAGCATACACAAGAGAAATTGTTCCTATATCAAGGATATACAGATAGGTCATCAAGACCAACAATATTGTATAAAATCATGTTTATTTGAAATAGTTAACCATTTACAATTTCAGCAGTTATTCAGCTTGCTGTTTAGCATGTATAGCTAACTGGTAACAATGGTTGCCTTGAATGTTTAAAGGAATGCCCTACATTTCCTAATTTCCCAAAAGAATCCCAGACCTCAGATGTGACCCGAGCTGCCATACCCAGAATGCACTGCAGAGGACATAACTACTATCCAGTCACTTTAAAATATGAAGCAGCACTAACATGACAGTATGCAGTCTGCATGGCTAGGATGACAGCAAGACATTGTGATTCAGTGTTAGAAACAGATGTCAACATTATTTTAACCACAAAAAAATGTCCCATTAGTAACACACTGCAGAAATCATTCTGTAAAAGAATTTCACATCTGGACTGTGTGCTGTGAAATACCATGCGCATAATACAAGTGTGACAGGTGCCACTTCATAGACACATACCTCACTGGTTTCGTCTACACATTGCTCATCAGCTATTCTATACATGACAGGTTTGTCTTATCTGTATTTATTATACGCCAATGGTCCTCAATCTGTGGGTTGGGAGCCCCTGGGGGGTCACACAACCATTTTACAGGGGTTGTGGAAGTTACCAGGAAGAATAACGCCCCCTCCTATAACCTATGGTGTTACTCTCCCCTCATGACTTCCACTCCGCACATCATTTGCACAAGTGGGTTGGGAAAATATAAGGGAGGGCACATTACACTTACCATATCATAAAGGAAGTGACATCGTAGAGTGCCACTTCCAGTATTCAAAGAAGTGGAAGTTACACTCCACAAAGTCAGATTACACAGCTGAAAAGCTGTAAAAGTCAACAATATAACTTGCCATACATAAAAATAGGAAAAATAAAGGAACCCCTGCCTATGAGCTTCCCTGCACCTACCCCACTTTCCTGTTTTTTTCTATCCTCTCTCTGCTTCATCTTTTATACTCTCTCCCTCTCCTTTTCATTGTTTTCAATCCCTCCGCTTTGCTCTTCTTCCTCTCTTCCATTCACTCTTCTTTTGCTGCAATTTCTATTGGTGAAAGTGAGCCCTATGGCATTGTTATGGGTGGGATCCTCGAACTGCAATTGTGCCTAAGTCGCTCCGTGCAGACTATCATTGTAAGTCCACTTTGTTAAGCTTTATCTAAGTCTACCGCTTCTTAACCTCCCTAGCGGTTGAGACGCACCCAGTACGTCCTCTGTTTGGGTTCATCCCAACCGCTAACGGGGGAGCAGCGAAACCCGATAAAACCCTGAAATGCTATACAAATAGAGAGTCACTGCAGAATTTCCAGGGTTCCGGAACCGACACTTCTGCGTCATCGGTGACGCTGAAGGGAAGTCCAAACCATAGACCTCCATGTTAATGGAGGGGTGTTGGTTTCCCAGCCCACATCAATGACGTCGGTGACGTGGACAGGGGGAGGGCGGGAGTATTATGTAGGGGCTGACCGCTAGGGAGGTTATTATCCTTCATTTCATCATCCTGTCTTCTTCCTGTTTTGATGATTTTTCCCCTCTTGTTTTGCTCCCCTCCATTTGATTGGTGATTAAGTTGTGAAGATTACTACCCTCGCTGTTTGCAATGACTCAGTTCTCTCTTAACCTATGTCTTTTTCTTTCCTCTATATTTTTCTGTAATCTGTATTCTATATTGTATTGTTTTGTTATGTTATGTTTCTAAAATGTTCAATAAAAAGTTATTATTCAAAAAAGAAAAAGATAAGAAAACATGAGGTCGCAAGGGAATTTCAGGTAAGTCATTTTATAAAGATTGTGTAAAGGTCGGGTCGATTTGTCACCGATTATTTCGGGCGATCGTGGAATCTGCGATTGATCGGATTGGGAATCGATGGAAAACCACCTTGGGAGTTCGATTTGTGGCTGATTTGGACCTGAGCCGATCTCCAAAATGGCCGATTCCACAAAATCCATCCATCAGAAAGGCTGCTGCATAGGGAACTATGGGTTTACCAACGATTGACAAACTATCGACCAAAAAAAAAAACAACATGTCGGATCAATATCCAATCCAATTTTTTGTGGATTCCGATTTTGTTTGGTTGATCGTTCAGGGTTGGCAGAACCCGATTGATTGCCGATCGATCGCGGTGAAAATGCGTGGTGATCGATCAAAAAACGAGTGAAAAATCAACCCGTGTATGGGAGCCTTTAAGCTGAGCATCTGAGTTGCTTCATTTAAAATTCATAATGGTAATGTATAGAACCAAAATTTAAAAAAAAGTTGTCCATATATTTATGGACCTAAGTCCATTTGTACAAAGCTTATTATGGACAGTTTGGGTATGTTTGAAAATCTTTAAAAAAAATGCTGCCATGGCACACTGGTCCTTGGTAGTTTTGTGTCCATTCATATAAAAAAAAACATGACCTGTGGGTGGCTATGATTCAATAAGGGGAATAAGCATTTCTGTTATTTATTATATGACGCCTATAGCTTTGTGTGAAAAACCACTGCTACCAGGAAAGGCAGAAATGGTATGTGATTTATTTGTTTGAAAACAAAAACGTATTAACATTTTTAGTTATGTATGCGCAATACCCAGCTCACGCTGCGCTGTGAGGCCAAACATGTGGGCTGCAGTAGTTTATATAATGAATGGCTTTGTCTTATGTTTGGCCTACACACACTGACCAGTGCCAGATGACATTCTTATCTGCACACTGGAAAGCAGTTCACAATTAAAAGACATAAGGAAACAAATTACTCAAAAAGTTAAAAAAAAGAAAAGATTTATCAAAGGAAAACTGTACAAACTATTCCCAAATTCACTCCAGATTTAATAGATGTTATACACAGATAATCCAGGACGGACCCTTCAGTATAATTCAAATTTCAATCATCGTGTTGCTCACAGCACCCTGCCTCAATTCACACAATGTTAATGGAGGGTAAGGGCTTGTCCCCGCTTAGGAAATCAGCAGCAGACGCAATTTTAATGGTGCATGATTTCTGACGCAATCGTTCGCAATTGACCACACAGTCCATTATGGGTAACAGGAGCATCCCAAAGGAAAAACCGTGCCAGATCGCTTTTGATCGCGCCCATAGAGAATGAATGTACATGATTTTTGTGCCTATTGTACCATTGTTACATTATATGAGAGAAAGGGAAGAACTTTTATTAAGTGTGTATGGTAACAATTACTATATCATAAGCAGGGCTTCTTAAATCACTAAAACATGGTGGTCTGGGATAAAATGCACCCATGACAAAGCTGACATTTTCTAGAAGAAACTCTGTTCATTCAATAATTTCAAGAGATAGTCCCTACATGAGCTGGTATCAATCTACAACAAGGGGCAAGCCTGGGTTTTTGTCTGATAACAACAGTCTAATGCTAGGCATACACGGCTTGATTCCCATACGATCGAGGGGCCATTCAAGCGCAGTGCGATGACGTCATTGCACTAGGCTCGAGCTTCCTCAATATCGAGCAGCAGCACTTCTGTGTCATCGAACAGGGTTTACCAACATGATGGTTCCCTGTTCGACTAAGCTTTCTTTACTGTACCTCTATTTTTTAATAGATTTTAGCACGATCAAGCACGGCGCTCAATATGTAGTGGACAACATGACACTGGGATTCATATTATATTGATCTAGGACAGAGGTGTCAAACTCAAATACTTGGTGGGACAAATTTTAGAATTTGGATAAAGTCTTGTGCCAACCTTGACATTCATTTAGAAATATAATTACACTGCAGGCCATTTTTGTGGGAGGGGGCACACATGGACCAATTAAACTGTACAGTGTGTGTGGTTCATTGTAGTAGTTCATGTATGGACCCATCCCTGTGTGTATAGTTTGTGTGTGTGCCATTCCCCCAAATCAATCCTGGTACCCCTCTCCCCAGCTCTGCCTTCCTTACAGCCCCCCTACCAGCTGCACTCACCATGCCTCTTTTCTCCAACTCTGGCCAAGCATACTCCAGGCAGTAGTCACTGGAATTACCTGCTGAGCACCCAGGACTCACATTTCTCTACTCTCAGAATGGGAGGACAGAAGGTTGTTGAGTGCACTGGAAGGCAGATCTGCTGTGGGCCAAAAATATTTGCTCGGCGGGCCAATTTGGCCCCTGGGCCTGATTTAAACACCATGCCGCTGTCAAGAAAATATAGCAATTATATGTACCTATTAGCTTGTAAGCCTGATCGGGCAGGGTACTCTACTCCTTCTCTGTCGTACCTGTGTGTTATCTTGTATTGGATCTCAACTCTAATTTATTGTACAGCGCTGTGTAATGTGTTGGCGATATATAAATGATAATAATACCAAGAGTAAAAGACTAATTTGGGTTTTCTCTACTTAAAGTGTAACTATAGTCTAAAATATAATTTAGTGCTGCAGCACATTTTTTCTAAGTACATCTTCTCTTACATTTTTATTTAGCCCCTATGAACTGCTCCAAAACCCAAATCAAAGCTGCTCTTTTAATGTTTACTATGACTGTTTGCCCTACTGCGGGATGAGAAAATATTATAGGAGGCATGACTATCAGCGTTGTTACTGATGATAAAAATCTGCCCACCTTATTTTCTCCATTGATCTCTGGATTGGTAGTATTACTTATATTGTTACCCATATTCTTTTCACAAATGTAAAGCTTCCTGAAAGTCTAAAAACGTAATGGTCCATTTACTTACAGCTGGAATGGGAACGGTTGTCTTCATCACAGAGTTCATGAAGCTGCTGGTATTCCTTTTGTGCCAGCTCAAAACGTTGCTGCTTGATTTGATAAATCTCCTTTTTAGCATTAAGGGCCTCCTGAGCTACAACTAAATATTCTTTCAGCATTCGTTCTTGTTCTCGTCTCCACTGTTCACGTGGGTCCTCGATTTGTGTGATTTCTTCAAGAAAATGGAAACATGAAGTCAATGGATTTTAGAATGTCATTCAAAACCAACTTCTCTGCACATGCCAGCCTATCACATAGTTTGAAAATATTAGAATGTCATTCTTTACACACACATGAACTTTAATAACATCCCGTTCTTCATACCTGTCAAGTCTCCCGTTTTGGCTGGGAAAGTCGCGTTTTTATGTGGCTTTCCCGGCCGATTTCAAGAAATCCCGGATTTTTCCCGGGTTCTTGAAATCGAGCTGTCCTAGCAGGGAGGGGGCGTAACTCTCCCTGCTAATGTCCCACCTCGCACATTATCAGTACAAGCGGGTGGGACACTAGCAGGGAGAGTAACGCCCTCTCCCTGCTTGAGCAGCCAAAGACCGGGCGGACGACGGACGTGACGTCACTTCCAGTACGTGGAATGCGGAAGAACCACGATCCACGCACCGGAAGTGACGTCACTGACGTCATTTCCTGTACGCCCCCGGGTCTCCGACGAGGAAACTTGACACGTATGCCGTTCCTAATTCCTAGACTTTATTTGGAGTCATTCCACCTATTGCATTTATAACAGCTTCAACTCTTCAGGGAAAGCTCTTTTTGTGAGGTTTTGCACACAATTCCAGAAGAGTATTTGTGAGATCAGACAGTGATGTTAGTCAAGAAGGCTTCTCGCAGTCTCAGTTCTAATTCCTCCACACAGTTCTATCAGGTTGAGGTCAGGATTCTGTAAAGTCTAGTCAAGTTCCTCCAGCTCACTTACCCATGTCTTTAAGTACCTTATATGTGCAACGGTGAGTGTCCATGTTAAAATAGGAAAGGGCCACCCAAAAACATTCCCACAAACCCCGAAGTATTATTTTCACTGGAACCAATGGGCCAAACCCAACATGTGAAAGACAACTCCACACCACTCATATATACACACTACATTGCACTTGGTCTTGTAAGGTTTGGATGCAGCTGCTGCTCTCCGGAGAGTGACCCTATCTTTCAGTCTGTCAAGTCTAGATGCTTCATCTCCTACTGTCTGGGCATAGAAGTAAAGCCGGCCATAGACACAGCGATTCCCGGCAACTCATTACAGTGTGGTGACGTCACCACGATGTGATAAATCATCCGCGCAACTGATGGGAATCCTGTGTGTGTCACGGACACTGGGATTCTAGTCAGATTGTAGTCAGATTCAAAATATCAGGATCGGCCAGAAAAATAACGCCCGTGCGATCCAGCTGGTGGGGATTTCTGTATCGTTCTGGCAAGGTGGGCACCTCTGTAGTTGTGGGCGATTGACCACCAAGCGTTCGACATGAGCGTGCCGTGTCTATGACCGGCATAACCTGAATACCTGAGTTCAATTATTAGGATGGGTGACCCAATACAATGGCAATAAGTTGTGTATGTATTACCTCAGTATCTTTAATACAGACCAAGATAATTCCAAATGGACAGGCCCACAGATCAAATGTAAATTACGGATTGTACAGATTAGAGCTCTGGTGGTCATTTAGGGCTGTTTTAAGCTGGGCAAACACTGTCCAATTTTTCCATTCTATCAACTTAAAAAATGATTGTATTAAGTGGATTGTTTAAAAATTTATTTATATTTTTTTATCAAGAATTTTTAGCTAAAATTTTTTATTGCAATTGAAAATAAAATCAATCGGAAAATAATTGGACATGTTGGTAAATTTCAGTTGATCAATCAAGTATCTCGGTATTTCGATCGATTTTTTTCCAATCACACTTTGAAGCATGTGTACAGGGTTAAGGAAAGGAATCGATCTGTTTTGAATCGATTACATGATGTGGTGGTAAAAAATATCCAAATGTATTACAATCGAATTTAACTTGATCGTATTTTAACCCCCCAGGGGTCACAGGCTTTTCACGCCACTTTGTATGGTGTGAAAAGCTGTTTCCCCCGCAATCTACACATAGAGAGTGTCAAATAGACACCAGCGGTGTGTGGGGAGAAAAGCGCCGCCCCTCCATTAACTATGGCGCCGCTATCCCGCCCCCTTCACCAATGACGCCGAAGACACGGGGCCGGAAAGGCTCTGTGTGCCTGAAGCTCTATAGAAGTGCTGAAGGCACACGAATAGCCAGCGTTTGTGCCCGTTCCCGGCACAGGTTGATTCACGATCAAACTGCACCCGTACTGGCTTCGGGCATAACGCCAAGGAGGTTAACCCAGCTTTACACTATGCTCCTGGGGTAGGGTTGAGGTTGATTCAATGTACAGATTATGAATGCTTTCTTGTATGAAAATACATTTGTTTAACAATGGGTTTCTGCACTGTAGCACACAAGGCTAGAGTAAATAAGACCTAGATCCGGGTTCAGACAAACACGACCCATACTTTCCATAATTAATTACAATCACAATGTATCTTTAAAAAATGCTGATCATCATACCTCAAACTTTAGCCTAATATCATCAACTGTGATAAGTGGACTTTATTTGCAGCTGGAAGGCAGTGAGGGGAGGGTAAGAATCTGAGGGTGCTGATGTGAGAGGAACCTAAACTGATCGGAGTGGAGAACTTCTGCTTTTGCAGATTTCTCTAAACATTTTGGATCTTATTAATAAATCATATACAGCATAATAATCATCACAAATGTAGTAAACACTTACGGTTAATGTGGTCCATGTAGTATACGCCTATATGTGGATCATAAATGACTTCCCATCCTAAAGGCAGTTCATTCCCAACGCAATCAGCAAAAGTTAAAGGCTTCGTTATTCTGCAGAAGAGACAATATGAGCATTTATTAATATTGATGATTCATTTAATTATTTCAAATAATACAATTATCCATGCGATTCAAATTAAATCTTCTTTTCATAGGGACAGACTGCCCTCTCATATACTCAAAACATATCATTATATGGAGAAAGCACATATATGGAGTGATCATGCACAATTGGCAGTACAGAGCAGGTCCCAGTGCCACCTGTTACTTGTAGCTGTTTACTGTGAGATCCAACGGTCTACTGTCTCTAATTTAAAGTAAAATCCCATAATTTGGGGAGAGATTTAGTAATGTTTCTACTTTGCTGCTTGCTGGAGAAGAAGCTGTTTCTGGAGACATACCAATAGGGAAACGATTGGCCTAACCTCCCTGGCGTAGTGCCCGAACTCTGTACAGTCACAGTTTGTGCTGAGATCTGGCATAATCGCCGGTGCTCCGTGAACCTGCAGCGATTCGCCATAGACCTCCATGTTAATAGAGGCGGCTTCTTATTGATGCCGGTATCCTGTAGAGAGGCGGGGGAGGGCGGGGAATCACGCGATTGCCCATAACGCCTGGGAGGTTAAGGGCTCGTCTACACTAAAATTCATGGACACATTAGCTTTTTGACCATGATGGTCAACGGGGAGATTTGCATGTGTGAAGGGCACGTAAAGGAGAAAAGGGGTGCGTTTTCATCTTGGTACAATAAAGTGCTCCCTTTACACTTTGGACATGCGCCAGATAAAGAACAGGCACATATTGTACACATCCATTTCTTTCCATGGATTCATCATTCCAGCAAGCATGTTGTCTCTTATGAAGCCTACAAGCAATACTGGTGGCCTTGTCCTATCTGGCCATACTTTCTCCAACATATTACACTGCACTTTACAGAGCATATATAGCCATATCAATAACTGTCTCTCAGGGGAGCTCACAATCCAATGTCCTTACCATAGTCATGTATATGTAACTAATGTTACCTGTAACATAGAAGAATCTTTTTAGGAGGGAAGCCAATTAACAATCAGCATGTCATAGGGGAAGTTCTAGTTTTTACACAAACATTTTTACATTGCCATTCGATAAAAGCATGAAAGGACAGAGTTTGTGCTCTTGGAGTGATAACGTGAACATACAATGTATTCTCCTAGCACACCCTGTGGCTCCACGCCACTTCCTAAGATGCTATTTTTACATGTTCACTTTTATAACAGGAGATTAAAGAGCCTGATTTATCGGTCAGACTTGACCACAAAAATAGATCTGGCGTATAATGTTTAGCTATTTCTGGAAGTTCCAACACGATTCGAGAGATTGGCCAAACAAACTAATTAACAGCTGTTTGTAAAATAAGATAAACAGGCTTTAGGATTGCCGTGGTCGTGTTCACATTTTTTATCTGTTGTTTAGAGCCACATCTGAACCCAGCTGGATGTTCCCAGGACCTTGCAAACAGAACTTTTGGAAAACTGACCTCTGTCCTAAACATCTGATAGACTTGAGAATCCTGTCATATAAAGAAAATAAAAGCTAGCAAACTGGAAATCTAATCGGGTTCTCTGAATGCTGAAGTTAGTTGAAATTACCAACAAAGTTGGACTAGAACAAGATCACTACAAAAGGAAACCACTAAGAACCACTTTGCATTTAAAAAATGAAAAATAAATTTGCATAAATTCTGGTTTAAACACCTAATTATTCTGTCTCCCTGGTCCTATTCCCAAGTGTGGCTCAGGGTAGATTTTCATTAACAATAGTGGTAACCCCGACCAACATTCGGAGTAGCTTACCTTCTCCAGCCCACACTGTCCCTCTGTGTTGCGGGCTCATTACTGGACCAACCTACCTGTCATCAGTGATGACATCGTGGAGGTGGGGCATCACATCAAAGTAGCATATCTGAGCCGTTCGAGGTTCCTGGCAGCACCGCAATGACATCATCACACTGCTACCCAACATGAGAGGCGCAGCACTGCTGTGTCTCCAGCTCCGACAATGCTTTGTCATGTCCAAAATCCCTGTGAAATCCCAGGGATTGACGCATTAGATATGGGAAAATTGGTCGTGAACACGCATGGCGCTTAAAGCAGCCATCGATCTGACCCATATCTATTCGTGTATTTCCAACTTTAGAACACACTGCAGTACACTAGCCTTCTCTTATTTGAACAGTATTGTATTGCAGAAAGTAGTGTGTGGCTCTACAAATAATGAGAAAAAAGGACCATCGTAACAGTAAAAAAATATATCTTTCCGCTAGAGATCGGGCAAAGAAAAACAAGGTGTCTATGAGTACAAGTACAGTCTACTTCTACAAAACCCATGACTTTGTGCAAAGGTACCTAATGCTGGGTATACACAGAAAGATTCTGCAACCCATTCCTGTCGAGCGCAGGTCAATGACGCCATCGCACTGCATCGAACTCAAGTTTCATTGATATCAAGGCGCAGCACTGCTGCGTCATCGATGTTGCCCAATATTATGGATGGGGACCCTTGCTCGAAGTCAAACAGGGTTTTCCAACATGTTGGTTGTCTGTTCCACCAAGCGGGATCAATCGATGAAAGGCTGGGTGATTTGTTTTTTTTTATAGATGTGCTCGAATCTATTCAAAACTCAAACCGTGTATGTCTAGCTTAAGAGTTTATGTTAATTTGAGGGCCCTTCCACACTGCAACAAATGCGGCTGCAGTGTGATTTCTGGCCAGTAACGGACGTGTTAAAGGTAATGCAGCTGCGGTTTTTAGTGTGCAAGAGAAGGACTAATGTGACAGGTACTGTACTGCACTGCAGAGCAGGTGAACGATCCCTAAAGCAAAAGGGTCCTCACAACAAGTAGTGATCGGATTCAGATTTTTCTACTGTTCACGTTGTATTTTGGAAATTGAGGTATTTTAACTTATTTTCTTGCCATATAATTCTAATGAATTTCAACAGCCGTAAGTTAGGTTCCTGGAAGAGGACCTGCATATTGACAGCTTGTTGAGAGATTTTCTAACTATCATTCTGTAGTGGGGAAGTCCCCAACACACTGAAAGACTAAGAGCCCCCATACATATCATAATTAATGATTGCAGAATTGGTGATCGATTGAATTGTGATTGAAATACCGCCTGGATATGGAGAAACCAATAATTGATCGATCAATGGAAAGCATATTTGTAGGAAGGCCATCATAAATGCAACAAAATGTCTGCCACTGGATGTATAAGTATTGTTAATAAAGACTCCTACAGCAATCATTAAGAGTCATTGAGGGAGCCCTGCCCCCAAAATGCAGGGAGTTAGTGTGACCCTGAACTGAAATATCACCCATTGAATAAGCAAGACAAACTAGGTGGAAAAGAAAGGGGGTTACAATTTAAATTCATCCATGATAGTACAATATGGCTAAAAGCAACGTGATCACTGGTTTGCCAACCAGTTAGAGGTCGCCATGGCGGCCCCCCACCCAGGGGTGTTGCCGTGGCGGCGCGGGAAGCGCTGGCGGGGACGGATGACGGTGCTGTCGCGTCTGTAGTTGCCGTGGCGGCGCTTGACACCTTGACTGGCGGCGCACGGCGCTCCGGCGGTTGCTGCAGTGCCCCTTTAATCAGGAGGCAGATTTTAGTTGGAATGGCCGTGACACTCCATGTGTGGTGTGTCCTGAGGGTGATTGTGCTACAATTAGCACAGGGCGTACGGAAAGGGAGATGGGTGTGGCAGCAGCTCCTCTCTCCATGATTGGCCTGCAGTGATTTAAAAAACCTGCCAGTTGGTCTCCTTGTTTGACATGGAGCTCCACAGCCAGGCGGAAATCATCTCTAACCACAAACCTCTTTTGACACTTAAAACCCTTGTGCTACAGGAATGTTACGCATCTTTACCTTTTCTTGATGTGTGGCAACTGCTCTACGTGTTACCACAGTTAATTTATAAGTGACGGTTTTCTGGAGCAGATCAATCTTTTGGGATTGAGGACACCTCCGGTGAAGGCCATGTGACCACATCTAACCACTCTGTCCCTGTATGCTCTAATCTGATATATTGGATCATGTAACCACTGACCATACACGGGTGATTAACCAGTGAATCATTAAGGTTCCTAATATTTTACCATGTACCTTTTTAGATTATATTTTGAACAACCTTGTACCCTTCATAACCCAGCTGTTATTATCCCAGCCACTGGCGTTCCTGTGCTTAGGATGATGGCCCATTGGACACGCACAGTATGTAATTTGCAATCAACAGCATTTACCATATAACTGTTAAGAAGGATATGTCCTTCTAATACTTATCTGAACTGAAAATGTTACCTATGGGGACAGACTTTTTTGACCACATTTATCATATATGTGTTAAGCACGTCACTTTTGTTTACGTAGGTGACACCTGTACAGTACTATTGACTCTATATCTGACTGCACATTATCCCCTCCTGATGAGGCAGAGGGGCCGAAACGCATTGAGGGGCCAAGCATACATGCTAAGAATTTCATTATTGACTTTTATGGTGGAACCTTTTGACATTTTTGACATTTCATTATCGACTTTTATGGTGGAACCTTTGACATGTGGACATTTAATACTGTGTGATGATGATCACAATGGGCATGGTCTGGTCTGATCTGATTTGAGATCATTAGACCTCTAACTTGTTGGCAAACCAGTGATCAAGTTGCTTTTAGCCATATTGTACTATCATGGATAAATTAAAATTGTAACCCCCTTTCTTTTCCACCTAGTTTGTCTTGCTTATTCAATGGGTGATATTTCAATTCAGGGCCACACTAACTCCCCGCATTTTGGAGGCAGGGCTCCCTCAATGACTCTTAATGATTGCTGTAGGAGTCTTTTAACAATATTTTTCTTAAATTCTTTTGAATTTATGGGGACAGTGACCACTCACCTTTATACTTTAGATCTCCACTTCTCATCTATATTTCCCCGGATGTATAAGTATGCTTATTATTTAAATCTAACCAAAATCGGTCAGGCACAAAAAAATAATATTCAATGTACAATCGATGTATACTCAATTTTTTTAAAATTTTCCAACATGTCCGATCAACTTTAAAAAAAAAAAGTCGATGTGTATGAGGGCCTTAAACATAAAACCCTAATGAGGTACATGGCATTCTGTGCATCCTTTCAGAAATGCCCCTTACATTTCTACAGGATGACATTTGGTCGTGTGAAACAGAACTTACTAATTTTTTACTTGCCAGGCTGTTGGGCAAAAGCTAGCCATTCACACATCAATGCTTGCTTGATCAATCTTCGATTCAATCAGCTTGTGCCAATTAACTGTCAGTCAGTCAGTTTAAAGCCGGACATACACCTTTAGATCTCTGTCATATATTCTTTTGATCTACCAACAACTATGTAGTGCCGGGTCCTCTGCGATTGAACACAGGTAGAGTTGATGGTTTAGAAAGTCCCTCATATTACATGGTTTAGGTAAAACAAAAGGAGATCTGAAGGAAATCTGACAGAGAAATCTAGGTGTATGAGGGCCCTAACAAAGATTGATCATACTGGTGATCACACAAAGGTGACTGATTAAAGCTGGGCATACACGTCACAATTTTCCTGCAATCGTTTTTTAATCCGATCGTCCATCCGATTCCGGAATAGATTTTAATTTGTGAAAACGATCGCAAACTGCAACATACCATGCATTCAATTTCTGGCCGATTCTATCCTGAAAGTCTCAAATGCACACATTTATCAGTTTGGAGTGGTGTTAGCTGAAGAACTGACCAGTGACCAACAGCACACAAACAAAGGTCATTTCCACAAGAATCATAGATGGATCGCTTAAAACCATCGCATGAGACAACTAACAGCACTCGATTCCTTTGCTTTTTATTAAAATTATCCATCAGAACGGATCCGTGAACGATCGTTTTTCTGTCCAATTTTTGACAAAATCGATCTTTTGGCATGCTTCAATTTTTATTCAATCCGATCGATTTTAATAAACGATTGCACTAAAATTGAACTGAAAATAATGACGTGTATGCCCAGCTTAAAACCGGTGCCTGCTCTATAGTACCACTGAATGCAAAATACGTAGAAAACCCATCAGATATTCAAACGATCGACTAAAAATCACCAACGTGTCCAATCATTGTACCTTGGACTTCCTTGGATTTGCATCACTTTTGCTTCATTGATTCAAACTATCTACCTTACTGTACTGAACTATAGTTATTATAACTAATTATTTTTTAAGTCAATTGAACAGAAAAGTCAAACTGTGTATACCCACCTTAAGCTGGTCATACACCTTTAGATCTTTCTGTCAGATATCCTTCCTACCAACAACTATGTAGTATAGGGTCCTCTGTAATTGAACACAGGTAGACTTTATGGTTTAGAAAGTCCCTTATATATTACATGGTTTTGGTAAAACAAAAAGGAGATCTAAAGGAAATCTGACAGAGAAATCTAAAAGGTGTATGGGGACCCTTAACCTGAATCACTTTTAAATTACAAAATGGTTTAAAGCATAAAAAGTGCTGCACTCAGAAGATTGCAATAACAATTGAAACCTAGATGCCTTAGGCGAGTTTCCTTTATAAATTGTACAAAGTGGTGAATTCCCCTTTAAAAATGAAAGGGAATATAAAATGTTATTTTGTAGCAAGTGATGTGCAACGTGATGCAACTATTCCAGGTATGTGTAGGAGAAATATGAATATTTCATTAAGTATAATGAGCCAGGTAGTTGTTCCCTCCAAACAAGTAAAACTAGACTTTCTCCTTTGTGCCACGAGGCTGCCGTGAATTATTTACAATGGTATGTGCTTGTGTCAGTCAACCACGGACGGTATTTCTAATAAGCAGGAAAAGAGGTAGTGACATTCCCCTGCCCGACATTAGGAATAAACTTCCAGTCTCTGGTCTGTAAAGTGCAAGCACCAAAGACACATTTTCCTTCATTACACATCTCAAATTTTCCTCTAATTCTAAAGGCAAAAAACACACAAGGTCAAACAAGGTCAGTGAATGAATAAGGAGGCATAGAGAAGTCTTCATTCCGCACATAGATTTGTGTGAAAAGTTAAGGAATGTGCGTATTACTTTGGTAAATTATTTGCAGACTTCCTTTGTAGATATGGCCATTCCTGTGAGTTTTTCAGTAAGTCCCTTGACAGGAAATAAAATATTCAGAGAAATATCAATGTAAACATTTACATTTTCCACGGGATGCATCTGAAAAATACTGGTCAGTGCATGTAACATGTGATGGATTTTTTTTGAAGTGCCAAAACGCTAAACGTCGTATTCACTGTTGTCTGATGCATTCTGATCTCTACGATGGAAAATCAATTGTTAACATTTTTTTGCCTAAAATGTGTTCCTTAATTAAATGTAACCTACTACTCACCTGCCTATGGGAGGAGTCTCTGTAACATAATATATTCACTGCACAGAATAGGATGCTTAATAGGCACATATCAGATTTCTACCAAAGTAAATATTATGTGACAGAGACTACTCCCATATGTAACGTTGCAGCAACTTGCATGCAACATTGCAGTAAATTCATTATGAGAATCATCCCTTCTCCCATATGTATTTAGATGCTTTACTACGTAAAACGTGTCACTCCATAAGTGCATCTATGGGTTTACAGAGAGCCTCCACTGCCAGTGTATAGACCTAGATCAGTGGTGGGCAACTGAGTAGATATGGAGGGCCACAAGTGCAGCCCTCGGCATCACTGAAGGGCCGCACATAACATTTTCAATCTATACTGCCTTGTATAAGCATTTTTTTAATGAGAAAAATGGCAACAGGCAAAGCTAGAAGACATTATTTTTCTGTTTTTGGTTTTACAAAATTGATCATTGATAATAAATGATGCTTCAAGCATTAGGGACACTGTAGTATGGAAATGCACATTTTGTGTCTATCATCAGAGGTTATGTGCCTCATAGATATAATAAAGCCATAGATTATATTGAAGGGTCACATTCCTTCGATTCGGCAGAATTCCTATGCTGTATGCATTAACATTTAGGTTTTGGGGGCCACAAGTGGAGGAATGCCAAAGAACTCCCAAAGGGCCGCAGGTTGGGCACCTGGGACCTAGATTATGGTTTCCTGGCTACTGGCACTGGCCTTTCTGCTTGGCCAGACAGAGTGGAACAAAGCCCTGCCACCCTGCAATGGAGATATAACGTTGTGCTCAAGTATACAGACACTGGCAGGACATAAGGATACAAAAAACATCAGTGCAGAACTGGATGAAAGATGCAAGGGTCTGTCAGACGTCCAGAAAGTTAAGCCCCCCATACACCTTTAGATCACTCCATACAATTTCCTTTAGATCTACCAACAACTATGTAGTATAGAGGTCTCCTTAATAGAATACATAGGGATTGGAAGGTTTAGAAAGCTCCTCATATTACATGGTTTTGGTAGAAGAAAAGTTGATTGTACAGAAATTGTATGGAAAGATTGTAAGGTGTATGGGGGGCTTTAGAGACCTTTTATACACACCCACTTATTACAAGCAAACAGATCACAGGGGGAGATGGTTACCTTCAATAGCCATTCTAACCCTTTTGTGTCAAGTTGTGTGCATGTTATCAGGTCAAATTACCAAGGTAAATAAACATCTGATCAGGGCAATTTTGGTATTTTAAAAAGAATAAATGTGCTTGTTTGACAATAAATGGCTTCAGCCAACCACTTACAATGAGTGAAAGAAAAGTTTTTGTGTTATCATTCATTTTCACAACTGTATATGGTAAGTACTGCATGGCCCAGCCCTACACAATTTGCTGTAACATGCTGTATATTTTACTTTATAGGAGAATGTCTCTGACCATGGGTTGTCTTCTTGCCGGTGCGTCCTATGGTCTGCTGGATCTTATGACGCAAAATAAAAAAACAAGGGAGTATACTTCTCTATTCTGTCTAATCTTCAAAGCCTGTTTGATACAGAAAGGGGCCATTTGACAGCTTAGCTTGTTAACATAAAAAAGGCTGATACATGGTTTGGTAAATGCTGATCTGGGAGTTCCGAATTGTTTAGACTTCTCCTACGTCACATATACAATGATACCGTAGTACAGAATTATCTACAACTGAGTCACTGGCTATATGATCATATATTCGAGATACCAAAAGCATCCTTAAATAATAGGAAATAGTTTTGCGATGTACTTACACATGGATTGTACAGAGAGTTAATTATCATTATAGAGTTTTACATGTATAACTTTACATCCAGACATGAAAAGGCAATTCTTTTTTTAATAAGTCTGTTGTCATCCCAACTATGTACAGGAAATAGACAAACCTAACGACTTTTAGGAGGTATATATTTTAGATGTGTGGATTTGAATAAACACACCCCCACCAAATTGTACAGAAAATGTGTATAGTCTGTTCAATATCTGTGTTTTCCAAAATGTTTGATGCTGTTGTATAGGACGCACCCTTTACAGCAGAGCATCTAATACTCCGGGACAGGGGTTTCCAGCTACATATACATTGCAGTACAGAGGGAAGTTCTGCCCATGGGCGAATCTCCCTTCTGACAGCTTCTCCGTATCCCTGGCTAGGCTTATTGACTGGTCAGGTAGAGAGCGATGGCCCTCTATAAGACACTTTTAGTGGGGGGGTAAGTGCATTTTAAAGTGTAAATATGTGGATAACTATGTGCCCTTCCACACAATATTCGTTCTTTCAGGTGGTTTCACAGAATTCGAAATGTTTTCCTCTTTAGATCCTATGAGCATGTAAAAGACAGAGGAAACAATGTTCTATCTGTAATAAGACTACAGAGCATTGACTTTACTATAAGAAACAATTCATTCCGATCAGTTAAATTGAAATCACTTTATTAAGTTCTTGCAATTACAAATAATGGGGTTGGCTTTGATAAAGCAGGGCGTGTGAGTCGGTCGTAAATTCCCCGACTCGACTCAGACTCCTCAGTTAGATTTTCGACTCGACTCCTGACTCCTCTGTATGTAATATGCTAATGTATTGTATCCATCCATTGGGAAGGAAAGGAAGGCAACATACACTAACCACAGAACTACTGGCCAGGAAACCAACACTGTAATGGCCAATTTTAAAGCAGAGACAGGGAGTTGGCAGAAGATGCTGCTGCTTTTTCCTTAGCTAGGCACCATGCTGTGATTGATCGGGGATCAATTGAACGTGGAAATCAATGTTTTCACCACATGGGGCACATCGATCTTCTGTTCAATGGGGACCCGTTATCCCAGCTGGCAGTGTGTGATTTACAACATGCAACAGCTGGGGAGAAGCAAGCCTGTCTCACACAGCTTCCAAGTGAGGAGTGCGTGGTGGCCTACACCTTCACCACTGCAGCCGACGGCTGTGGAGGAGGCAAGAGCCGCAACTGTTTTTTAACACTTTCCATGAAGGACTTATGTCTCCATGCAAAGTATTGGAGATTGAACGGGGTCTTTTCAACATGTTGGAACCCCGTTCATTCAAGTTTCTTCAAGCCGGCTCTATTGATACCGCCCGAAGGAAGGCAATCAAGTACAATCAAGCAACGTGAGCGCACAAGTTTAATTGATTGTACTCAAATTTGTTACAGAATCTACCATGTGTGCCAAGCTTTAGGGTTCTGATACTTCTTGCTGAAGATGGGCAGTGGAAGGCTCAAGAAGAGGCAGGCGCGAAGGGGGGGGCACTCAAACATTGATTCAGTGATTCCCGGAATCCCATAGTCATTGAAGCTAACAATCTAAGTATTTGGTCGCCTCAGCTGAATGGCAGCGGATTCCAAATGCTTTATGGCTTCAGTCTTGAAATATTGCGATCAATTCCCCTTATACAAGCGCTCTAGTCCGGCAACAAACATTACTTCATATTCAGCGAGAGTTAAGGCTGCCATACACGAACGAGCGGCGGCCGATTTTGCTGCCGACCGAGGTGTGGTGTGTATGCCGATCGGGGTGTAGCCCACATGGGGTGACAGATCTCTGATGCCCCAAGCTCGGCCGGCCAGAGAACGGACATGTCCGATAATCCCCGGCCGATGCGGTTCGTGTTAGTGGCAGTGAAGAAGTCTTGTGTCAGCTCTGGAGAGCAGCGTAATGACATATCACTCTGCACTCTTAGAGCTACATTGAGGCTGGTCTTCGGCCCCCACTCGGTACGTGTGGGGGGCCTTTACGATAGGGTAAGGTGGGCGCTTGTAATGGTGGTAATAATGTTCATTATGACTGTTTGTTAATTGCGACATTTGAAGTAATTTTTTTTTTATTTAGAAAAAAATTAAAAATTCCCATTTAAATTTAGTAGGAGTCGGAGTCGGAGTCGGTCCAATTTTTGCCAACTCCGACTCCAGGGACCCAAAAATGTCTCAGACTCCGACTCCTCGACTCCAACTCCACAGCCCTGTTGTAAAGCTGGCCATACAAGGGTCAATTCCCGTGGGATTGATGAACCTTCAATCAGAATGTGGTGACGCAAATAATCGTCAAATGATATAAGCGCACCACTTTGGCAATCAATTCCTGGGGGACAGAGCGTCCCCATCTAAAGTAATGGTGATCGAACAGGGAGTTACCAAAATGTCTTATCACTGTTCGATTTACATTTTCTTGGAGCGGGATTAATTGCTCCAGATGGGCAGTGTTTGATTCCTGAACGATCACCGCAAACACGCTTGGTGATCGATAGTTCGGGATTTGAATGCTATTGATAGGTGTATGGCCAGCTTTACAGTAGGTAACTTGCAAAATGAATTTCCAATTCCTAATTTTTCTAATTCCTAAGTTTCCATTGCTGTATGTGACCCTGAATATGGTGATCATCAATATTACCAGGAATCCAGACTAGATCAGAAATGTATAGTTCTACCATGATCCGAGGCGATCTGTCATGTGAGGATTTTTCTAGCACTTGGTTTAAGCTATAGAATAAAATATTATAGTATCAGCCCTTAGATGTGGGGGCTTAACCACCCCCTACTCCTTTTAACATGAATGAGTCCCAGTAGAGCTTCAGAGCTCCAGAAATCTTATATACGTTTGGATATATATGTACGTAGCATATGAGCTAGCCAACGTCATCAAACCTTTCCCTTGTTTGGACACTCTCCACACTAATCAGAGAGGAAAGGAAGACTTTTGATTGGTAGAATGATATTCTATATTCTACAGAAGTGATTCATAGCTAGGCTTGGTCATTCAAAACATATGGTTCACATAAGGCCACCCACTGAACCTGGCCGTGATTCCACACCTTAGCAGGGAAACCAATACTGGTTGTCATCATCTAAGCATTTTCCAGTCTGACAGTATGAAATCAATGTCTGTATTTATGATGTGCAATAACTGCTGGTTTCAATGTATTTACCATTGGGCAAATAACGTCTAGACACAAGTTCCTGCATCTCACATTTTTATATTATTATTCTAATTTCAGGGGAATTGTAGAAAAACATACCTTTAAACATAAATATTACAGGCAAACACCTTTGCAATAGTCAAACCTATATCCTGTGTTCACATTACTGTTGCTTCTTTCTGCCAAGTAACAGGCTGCTTCTTTCCCCGCATTTCTTGGCTATGCCCCTAGAAAAGTATTTACATCTCTTATTTGGCTTCTTACATTTTGTGTTAAGTCCATTAACTGATTATATAGTTATGTAGACATGATGGTATATGTATATACTGCACACTGCAGGAACTAGCTCAGTCCATGTGTCTTGTAAATTTTAAGTCACAATTGCAGGATATGGATTGTAAAGGTTTCCATACATGGGAAGATACTCATTGGATCAACGAATGATCGACCGCGGTGTGATAATGCAACGGACACCACACCACTTTGCATGATACTTTGGTCCCCATCCAAAGTAATGGTGATCGAACAGGGATTTACCAACATGTTGGTTCCCTGTTCGATCGACATTTCTGCGAGCGGGATTAATCGAACAAGGGTTTTTTCGTTGGATTCCCGAGCGATCATTCGTTAAACAGTGATCAATCGTTCAGGAATCGTACAAAAATCTACCTGGTTATGGGTACCTTTAAGGCCCCCATACACCTTACAATCTTTCCATACAATTTCTGTACAACCAAATTTTACCAAAACCATGTAATATGAGGAGCTTTCTCCTCCTTCCAATCACTATGTATTCTATTAGGGAGGCCACTATACTACACAGTTGTTGGTAGATCTAATGGATCGATCTTAGGGGTATGGGGGGCTTTAGTCCCTAAAAAGTTTCATGTACAAAATGCATTGAGTCCTTGTTATGTGCTCCTACTTTACAACACAGTTCTAAAAGTTACCTTATCTGTCAGATGAGTAATGGTCTTGCCTATAATATATTTGGCCATACTGAAAGGCTAGGGCAAACGGGATTAATCGAACAAGGGTTTTCTCTTTGGAATCGAACAAATAATCAACCCGTGTATGGGTACCTTTATTCCCTAAAAAGTTTCACGCACATAATGCATTGAGTTATTGTTACGTACTCCTCCATACATTCCAATTTCAAGCTCGCAATCTAAACCAACAAGGTCATCATACATTGACATTCAAATCTGACTTATCAACTTTTGTTTGATTATAGATTGAATAGATAGTTTAGAAAGGTCCTTATATTTCATTATTCAGTTTTTGGAAAGAAAATTGTACAGAGTGACTGAAAGTCTAGGGCAATCAAAGATTCACTGAATTATTATGTCATTTTTTAAAAACATTTGGAAGTCATATTTGTATGCGATACACTGACCAGAAGGGACAACAGCAAAACATAGCTGTTCTAAGTAGTCGCCACAGCCAGAAAATATAGGAGGGATGTGTTGGTGTAACTCCTCATACAAGTTAAACTATATTTCCCAAGGGCCCTTTCACACTACAGGCATTGCGTTTTTATAAATGTTCACATTTTTTTAACACTGCATTTTCTCATGGAAAACCAATGTTACAATTCACACTGAATGCTTTTATTTATTATTATTTATTATGCTTTTAATATATTATTATATTATTATAATGCCCTGCTGCATCCATTTGTGATGTATTTTTCATTCAAAATGTCTTTCTATATATGCGTAAACGCATTATATGCATAACAAAATGCATATAATGTGAAAGGGCCCTAACAAAACCCAGTAAATAAACAACAGCAAAGGGAGTTCATGATAAAAAAAAAATAGAAAACCTTATTAGTCGCACGTGTTTTACTGAGGTTTAGCATTTGAGAAATGTACAACATCAGCACATAGCAATGTGATGGACCCACAGCTACAGAAGGGGCTGCTTGTGTTAAACCTTTACTCTGCTCAGTAAAAATTAACTCAGCTTGATGAAAACAAATGTGATGGAAATCAAAAAGCAGACTGCTCTGAAACATGTGGATATAAAAGTCAAAAATATATAAAACATTTTTAATATGTATTAATGTAACAGCAGCTATGTCTTTGAAAATGTTAATTGCCTTAATATGCCAGAACATGTTGTGGTGGCTACCTCAGCCATTGGGAGTGTACCCACCACTGCATGCCTGTCATGCACACCATTGCCTGTTACAGCCTCTGTATAGCAGGTGGCTTGCTGTACTCCTGTGTTACATTTGTTTGTACTACTACTTCACAGTGATCTGGTCTGACTTGCTTGAACTCTGCCTGCCCTGACCTTGGATTGTCCCTTGGACCTGTCACCTGCCATATACATGAACCATACTTTATTGGACTGAAATTTTGTGTATGACGCTTGGCTTGTTTCTGGATTACAAAATAAAGCCTGTTAAAAAGATATCCGGAGTTGGTAGTGATTGTGTGCCCAGGCACATTATATAACACACTGTGGCAGTTTTAGGCATGGACAACATGGTCAGTTGCCCACGGCAGTATCATGTTAGGGGCAGGGTGGATTTGATTTAAATCAAA
>CM070033.1:139921422-139947703 GCA_036250615.1 Ptychadena robeensis
TGTATGTGGCACTGCAGATCCTGCCATCAACTACTGATGTTCTACTCCACCCTGAGTCCTGCTGGTTGGTGAAGGTCATTGTTATTGATGGAATGAACAAAACACCAGCTCAACATTCCCACCAATTACATGTTCTCTCATAAGCACCACAAGTCTCCATGGCATTGCCTTTGCAGTAGAATAAACCAGTTTGCCTCTGAGCCACATAAGCTTGTTAATAGTACCACCTGTTTTTGAACCATAAGATGCCCGTCACAGTTTGTAAAGAAAAAAAAAAAAAAAGAACACAGCCATCAACACAGATATGAACTGAATATACAGAATGTTCCAGCAAAGTAGGCAGAACTGGACCATGCAGCATTCACTCTGTATTCTTCCAGCCAAAAGGATAGTGCCAGGAGTGAGGTCTGCGCTGCAGCAGTGTGAAGGGCTAAAACTTTAGCATGTGTCTATACACTAGCAGGACTCATTCTCTGAACACGCTGATTAACTTATGAAGAGACACATTTTACAATCTGGCACTGAACAACTTACCCATGAGCAGCTATTTACATATGGGATGAAACATAAGTCTGTGTCGCAAAATGTATCTATTGCAATGCAAATTGTTAATGTAAAGACTGTGATATGTACAGTTTGTGTACTTTACCTTCCCCAGACCATTCCTGGTACCCCTCTACCCAGCTCTGCCTTTCCTGCAGGCCCTGTATCAGCTGCACTCACCATGCCACCACCCTACAACTCTGGGATTGTGACTTCACTGGAACCAGGGCTCAAAGTTCCAGGGTGCTACCATCTTTAAGCCCTCCCGGGTTACCTCGCCGGCATGTGGACGCCGCCGCAACCTTTAAAAATCTAAGCAAAATGTCTGATCTGCAATATGTTACTGTTGCAAATCAAGACACCACCACTGTATTATGAACACAACTATGAGATTAAGAGTCAACGGAAATCTTTCTATAGAGAAAAGCAAACAATAACAGGAAAAAGTAAACCAAAAAGAAATAGCACAGGAAAACTACGTTGGCAGAGAAAGCAGAAACAGGAGGGGACAATAACATTCTTCTAACATTCCAACAAAGAAGCCATGTCAAAAGCCAGTGCCAGTTTATGAAGAAAGTACATTTCAAGTCCCTGTCAATAAAAAGAATTCCACATATAAAGAAATATTTATTCCCATTAGATTTTTAGGAATAGTATGCAGCGTACGATACTGCCGGGGTTCAGGGTTCTATCCATGTGAAATAGGAGACTTTTCTACAAATAGCAAAAGCAGGAAACAAAGGAAATCAGCAAACAAAAAAATCACAACCTGGCCAAGATCCCACATACTATTTCCAGACTCCACTCTGTGAATAAGTCACATATACTTCAAGTCTTCTGCTACAAAATTATTCTATTTTCCTTTCTTCACTTATTTAAGAGGAAATGAAATCTGTAAGCTGAACCCCCAAAAAAACACACACAACAAAAGACTAGTCGACATCCTCTGGGTGATCTTTATCCAACTTATGACTAAAGGTGGGCATGCACAGGTCGATTCCAGAGCAATCGATTAACGTGCACGTTCGCTGTGATCAATTGTTTGGGAATCGATTGTGGCCAGCCTTTCAATTGAGGGTCCCCATCCAAAATATCAAATGGGATCAATTGCACAAAGTGGTGCGCAATGATTCTCTGTTCAATTAACGAATGCTCGAGCAAAGTGTGGTGACGTTATCACCCTGCATTCTAGGGTTCATCGATTGAACAAACAACATCAACCCGTGCATGCCCACCTTAACTATGCCTTGTTCTGGACAGACTGAGGCCATGTGTCCATGGAAAAAAGTTATTTGCAGGCTGATTCCCCACGACTTGCGCATACCAAAGACTCTGGAAAACAGCTCCCGAACAGCATCAAGAGCTGCTTTTCCGTATCTTGGAGACACATCCAATGATCTGTGATTGTTGAGACACAAGCGGTGTGGTATTGGTGAGGTAGAGAACTGTACAGGCATGCTACTTCTCCTCAACAATACCACACCCCAAACAACTTCCACCCACCCACCCCCATCGGCAAGGGATGTGTCTGTTCAGTCTACAGGTGTCCATTCACGGCTCGATATTTTATATATTAGAACACAGGCAAGCAACGTGCGCGTTCACCATGCACAATTGTGCTCTAATCTCTTAACAAATCTAGCCGTGGATGCCTGTCTTCGAGCGGGATCGGTTGATCAAGCAGGTAACATACATGTCTGTAAACTACGATGGAAAGACATACCCTGGTCCAATCCAAAGGACCAGGAATTGGGCATCTAATGTTGCGCACCTTGATTTCCATCCAATCGATGGGTGCCCAAGTGCAGCGTGGGGACGTCAACATGCGGCGCTAGAATGGGTCATCTATCGAGCAATGGTCGGGACATGGATGGACAATTTAAGAGTGAACTACTACTACTACAAAATATGCATACAAAAAAGGTGTGACCACCCAGTTTCCACCATAGCTGTACATGACATTGTTCTGAGACTCCGATCTATATGGCAAACCACACATACCATCTGTAAACAGATTTAGCCCCTGCTTCATGATCTTGTTAATAAGCAATAATCCAGCCCGCTACTTAACAATCCAATTGTTACGCACAAGCACGGCAATACGTGTGCCAGAGAGCAGATGAAGAAACATGCCAGCTCTTGGAATCAGCCTTGCCAAGATGTTCCAAACTGTAAACACCAAACATGAAGTGTGGTTCATTCTCCCCAAGTAAATAAACTTTTCCCAAAATTATATAAAATCCACAATTATTTAGAAATGTCACTGTTACATACAAATGTGCAAATGAATGTAAATAACCAAATCCTAGTGAGCCAAGATTGTACTTGACAAACACCTCTTATACGGTATAATAAATATATTCATGTCACGTTAAGAACATCATTTAAAGTGGAATTTTAGCCAAAGGATACACAAAACACACCTTAATCCATCTTTTAAAGTTAAAAACAGCTAAAATTAACATAATGTAAACTAGTTTCCTCACGCTGCTGTAGAGCAGCGGTCACCCTGATTTAGGAAAGGCCCACAGTTAATTCATGCAAGCCTTAATTTAAATGTATTTTAAACCAAAGTTCCATCCAATAGGTAAAGGATCTGTTTTATGCACAAACTCTGTAAGTACATATTATTGTATGCCCTCTAGTGTAGGAAGTCTTGGACCCCCATCACGCATTAAAGTTTCATCCTCTGGCCTCTACATCACTGCATTGTGGAGTAAAATTTTGGCTACCCCTGGGCTAGACCATTCTAGTGCTTTTTCTTGAGCCGCTCTTTTGTGGTCTGTGTGATTTTGGTCATGGTCATGCTGGATACTCATCGATAACCCATTTTCAATGCCATGGTTAAGGAAAGGAGATGCTTACCCAACAAAATACATAGTCCCGTCCATCACTTTGGCTCCCTGCCAGCTCTCCGGCAAGATTAGCCAAAGAGCTGTCAGATGTGAGATCCGCCCACGGCTGGATCTCCCATCTGAACTGTATAATTGCTTATCCCAACAGAGCCCAGAGCCCTGCTGGCATAAGCAATGAAGAGAGGAATAGATGAACTGCCATCTATATCTCTCTCCTGTCCGTGGAAACTGCAATCACTGCAGCTCCCACGGACTCATGAATATGGCCTGCGTCTTATGGTCCAAATGCGAGACCCCTGCACTTTGGCTCCCCGCCGCTCTCTGACTGGATCTCCCATCTGAGCTGTATAATTGCTTATGCCAACAGAGCCCAGAGCCCTGCTGGCATAAGCAATGAAGAGAGGGATAGATGAACTGCCATCTATTACTCTCTCCTGTCCGTGGAAACTGCAATCACTCTGCAGCTCCCAAGGCCACAGGAACAGCAAGATCGGCAGAGTGAGAGCAGAGGACTGGGCAGCCTCCTGCTCCCCTCCCCCTGATCAGTGAAGAGGTGACGTCATGTATTTGGTGTGTACTGCTGCTAGTGACATCTACTGGCTGAATCTAATAATGTATTCAATTATTAATTCCATTAACCCAATTGATGTGAACACTTTTATATATCAAACATTTTTCCCTGGTTTTCCTACTTTAAAAACGGAGTGCGTCTTATAGTCCGAAAAATACGGTACGTATTCTTAATTCAGTAGTAACTGTTATCGGTAGTCTCCTCAGGTCACATATCAGAATGCTCCAGGGACAGAACAGCAATATGGCATATATGCGAGAGGCTTATGTCAACTGAGCCTTCATTTTGGAATACCAGGGTTTATAACATACTGCATAATGCAGATCTAAAGCCTGGCTGCGTTGGCTTGAGTTACTAGGCTGTAATCCGGTCATTACCTGAACCACAAGACCATATCATTCATTTTTTATACTGCTTAGAAGAAACATCTAATCCCACAAATACTACTTTTGTTTAGGAAAATGGAAAGGGAGAAGATGATCCCACATGTTGGCTTGTCGCCATTTTTATCTTTTTGTGTTTAAATGAAAACTGAAGCAAAATAACAGGAAAGATTTAGCTCTGCGGGCTCCTATGGTAAAAGGCCAGATAGCTTTGTACAGTCATTAAAAATCCCGCACACCCAACAGGAATTGTTGAATTTCTTTAGTGTAACTGAACAAGCAAGCATTAGATCTCCATACAAATAATGTACGCATTGGTGTATCCATTCTTAGAATATACATTTACTTTAGAGAAAGGAATATGTGTCATCAAAGCTGCAGTTTTACCTAAAATATCTAGTTATACAAAGTGAGTTCCAGCCTTTGAAATTCCCCTTTATATGCACTTGGTGTTTGATGCTTTATTAAATCACATCTGTCCACCATGGCTTTAGAGTAAAGAATCAAGATGTCAAGTCAGATTTTCAAATCCCCCTTTTTGCTCACAGATCCTCTTTAAGTAGTTTTTTGTCCTTAACCGTTATTGGAAAATAAAACCTATATGACTTCATGTTTAATATTAACTGTATAACAGCATGCTGCTAGCAGATTGGAAGAAGCACTGCTCCTCAACTAAGGCTAGGGCTCCGCTATGCGCTGGGAACCGCTGATGTCTGCGCAAGCCTCTGCTTTGTTCCTGTTAATGTGGATCACTGCGTTGGCATCAACATGACGGAGGCGGGAGCGACGGATCCAGAGCTCTGTCAAAGCCCCAATGCAGTGAATGGGTGGCTTGTGCACTGTGGTAAAAGTTTTGCACATGTGAAGCCCTAGCTTAAAAGACAAGCATACCATATTTGTTGCTCTATAAGATAAATGTTTGCACCCCAAAAATATAGAGAAAATAATTTTACATTTTTTTATGTTTTTTATTATTATTATTACTGAATCCTTCCATCTGTATGAACACATCTTCTTTGAACAACGAGTGCAAACAAAGTGCTGTATGTTCCTTCTCCAGAGACTGCAGACAGATACCCTGAACTCCAGTGAGCGGTAGACTCCTGAGGAGAAGAGCAAAGCATGTTCAGAGCTTGAGCCCACTGTATATTGATATTGACTAGGAGTAGAGCTACGTCTCAGAGCCAAGAGACTAACCAATAGGCAGCTTGCCCTGGAACATGGTATCAACATATTTACTTGGTCACAGCAGTTAATATATTTACTGCAATTTCAATTCTGTATGCAGAATGAGCCGATCATTAAGCATGCACATTACCTGGTCCAGTGTGAGCTACCAGTGTAAAGTTAGTTTCTGTAAGATAGTCCCTGGGCTCTTAGAATTGGTTCTACTTCCAATGAAAACCCTAAACAGTATGTTCCAGCACTGCACACCCCGGTCTCTTCTAAGATGGTACAAACGGGTAAATGCTGAAAGGTCCTGCACGGTCTAACCCTGCACTCTCTGCTAGAACATGCTGTATATTCACTTTATATGTGCATGAGCCTTTCTTTGAGTGTTTGTTATTTTTTCCTAACCAAAACCAACTGACGATAATGAAAGCAACAATAACCTCCATAACAGAAGGACGCTATCAATGTAGTAGAAATATTCTACTGTAGAAATATTAAACACATTGGATAATCCAACAATGGTATGTCCTACTGCATTAAAATTCATGCAGACACACATGACCATTTTGATCTGCTAAATGATTTGTACTTTTCTGATTTGCCGACGTCACATTTATACTTTCTATAATCAATCAACTGATCACATGCTTCTCCACAAGAATTTCTCTTAGGACAGTGGTTCCCAAACTTTCCCTGGGCTCCCTTTTTCTATAAAGGACCATTATCGTGCCCCTCCCCCCCCCATCCCCATTCAAAATACACAGTTCCAGATTGAGGGTCATTTCACACTAGCCGTGTCTGCGTTTCAGTATCGTGTACTAGTACTTGTGTGAAATGGCCCTCAAACTTTATTTCAAATACAACTCATACGAATGTATTTCAATACCTCTGTGTCTGACCACTGTCTTAGGAGAACATATCATGATGAATGAAATGTAACTTTATCGCATTCAGCCTCCCCACGGTGTCCCATATTGTTGGCCAACTTGCAAGCTGGAAAGCCTCCACAGGCATGAAAGGCGATGATCTCCTAATTCAATAACATTTATCCCAGGTGCCCAACTGGCAGCCGAGGGGCCGCATGCAGCTTTGGGCATTCTTCAGTGGCCCCCCTCAATCCTCCACTTGCAGCCCCCAAAACTGTTAATGCATAGAAACTTACCTGTCTGCCAATAGTGTTCCTTAATGCTTGAAGTATAATTTAAAACAAGTTTTGTTATTTGAAGAAAAAAAAATTTCTTCTAACTATGCCTGCTGTCATTTTTTGTCATCACATGACAAATGCTTATACAAGGCAGTATAGATTGAAAATGTTATGTCATGCCCTTGTGCCACACTTGTGGCCCTCCATATCAACTCAGTTGCCCACCACTTACATAGATACTTGTGTAGGCCGCCCTATTTTTCCCCTTAACATCTGTTTTTGTTTTCATGAAGAGTAAATAAGAGAGTAAATAAAAATAGCAATTTCAGCCATCCAAGCGATTCGGGCGACACTTGGGAGATATAATACAGCTACCCACTTGAACATTTTAGCCAGCCAGGAAATAAAGGAGCTCTTGAAATACGTCTCCCTTTCATGGGAATTTGGCAAGCTGATCAAGGCATCTTTGGCAAGAGCAGAAGCAAATGGTCAATGTCTAAGACAGACTCGAACTGTCTGATTTATGTTAGAGGTTTAGCAACCCTGTATGTGATGCTGAAATGTAACCTGGTACATTAACTCGCCCTGGGAAGTTCCTACTTCTCCGTCGCCCGTCTTCCCCTGCCTAACAATGCCCGTTTTCTGCTATAATATTTTATCCTGCTGACAAATACACATCGTATGTGTGTTTGCAGGCTTCTCGCTGCCAGAAAAGTTCTTTGGGAAATGCATTCCAGGAATGTGGGACAGAAAACCAAACAAGTCAGTCGCCTATATGCATACTGCGGACTAGGATCTGGACACATGCAAGGCTTTCTTTCCTCTCCCTGCACGACGCTGGCCCTTTCTTAGCACATGAAACAAGTCTTTTCTTATAAAAAGGCCTGCACATCTATTTATGTAGACATTACATGGGTGGGACAGGGTTACATGCTATGCAGGGAACACCAGAACAGCTGAGTATTTGGCTGACAACACCCTTATAAATGACAAGACCAGGAATCTGGCCTAATGAGAGAAATACAATTAATAAAGCAACTAAACCGGTGGTCTGTATTCCACCATGAATACAAAGAGCTGCAACATGCAACAAGAGGCTACAGTCCATATCACATGATCTATAGATCTGCCGGAAGTATTTGATAAAAAAAAATCTAATCTAAATCTAAAACAACACAAACAGAAATGACAAATAAAACAGCTTTTACTGCAACATTTAATGATTTTTTTACATTTTTCCCATTGTCCTCAGTGTGATGGTCTGTATCACTTAGGCCAGGAGTGTCCAACTCAAATACATGGCGGGCCAAATGTAAAAAATTGGACTAAATTGCATGGACAACCTTTATATTTATTTAAAAATATAACGTATTTTTACACTATAAGATGCACCGGACCATAAGACACACCCAAAGTTTCGTAGAGAAAAGTGGGGGGGGGGGGGCGACAGAGACAGCTAATGTTCCAGCAAAGAAGACAGGACTGGACAATGCAGTATTCACTCTATATTCCTCCAGCCAGGATGGAGGTCTTCGCTGCAGGACTAAAACATTATTATGTATCTATACACTAGCAATACCCATATGGGATGTTATGTTCCTGCAGATCCTGGGTTTGCACGGGGGTGCCAGGAGCAGGGGATCTATGCCACCCAAGGGTCTTCTCCCAGAGCCCCCCTAGCGGGAGATAGGCAGGGATCCCTGGAGGGGACCCTGTGGACTTTTCCCGCTCTCGGGTGGCAAGGTCCTGCTTCCCTGGTAAACCCCCCCAGGAAGGTGCGGACGAGAGTCTCTGGTGATGTCCCTTTAAGGGGGAAGACGGTAGAGGCGTCAGTAACCGTAGCGTGGGTCTAGGCAGGCAGAGTTCGAGGAAATATCCGTAATACAAGCGAGGGTCGAGGCAGGCGGCAGACGAGAAGAATGGTCGGGGACAAGCGAGGGTCAGGAAGCCAGAAGTCAAGCGAAGTCGTGGACGAAGCAGGGCCAGGTACCAGGAAGTCAAGACAAAGTGAGCAAGCTCTAACATCAACAAATCACAGGAAGCTGTAATCAACCAGCAATGGCTTGTGGGACTTGCAGGCTTTTATAGGAAGAGGCAGCCAGCACCCCCCCAGGTGGGAGGGACCTGCGGCCGAGGCACACCTCCTGCCAGTCTGTTAGAACTCCGGTGAAGGGTCACGCTCGCGCATGCGCACGGGAGCGCGCACGCACGCCGTCGCCCTGTGGTGGCAGATCAGATGGCATGGAAACGACCCCAGTGCCCCCAGAGCTGTCCCGAGGCGAGGAAAGCTGCCCAGGAGGAGAAGAGGTACCTGGCTGGGGTAGAGGCAGTGACGGCGTCAGAGCAGGGACCTGACATGGGAGGAGATATGAGTCTTTGTTACAAAATGTATTTATTGCAATGCAGAATGTTAATGTAAATACACAACTCATGCCATCTTATTGTAAAATGTGTCTCTCCATAAGTTGGTCAGTGTATTCAGAGAATGGGTACTGCTAGAGCTAATGCAGAAAAGATTTCTTCTTGGCAGTGGCTTTTTGACTTGGCTGGAACAAATTTAAGCCTTCGGAGATGCAGAACTCTTGTTTGGTTGGAACTATAAAAGAAAACTTCTTTAACATATTCAGACCATAAGACGCAGGGTCACTTTCCCATTTATTTTAATGGTAATAGTCCAAAACATATCGGTATTACACTGTGGGGCATTTTGGGCCCATGGGCCAGGAGTGCTCCCCTGCAGTGTGTGCGGTTTGTCACAAGTGGTTAAGATTTGGAACTCATGTCAAATGGAAGTTAACAGTTATCTCAGCCTGCTCCAGAGATATATTTTTCTTTATTTATTTCTGCCTGTTTTCTTTACCAGATGTTCTCACATTTCCTGTCACTATGGCAGTATGGGGAAGGAGTCCCAGTAAGAAATAAAGATAGTAGTTCTATTTCTCACCCAATATATAAAAAAGAAAACTTGGCTGGACATAGAGCAAGCTAAAAAGTCATGCTTTAAAAAATGATGTCAAGCAAAAACACCCATGTGTCCATCAGATAGAGCGATGGTGTAAATAGGAAACATCCGTAAAAGCTGGAGAAAAGCTGCGGTGACGTCCATAGTATCCGGGCAAGCTATCTATTATCCAATCAAATCAAAATCAGATTTCTTAATCTTCCTAAGAACTCATGACATCACACTTCTGTTTTCCTTCCGCACCTGTTTCCATTGAGCCCCTGGAGGTCTTGCTTGTTTCTTTCAAAATGTAATGCTGTCTCTTGTACAGAATCCACAAGTGAAAACTTAGAATATCAACGAGATTGCCCGTGACAGACGTTCCCCTCTGATAAAACAAGGAGCCAGTACAAATGTTCTCTAGTTCATAAATGAAAACTGCACAACAAGACATATATAAGGCAAAACGTCTTCACTTGTCCAGATCCTTTTCCTTAGGAGAGCCATATGCTTCTAATATTAGTGTATGTTACCAGTACGTAGCTGTGTTATGACTGTCAAAGAAGAATCTGTGCTGAGTAACAATTATAGACATTTCTTACACAAATAACACACAACATATGGCATTAGGTCAGAGCGGCAAGAAATATCTGCCATCTGGATCTTCATAGTTATCAGCTATGACAATCCACAAATACACAACATGCTGGGAACAAACTGGCAGACAAAAGTCTAGATCAACCCAAATAATTATAACTCCATTACTCAATTAAAGTTGGACTCCATGGAAAAAAGAGAGTGCTCATTGCAATGGTTCTGTCTAAATGTTTTGTGTAGGGGATGATAAATAAGGTGTCATTATTACTTCATTCTTCAATTCTATTGGCCTATTCATGTGACCGGTCCCCAAGCTGCAACTGTCTGACAAAGAAATGGCTTTGGTGCACTAGACAGCATTCCACACCATAGAGGACCATTTTTGGACATCTTTCCATATAACACAGGACCAGCATTTCATTCATTGGAAAATAGAGTGATAGGCAAGTTAGGTATACTGCTTATGGTAACCAATGATGTAGGTGGGGGGCACCCCAGCACCGTCTTGGTATTACCACGTCTTGGTATTGCTAATTAATATGGCAGTGTGGTGGGAACACACCCTGAACGGCGGAAAAGCCACTCGCAAATAGCCCATACTCAGCCAGCAAATCGGCCACTGTGCATCACATTGACTAAAGGACTTTAAAATAAAGTACAACTGGTTTCCCCCTTTGCTAGGTTCACAGTAAAGATAAAGAGGGAAAAGAGATGTGATAAAAGATCAAGATAAACTGCTTTGAAGGTTTTAGAATATTTAAAGTTGACTTACTACCCAGTTACCCACTTTGCTGATCACATTGATGTTTACCTTCTCAATTCCTCTTGTGTCTACCAGCCCAGTGCAGTCTAACTACGGTGGTATGGGTAGTTACTCTCCCTTCTAACTCCCCCCCCTGATCATACCATGGAGTGTCACTTTCAGTATTTGGAATGCGGAAGTTACACTCCTCAACGGCACATCTGCGTTCCAAATACAGGAGGTGACAATTTGCGACATCACTTCCAGGGTCAAAGACCTGAAAAGGTTGAGAACCAGAGCTGTAAGGAAACAGTTTGAGTGAATTGGTTTCCCAACTATGACCAGGTTGCTCAGCATTAATGACGTCATCTAACAATGCATTAGAGAAGTCAATTCAAGTTACATGATAGGGAGATCTGTATGTGCAGAAGCTACCGTGGGTCATCTTTGGTCACACAACGGTAAAGCAGAACAAATAAGAAGATTACACTGTTGGCAAAGCACCGGCAAGACACGAGCTATCAATTCTCAGGATAGGGTGATAGGCAAGTCTGTGGGATAGGTAGGTCTGGCATAGTATGCAGTTTAGCTCTGCTTTAAGGCTTAAATACTTAGCTAGTGACTAATAACAAAGTTGTATATTTTACTAAAACCTGGATGGCCTGCACGGTCAGCCGGGATATACTTATCTCAGAATTCCGCCAAGAAAAGGAGATAAAAGTCATTCCATCTTCCTGCGATATGCGGAACGTATCATAAATCAGCAGACAATGCAAAATGCTCGCAGTCCTTTCCAAAAATATGATAGAAACATGAAAACAATGCAGCAAGTTAATCTCTCTAAATTCACCTATCATTGGAAATTGCTTTTTGTTTACATAAATATCCTGCTACAAGAAGATGGTATGCCAGCTATGCGGTGTGCTAGTAAACAGGAATTGGCGAGGCAGTTATTACAGTCTACCATGGGCTCCACTTTGGATTTCTGAGGCCTGCTTAACATTCCAGGCATAGTTCTGCAATACACATTATAGACACTGAAGTTCACCCTGTCCTTGCCTAGCTTTCACTTGCTGGAAAAGACAAGTCATTACCCACGGAGTAACCGTACACTTACTGCAGCTCGAAGCCGTTATATTTAAGTAGTACGATGTCAGTGATTACTCAGTAAAGATTAGTTAGAACATATGCATGCTCTAATGTTCTAATATGCAGATCTATTAACTAACAAAATCCAAACTATACCAAGTCAGATGAAGTGCCCAAACTATACCAAGTCAGATGAGGGTGTCGTTACCCTCTCCTCCATTCCTGGAAATAATAGTGATCAGGGAAATAACAAAGGGAATCACCCTAATGGGGTCACAGAGGGTCATAAAACCCACAGTGGTTCTAACCCCTTATATATTGTCACTCAATAATTGTTACAACACGGCCTATGCCAGACGTGGGCAAATTAGGGCCCGGGGGCCCAAACCGGCCCTTTAGTCTTTTAACCTCCCTAGTGCACTGCTGGGGTCCAGATTTTCATACCAAAAGCGCACCATAGATTTTTTTTTCTTTTTATGTTGTAGGCCTGTAACTTCCCAACATATGTCCTTACAAGGGTGTAGTAGACATCCTGAATATAATAATGTTTGAAACAGGTTTAAAAAATTAATTAAAGGTATTATTTGAATGATAGAATCTCTCAAATACTTATGAAAGATTTCAAAACAGTATATATTTATATTCGTTTTTTGTTTATAATAAACATTTTTATTCAATTGGAAATGTTTTTTGTAATTTTTTATCACTGTATCCAGTACAATACCCTTTAGCACCCTCTAAGGCTTTGTTTCCATTGTACGCCGGGACCCGTACGCTAAGCGTATACGCTAGCAGGGGTCCCGACGTATCTCCGACGTATCTCACAGACCTTTGCCTGCCGGCGGACGGTCTGTCTTCATTGCGCTGAGCTCATCCGCCGGTGTCAGGCTGAACGTAGTCGAGTACGTTCAGCCTTTACACCGGCGGATGTGTAAACAGACCATCCGCCGGCAGGCAAAGGTCTGTGAGATACGTCGGAGATACGTCGGGACCCCTGCTAGCGTATACGCTTAGCGTACGGGTCCCGGCGTACAATGGAAACAAAGCCTAACTTCAAAGGGGCACATCTGGGGAATCACACTGAAAACAGTTTTTTCCATAGAAAACTGTTTTAGTGTGATTTAATTTTGAATCTCCCGCCGCCGCCCCAATGTGACGTCACTCCGATGGGGGGATCAGCTTTCATGCAGAAGCCTGTTCATTAGATCGGAGCCACCAGGACATCGCAGATCGGTAAGTTTGCACTTCCTGGGCTTCGATCTGTGCCAGGCAGCCCTGGAGGAGATAACACCTAGAGGAAAACTGATTGTTTCCTAGAGGCCATAGTTTGCTGCAATAAAATGTTTAAGCTTCTCTATCAAAAACTTCTATTGATTCATTTGTTTACATTTTTCTTTTTTAAAATATCCTGCCCTAGCTCTGAGGACTTAGGACCCCTATGCCGTGCGGGCCTTGTAGGCTCTTGGTTCGGCCCCTATGTCACATTTAAAAACCCCATGTGGTCCTCAAGTCAACAAGTTTGCCCACCCCTGGCTTATGCTGTTACCTACAAAATGGACACAAGAGCCTGAGTAAGAGGCTTTTTAACTATGTAGTCCAGACAACAGTCCCTAAGCCTAGTCAGTTGTGCTTTGTTTGTTCTCACAGATCTGTGTAGTACTATAGCTTCAAACTTTTGTTGTTGTGAAAGATCTTCCTTAACCTCCCAAGCGGTTGAGACGAACCCTGTTCATTCGCTGAACAGGGTCCTCTCAACCGCAGGGGAAGCCGACAGCGGGAAGACCCTATGCCTCCCCGGAAAGCTGCAGCGATTGTCTTCATTGCTGCAGCATTTCTGGGGTTGCGGCACCGCCCCGATCGCGTCACGGTGATGCGGAAGGGGGCAGGGGGGGCCAGTGCCATAGACCTCCATGTTAATGGAGGATCGCCGGCTTTCCCTCTCACGCAGCTGGGGTCAGTAATGACAACAGCTGCGTGTAGAGCTCTGGCGAGATGCCGGAAATGACAGGCAGTGTACTGTGTACACTGCCTCGAACGGTGCGATACGGGCAGTGCGCTAGGGAGGTTACTAAAGACCGGTCGGTTCTGCCCTCTTTCCTATAATAATGTATAGACAACTGATGGTGGTCATGCTGGCTCCTCCCACAGCTCTACGGTCTAATATTTTCAGTACAATTATGATGTCACTGCTATATTTATAAGTAATATCTGGGTTTCCAAAGGTTGACAAAAGTATCTGTATGTCCTCTTTTAAAAGCAAGCTTTGCGCTGGGAGTTCAGCTTAAGTTAAACTTAACAAAAACTTAATGGACATCGTAAACGTATTATTATGACATTTATTTTGGGATCGCTGAAAAGAAAATACTTTATATAAATGTACTTCCTGCTACTTTCCAGACACTACCATTTAAAGGTGACAAGCTAAAATAACCACAAGAGTGCAGAAATAGGTGCAAGGAATTTGTCATCTCCCAGACAGAGCGGTAGAGATACTTTCCAACGACGCATTTATTCCACTTGGTGAAAAAAACATTTCTAAGTATGATGTCTACTCTTTGTTGACAGCAGACCATTCTTAAGGTAGCCATACATGGGCAGATTCTCCCACAATAGATGAGGGAACGACTTCAGCGTGATGACGCCATCACGCTACAGTCAGCCCCTTAGAGGATCAGCTGGCACCCTTTGTTTGATGTCCATTACTTTGGATGGGATCAGCCTGAAATTTACAGACCTGTCGGATCACTGTGAGATCCAACGTGCGGGAGTATCCTGGTGGATCTGACTAGGTGGGCCCACCCAATTTGTGGCCGAGCGACCGCCTGACCATTGGTGGGAACATGCACGGTGATCAATCGGCAAAAAAAATTTAATCTGCCTGTGTATGGCTACCTTTACTATAAGATTATACAAAGCTTCCAGATATCTAAGAACCTTCCAGCTTATCTTGGAAGACTTCAGTCCTGGAAAAAAAATTCAAGCTGAATTTGCTATATGCTGAATTATTACATAAAACCTGTTTTACCTTATCTTTGACCTAGTGACATCATCACTTTGTGCTTCTTTTTGCCATACATGTAGATCAATGGATCAAAGGATTGGTGGGGTGCTGCAAATATGATGCTGAGCCTGCTAGCCTAGTAAGGAAAACTCTAGATGATGCTGGATATACTTCAGATGAAAAAATTAGGCCGGTTCTGTGTGATTTAAAGTAGCCTCTAAGAAGTACCGTAGTTTGTGCCTTATAAGACGCACTGTTTGCATGTGTCTTATATAGCGAATGCATGAGCTTGGCTGCAAAGGCAGAGGCAGGGAAGCTCAAAAAGAAGACCCAACTGCATTCAGGCCTTTGATTCTCCACAGCCACCCACCGAGCGGGACAGGAATCCACCTGGATCCACTTTTCTATGTAGAGGAGCTCTGCTCCATAGGGCAGAGCGTGAGGCGGTGAAGCTGACAACTCCCCCGCCTCCTTTAACTCCCGCCCTGACAGACGCACAGAGTTTTTTTTTTGCCCCAAATAAGATGCTCCGGTTGATGGTGCGTCTTATCAGCCAGAGTGTCTTATTAGACAAAATATACAGTAATCTACAGTACGGGAGAGGAGCCTGTACAACTGTTCAAGACCTAAGGTAAGGCTGAGGCTAATGCTTCAACAGCTTGAGTAAAAATATAGGGATCATATATCCATATTGTTATAAAGCAGCAGATATTGGAGCCGTCCGATGTACCCTGCAGCAGCGTGATGACGTCATCACGCTACTGTCAGATATCGGCTGGCTGGGGAGAGACAGCTCTGCTCTCTCCCCGGCTCAGCTGAAGCTTTGCTTGGAGACACGCGGTTTTTAAGCAAAGCATCGGACATCGCCGTAATTATGGTCATGTCCAATAAAGCTGTTTTTGGGCGGGATTGATTTGTCCCGCTCGAAAACAGCAGTGGGTGCAGATTATATGGGTCAAATAGATGGCCGTGAGTGCGCACGGCACTCGAAACGGCCATCGATTTGACCCATATCTCCACGTCTGTACCCTGCTTAATATTCTAAGAAATTACAAATGCTATTTTGCAGCAATTTAATCATATACTGAAGGGGACCATTAGCTGTCTTTTCATTACAAGGACAGCACAGTGACAAGGAACAAACCCTTTCCCTGTTTTCTTAATCTCCTGAAATGCGAGTAAAGGTAGCCATAGACGGGCAGATTCTCCCTTGATAGATGAGGGATCGACTGCAGCGTGATGACATAATTACGCTGCAGCCAGCCCCTCAGAGGATCGGCGGACATCCTTTGTGTGCCAGATACATCTTTGGATGGGGACTGTCGGGAATCTACCAACATGTCGGATCACCATGCGATCGCCAGGTGGCCCAAAAATCATTCAGGAATCTGCCCCTGTATGGCTACCTTTAAGGTACTCATACATGAGTCTAATTTTTGTTCGATTCTTGAACGACCGATCACTGTGCGCATCCACGGCGATCGTTCAGGAAGCCCTCCTGTAGTGATTGATCCCCCTCCAAAGAAATGTTGATCGAACAGGGCTCCGTCAGGTCAGTAAATTCTTGTTCGTTCGCCATTACTTAGTATTGGCCAGGAATCGATTGCCCAAGGTGGTGCGCACAATGTTGCAGGAATGGAACCGTGTATGGCCAGCTCAAAGGTGGGTTTACATGTGTAGATTTTTTGGTTGATTGAACAAAAAACTAGAATGGCCAATTTGTTCGACGGATACATTTTCTTCGACCTTGAACAAAAAAACGTGCAAAAGGTCATCGAACATGTTGGTAAATTTTTATCTGTCATTGTAATTTTGAATGTATTTTAACAATGAAATCGAATGTTACATTAGATAAATGAATGAACGATGTTCGACAACGACATCGAACAAAAAAATCTAATTGGCAGTTAATTGAAGAAAAAATCTACTCGTGTAAACCCACCCTTAGGTAGACAGGTCACCTACATACGAGACCAGCCAGTGACTGCTCAGTCTATCATGGGTACCACTAATATATTATAAGGCAAAAATTTTATTTTAAGGTCACATCAAGCAATAGTAGTTTGGACTTTTAGCGGTCCCTTTTATTGGGTAGCTGAAGTCACTGAAACAAGCTTTGGGTTTGTCTTAGATCCCTTCAGCCTAAATAGAAAACCAAATGACTGAAAAAGGTATCCAAGATTACCCATAAACTTGCTTCTTTAATGACTTATGTCATCCAATAAATGGTATCACTTGGATGTCAAACTGCAGGGACACATGAAGATAAGGTCATCTACAGGCCTATTGGCAATGAGGCAGGAAATATGCCCCTATCCCTTTAATTCATGCAACATACTAGCATACACAGACATACCACAACTATGGGAAGGCAAATACCAGCACACTCCTCGAATGAACTTTTTATTTGTCATAAGATATTTCACTGGGAAAATGTTAACCTCAGAAATGGTAAATGAAGACAGCATTGCTGCTGCACCGAGGGACATATGGAGGGGACATTCCTGATCCCCTAATGAAGAGGTAGAGTTGTCCGTCTCTAGTTTCAGGACTTGTTACAGATTCTAGATTTATTTGCCAGAGATGACCATTGCTAAAGTCTCACATTTGTCCATTGAGATGCAATCCTGACAGATCACTAAACTGGCTGCTATTGTATGCTCTGGCAGAGGACACAGCAGGGTACCGAACTGATCCTCCTCCGCTCTCTATATAGAACAAACAAGGATGCTCAAGACTGAGCCAAGCAGTCCATCCATTTTTAACAGAAACAAATGCAGTCAGTGCAAAGAAACCAAAGCAGTACTAGTGTGAGTATATGTATATTATTTACATTTTTACATAAGGGTTCAATAACTCACTAATAATAATGTAATGAAACCCCTCAGGAAATAAATCATAAGAAAGAAAATTAAACAGAACCATGAGGGTATATCCATATAACCAACTTGTAATGAGCCATTGACCTGGGTCAAGTCAGAATGGGCTCAGGTTAAGCACCCTGGTCACTGGCGGTTAGATCTGGGAAGAATTGACCCCCCTGGTGACCACTGTTTCTGATCCAAAAGTTACAAGAATAAGATGCTACAAATGTCACCATCATAGCCAAGATGTATTGGGAAATCTTCCCGGAAAGATCCAAACAGAAAGTAGCCCCATTGGGCCTTTCACACCTCCAATACAAACACTGATTGTATATGCCTTAAGTGAAACCATTTTTCTTAAATGTTGTTATAGAGAGGGGATGGGTTAGATTTCCTGTCCTATCTTATTGCTATTCGTGACTCCGTTGAGGAGGTTCACCCCTCTGCGTACTGGTTATCACTGTCAACCAAATCATTTTGATTTCTACTTAGAAGAAGAGACTTTAGAGGTGATCTTCCAATCGGGAAATCGATGGATCAACCTACCACATCATGATATTGATTAATACCTAATAGATTCCTTTCCTGTGCCTGTACCATCGAAAACAACTCCATCGAAATACCTAGAAAACCCACCAGATATTGGAACGACCCACTAAATTTTTCCAACACGACCGATAACACCTCTTTAGCTTTTATGTTCATTTCCCATCACTTTTGATTTAATAATTCAAGTAAAATGGAATATACAAACAATCAATCAAATGTGAAAAAAAAATCAAACCGTGCATGGCCACCTTTAGGGCTTGTTCACGCTAGCTGTGGTGCGGTATAGTAGGGCCATTTCACACTAGTACTAGTACATGATGCTGCAATACACGGCTAGTGTGAAATTCCCTCAATGTGAAACTGTGTAGTGGATAATGTCCCTAGATAGAGAAGGGGGACCCTACAATGAAAGTTTGGGAACCACTGTTATACACCGACCTGTATGAAGCCTGGGGGGAGTCAGGACCCATGATCAAATTGATGATCATTGTATGATATGTATAATATGTCAAATGTTTTATAAATTGCCTGTTATAATATCTGGTACTTAAAAAGTTCCAAATAAAACCTCAAGGACCTGTGGCTCCAATCTGTATGTCTGTTGTTAAAGTTTATCTTTAGGCATGTATCTGTATAATGCACTTGAATTTGTTACATAAATAAATAGGGGCAAAAGATGTATATATATATTTCCTGGATTTGAGGATAAAAAGTTGACTCTTAAGGGTCCCCATACACCTTACAATCTCACCATACAATTTCTGTGCAATCAATTTTTGTTCCACCAAAACCATCTAATATGACGACCTTTCTAACCCTTTCAATTACTATGTATTCTATCAGAGAGGACCTGGCACTACATAGCAGTGATATATACCTTCCACTCATTGTATTCAATAGGTGGGACCTGGAACTACATTAGTCAGTATTAATATACCTTCCAATCACTATGTTTCTATCAGGGGGACCGCACTATGATAGCAGTGATATATACTTTCCAATCACTATGTATTCTATCAGGGAGGACCTAGAACTACATAGTAGTTGGTAGATCTAAAGCAAATTGTATGGAGTGATCTAGAGGTGTATGGGGGGGCTTTTTCCAACTTTTTGCTCATGGGGTCCCTGTGTCTTTCTCAGCATCAGCACACGTGGAAGTATTTAAATCCATAGACGTGGTGCTAGCTCTTATTCTCTCCATGTCATCACTATACAGGTCTCATCCATGAAGAAGAAAAAAATCCTGCGAGCTCCCATGATGCAACAGGGGCCTGACGATGCCGTGCTGTGAATCATTGTGTTATAGTGGAGGGGGTGAACATATTTTAGGATGTCAAAGAACTTTGTGTAAGTTTTCTCAGCTGTTATAAAGAAAGGAAAGCTAAGAGCGAGTTCAACAGCGTCACTTCTGTAACAACATTCTTCCTGACTGGATGTCACAGCCAGTGGTGTTTGAAATAGAAAGACTTGGGACATTCTATTACAGGGATTTCCCTTGACTTCCTGTCCTGTAGACTAAACAGGAAGTGAAAAGATGTACAATGAAAGGGAGATATCTACAATCATTGGATCTGAAATGAACATAAAGGGAATTCGGTTGATGATCAGTGACAATGTGGCAGATTTTGGGGTTTCCAACTACATGAAGAAAGATCAGACATAGTGGTAAATATCAATAAGTTTACAAGTTGCTGAGAAGGTCAATCGAGTCCCTCCAATCAGAATTCAGATCACTTTCAATCTGAGAAGATTAGTTTCCATTGATCAATTTCCAATAGAAAAAAACATACAGATTAGTTTCGGGAATGCCGAATTTGGCAGCCAATCAGATCCTGCGTAGTAGGCCTTAGGCTGGGTAGACTCTGCCAATTTCCACTTACAATTACATTTCCTGTCCAATAAAAACTGGACCTGAAACAAATCTAGGAGCTGACTGATTCAAACAGATATTTCTGTAAAGTGGATGATGTGTGTTGGTAAATATGAATTGGAAATATCAACACGTTTCTAAATCTGACTACAATGCTTATCTGCTCTATTTCAGAATATGGATTTGGTGAGTTACTGATTGGATCAGTGGCTCAAAGACAAAATCGGTAGCTGATCGCCAGGAAAAAGTTGTTGTCGTTAGAGTTCTCCTGTCTTCCTGTCCTGGTGACATCTATACATTTCCACTATCAATGCACAGTGATCAGGCCAGGAAAAAGTTGTCGCTATTAGAGAATTTCTCCTGTCTTCCTGTCCTGGTGACATCTATACATTTCCACTATCAATGCTCAGTGATCAGGACAGGAACAAGTTGTCGCTTCTAAGGGATTTCTCCTGTCTTCCTGTCCTAGTGACATATATACATTTCCACTATCAATGCTCAGTGATCAGGCCAGGAAAAAGTTCTCACCATTAGAAAATTTCTCCTGTCTTCCTGTCCTGGTGACATCCATACATTTCCACTATCAATGCACAGTGATCAGGCCAGGAAAAAGTTGTCGCTTCTAAGGGATTTCTCCTGTCTTCCTGTCCTAGTGACATATATACATGTCCACTATCAATGCTCAGTGATCAGGACAGAAAAAAGTTATCACCTTGAGCTAGCCATACACGTTCCGATTCCATGTCCCGATCGATACCATACCGATCGATTCCGCGCGATGTCAGAGGGAATCGGAGCTCCAATCAATCGGCAATTAGAGTATCTCGATGCTGGAATATCAACCTGGTCCCACGGATTCCGGGACGATTTCCGTGTCGATCGGTATTTCACACATTGGACAAACTCCCCCTGATGTGGGCAGAATCGGATCAGAAGACCAACATGTTGGTTATCTGTCCGATCCGGATTTATGAGCCCCCGCTCAACGGCCGTGATCGATCGGACAAGGTGGGCTGCACGCGGATTCCGGACGATCGTTTCGCGTTGCCCGGAATCAATCGTACCGGAATCAGATGGGAATCTGACCCGTGTATGGGGGCCTTTAGAGAATTTCTCCTGTCTTCCTGTCCTAGTGACATCTATACATTTCCACTATCAATGCTCAGTGATCAGGCCAGGAAAAAGTTGTAGCTTCTAAGGGATTTCTCCTGTCTTCCTGTCCTAGTGACATATATACATGTCCACTATCAATGCTCAGTGATCAGGCCAGGAAAAAGTTCTCACCATTAGAGAATTTCTCCTGTCTTCCTGTCCTGGTGACATCTATACATTTCCACTATCAATGCTCAGTGATCAGGCCAGGAAAAAGTTGTCGCCATTAGATTTCCCCAGTCTTCCTGTCCTGGTGACTTCTATAAATTTCCCCTTCCATTGCACAGCGATCAGGCCAATCAGAGAGTAAACCTCACTAATTGGGGCACTGCCAGTGTAGTGGGCCCCCCAGGGCGGTAATGCACTATATTTTGTAGTTAAGTTTAAGCAGAACTTTCATCCATTAGTAGAGTACACACAAAGCATTGGGTTACCTGTCTCTGGGGTCGATCCATGAGGTCTGTCTTGTGTTGTGATCGATATAAAATACCCTGCCATCGTAATCCCTGGCCTCTTCCCAGCCAGCTGGTAGAGGCAACTCTGAGCTCTCCCTCATGCCAGGCAGTGGGCACTGGGAAGGGCATTGCTGCTGCTGATGCTGTTGCTGTGACTGCTGTTGTCTTCTCCTCCTTCCAGAACTCAGCCAGGGCATTGCAGGCTCCGGTGGCAGTCGTCTTCCTCTGCCTGCTAATCCCCCTTTCCTGCCGCCGTCCCGTCCCTCGCACGTAGAGATCTCCTCACAGACGACACCGATGTGACCCTCACACACCAGCAGATTCTTCTATCCCATCCTAAGGTCCCAGCACAGTCCTTCCAAGTCCCAGAGCCCGAGTCCAAGTAGCAGCCTACTTCTCCCCCTTCGCTCCTTGTGTCTGATGCCAGGCTCTGAACTTTGTACGGTCCTCCACGACTCGGCCTTTGTTTTCTCTAATGAACTCCCACCATAGTCATTGCACGGCACGGAGAGCGAAAACCATTCATGGCCAGTCCGGCCGAGGGGCCAAACTAAGCTTACAGCTCTGGTTCTTGTTCATCCATGTCTGCCCTCACAGCCGTGCAGTGTGTCTCATTCCACACAGCCGCCTCCCCTTCTCCCGGGTTCCCTCCCTCAGCTTCCTGAGCTGCCTTTCCACTCTCAAAGCTCCAATTTTAGCTAAAGTCAGTGCCTACCTCATGACATGCCGAGTAGGCCATGGCACCCGTGCCTTCTTGGTGCCACTCGTGGCAATGGGGGTAAAGCCAGACGAGCAAGCCTGTCACCATGTGCTGGGGATCATGGAGGAAAGTTTGAGGCCACAAAGTAACACCCTGAACCCACATATTGTGCTAGAAGTATTATTACTTCAGGGGTCCCTATGCTGTTCTCACAGGGCTCGCTTGCAAGGGGGTTCAGACTGGTTCTCAGATGGGAGCCACCACTGCAAAACCCATCAAGCATAACGTCTTTTCAGGGATCACCGACTGCACCCCACCCTTCTCATTCATTTCTTAAGGCCCCCATACACTTATCGATTTCCCTACAATCAATAAATGTCAGATTCTGTCATAACTTAGGGCTTGTTTCCACTCTTGCGTTCTCGTGCGGCTGTAAGCGCATGCGCGTCCGCGAGAGAACGCATGGCATAGTTTTCGCACGCTTTTGCGCATTTTCGTGACGCAATTTTTTTTTGAAACACATCCAATGGTTTCCTATGGATGCGTTTTTGGGATGCGGTTGGGACGCGGATGCATTTCAAAATGCTGCAGGCAGCGTTCACAACCGCACCCTCAACCGCACCCGCATTCGAACGCGCACAAACACACCAGTGGAAACTACATTGAAGTTTCCAATGGATGCGGTTGTTCGCGCTTGCGGCCGTGCGGTTAGAAGCGCGCAGAAACGCAAGAGTGGAAACAAGCCCTCAGGGCAGTGGTTCCCAAACTGGGGGGCGCAAAGGTATTCCAGGGGGCGCTGGCCCTCATTCTTAACCTGTGTTTGAATAGGGAGGGGGGGCTCGATAATGTTCCTAAATAGGGAAGGGGGGCCCTGCAATAAAAGTTTGGGAACCACTGACTTAGGGTATGTCTCCACCGCCTGGCAGGTACACATTTGCTGCCCGGTAGGTTCCTCTGTTTACACATTCATACCACAATACGTTAAGCCCTGCATCAGCTCAACGCCATGTGAACAGAGGATACGCCAGGTAATGTTTTGTGCTCCGTCGGGACCCCCACACTAAACACAGGGGGTCCCGATGGATCACACAATGCAGTGGAGACATACCCTTATGATCAATGTTGGTTCAATCCATCAAACTACGATCGAAATACCCCCAACATGGAGAAATGATATTTTATCGATGTGTGTCGATGGTAAACACACCAAAATGTCTGCCACTGGATGTATGAGTATGCTAATTATTTAATTTTAAGCCAAATCAGTTGGGCACAACAAAATAATATTTAATATATATTCGACGTATACTCGATTGATCAAAATGATCTGACATGTCCGAACGATTTTGATCGTTTTAAGTTGATGGAACCATGTGGACAGGCCTGGGTTTCCACTCAAACGACTTTAAAATCAATTGAGCGGTAAAATCGAAAGGTGTATAGGGGCCTTTATGGCCGCATGCAGGAAAGAGTTAAGGCCCTCATACATATTAAAATTTTCCCGTTCGACCGACTTTAACTGATCGATTCTTAAGTCGATCGGACATGTTGGAAAATTTTAAATGATCAAGTATACATCGCATGTATATCGATTATTACTTTGGTGTGCCCAACTGATTCCATTTAAATAATCAGCAATCCTATAATCCAGTGCCAGACATTTTGCTGTGTTTACGATGGAATTCCTTAGATGATGCTTTTGAACCAATATCAAATATTGTTTTCTCCATGTGGGGGGTATTTTGATCGATTTATCGATCGTTTCTTCGATCAGAAATTAAAATCAACTCTAACATAGATCGTAGGGAAATTGAAACGTGTATGGGGTCCTTTACCTGACCCTTGGCTGTGGTAAAACGGCACTCTCCGCCATGAAAAACTTTAAACTCTTAAAGTTTACAGGTATAGACCTGCAGATATGGGCCAGATCGATGGCCATCTATTTGGCCCATATCATATGCGGCCACCGCTGTTTTCGAGCTGGACCAATCAATCCCGCTCAAAAACAGGGATATCTGACATGACCGTAAATCCGGCTGATGTCGGATGCTTTGCCTAGAGACCGCTGGTGTCCATGCAAAGCATCGGCTGAGCTGGGGAGAGCAGAGACAGCAGCGTGATGACGTCATCACGCTGCTGCAGGGTACATCAGACGGCTCGAATATCGTGAGCGTACCCTGCTTAAGTATCCAAATAAAAAAAATCTTACTGTCCCGGGTTCCTAAAGAAACTAGCCAAAGTTTACATTACAGTGATGTGGTGACCCCTCACAAACCTCTTCCTGCCCTTTTTTGGGGAAATGGTAAAATAATTCACATCTTTGGGTGCAGGGCCGTTTTTACTGATAAGCAGTTGAAGCAGTTGCTTAGGGCGCCACATTACAGGGGGCACCATTACAGCTGTTTGTGTTATCGGCCATATCAGTAAATGGCCGGTCAGCCAGGCTCACAGCTGCCGATATATTTTCCTGTCAGCTCCTCACACACAGCGGGATCGTACCATTATGGAAAAAAAGGACGGGGGGCAGGGAACAGTGCACAGAGTGGCACGATTCTTTATGCACCTGTTGCTGTGACAGACAAGGAGCCAGATATAAATGCAAGCGCAATCATTGTCATTCTGTGCACTGTACCTGGCCAGTACTAGCACTTACTGCCACCCCTTCCTTCTTTCACATAATGGTCCTGCTGATCATGATGATGATTGAAGTATCAGACACATTACAGTGATGAGACACAGATGGATCTGTAGGAGAGAAATCTAATATTTTCCTTCCAAGAAGATCCATTTCTGTCCTGGAGGTTTATAGATCCTTCCATGACTACATATCATATCACCTGATGCTGCCCAATTTCTTCCTAACCTGTCTGCTCCCCCTCCCTTCCTCCCTCTGTCCAGTGCACTGTGACAACAAGGCTGTAGTATCCTAAATAAAAGGCAGCCATAGATGAGGGATCAACTGCAGCCAGCTGATCGGTGTGCACCCTTTGACTATGTTCCCGGGTTGTAATCGTGCGCGTCCGATCGCATCCATTCATGTCTATGGGCGCGATCAGTGCTGAAAAATCAGAAACCTTTAGTTGAAATGGGGACAAGCTCATTCAACTAAGTGGAAGCGAACAGCCACAATCACAGAGTGCAATTGAAATCGCATCCGCCCAGCGACTGATCGCCTAAGTGGGAATAAGCCCTTTGTGTTCCTGCCATTACTTTGAATAGGGGCTGCCATCCCCATTCAAAGTAATAAGATCGGCCAGGAATTTACCAGCCTGTCGGATCACTACTACTACTTCTTACACCCCGAGTTTTACCCCTCTAGCTACAACACTAAAAGTGCCCAGACACGCATAGATATGGGCTAGAGTAACCGTCGCTTTGAGTGCTGTGCAGGGTTATCAGACATGACCGGTCGATGTTCATTGCTTTGGATGGGGACCGTGGGTTCCCATGCAAAGCATCGGCTGAGCTGGATGACGCAGCAGTGTCTCCAGCTCCTTCGATATCAGGCTTGAAGGGCATCAACCCATGTAAAGCAGCCTACAAGTAAATTGTCAGCTATCAGTGAAACGCTTCCTTATGGCCATAGCGCTATCCTTGTATCTGCATCCACTCACTCACCTACCTTGTATCTGCATCCACTCACTCACCTACC
>CM070033.1:139957383-139973608 GCA_036250615.1 Ptychadena robeensis
TGAAATGGGTATAAATTAGTTTTTTGTTAAGTTGTCTAATAATTATGCACAGTAATAGTCGCCTGCACACACAGATATCCCCCTAAAAATGGCTCAAACTAAAAACAAACTAAAAACTACTTCCAAAAATATTCAGCTTTGATATTAATGAGTTTTTTGGGTTCATTGAGAACATGGTTGTTGTTCAATAATAAAATTATTCCTCAAAAATACCACTTGCCTAATAATTCTGCACTCCCTGTAGTTTGGATTACTCTATTGGTTCTATTGGTTCTGTATATGCCAGTGTATATGTGAATGGTGGGAAGTGATGCTCCTTCTGGGGTAGGGTTGGTGTGAATAGTTTTCTGGGCACTGTATAAATCCTTGCAGTGATGGGAATGGTTTCATGGCATAAAAATGAAAGTCAATAGCTAAATGTTATTTGTGCTCAGATGCCTTACCACCTCTGTTCTCTATCAGTAACAATGTATCCATTGATTCACAGCTACAAAAATTGTATACGTAATTATTCCACCAGTGTGGGTACTCGCTGGCATGCATGTGTCTCAGGGCTGAATAGGAAATTCCTCTGCCTGGGTTTTAATTGAGAAAACATGTCAGCAAATCATTTCCACAAGGAATCTTTCAACATTTATATTGTCAAATATTAAACACATGTGAGAAATAAGAAATCTATTATTTGTGACTTAGTAATGAGTTATACTCCTGCTTCCACAGATAACACCCAGATCATTGGAGTTATTTACAAGACAGAACTTCTGGAAAAAATCTGGGATTGTTAAAACAACCTATAAAACATTTTTACGTTAAGTATTATTGTAGTACGGTATTTCCTTGCAATATCTTTATAATAAGCATGAAATATATTAACACTATATATGCATAATATAAGTATAAAACATAAATCTTTTTTTTTAAGAATCATCCCATTTTCAGGTCATCATCATCAATATATTTCTTTTTTTTGTTTCGTTGTCTTTGGGAGATTTTCCTTAATAACATATTTCCTATTACAAAATTCTAAATTAAAAACCATGGACCAACCTTTTGTTTAAAAAAAAGGTCTACAATTTTTTTCCTTTGTCAGGTATAAAAAGAAACCTTTTAATACGAAAATAAACTTAGGCCAAAACTTCTCTGCGTTTATTTTTCCCATGTTAAGCCCACATGCTGGTTGCAGGCAAAAATACATGGGAGCAGCACTGGCCATGCAAAGCAATTGGACAGTCTGTGCATTTGCCATGTCACACAAAACAAACGTGGGACGCATCCTTTGAAAATCAATGGGCCGGTGCTGTTGACGTGCACAAGGGTGCGTATTGGTGGCGTGTTTGCCTATTGGTTTCAAAATAATAAACGCATTGCCATGAGAATCTTACCTCAACCGGGGCACAAGGAAGTAAAGTGCCCCACCGTATAAAAACGAATTACCCTTAAGTTTTGCTTAAACATTGAAACTGGAGCAAGCAACTATAATTCTAATGGTAACACATGTGGAATCAAATGTAAAAAAGTCATACACATCATTTCTAAAATAAAACTTAAAAAAAATCTATTGTGTGCCAAATACATTTACACTGCAGGCCAGATGTTGCCCCTGGGACACAGTTTGACTACTCTGTATTAGAAAGATGAAAACAGATTTGCTTGGTGGATGATATCAAAAACTTAACTTAAAAGTGTGGAATCTTCCACCACTTTGTGTACTGGAGACAATGGTCAGTAGGACAAATAAAGTTTCCTAATCAGAAACACAGAAAACAATACAAGCCTGACACCATCTGCAATTCACATTATATTACAAAGCTAACATTGTGGTTTGTCTATACATCAAACCAAAACAATGATATCATGACTACTGAATATTTCTATCTGTTTGGAACATATACTGCATAGAGCACAGACAAGGTATACAGTTCCCATTTGGTTAAAGTATGGGTAGTGCCAACACATTGTAGCATGGTCCACTTAAAGGTCATTTGAATCCAGAATCTGGAGGAGCACGGAACTGTGAGAAAACCAACACAATACCTCCTGATAACAAAGAGAAACCACCTGCCCAACCAGCATACATTGCATCTCCAAATTCCCATCTTGGAACGTCTTTAGGGATGTTATGGTCCCAGAATTTCACCAGTGCATCATAAGCAAAGTAGGAAACAGAGCTAAATGTCAGGACACCTGCCACAGCAAAAATGAGTCCTCCTAGAAGTGCTAGAGCCTTTTTCACATGGTTTTCTGTGTTGTCAAAGCATTTAACACAAGTCAAAGTAGGCACTGTAGCTGTAAATCCTAGGGCTCCGAGGAATACCGAGAGGCTCACCAGAACACGACCCATTCGGATTTGTGGCGTTATATGCAGCGGAGTTTGGTATTCTTGACATACACTTAGGCCCATATCCTGAACAACACATGTTTTCCACAAGCCAAGGAGATAATATTCGCTGACGAGAAGGTGTGGTGAATAAGTCAACCATTGAGGAATAAATAAGGCCACCAGGCAGCACACATAGCCCGACAATGCCAGGAACAACCCTGCTAGTTCAATGAAGCAAACCAATGTCTCCATTTTGTTTCCTTTCTCCCGAAATTTACACCGACAGCTTGTTCTTGGAGATTTTCGGAGAAAACTGCTTTCTTAGATGGAGGAAGCTTTCAAATACCCGTCTGCTGTACAAATCAATCTTTTTTTGGAGTCGCATGTGAGAGCCCATTGTTCTTTTTAAGTCCACTCTATTTTTAGATCTGTGGTATGGTCGTTTATAAAAAAAAACAAGCAGCCAATAAAAACGTGTCATATTCTCAAAGATTATGGAGTCAGATTAAATGACCTTCCCACTTGGCTTCATTCAGTGACAGCAAGGAACAATCAGGGACTTCAGAAGGTCTTTCTCAGTGTCTGTCATGTGCAGTGACATTACACATGGGAATGCAGCATATGGGAATGAGTCAGGGAATGAGATATACAGCAAACATTATATACAGTATCATACAAAAGTGAATAAACTGTTTACAACATTCATTAGTTTATAATATATTTTTATGGGACAACACTTAACGCTGGCCATAGAAGCTTCCTTCTTCTGCCGGTCGTGCCATTCAAAGAGACATGTCCGTAACTTGGCCGATCGATTTCTGGTCTGATTTAAGGTGGCCGCCTAAGATTTGGGGCAGGTCCACTGCCATGGCGGTTGATCTGCAAAATTGTTTGAAAATCTAACCGTCTATGGCCATTTTAAGATATACACTTCGATACAATGTGAACTAGTCAATCTACAGCTTGTATAACTGTAAATTTACTGTCCTCTCAAAATAATGGACATTCAAATTGTGGCGAATTAGCCATTTTCCCTCTTCAGTGTCATGTGACTCTTGGTCTCAGTTATGAATGGGGAGCAGGTGTGTTAAATTTGGGGTTAGAGCTCTTACACTGGTCAGTGGAAGTTTTGCATGTCATGTCAAATAACTCTCTGAGAGTTTGAATAATGGTTGCTCTACATAAAGATGGCCCAGAGTTCCCAAAACCCATTTATTTAACATAAAGTGTAAACATGGCAATTTAATCTGCATCACGCACACTAATCATGCATACACATAAATCACATACACCCACAAATCATACATGCACACAAATCATGCACATGCATACATTATACACACACACCAATCATGAATACATGAATCAGATATTTACATAAATAGAATGAAGACTTGCATCATATACAGACACACTGGTGAGTCTCCTCTACTCCTTCTCACTCTCTGGGCGGGCGCATGGATAGGCAGGCAGGCTATGGGTGAGACATCTGGGCATCGGAAAACATTTCCGCTGCACAGATGCTGCTCCCCGGCATGATGCTGCCCTGGGCAATCATCCAGGTTGTCCATGCCTAAAACCGCCCCTACACACACACTAATCATGAATTGTAAAAACACACACTAGTCATGGTGACTTGCATCAAATACACATACATGCCAATCATGAAGACATGCATCATTTGCAGACACAGCTGTCATGAAGACATGCATCATAGAAACACACACACAGCAATATTGTGAAGATGTACACAAACATACCAATCATGAAGACATGCATTATAGAAACACACACACAGCAATATTGTGAAGATGTACACAAACATACCCATCATGAAGACATGCATCATAGAAACAAAACCATGGGTGCATATTATGGACTCCTGCATCCTATCGTTCGTGAAAAGGTAATTACAATTTATGCTGAAAACTGCTTTCATTGTTAATCACCAAAATTTTGGAGGAAACAGGGAAGGCCTGTGGGAAAATGTCCCAAGTGACACAATTATAATTAAATTAGGTATATTTTTGTCACTTTCACATGTGTAAACTGTCATCACAAACATTTATCTTTACATATTTGATTATTTATAAGTTCCATGTCCATAATTATGTGCATATAAATGGGCTTTGCAAATAACTCAAAGTAAGCTGGTAGCAGTAGAATACGTTTCAATTTGAATTCAAATTTTATTTTTTTGCAGAAAAGAAAATTTTTGGGGAAACTTGAGTTTCTTTTCACTGAAGACCGGGTAGAGAAGCCGGTATTCTAGTGAAAAGCCAGCTCTGAAAACTATGCGTTCCAGGTACGGCATGTGACATCCCTGACGTCACTTCCAGTTCTGCCCACGAACAGACAGAAGACCTGGCCAAAGTTCGGCCATCACTAGTCCCTAGTATATAGTATATATAGGGTCAACCAGTCTGGGGTGTAAATCTGATGGGTCATAGACGTGCTACTCTTCCTGCGCTTACATTCAGAGGAATAAGAAGCATTAACCTCCCTAGCGGCACTGTACTCTGATGACACCGGCCATGTGGGACGGGAAAGCGACACCATTACATGGAGCTCTGTCATGCCAGAAGCAATTGGCCAAGCATCCCAGCCCTGGGTTCGGGCAAAACGCCAGTTAACAATTGTTAACGATTAACAACAATAGTAAACATTGGGGTCAACCATCACCTTATGAATAAATTGACACATTGTTAATCTGTCTGGATTCAAAAAAGAATGCAACATGGGCCTAGTATCCTTATAGAAGGAATGCCAAGTTCTTCTAGGAAAAGTTCTCATCTTAAACATCTAGCATTGCTTTGGACCTATTTTACCCTACAGGGTAAGCAGAAAATTATTTAACCTGATCGAATGATACTGACTATTGTTGATCGCGAATATTCTAATCTTGAAATGTTATAACAAATATTGACATGCTTCGTAATCATGAATATTCAAGATTTTTTCTGTACCCCGCAATATGTGCATGTACAAGTGCTGAATTCCAAAATGAAGGTACTGCATTTTTCAGACCCTAAGACGCACCCAGTTTTAAAAGCAGGAAAACAAAAAAAAAAATATTTGAAGAAGCGTTCAAATCAATTGCTGAAAAATCCCCATGCAATACCAAATTTCAGACACAAGATTTCACTAGTAGCACTTCACAGCACATCAAGTCATCTTTCTCACACATCAGGGAAGAGGGGGGCCAAAGGGGGAATCTGCTGCAGCAGCTTTCACACAAAGGCAGAGATAGATAGAAAACATGCCAGCAATCTCTCTCTGCTCCTCATTGGTTATATCAGCAGGGCTCTGCTGATATAAACAATAAAGTATAGATGGGAGATCCAGTCATGGGAGAATCTCCCATCTGACAGCTCCTCCACCTCCCTGGCTAATTTTCTTGCCGGGAGACGCTGGTGGGGAGTCAAGGCCCATTTGGACCATAAGATACAGGCACTTTTTTTCTTGGAGAATTTGCCATCCCTATAAGATTTTTGGTATGCTGGTTTCTCCCAAGGTAGCACAGCATTGAAAACAAACTGGTTCTTTTAAATATCCACTTACCAAAGACAGACATCCGGTGCATTTAGAATTACCTCAAAACACCTTACTTTGTACTTTGTACTTTGTACTTTGAGCCACAATCTCTATGCCCTCTCTTTACCCTCCTGCTTACATAAGTCTTGGGAGTCTATAGTATGGGAAACAAAAGGATAGGTAACACTAAAGCTAGCCATACACGTGTCGGATTCCATGTCCGCTCGATCACCCATCCGATCGATTCCGGCGATCTCAGCGGGAATCGGAGCTCCGATCGAGCGGCCAATTAAGTGATCCGATCGCTGCATACCACCTTGTCCAGCTGATTCCGGGACGGATCCGTGTCCGATTGTCCACCTCACAAATGGCAACTCCCCCTGATCTGTGCAGAATCAATCTGATGGAACCAACATGTTGGTTCTCTGTCGGATCCGATTCTGAGCCCCGGAACGGACGGACCTGATCGATCGGACAAGGTGGGCTGCACGCGATTCCGGCACGATCGTTTGGCGTGCACGCGCCCGGAATCGATCGGCCCGGAATCAGACAGGAATCTGACCCGTGTATGGGGGCCTTTAATTAGTATTCATTTTGAAAATGTTTTAGTTTTGTGTGTTTTTTTTACTTTGTTTAGTATGTTTTATTTAAAAAACAGACCCACACTAAAATAACTACTTGTTTATATCTATAGAGATGTATAGAGAAATTCTACTTATGTAATCCCTTGCTCCCCTGAGGCTTCCTCCTACATGCAACCAGTCCCCCCACAACTTCCTCTGGAAGCTTCACAGAGCTGCAGTTGCATTATTGCCCCAACACAGAACCAATAGCATTGTTATGTAAGTAAGAATACCAAGGGCTCAAACACAACTTATAACATTATGGCTAGACATGTATCTGTAGGTTTAGTGCTAGGAAGGAAAGGGTTCAAGTGATGTCCAGGAAGTAGGGTATTAAGATTAGGCAGCAGCATTGTAATTCAGTAAGTCATTTCCACAAGATTGACTATTTTGTCAGACCTTGGGAGGCAAGGTATTAGATACTTACAACAGACCCAATACATGGCCTAGTTTTTATTTGGCCAGAGCTTACATTTTTTTTAAATAAGGCTTTTGTGTAACAAATTATTAGATACAATAAACAGGCTTCTAAAGAGCAATGAGGGCAGCGTAGTGATACATGACCTCCAGATTTCTTCAAGGTAATTTCCAAGCAATGATGAAGTATGGAATCTGAAAGTATTATAGCGCACCCTAGTGTTCAAATAGCAATTAACATCTAATAATGAAGATATATTTAATGTTCTCTGTATGAGAGTAATGTAAGTGTCATGAGGAATATTGGCTTTTGATGAACATTAATTAAATTATAATATATATATATATACGCAGGTGACTTGCAGAAAATTACAATATCACCCAAAAGTTCCTGTATTTCAGTAATTCAACCTAAAAGGTAAAACTTATACATGAAATAGACTGATTACATGCAAAGCTAGATATTTCAAGCCAATATTATATATAATTTTGATGATTATAGCTTACAGCTTTTAAAAAAGCCAAAATCAAAATCTCTGAAAATGTTTATATTTCATGAAATCATTAAAACAAATAAAAAAATATCGGGCCTTTCAAAAATATAATCCTGCACATGCACTCAGTACTTGATTTGGGCCCCTTTTAGCATCACTTCCTGCCTTAACCGCCCTAGCGGTCGGGACGGCAGCATCTCGTCCTGCACTTTCTTGTCTTGTATTGCAGCTGACGAGATGGAGCCGTCCAGCTAAGCTCAGATCCCCTCAGCAGCACAATCTGCTCTGTGCTGTCCGGGGGATCTGAAGCTTGCTTCTTCACTGAAGCAAGCCGGCATGTCACCCCTCTCCCAGCCCAATTTGCATATGAATGTCCCGCGGGGGGGGGGGGGGGGGGGGGGGGGGGGGGCGGGACATTCATATGCAAAATGGGCTATCTTCAAAGAGCACACCTGGAATATCACCCCCATTGTCATTACCAGATGTGCTCTTTGAAGTTAACCCTTTCAGAGGGTACCATATGCCATTGTGTTGGATACAGTGATAACTGTATCCAATACAATTCAAAGTAAAACAAAAGCAAACACATTTCCAATTGTAATAAAAAATTTTTATAAACAAACATAAATACTGTTTTGAAATCTTTTTTATACCAAATAAGTATTCAAGAGATTTTAGCATTCAAATGATACATTTAATAATTTTTTATGTACTTTTTTTATAATAATTGTGTGTTTCAAACATTATTATATTCAGGATGTTTATTAGACCCTTATTCGGACATATTTTGGGAAGTTACATGCCTACAACATAAAGAAAAATTTACCATTGAAGTCTATGGTGCACTTTTGGAACAGAAATCTGGACTCCAGCAGTGCGCTAGGGAGGTTAAGGTGGCATGGCATGGATGCTATCAGTCTGTGGCACTGCTGAGGTGTTATTGTAGAACAATATGCTTCAATAGCAGCCTTCAGCCCTTCTGCATTGTTCCCTCTCATGTCTCTCATCTTTCTCTTGGCAATGCTCCAGAGATTCTCTATGGGGTTCAGGATTTGCTCGCCAATCAAGCACAGTTATCCCATGGTCATTGAACCAGGTTTTGGTACTTTTGTCTGTGTGGTCAGGTGCCAAGTCCTGCTGGAAAATTAAGTCAGCATCTCCATAAAGCTCTGTTTCTATAGAAGGAAACATGAAGGGCTCCAAAATCTCCTGGTAGGCTGCTGCGTTGACTCTTATGAAGCACAGTGGACCAACAGCAGCAGATGACATGATTTTTACAATGCACAGCACAACGTTTTCAAATTGCATTTGAAGTGGTATTATAAGTTATTTAATACAATAAGAATTTCCCTAACAATTCAGAAGAGATGGGAGTACTCCAACTAGATCTAAACGGGTTTTCAAGACACTGAATCAATTGATGCTATTGAATTAGCTTTTTAAAGGGTCGTTATTTAAACATCATTGTGGACCATGAATCAAAGAAAATTTTAAGAGTAGAAGGCAGCTATGAAAAGGTTACACAACACAGATATTATGTGGCGCAGCCTATCGCTGTTACAGGATCATTTACATTGAGTTACTATACTTGCATATACACAGACATAACAAAGCTTAATGTGATTTATCCAATGTGTTCTACCCGATTCCCGGGCTTTTCAACTATAATGGATTTAACAACACCTACAGACAAGAGGCTGGAAACTTATCCAGAAAGAAACACACTGATAGACTTTAGAGTTTGCTACAATGTATGCACATTTGGCAGCAATTGCAAGTTTTTTTGAATATGATGCCACCAGCTTGGCACACCCATCCTTGGCCAGCCTCTTTGCAGCACCCCTCAAGCTCCATCACGTTGGATGAGAAGCGTCAGTGCAGCCATTTTATGATCTCTCCAGAGATGTTCAATCAGATTTGAATCTTGGCTCTGGCTGGGCCACTCAAGGACATATGCAGAGTTGTCCTAAAGCCACTCCTTTGATATCTTGACTGTGTGCTTAGGGTTGTTGTTCCTGAAAAATTCCCAACTGCATGATGTTGCTTCCATCTGGTCACTCTACCATACAGGCCTGATTGGTGGATTGCGGCAGAGATGGTTGTCCTTCTGTATTGTTCTCCTCTCTCCACAGAGGCCCCAATCACTCCGTTTACATGGTCAGTCAGCTCTAGGAAGAGTCCCGGTATTTTCAAACTTCTTCCACTTACAGATAATGGAGGCCACTGTGCTCATTATGACCTTCAAAAGCAGCAGACACTTTTCCTGTAACCTTCTTGCAGATTTGTGTCTCGAGACAACACTTTGACTTATATATATATAACATCAATGGCTCTGCCTTCTAGTTTTCTATATAAAACTTAATAAGCCATCTGAAAATGTATTATTGTCAGCACTGCAGTGTACTCCTATAATGGCTTGAGTTTAGCTTCAACTAAATGTAATATTTGGCCTCTATTCTGCGCACCATTAAATATAAAAGGGAGTTGCACATTATTATTTTCTTTTCAAATAGCTTACTACGTCTGACTATGCAAATCCACAAAAAGCTGTTATTGAAGCAGCATCAGAAATGTTATCATGTCTGCAGAAACATATTTGCTATTCATACTTCCTTTGAAGAATATATTAATCATGTAAAGAAAAAATAAATACTCATACAAGAATAACGAATAGTTTATATTGGAATATCATTATGTAGCGAGATGTTATGTTAAATCTAAAATGGGATCCAAGTAATCTAATTACTCTTGGATTTTCTGAGCCCCCAGTCATTGTGACTCCAACGTTATCTCCCAAACTTTTTTTAATCCTTCTTCTATACTTACTGCCCTTTTCTTCTGATCAGTTCAAAGTCCTCCGATATTTTAAACATCGACAGCGTGACAGCAAATATGAAATAGTTCGGACTATGATTATTCATAACAAACTGGAAATAGAAGGCCCATTCCAATGCTACTATTTTGGGTCATTGCTACTAGAGGGATAAATTACATCTGAGGAACTGAGCAGTAAGTTATTTATTATTTATGGTGTGTATGGATGTCTTTCACTGGGAATATGACATATTTAATACATCCACACAGCAGATGGTGGTATATCAGTATGTTAGAAAATTACAGTGACAGTAGTTTTTGATGATAGTAATAATAAGTTGAGGGGAGGGGGGGCTAGCAGAAAAGTTGTTGAGTGGAGGAGATGCTAATAGAATTATAAGTGCAACATTTTTGCATGGAATTTATTGATTATGCGAGCTTAGGCACTATGCGTCTGCATACTTTGCATAGCGGGAAACATGCCACTGATAATAATAATAGCCTTCCACAGTTAACTTGCAAGTGAACTGATTTTTTTGTGGCCCACTACTCTCTCCAGGAAAGTCAATAACTACAATAAGGATTCAACCAATGGCATTGCTAGAGTCTTATTTTTTGTTCTATCTGTGTTGCATTGTATACCCACCATCCTCCAGTTCTGTCACTTGAAAAATAGAAACATTGCGACAAGAGTAAGAGTTAAACGATAGCACTATCAAGCCTGCACTTTATTATTAGTGTTGAGCGAGAATATTCGAAATTCGAATATATTCAACGAATATCTGTCATTTGAGAATTTGCTATATTTTGCGAATGTGCGCGCAGGTATTCACAATGGCGGATATTCGTCATATTATGCTTCAACATTGTTTACATACATCGCGCATATGTGTGTGCATTGCGAATGTTTATGCGCAATACACACATCGCTCGTACTGGCTAAGATCACAGAATGAAGAAGAGAAGCTGTAAAGCTGCATTGTGAATCTTTGCAAATCATTGTGCCCAGGCGCACACAATGGAAGGCAATAGAATACAGACTAATCGAATTGCATGAATTTAGAATATTTCTTTGTATATTCGCGAAATTACGCAAATTTGAATATACCATATGCTGCTCAACACTATTTATTATAGTATATTTCTTTTGTTAAAGTATTTACCGTATATACTCGAGTATAAGATGAGTTTTTCAGCCAGGGTCCCACTTACCTGTCCGGGTAATGTGCAGGCACATGTGCAGGCAGCCTCTGTGAATGGCCCGATGTGTATTAAATATTCTATTGGCAGCAATCTTGAGATCAGCTAATGAAATGATAAACAAATAGCATGGCAGCGCCATCTAGTGGTTTATTTGTTAATTTTTACTGGAGAAGCTAGAATTTCAATTAGAAAACTCCACTACTTATGATTCAAACATCAAAAAAAGTTTCTATTTCCATTTCATGTATTGGTGTCAATAATAATAATAAAGATTTTCATGTTTGAATCATATGAAGTGCTGTGAAACCCCATTCTGTAATTTTAATAAACCTGTGTTCTCTTAACTTAATTGAGGGTGCGACACCAAGATTCACCTGTTGATTCATTCCTAGGGACAATGGTGCTTTCTCTATATTTTTCTAATTTACAAAATTATAAAATTAGGTACCTCAGCTTATTTTCGGGTTGGCTTATACTAAAGTATATATGGTATTTAGATTCAGTATATCTCAAATGCATTCAAATGCACTTGTTGACCATTTCACTACTACTGATGAAAGTTTGTTCCTGGTATCAAGAACTCTTTCAGTAAAATGCTAGTTTCTAGGGTTGATTTTAAACTTTCGTCCTGCTGTTGACGTTTTCAACCAATAACAATAGGTACATTTTTATTATGAGCTCCTTTCTCTAACCTCCTGTGGCAGTGCTGCTCCATGGTGGCCATTACAACACAGGAAGTGCCTGGCGCTCAAATAAAAGCTGCTTCTAAGGCTGGGTCTGCACTAGGTAGCCGCAGAAACCGCGGGTGGTGTTATGGACAAGTCGGCACAGGGTCTGTGGTTTGGGAACTGTTTTTAGGGCAGATAGGGCGCGGTATTCGCCATGTCAGCAATGCCGTATCCTATACTTACTATTAGCAAACTGCACCCATATGTGAGCATACCACCCTTATTGGAAAACAATGGGCGCAGTACAGGTTTCTGGTGTGTCTACTGTTACGCCGCTTTCAACAACTGCTTTTATTTTTTGAACACTTCACTTGATTTAGCAAGACCTTCATAAGGATATGCTCCCACTTAGGTGATTATTCACCTGGGCTGGCGATTTGAGCGTGGCCCCAATGGCAACCATGCGCGATCCGATCAATGGGGACAAGCATATGGAAACTAGTGTAGGCGATTCCGCCGGAGATTGAAAATCGTGAGCGCAGGCGGTTAATCACCTAAGTGGGAATATAGCCTAAGGGTTAAGCTCAATCTGTATAAAAATGCAAAATTCCTGGAAAACGTTCCAGGAAAAAATTCCTGGAAAACGCCAAAGCAGCAAAAATAAGAATACTAGGGCTTTGTTCCCACTTACGCGATCAATTACCTGCGCTAAAAAATCGACTCCATAGAGAAGAAATGGCCGCGATTTGTGATCACCTGTGTTACCCCTGAGAAAGGGGTATCTGAAAAAGGGATAACAAAGGTATTAAATGCTTTCTTCATCAGCAAATCACGGAGAATGTATTAACAATACATAATAAACATATATAATCTTCCTTTACACATACATAAGAGCACTTAATATACATACAAACTATTAGTATAACAGCAGTTGGGACAATGCTGGCACACCTATGCTGTTTATCAGTGTCAGTCACTAGAAAAATCTTCTTAAAATGGCCGCCCAGCCATTAGGTGTAACCCACATGTGGGGGGGGGGGGGGGGGGGGGGGGGGGGGGGGGTTCCATATTACAAACAGAGGAATACTATAACTATAAACACTCTAATATGCATCTTACATCACAGGAACACATACATAATGCAGAACAGTTGAACAAGGAAAATGTTAAAACCCTGAAAAAGGGATTACAAAGGTGAGAGACTCAGGCATGATGCTTTCCTCATCAGCAGAACACTGAGAATGAGGCAACATGAGGTAATTCCCCCTTCAGACTGAGGCAGACACAACTAATCCACAATGAGCATCAGACTGAAGAAGTGGATTGCTGATCCCTTGGATATAAACAATGCTAGTTTCCAGGCTCTGTTATTGTAAATTTAGGTATTTTTACCCTTTTGAATTAACTTCTGGCAAACTCTGAATAAGTCAATATAAACTCCTTTTGGAAAAAATACATTATATACCGATATATATAGTTAACAATAAATTCAATATATCACACCTGCACGTGCGATCGCGAATCGCAACCGCAATAATCGCGGCCAGCTGCCAATAGAACATGCCCATTGAAAGTAGTGTAGGCGATTGACAGGCAATTCTGCCGGTGATTGAAGTGGGAACATAGCCTAAAGCCCCCAGACATGTCTAGATTTTCTGTTCAATCAACCTAAAAAAATCAATTTTTGGGGGTCAGGAAAATTGGTGATATTTGATCAACTTTTTTGGGATTGACTGAAAGTGAAATGAATTTCAATACAACCAATTAAAATTTACCAGCATATCCAATCGTTTTTCAATAAATAGTTTTAGGTTGATCCAACATGTGGGCTGCCATAGATTTTCAATCAATCAACCCAAAAAATTTATGGAATTAAGTTGATTAGATGAAAAATCTAGACGTGTATGGGGGCCTTAAGAGTGCTGCTTTCATTTTCCAGCTCCTGTACACCTAAAAGAATGGATTGTGCGAAAGAGAATGGGCCATAACTGATACAGAGAATTTATGAACTGCTTAAATTCCTTAAGCTGGGCATACACATACCAATTATCCAGCGATCGTTTTTTAATCCGATCGCCCATCCAATTCCGGAATCGATTTTAATTTGTGAAAATGATCGCAAACTGCAACATGCCATGCCATGCAATTTCTGGGCGATTCTATCCTGAAAGTCTCAAATGCACACATTTATGGGTTAGGAGTGGTGTAAGCTGAAGAACTGACCAGTGACCAACAGCACACAAACAAAGGTCATTTCCACAAGAATCATCGCATGAGACAACTAACAGCACTCAATTCCTTTGCTTTTAATTAAAATTATCCATCAGAACGGATCCGTGAACGATCGTTTTTCTGTCCGATTTTTTACAAAATCGATCGCTTGATCGATTTTGGCATGCTTCAATTTTTATTAAATTTTTCGATTTTGATAAACGATCGCACCAAAATTTTACTAAAAATCGTGACATGTATGCCCAGCTTTTATCATTTTCACTTCAGGAAAAAAGAAATCGTAGAGCTGAAAGAGAAAAGAAAAATCAGACTACGAAATCGATCAGTTGGACCTTTTTGAATAAACCATGTTTCATGTAAAATGATAAAATCATGTACATACACTTACACTGAGACTAATTTCCTTGATGTGTTGCTGTTTTGGCCGGGAAAGGCTATGTCTCCATGTCTCCGTTGTTTAATCTGTCGGGAACCCCTTATCACTGTTACGGAGGCTTTTCGCGACACAAAAAATGGTGCGAAATGCCCATAATGCCAGGGAGGTTACGTTTGTCATAATGGAATTAAAATTAAGCCCTGGGTGAGGTGCAATAGCAAAAGGTTTAAAAATGTTTTTGCAGTATCTTTCATATCATTGGGAAGATTTCATTCAGTTTCTCTTACTATTTGGGAGAAGGTGTCAGAAATGTCCAGGAACAGGAACGTAGACAGAAATAAAATCCTGATAGAGGTCCAACTGTATAAAACAGAAGTATCATTATTCATTCAGTCATCTGAGAAATGCAGCCACTGTTACAACTGTTGAAACAGGATGTAGAGGAAATCCTCTTGAGTGGACAAAAGAAAAAAAGGTTTGGTTCTAGTTTCATGAGAAGCTTTTCATGAGAAGCAGTAAAGGATAGACTGTTGGAACGTAAATCTTAACATTTAAGCTGGCCATACACCTTTAAATCCCTCTGTAAGATCTCCTTTAGATCTACCAACAACTATGTAGTAACTATGTTAGTTGTGGCCACTATACCCCATGTGTGTTACGGGTTAGTGAGCTACCGATGTGTTACAGATACCTTTTTTTGAGGTTGTCATTTTGTTTGTTAAGTACATACTGTGACAGTGGTCACTAATAAAGCTAGAATTTTATTGTACCTCTACTCTACTCGCAGTATACCTCATAGCCACCAAATTGGGTCACTACTCCAACTAAAGTCCCATGAGGGAACAGAAGGTAGTTTTTGGAGTTAGTATTAAGGGATGGGTTTAGTGACCAAACATGTCCTCCAATCCAACATCCTGATTTGTGATTAGGTTCCTCCTTGAGCACAACACACAGTTTTTGCCGCTCACGCTGCTTGGTGTGTATGACCTCTCTATCTCTCCCCTTACATGTTCTGTTCACTTTCTTACTAGCAAAGGGTCAAACACCTGGGACAGAATCCACCTGGACTGGAACCTCCCTCCCTACCTGGTCAGCTCCAGACTCAAACAACAAATAGTCCATGGTTACAGCAGACTAGTCTGCAGGGCCATCCTGTATCTCCTGCCATAAGTAGCATCTCAATTCAGGATGTACCTCCCATCTACTACCAACTAGGACAAAGTGAGGGGCCTTCTAACCCTCACTTTGTCACACATGATTTTTCCAGGTTTTTTCCGATTCTTGGCACTAGCAGGCAGGCGTGATGACGTCATCACGCTGCCTGCTACTGCATTGAATCGAATAAGGAATAGACGGTAAATTGTACCGTCTATTCCCAGCTTTTCAGATATTTAGAAAAAGCCAGAGAAAGTTTTTCAAACGATTGCTGTACCAACACACATTAATGCTAAAATGAGCAATGCCTTAAAGCGGAAGTAAACTCACACATACATGACATGGACATATTACACACCTGTCAGCAGTTACATCTGTGAAAACTGCTA
>CM070033.1:139992935-140014473 GCA_036250615.1 Ptychadena robeensis
TTTAGAGATGCTGAGGGCCGCACTTGTGGCCCTACATATCAACTCAGTTGCCCACCACTGACCTACACTATGGAAACCAACTTTCCTAGAACTGATATGTTGAGGAAGTATTGGATGTTACAGCCACAAAGGATACTAGGTAGCAAAAGGGAAAAGAGAAAATGTTTAAATATAAGTACATAATAATCAATACAAATAATAATCAAAACTGATAAACAATTTATCCTCATAATATAATACAAAAAAATTGCAGACCCTTTCTTCAGGCTAAATTAGCCTGAAGAAAGGATCTGTGACATCCCGAAAGCTTGCTTCAGTTAGCCAATAAACGGTATCACTTGAACTCCAAACTCTCTGTATAAAGTCCATATCCAAACCAGCAACACATAAGCGTATTCCAATACTCATGTGATGTGATGATTCCTATGAGAAAATATGACCCCGGGGAGAGATTCAATACAATGCTTACCAAAACTGAATCAATGTTACTGAATAAAAATAAAATGGAGAATATGGAACTACTGAATACTTTATTTATTGTCAATGTCACTTTGCCTGGGTTCTGAAGACTCTAGTTACAAATCACACACATACAATATGTAAGTTGGAAACAAACAGAAATACACCACATAACTTACCATGAGAGGTGTGAACTCCTAAAGTCGTCCATTATTAAATATGACTGAATGATGATGGATTGTACAGGGTGCGTGCAGGAAGTACAGTCTGGGTACCCAGCGTCCATGCGGATTCTTGTCACTTTAACAAAGTCAACAGATGAAATAAAGTTTAATGATTAACAAGATATAGAAGGGTGTCATTTTTACAATGCAGTGTGTACATTTAAGAACAGGAAAGGGTGACCTAGTCATATATTTTCTTTTGAAGTTCATTGATTTTTAGGAAAGAAATACATTTGATGAATCAATATTAATAAAACAAAGTCATATATACCTAGTTTATGACGTATACATTTGACCTCTGCTTGGATTAATTTGTGTATTAGGCTGGATGGAAAACATTTGTGTGTATATAATGTAGAATGTATACTTTTCCCCCTATATACACAGTGATAGAAAGAAGTACAGTTGCAAAAAAAGTATTTGAGCCCTTTGGGATTACATGGGGTTTTGCATGACTTGGTCATAAAATGTGCTCTGATCTTCATCTAAGTCACACCAATAGAAAAACACAGTCTGCTTCAAATAATACTACACAGACATTATGTTTTCATGTTGTTTTGAACATAACATGTAAACTTTCACAGTGCAGGATGAAAAAGTATGTGAACCCCTAGTCTAATGACTTCTCCAAGAGCTAATTGGAGCCAGGAGTGAGCCAACCTTGAGTCCAATCAGTGTGATGATATTGGATGTGTTGCTGAAAGCTGTCCTGTCCTTTAAAAAACACACACCCCTTACCAGATTCGTAAAACATGAAATTGCTTGTGTAAACTATACTTACTGTATTGTTCAAATATGAGTTTCCACTCAGCAGCCATTAACTAATTTGGATGTGGGTCATTATATGGAGCAGTTCAAGACCAAACATGGCATACCTCTACAGGAGGGCATTCAAGAAACCATCCAGTGATGTTTCTGGTAAACTATAGGACTTACAAATTGCATATTTTGCACTGCTGATTAATATGTGGGTGAGTGGTTTGTAAAATGTGTATCTGTGGAATTATGACATAATAATGCAAACCTAGGGGCAATTTGGGAGATTCCACCAAGGTCAAAACTCCTGTAAAGCCAGCCTCCTAGCCCGGCTATCATTGGGCAAGGTCTGATAGTCCCACCCCCACCTGTGGCTGATCTAGAGACGGGCTCTCTCATTGATACCATTGTGGAACTAATGCTAGGCATACACATGCCGATAAGCGGCCGATATTTAATCTGACCGACGGGCGTGCGCGCTCTCGCCGTCGGTCAGGTTAAAAATCGGCCGCTAATCGGCATGTGCCCACATGGGGCGACAGATCCCTGTCGCCCCACTTCTCGGCCGGCCAGAGAACGGACATGTCCGATCTTCTCTGGCCGATGGGAGCCGATGCCATAAGCTGCAATGAAGCGGCGTCTTCATCGCAGCTTATGGCCGGCACACAAAGGGTGCCCAGCCGATTCAAGGGGCCCCAGAATGCAACGGGAGGCTATTGTGATGACGTCATCAAGTTAGCCTCCCGGAAAGATATCGGAGGAAGATATCGGAGTAGGTCGGTATGTGTATGCCTAGCATAAGAACAACATACTAAACACTGCAAGAGAGCCATAAAGTGACATAAAGTGCCATGCTGAACATCCATTGATCATTTTGGGAGAATATGATAACACCAAATTTAACATATCTGCTCCTCGTTCACACTTGAGACCTTGTAACACCATTTCATCTACCAGGAAGGGTAGATGGTTAATTTGTTCACTAAGGGATGCTCTCACTTTTGTTGCCAGAGGTTGAGAGATGAATGGCTGTTTGTTGAGTTATTTTGAGGAGACAACAAATTTACACTGTTATACAAGATGTACACTGGCTACCGTATTTTTCGGACCATAAGACGCATTTTTTCACCCCCAAAAGCTCTCCTGGCAAGGAGATTAGTTGGAGAGCTGTCAGATGAGAGGCTGCATCTCCCATCTGAACTGTATTGCTTATGCCAGCTAGAGAGAGATAGATGATGTATTGCTTATGCTAGAAGAGAAAGATAGATGAACTGCCATCTATCCCTCTCTCTCCGTGGAAACTGTGATCACTCTACAGCTTGCACGGACACAGGCACAGCCAGAGAGGAGAGGGAGAGAAGACTGCCCCCCTCCTCCCGATCAGTGTGGAAAATGATGTGTTGTGCTTGTACTGCTGCTAGTGTCATCTACTGGTTGAATTTGATATTGCATTAATTTAATCGATTGCATTAACCCAATTGATGTAAAACTTTCTATATTAAATTTGTTGTGGATAGAAGAGGAGGTCACATTTTCCGACTAGCTGAATTTGTGAATTAATTGCAAAACTTGTGAACATGGTATCTTCACCACATTTGCTGAAGATGTAGAAAAAAGTATTGATGGGTAAAAAAGTATTGCTCTAGCCCATTAAGTTTTTGCATAAATTATGTTCTAAGTCAAAATTAGTTATGCAAAACCCATTCTCAGGGATTTCAATTAACTGATTAATTTGACTTTGTAGTCAAACTAGTCAAATTTTCCCAAAACATGTGTAATGGTGAGGGGTGTACTCACTTTTGTGAAATACTGTAAATGCTTTTCTTTTGCTTTTCTTTATAAATGACACTTCATTGTTTACATCCATTGTTTTTATTCTTGATAGCTGAAATGTAATTATAGTAAAGAGAATGTACAGACATTTGGCCCAGCTTATAGGTTGGCAGTATTTGTGCTGCCTTGGCATATGACAATTTATCTTTATACTGAGATGCTGAGGAGAGCCAGACTATCCCTGTGTAATACTGCCGGTCAGCAGAATGTGGGATTTGCTGTTACACAGTTCTGACAGCATTGGCAGGAGAACAATCCAAGTCTGCATGCCAGTAAATACATACTCTGGAATGAGGATAGTACTGTAATTCCATAGGGACTTATAAATGTTGCTTCTTCTATAGCAGGGGTCATCAAACTACATCCTGGTGCCGTATGTGACCCTTCAAGGCCACCCTCCAATCTGGCCCCCCACCCATTCTTTCCAGATCCATGTGTCTGATGTGTCCGAAAGCCGGCTTCACAAAAAGTGTTTTATACGGAGTGTACATCTTGTGGCTGTAGATGGTATTGCAGGGGAATTTCTTCTCCAAGTGCGATAAAATTTTGAACACTTCAAAAATCTGTACAAACTATTTTTTTTTTCATTTGATCATGTATACACAACTGGAACTTTGCAGCTAGGGGTTACAATTTGGACTACAGGTAGTCTAAGGAGTTGGTAACTATCTCAGAAAAGGTCAGGGTTGCATAACTAATGGCATGGGGGTGAGATCTGGGGGATTAGACCGGTACTTTAGTGTGAGAGTTACATGGGCCTGCTATCAGAAAGGTTGGTAACCACTGCTTCATTATTCCAATTAGTGATGGTTAGCTGGCCAACACTTTGGGGAGGGGGTGGCATGAAGGGGAGAGGGTAGATGTGTAATGTTTATTGGTTGTGGCTCAGGTCGGGTGGGGATGGTGCATTTGGTTGTGGGTGGATGTTTGATTTTAATGGGTATGGGGCTGATGCTAGGGTGGGGGAGGGATGTGATGGAGTTGATAGGTGCCATAGGTGGGAAAGAGGTCTACTATTATTTATTTATTAGTATAATAAGTATGATGCCTTGTACTACAAAGCATAATAGATGTATGTTGGAGAGGGGGCTACCATTTTTGGTATAGTATTGATAAATATTTGGTAACCCCCCTCTCCTACATATACCTATTATACTTATACTTATTTTGCCTAGCAGCATCTGTCACCCAGCACCCAGAATACACATCCACAGCAGACATGATAGATACTTCCACCAAACCAGCTCATCAGCCCCCCTAGCAGTCTGAGGGACCATAAACTGGCCCGCATCTAGAACCCCTGTTCTAGATGCTGCTAGAGCAGTCATGGGCAACTGAGTTGACATGGAGGGCCACAAGTGCGGCCCTCTGCATCACTAAATGGCCGCACATAACATTTTCAATCTATACTGACTTGTATAAGCATTTTTAATACAGAAACTACAGTCCTAGCTAGAAGACATTATTTTTTAAATAACACAACTTGTATAAAATTTTACTTGAGCAAGTCCCTCGCCTCTCCTCCTTTCTGAAGATCCTAGCCGAAGATGAGTCAGCTAGGGGTCGGTGGACAGGGGAGTTCCTATGCCCTATGCATTAAAAGCTAGGTTTCAGGGGCCTCAAGAGGAGGACTGAGGGGGTCGTTGGGCACCTGGGTGCTAGAGGGTAAGGCAGAACTCTCGCACTCTTATTATATACTCACTGCTCTGTCTCAATGAATAGTCAGTGTATGGGAACTGTAAGCAGAACCTTTACTAAAAGCGTCAGTAACCCCAACTGTGTTTTGTCATTCTTGTTTACTGAATAACATTATCTGTTATGTGTAGCTCTTTTGGTGTCATATCTGTAGAACAATACCTGGTGATTGTATCAGCTACTCCCTCATTGCTGGTGGCTATGCTCTGCAGGCTGATATTCCTTCTGTAAAGGTGCCACCAGTCAGAAGATGCTCAGAGTTCCCAGGTAATAAAAGATAATAACCATATGACACAAATTGTATGAATATGTTGATTACGGGATGGACTGTGCTGTTTCTCAAGCTGTATGGACAGAGGGAGGCAGATATGTTTACTAACACTTTACCGTATTCCCCATACCCCTGGTGTGTTCTTTTTCACGCTCTGTCATTTCTCTTTCCTGTGCACTTGGCTGTAAGTGGTCCTCACTAAAAATGCAAGGTTTTAGGACCTCTTTTGTTGGGGATGCCTGCGAGAGGGATCAGCCTCCAAACTCAGCGCTATGACATCATCATGCTGATCCCAATATCGAAGGAGATGGAAGTGTAGCACTGCTATGTCATCCAGCTGAGCTGATGCTTTGCATGGGGACCCGCAGTCCCCATCCAAAGAAATGGACATCAACCGTGATGTACGGTCATGTCCGATAACCCTGCTTCTATGCGGGGATGGCTGTGAGCGTGGATGGCCATCGATCTAGCACATATCTATGTGTGTATGGGCACCTTCAGTGGCTTCAGAGAGAAGACTGAGGGATACCAGTCTAATACAGAAGGACACAGAGCTAGAGGGCAAAGTAAGACCATGTGTGCACTGCAGTTTTTTTCCCTACATTGGACATGCGCAGAGAAAGGCCCAGAGCGGCCGATTTGTCCACAATTTGCGGACAGCTTGCCCGCAGTCCAGGGCATGATGCTGTCGCATTGAGGGACACACCCCCTATTAGTTTGCTTTACAAAGATGCAGAAAAGCCGAACCAGATGCTGATCAGGGGTGTCTTTTCTGCATCACTCATTGAAGACCACTCTGAGGCGTGCCACTTTAACAATGCTAAGTGGACACTGTCTCATTACAAAAAGATGCAGGGAGCACAATCCCTAAATGTACGCCTATAAATAAATATTTATTCCCCAATTTTCGGCCTTCCCCAGGAGCAGTAAATATATAATAACTGAATATATTTATTCATTCAATAGGCATGTCAGACAAACCCCGAATCAGTTACTCCCTAGGGGATGAATAAGATCTTTGTGCTGAGCATGTATCCTGGACGTTCAGACTGGAAGTCATAAGACTTGCCACTAGTAATGACGTAAAGCGCTTGCACTGCTCCATCTTATGAATGGGAATTTGCTCCGGGATGGCACGGTATCAGATGTGGGATCCATGTTAGATAAGGCACAGAGCAGGGAAAATGAGAGCAAACAATGATCTGGCAGAAACAAACTGAGCAAACTAAAATGATTTGACTCAGAAACCAATGCCAACACATGTCTGTGGAGATTTTGGTTATAAAAACCTATAAAGGAGCCCTGCATGCTTCCTGTTCTCTGCCATTCAAAGTGGTGCCTTGAGGGCTGGTATTGTGAGTGAAAGGTGTCAGTTCCTAGATATGTTTATATATATATAACCCATGACCCATGGCTTAATTTGTTCCAAAGGGTTGGTTGCAAGTCAAACCGGACCTTCCAAATGACCACTTTCCTAACCTTTTCATAATACAATAAACCCCCATACTATATTTATAGCAAAAAAAGTTATAACATGTTCCTAGCCTACCAGAAACAACGATTTAGACTCTTTCTTCTGCTCAATTGTAATCACCCTCTTGTCTCTCTTCTTTTTTCCATCTGTCCTACCTTTTTTGGGGCCATAATAAACTGATTGTCCTCAGCACAGAGGGAAATTCCAAGACACCTATGAGGTCTAGACAAATTGAATCCCTGCTCCAACACAACAGTAAACAAGCTGGTGAGAGGGAGCAGAGGAGACAGATGGGTACCCTCAGCCCGAATGGTGTTTTGGATCTCCAGAAAGTATATAGTTTACATTGGTGAATACTAGCACAAATATATAGAAGAACAGATTAAAATAACATGATTTTATTAAACATAATTTAATTTAGAAAAACATACATAATTGGCAATATCATAGTTAAAAACATGTACACTTGATGAATACACATGATTGAGATACAAAGTTGTTGACGGACATAAAGACAGTGGTATTGGTGATTTAGATGTACAACGCGTTTCGCCCTTACTACATCATCATGGGCTTCGTCAGGTACATACAAACGTAGTGGGTGCAAGATGGTACAATCAACGAAGAGACAATAAATTTGGTGATCAGATGGGAGTGGTGTCAAACCACGCAAGAGGAAAAGGATCCTAGATAATATAAAATATCGGGCATAAAGATTTGCATCTGGCCAGAGTTATGTATAGATAAATTGTAAACCCCAAAGTGTTTTCTTATTTACCTTTGTCCAGAACTGTTTGGTGATCAGCAAACGGACAACCGATCATCCTCTTATAAAGGATGGTCGGTATTCACATAAACAACACTTTCAAACATATATGGTCCTGGAGGTAGAATACTCCTAAAGGGAACAGAGAACACCTATGAGGTCCTTGCTTACACCCCCATGTATGCTCATATATCTGGGCTCAGAGGCAAGTTTCTGAACACCCCTAGGGTCCTTGGGTGCAACCCCCAGGCAATAGCGTTTGCACTGGCTGTATAGAAATCTATGCTTTAAAGTGTCATTAAAGCTTTCTGCCACATGAGGGCACCTGGAAACCATAAACAAATTCTGGTTGTGAATGGAAACTTTGGTCGAAATGAAAATTCTGGTCGCATTTCAGATGTCCCGTGCACAGCCATACTGTATTATTGTGTGCATAGCAGGAATACACAAATCCACATTTGATCTATATTATAGCCATCCACTTCATAGCTAACGTTAGCCATACATGGTCTGATACCCGTCTGGTCGATCGGCAACTGTGCACGTTACAACCGATCACTTGGGTGCAAAACGGATGCGCCCACCTGGACAGGTCGCCCAAGATTGCACCGCAAGTCAGATTGCTCAGTGATCCGACATGTCCATAAATTCCTGGCCGATCGCATTACTTTGGATGGGGGCCGACGTCCCCATCTAAAGTAATGTCCGGGCAGACAAAGGGTGTCCGCCGATCCTCTGATGACATGGAAAATCGGGCGGGGATCAGACCGTGTATGGTTACCTAAAGAGGTGATATGACCATTGGACAACATTCACCCCTTCTGTGTAATTAAAGATCAGCTGCTTCCAGTAGTGATGAATAAATGTGCAAATAATAATCTATAGTGAATTCATTTCAAGTGTCTAATCTGTATGTAATCTGAGTGAAAGGTGTCAAGTTCCTAGATATGTTTATATATATTCAGTGGACCCATGACTTAATTTGTTCCAAAGGGTTGGTTGCAAGTCAAAACCATTTTTGCCATAGGAAATACTGGAAATGGCAGTCAGTACCAGTAGGAGAGGATTGTGTGAACTATTTGTAGTACGTGCTGTAGTAAGTCCTGGTAACGCTTTCCAAGTAACTGCAACGTTGACCTTTATTTCCACCTTCACATGTAAAGAGATTTAACCTATTAGACTGTACGCCTGATCCCATGGTCCTCTACTCCTCCTGTGTCACATCCTGTACCTGTGTGCCATCTTGTGTTGTGTCGCCATTCTAATTTGTTGTTCAGCGCTGCGTAATATGTTGGCGCTCTAGAAATAAATTATAATAATTTAACTTTACTGACTAAGTGACCGCTGCCACGTAGGGCATGAAGTGACGGGTATTCTGAAGGACACGGATGCTAACAATTCCGTTTGATCTAAAATGTAAAAAGATGGCTTTGGAATTTGAATCATTCGATTCTGATATTGTAAGCCACAAACATTTGTGAGAGCGTCAGGACTGCTGCTGGGTGCTGCCATCTTCAATAAAATCTCAGCAGCCCTGACTAGCACACAGGAATCCGACGCTGCCACAAGAGAAGGCTGGAAGCCAAGTGTAGGATTTGTGCGCACGAGTTTCTGCCACAGCTATGTACACAATGGTCTCAACTGTTTTAGAAGCACGACCCCCGGAAGTGTCACTTCCTATATTTGCAATGCGGAAGTGCGGATCCATAGCGTCACGTCAGCGTTCCAAACACTGAAAGTGACACTTCACCACATAATGTCTGGCACAATCAGGCAAGTATAATGTCCCCTCCCTTATGTTTTATCAACCAGCTTGTGCAAATGATGTGCGGGCTGGTAAGTTTGAAGGGAGAGTAACACCCCAATCCATCTTAAGTTACTTTCCCTCCTAACTTTCCACCCCGCTTGTGGGCATCAGCTCTAGTGCTTTCAGTGTACTCGGCGACCAGGTTGAGAACCACTGGTATAGATTGTTGGTGGACATGAGCATGGCAATCCTGTATATCTCCTCTTTAGTAAGGACTATCAGGGAGTTGAACCTTTGTGGACAAGGTATTCGTTGACAATTTAAGCATGAGGTTCATACAGAAGAGTGCCATGGTGCCCAACTTTCCTGAACAGATATTGTGTGGTCAGCTGGCATAGATCCAGTTTGCATAATGTGGCAGCAGAGATGAGGAAGGCTCCAGCAACAACCTTGTAGGATTCCAGGAACCCATTAGGACTATAGTTGCTGGGTACAGTGATTCGAATGGAGAAGTAGTAACAGATTTCCTAACTTAATTTTTTAACTTCAACATATACACCACAGGAGGTGACAACTCATAACATCCTACTGCAGCAGTATCCCTAAAGCTAGCCATCAATGTATGGACGGACAGTGAGCAATCACTGCATGGTGCTTTCGGTCGTGTGCCAAACATATGGGAATAGCAATGTTGCCCATAACATACTTTGGCTGGGGACCCTGGTCCTCATCGCGTGTGACACTCCCATAAGATTGGCCACAAAAGGACTGTCAAGGCAGATCGCTGTGCAACAGACTTCTGTTGCTGTTCTGGTCAATCCCTGCAGGTGGGTGCACGGCAGTTAATTGTCCCCAAAATCGCCTGCAGATAGATACATGTATGGAGTTCCTTAGTGATTTTAACCTCCCTAGCGCACCGCCTGTACCGCACCGTTTTTAACAGTGTGGTACAGGCAATGGCAGCAGTGTACGAGGTACACTGCCTGCCATTTCCTCCCTCCCCTCTCCATACAGCCAGTGTCATTCATGACACCAGCTGGGAGGGCTGGAAAGCAGAGGCCCCTCCATTAACATGGAGGTCTATGGCACTGCTCACCCTCGCCCCCTTCCGCGTCACCGTGACGCGATCAGTGAAGCTGCAGAACCCCGGAAATGCTGCGGCTGGAAGCAGCATCGCCGTAGCTTTCCGGGGATAAGCTTTCATGGGAGCCCAGCTCGTCATGAACACTAAGGAGGTAAAAAAACAGACCAGAACTTTCTATAATTAGTAAATGAATGTGATGGTATCTATTTCTAATGATTAGTTTACTAGACTCTAAAGACTATAGATTCAGCAGTTAGTAAAAAAAATCTCTGTATACTAGGAGTTGCCGTGTGTGCGTGGCTCTCAGCCTGTGCGGACACAAAGACGACGTCATCCTTGTTTCCATACGGCTTGAGAGACACAGGCCAACTCCTGTCCCTGTGGGAGATCACTACCTCTTGATAAGCCTGCATTGTACCTTCATAATTGTGGGAGCATTTCTTTATCTTTTTCTTTACCAGTAAAAGAACTTACCTTTGTAGCACTAGGTTGGGCACCTCAGGTCCTTTATGTCCTAGGGTAGCCATACATGGGTAGATATTTCCATTCAAGCAACCACAAAATTAATATCTGAAAGTTAATAGAATGGGAAATTCCTGCCCACCTGCTTTGATTGACCACAAGTGAACAAAATCGAACATTAAATCGATCGAGCAGTGATTGGACATGACGGCAATTTCATTTGATAGTTCACCTATACATATCTTTTTTATAATCGGTAGACGTTCCTAGGACACATAGGAGCCGATATTGGACATTGACCCTTGGAGGTAGGTCAGGAGGATATGGGGACTATAGCGACCATATCCTATGGTCACCCGAATTATGTATCATATTACACCTTTCCAATCTGATATCTAGGTGGGGTTGAACCCCCCTTTCTTGGTCACGCCCCTACAAGTACGACCGCACGGACTGACCACCCGTTGGTCTGCCTTTAAAAAGATGTACCACACACGCAGATTTTTTCCACCCATCCTTGACCGGCCCATACGCTGACTTCAGACGTGAGTGCGTTACCTCTTTGTATTCCATTTTGGATACACAGGGGCTTATAATTACAATGTGATGTTTCATGTTCATACTATACTCAGTACTTCGGTAGAGATTCTCCTTTGTGCAAACCAATTATGATTATACTTGTGAGATTTTACATAACATGTATGGATATGTTTTTAGTGAGAGCAATCTTAAAATATGTATTGGGATCATATACTGTCTTATATGAACATGTTTATTGTTTATTTAAGAGGATTTTTCTTTCCCATAGACCAGGGGTCTCAAACTCAATTTACCTGGGGGCCGCAAGAGGCAAAGTCAGGATGAGGCTGGGCCGCATAAGCAGCTTCTCCCATCTGTCACACTACACCTAGTATAATAGACTGAAGGGTCTCCTACACATGGGGGTCTCTTCTGTATACAGACAGTGAGAAATGTTGACGATGTGTGTAGTAGGTGATGATGTGCTGGGGTATGAGTGATGTGCTAAACCCAGGGAAACACGTGGGCTTTTTATATATATATCTGTACTGATTGATTGTACCGTCGTACCACACGGGGCTGGCCAGGTCTCGACTCTCTCAGTCTCTTACTGACTGCTGCTGAAATTTGAACTGACACGCCCCCCCCAGGTCTGACTCCACTCCATGCAGCATGAGTTCTTAGCCATAGCCACACCCCACTTGTCCAACCCATCTCTCCATCATACGGCTGCCCTGAGCCCTCATTCACGGGACTGGGCTGCTTGCGGCGCATGCGCAGTGTCTCCAAGCATCGGCTCTGCCGGACAGGCATCGGCGAACGACCCATCACTAGTTTGTCCTCAGTGCCATTAAAGTCCCTGGGGAGTAGCCACCCCAATGTCCTGGTTGTGTCCATACCAACCATGGTTACATTTTTTCTCTTATTATGTTTGGGATGTAGGCACTAACCTCATCTATCCCCATCCATTATTATTTTTACTATATCTTTTTTTTTTGTTTCCAGGTGCCCTCTTGTGGCAGAAAGCAGTAATGAAGATTTTAAATAAAACCGATTGTCTGTGAATCTATACCATTGTGTGGCAGTAAAAACGATCAATGTTCGACCGGGGATCAATTTTTTTTAATTTGCACAATATGATCGATTTGCTAAATAATCGGCCCATCTATGGCTACTTTTACACACTGCATCATAAATGTAATTAATTCTACTTCAAACAAAAGCTGCACAGCATCATTAAACAATGTGCAAAGGTAATTGGGATAAGAAGTGTTCCATTACCACTAATGTAATCACATCTCCAATGAATGTGTCACATGGTGTATTAGGGCACGCCCACTCTCACTCACATTCTCAATGCGCACCATTGATTTCTCGGTCTTCCAAGCCTTGTTATTAATGCCGCAGCCAACATGATGAATCATGTAATAAAGTTGATATCTGTGAAGTAATAAATCATTCTTTGTAAATACCAATTTCCTGCACGTAGAAAAGTTTAATCAAGTGTAAAAACCGACCTTTGCCAATCGTCAGAAGATGGTAAAGATTTTACTGTGAACTCTATAAAACCAAATAAATGAATGATTATAGGAATTGGGGTTCGAATGGCTGAAGCCGAATTGGCTGACTACAAGTTTGTCATGGAGCAAACAGCCTTGCACAGACTGCTTCTGGGTGGATGTTGCTTAAGCCCCCATACACCTTACAATCTCACCATACAATTTCTGTACAATCCACTATACTTCTACCAAAACCATGTAATATGAGGATCTTTCTAAGCCTTCCATTCACTATGTGTTCTATCACAAGGACCCAGCACTACAAAGTTGTTGGTAGATCTAAAGGAAATTGTATGGAGTGCTTTATATTCATCTGGTATTCACATCCATTTACCATATTTCTCGGCCTATAAGGCGCTCCAGCAGGTAGATTACTGCTTTACTCTGTAGGTGGCTGGTAGTGGGTAGAGGAATAATCATAAGCAAGACACGCCTGTGGGCAGATCCTTCATCTGTGAGCTTCCCCGCCTCTGCAGCCATGCTCAGTGCTTGGCTGCAGTCAGAGTGAGTCCATAGAGCGAGTGACCACCTGCGACTGCACATTTGCCATATAAGACGCATACACTTTCCCAAATTTTTTTGGGGAAAAAGTCAGTGTAAAGGCCCCCATGCATCTTATAATCTTACCATACAATTTATGTACAATCAACTTTTCTTCTACCAAAACCACGGTCCCCATCCAAAGTAATGTGATCAGGCAGCAAAAAATGGACATGTCTGTTCTCTGACATGGATCAGTTGCTCCAGGTGGGCAGCTGTGAATGTGCACAGCAGGTGATCCGCCGCAAAATCGCCCACGGCTCTGTGTGTGTAGGCTAATACTAAAGTTATTTGTTTGGGGCAAGGGCAATATGCAGCCCAGATGCTTTCTTCTACACTAAACTCAGACACACAGAAAAAAGCCATCCCTAATTTCCCCTCAAAGTTGAATGACTAGATTTTTAGGGGCCAGGCACTGAAAACTATTCTATAACTTAAGCAGGGTACAGACGTGGAGATATGGGTCAAATCGATGGCTGTTTCGAGAGCCGTGGGCGCTCACGGCCATCTATCTGACCCATATAATCGGCCCCTATAGCTGTTTTTGAACAGGACAAATCAATCCCGCTGGAAAACAGCCTCATCGGACCTGACCGTTAATACGGCGATGTCCGATGCTTTGCCTGGGTCTCCAGGCAAAGCTCGGCTGATGAGGAGGAGCCGGGGAGACAGTTCTGCTCTCCCCGGCTTCTCCGATATCTGACGTCATCACACTGCTGCAGGGTACATCGAACAGCACGAATATCAAGCCGTCTGTACCCTGCTTTAGTCCTTCAAACATTACAGTTGGTATGATCCAGTTAGGCAAGTAATGTTCTTGCCAAGCCTCTCCCATCAAACTGCCAGACAGGGAAGTTTAGACATGTTTCTACATCCCAACAGTCCAGTGGCAACATACTTTACATCACTCCTCCAGCATTCAATAATACCTTGAAGCATGAAGCGTCGTGGCTATGGAACCCAATTTAAAAAGCTCTTTATATACACCTTCAGATCTCTGTCAGATATCCTTTAGATCTACCAACAACTATGTAGTGCCGGGTCCTCTGTGATTGAACACAGGTAGACTTTATTGTTTAGAAAGTCCCTCATATTACATGGTTTTGGTAAAACAAAAGGAGATCTAAAGGAAATCTGACAGAGAAATCAGAAGGTGTATGGGGACCCTAAGCTCTGTGCTGATTTTACTCAGTTCTACCAACATAGAGCAACAAGCACTGGAGCAGCAGACAGCAGTTTTAAAAAGAAGGTAGAAGAGACTTAACTTCCATGGCATTTGCTCCGAGTGCACTTCGGGGTAAGTTGGTTAAAAAAACAAACTGACCACAAGCTACACTTGGGCATACTCAATTATCTTAGGTGAGCCCACAGCAATACTAAATCTCAGCGGACTAGCTTATCGCTTCCAGTACCGCCTATTTGGCATCTATGATAGGTAGGTTAGATAACACTTAAGGGCATATCAAAGTTAAAGAGGGTGTATTGAATTTCATTTTTAATGCATATTCCAGAATTGAAAAACACAGGAGCAATCTGGGGTGAACAAATTGAAAAGCTGCCAAAACCCCTGAAAGATAGAGTGTTTTTACTTGAAAATATTGGATGTTTTTGTTGTGCATTAAATCATAGCGTCTGGAGAATTCCTTTCAACTTCTTATGGTTTTATTTTTCCCTTTCGCTCCGCGGTATCACATTTTTGCCGACTCCAAAAGTTTAACACCGTTTATTATTTTTTTTTCCAGGAGAAACGGAGACAACAGCAGATTTTCAACAAGATAAAACTTCTTCATAACTGTGGTGGGATGAGATCAGAAAAGAAAAACGAGACAGCAAAATAAAAGAAAGCTTGCCGTAGCGATTCATTCCGCCAGGGTTACAAAGAACAAATTTCCAAAAGGTTAAATCTGTGGTCGTTTGATCCATCACCGTGCTGTAGGGTGGCCTACGAGTATCGTACAGTATATGTGACGCAAACAAGGATGCTGGCTACATGCAGGACACTGTAACAGAGGTCACTATATGAAGGATTTAAAATCGTACATTAAAATCTGCATTTCTAACAGAAATACCTAGAACGCTAAAATATGGAGTCCATGTACAGTCCGACATAAAAAAAACTAAAGAAATTAAATATATGAATTTCAAATCAGCTGGAAAATTATTGCTAATAAGGAGTTCTCTTCCTGTGTAACACAGTCACATGTGGAAATGAGGAAATGTGCGGGATAGGCCGGCCAGAAGTCCAGCTTTGGCGCTGCCAGTCGCTATTTAATGCGTTCCACAGTCAGACTATCCGTTAGGCATTTGAGTTGTTCTTCTCCCAGCTTGATTTTGTCTTCCAGTTCTCGTTGTTCGAGGATGAGTGCCGATTTCATTTTCACAAAGTGCTCATAGTCCGCGAGGTTTTCTTCATTAAGGTAGTTCGCCAAAATGTCAAAAACGGTGCGCTCGCGGCGGTCCAGGTTCTCTTTCAGCTCCTTTGCATCTTCATGTTGCCTTGTCAGCAGCTTCCTCTTCTCGACTAGGGTTCGCTGGAAAGGGACAAACACATTCACACTGATTAGATTATAGGAGTTTAAAGCCAGGCATACACGGCATGATGAAGAAACGAATTAGAGCAACTTCGGGCGCCGTGCGCGCTCACGGCTCCCGATGGTGCTCTAATCTGTTACAAGATTTGAGCCATCCACGGTTCCTTTGAGCAGGATCAACGCATCTTGCTCAAAGGAACTCGACCTGTTGGAACATGTTGGAAAACCTTGGTCAAAATCCATTACTTTGAATGGGGACAGCGGGTCTCCATCCAATGTAATGGACAGGCAGCCAGCTGCACGGCACACAGGCGGCTGTGATCAGCTGGCTGGGAGTGTGAAGCGGGCGGGCCAGCATGTCTCTGTGCGAGGGGAAGGGGGAGTGCCGAGTGGCTGACTTTTTGCATCTCTTGCTGGGGAGAAGCAGAGATACAGGGGACCACGGAAAACTGGGTCCCCATTGAACGGGAATTGATGTACCCATGTTGTGTATATTGATTACCGATCGATTGAACCACGATCAATCACAGCGTGGTGACGTTACCGCACTGCGATTGATCGCCGGTCGATGGCACAGGAATCTTCCTGTGTATACCCAGCTTAACAAAGTTTAAAGCTAGCCGAATTACTGTTAACCCCACTGTTTAATAACTAAAAGCACAAAGCCAACCTAAAAATGTTTTTTTGTTTTAAATCAATCTGCAAAATATTAAAACCTTTTAAGTTTTTATTGCATTTTGCATCTCCATTGTGTGTTTGGTTTTCCCCAACTATTTGGCTACACACAATGCAATCAAATAAACAGAAAAAGTATCTAAATGCCACATTTTAAGCAGAGAAAGCAAAACAAATGTGTTTCAATACAGTGGACCCTTGAGATACGACCAGTTCGAGATACGACCAAAATTGTCATTTCGAGATACAACCAAATTTTTAAATAACGGACAGATTTCCGTCCAGAAGCTAGTGTACAGTATGGGTACATTTACATGTGTGTGTAATTCGTTTATGGTTTCCAGGCGCCCTCCTGTGGCAGAAAGCATGAAGGACTAACACTTAAAGCCAGTACAAATGCTATTGCCTCAGGGTTGCACCCAAGGACCCCAGAGATGTTGAGAAATTTGTCTCTGAGCCCAGATATATGAACATACATGGGGTGTAAGCAAGGACCCCATAGGTGTCTGGAATTTGCCTTTGTGCTGAGGATGATCAGTGCATTTTCAGTGCATAATAGCCCCAAAAAAGATAAGAGGGAAATTACAATAGAGCAGAAAAAAGAGATGTCAACTTGAATGGTGAGTACAGGCTTGCATTGTTGTTTCTGGTAGGCTAGGATCATGTTATAACTAATTGCTATAGAAGTAGGTGTTTATTGCATATTACACATATGTTATAACCTTTTTTATGAAGAGATAAAGTAAGTGGTAATTTTGGAGGTCTGGATTCTTGTAATTTCCATTATTTCCTATGGGAAAATTGGTTTTGACTTACAACCAACACTTCTGAACAAATTTATTTTGTAAATCAAGGGTCCACTGTATAATGAAGAAAGGCAAGCTACTTGTTATTAGTATTCTGGTGTCAATGACATCACTGAGCCCCATGGAGATCTCTACAACAGTCACAGACCGCAATAAAACCTGACCGTGATCTCAATCTTTCCCCGCTCTATTCCAAATATAAAAATGAACATTTGACTGGAATGAGACTTTTAAGGTAGCGGGTAAAAAAAAAACACATTTTCTACTTTCAAGCCAACCCTGGCAAGAATTCATCTCTCAGGTTGGTCTTTAGATAGGCCAGTGCTTCGCTGGAGCGGTGTAATGTTTGCCTGAACGCCAACATTTTTTCTCTCTGACTAAGCGCACACATTGCTAAGCTCCTGCAAGAATATTTTAGAACTTTTGAAAATATTCTTAAAAAATAAAAAATAACTGCTCAGAACAACTGTATGAGCTACACATTGAGCCTTCAGCCCCTGTTATTGTACTCATACTGAATAGCTTTACTGAAGAGCCTATCGCATTGAGGAAAAATACAGTGAATGATCAATCTTGCTTAAGTAACATGTAAAACTTGATTCTGATTGGTCACTGAGCAAACCTATAAAAAGCTTCATCTGTAATACAATACATGTGTTTTTTTAAAAAAAACCTTATAAACTTTGCCCACAATCACGGCTTTGCCCACAATCGCAGCTTTGCCCACAATCACAGCTTTGCCCACAATCACAGCTTTGCCCACAATCACAGCTTTGCCCACAATCACAGCTTTGCCCACAATCACAGCTTTGCCCACAATCACAGCTTACCCTTTCTTCTTGAGAGGCCGTTTCCTCCAAATTATTGAGGGCATTCTCCACTCTGGCAAGTCTTCCAGACAGAGATAGCAGAAGATTGACGATTTTCTCCAGATCCCCAATGAACATACGAAACTTGTCAAACTCATTTGGTTTACAGACCTCTTTGACGATGACCTCAACCTCCTCGCCTAATGCGTTGTTACATTGGATATCGTCCAAGAGGGTTTCCCGAGCATCCCGCAAGACCTGCAGCTTCCTGCTTATGCTGTCTATAAGTTCCTGCTGCAGGGAAGACAGAGAAGCATCATATTACCAATTCAGTTTGTTAAACAAAGCTGTCACATGATATGGAGAAGAGAATATTTACACAGCATGAAGACATTAAAGACACTATAGAGTCTACATAATTCCATTTGCAATTGGCGCCTTATCTAATAAGAGTGTGTATCAGGGCATGAATGACTGATGATTTAGTGTCACTAGAGTTGTGGTTATGTTTTTTTGGGTAAATATATTTTTATTTAAAAGAAAAGGCATGTCACATACAGAGCATTATATCATAAAATCACAAAGCGGTAATGCCCTAATTGGCGGAAAAGACTTCCATAGTAAGTATTGAAAAGCCTAACATTGCATCTATGTTGCAAAAGTTGTGGTTAAGTTGAGTAGTCATCACCTCATCACCTTCCCTTCAATATGGACGGAGAGAGAAGGTGCTGACCACCAGAGGCAGAGACAACATACACACAGCCCAGTTCATTCGAAGGGGGTTTGAAAATGTTCCTATATAGAAAAAAAGGGCCCCGCAAGGAAAGTTGGGAACCACTGGTATAAGTGAACAACTTCATGCACATTGTCCCACCTAGAGGGATTTCTCTGTCCTAAGCATTGTCAGTTAGTGACAACAAAGTATTTAAAAAAAATCATTTGTATATTCAGATACATTAAGTTGGCATAAAAAGCGACAGTTTCTTTATCTCTTTTCCAACACAACAATAAACCACCTGGCAGTGTTGCTTATAATTCTCAATAATAATAAAATCGACTCCTAGCAACACAGGAAAACGTTCACAATGCAACAAATAGCCTCCAATAAACACATTAAAGGTGGTAGTGTTTGCTGGCTTTCTCAATTCAGAATTTATCCAAACAATTGCGAATTCAGAAAGCCAGTCAGATGACCAAGAACATTTCAGCAAGTCCAGTTGCTTTAACAAGTTATTGCAGATTCTTCTACAAAGGCTTCTCACTAATAGTTAGAGAAAGCAAAATTTTGAGTGCTGCTTAATTAAAGTTTTTGTATATACTTGAGTATAAGTTGACCCAAATCAAACAGGTGAATGTAAGTGCCACACCATCAATCTCACCATTATGATTCAAACATGAAAATAAGTTTCCATTTCATTTTTTTTTTATTGTTGGGACCAATACATAGAATGGAAATCAAAACTTTTTTCATGTTTGAATTATAAGTAGTGGCGTTTTCGAATTTAATGTCCACCTTTGTCCACTAGATGGTGCTGCCGCCCAAGTTTGCTTACATTTCATCAGCCGATGTTGGGACCGCACAGAGGCTGCCGGCGCCTGTGAACCAGTGAACACCTGGACAGTTAAGTGGGGCCTTGACTCGAGTATAAGCTGAGGGTGGCTTTTTCAGCAAATTTTTTGGGCTGAAAAGCTATACTCGAGTATATATGTACGATTGTAAATTCAGTTGGCATAGTGCCACTTGCCTCCCCTTTACACTTCAGGAATGTGTTGCAGACAGGTCTTATACCTTCGCACCTTCAGAAAGAATTGATTAGCTTTGTAGACCTCTCTGAAATAGAGGTTCTCTCTCTGTCTGGATTAGGAAATGGTCTAATTTGTTTTGAATTTAATAAAAGGAATAGCGGCTGGTAACCTAGATGCTCTTTTCAAGTCGTGTTTACTTTTAATACTCAATAGTCGCCTAGCAAGATTTTTTGAAAACATATGGTTTGTTAGATGACCGCCCTTGTTTCTTTAGAATCAACCCTACTGTGATTCCATTACATTTTCATCAATTCTGACAGGGCTATTGGTGATACAGTAAGATACACAAATATGAAAGGTTTGAGTTCTTTTCTAGGGTATAAATGTAGCATCTGCATTCAGTAGGTTCGGGGCATGGCACTGGCCTGAGCTGTGGGTTAACAAGATGCCAACATGCTGGTGCCAAGGTAAATAGAGCAGGGTGCCATAAGAACAAGATAGGTAAGCAATAGGTTGTCCATAGAGAAATATAAATATTTGGACTGGTTAGCCAAATGTTTGCTCTTCTATTTTTGGATATGTGTCCATTAAACACCATATTTCTTTAAATAGAGCACAGATATGGAAAGTGGCTACAAAGAACAATTAAAAGGAACCAGTTTCTGCAGAAGCGCATTCCAGTAGCAGATTTCCATCAAGTCGTGCCACTTTAGACAGTCCAACGAAGAGGGAACACCATGTGTTAGAAGAGCAGCTCTGGCCAGTACTTTGTTCCTGGGATGATTATCAAGACTGACCATGGATCATCTATGAAGGAAAAGCCCACACAGGAAACATAACCGAGCTTTCATCAATCTCCCAGGATGAATTTCCCAGGTTTACTCTGTTATATTTAAGAATGATCACCATCTACAGCATGGAAAGTTACACTTCTAGCAGAATAAATACCAAATGAAGTACATGAGCCCTTTATTAAAGTTCAATGGCAATGCTGAATAATCGCAGGACATGTGCTCTGGGAGACTTAAATCGGATCCTACAACTCCTCACTGATGGCTTTTATGTCTAACCTCTACAGTCCATAGCTGGGTCTTAATACGATGACAAACAATGCAAAAGAACCTTTCATAGTTTTTTTTTACTTCTTAAGGTGACCATACACGGGGGGGAATACCCATTCGATTGCCCCACGATCACAGCATGGTGACATCATTGCACATCGCATTTTGCACATTATATTGGATGGGAACCCTGGTAACCATCCAAAGTAAATGTGATCCACTGGCATTTACAGAGATGTCCATTCCCTGTTCAACCTACCCTTCTTTAAGCGGGATTAATCGATCTCGCTAGAAGAAAGGGATTTTAATTTCGATTAATCATCCATGTATGGGGAGTTTTATATGGATAGTATGGGGAAGGGTTATATCTCCTATTTGAGGTTCATTAGTAATACTGACCCTTACTTTCTGTCATACTGTAAAATTATTTACTGGAAGTGAGAGAAACTCTCTAAATCAATGTGCCTCAGTCTGAATAAGACAGTCAACAGGCCAAGAAGTGTGGGGGGGGGGGGGGGGGG
>CM070033.1:140014521-140026156 GCA_036250615.1 Ptychadena robeensis
TAAAAAGAATTTCCAGGAAACCATCATGCATTGGTGTACTAGTTCAAATGTCTAACAAATAGATTCAAGTACCGTATTTTTCGGCTTTCGGACACACCCTATACAGCAGAGCATCACATCCTGATAAAAATACCGGTGAAACTGCAGTACAGGCAGTTCGAGGTCCTTGCTTCAACTGGCAAAGCTGGAGTTAAAAGAGGCAGGGGGAGCGGTCAGTGGCTTCCCCCTCCTTCTGGTCCCGCTCTGCAGAGCTGTATGTGAGCGGACTTAAGCCGGGAACACATGGCTTGATATATGAGCCGTTCGAGGCTTCCGGCAGCAGCACGATGACATCATTGCGCTGCTGCTCAACATCGAAGGAGTTGAAGGCGCAGCACTGCTGTGTCTCCAACTCTGATGATGCTTTGCATGGAGACCCCACAGTCCCCATGCAAAGCAATGGACATTGACCGCGGTTTACAGTCATGTCAGATATCCCTGAGAACAGGGATGGCCGCATTATATATGGGCCAGATAGATGGCCGTGAGCACGCACAGCGATCTAAGTGGCCATCGATCTGGCCCATATCTATGCGTGTGTTCCCTGCTTAAAGCAGCTGCTCACATACAGAGATCTACATCTAAGTCTGGATCTTCTGTCTGCAGATCTGTATGTAAGCTGCAGCTTCACTCTGCTTATAAACAGCTCTGGGCAGGGGAGGACCTGCCCGCTGACAGATGGCCCTGCTTCTGTATGTGAGTAGTTGCAGGCAGGGAATGGGAAGGCACGACCACCCATGGCCACATTTGGAATATAAGATGCAATTCTTGGGGGAAAAGGTGTGTCTTTAAGTCCGAATACGGTACTGTATATAAGTCCTTGGAAGCGTACAGCATGTAAGCATGAGCTGCTCTTTAAGGTGCCTTGCTGAGAGGTCATGATGATAATTTTTAAGTGCTGATATTTGCCCTGCTAAGGCAGATACATATAAATAAATGTGGGCCACAGTGAGCTGAAAACTCAGATTTCCATTACATTGAAAAGAAAACTATTTTCCATAACAGAAAGTGTAGGCCAACATTTTGCCTATAATTAATAATAAACTGTAGGAAACATAAAAAAACACCTAATCTATTTTAAAATGGAGTCATGGAAAGTCTAGGCTGTGATCTGTAATAAAGCTAGGGCTTCATCTTTCATCTAGCTTAGAATATTTTTGGCATAACGCATAAAATGTGATCCCATAATTTAATAAAAATGTATTGCTGCCGAATACCCGGTATTCTAACGGAGATGGGAAACTTACTATACTTCATGTAAGCCTGGAAAGGGTTGGAGAGGAATTCCAACACAAATGAAAACATCTTGAAAAGTTCTTTTTTTTGTACGCCACAAATGAGGTTAAATATTTCAACTGCTATTAAATATCTCCTGGCTTCCTGAACAGCAATGGCAACATCCTCAGCATGTAACGTGGTTATGTATTCTATGAAATGGGTGTCCATGCAAAATCCATCTATCCCTTTTCTCATGGTGACTTTTCTAGTGCTCTGTTCCCCTTCCATCCCAAACTCTTAGGGTCCCCATACACCTTAAGATCTCTCTGTCAGATATCCTTTAGATCTCCTTTTGTTTTACCAATGTAATATGAGGGACTTTCTAAACTATCAATTCTACCTGTGTTCAATAACAGAGGACCCTATACTACATAGTTGTTGGTAGATCTAAAGATATCTGACAGAGATCTAAAGGTGTATGGCCAACTTAACCCTCTTGACCTTGCCATGCCAGCAGCTGCCATGATATCATAAAAAGAAAGTTTTTACAGAACTGCACATCTACATAAGGCTTTTGCCTGCCATACACATGGCGATAAGCGGCCGATTTTTCACCTGACCAACGGGCGTGCGCACGCCGTCGGTCAGCGGAAAAAATCGGCCGCTAATCGGCATGTGCCCAAATGGGGCGACAGATCCCTGTCGCCCCACAGCTCGGCCGGCCAGAGAATGGACATGTCCGATAATCTCTGGGCGATAGAAGCCGATGGCATTAGCTTTAATGAAGACCGGAGTCTTCATTGAAGCTAATGGCCGGCACACAAAGGGTGCCGGCCGACTGAAGGGACCCCATAATGCACCAGGGTGCAGACGTGATGACAGTCCCGGAGCATATTGGGACTGGTTTGTCTGCACCCCTCGGGGTGTGTATGGCAGCCATTTGGCTGCCTATATCTCTGCATGGTGCAAGGAGCATTTTAAATTGTGGTTTCCACTGAAGGTAATCTCTACTACTGCTCGCATCCCCAAAGTCATACCTTTGACCATGGATATCTGCCCATTTCTTTAGAACTGAACTTCGTAGGTTTAAATTGTCTGGATTCAAGAAAGTGTATCTATTCCATTGACTCATTATCTAAATGTCCTTATACCCATTGTTAAAGTAGCCATACACTCATAATTTTCATGATCGATGAATAATTGTTTACAACAGGTTAGTAGAGTTATGTTATGTTATTTTATTGTAGCCATATTCCTTTTCCTAATCTCCTACACTTTCTTTTTGGTAAAATGTCCCCAGAAGAGGTAAGTAGGGCAATGTTCTTCAATGGAGGCCTAGATAGAAGTAGAACCTGATCGCCGTTCTAAATTTTTTCACATGTGATTTAAAAAGTATATATAGATAGATATAGATGCACTAGCAACTCTGCACACGCAAACCACATTTAATTCGGAGTTGTGAACATCATTAACAACAATTCAATGAGCTATTATACCCTATATACACTTAACAAAAATATAAATGCAACACTTTGAGTTGAGCTCATGCAAAATGGGAGCAAAACCTAAAGATCTGAAACATTTTCTACATACACAAAAGTCCCATTATTCTTAAATATTGTTCACAAATCTGTGTTAGTGCACACTTCTTCTTTGCCGAGATAATCCATCCCACCTCACAGGTGTGGCATATCAAGGTGCTGATTAGACAGAATAAATATTGCACAGGTGTGCCTTAGACTGCCCACAATAAAAGGCCACTCTGAAATGTGCAGTTTGATCACACAGCACACTGCCACAGATGTTGCAACGTTTGAGGGAGAGTGGCATGCTGACTGCAGGAATGTCTAGTAGCACATTTACAAGATCACTTGTCTAGTCATCAACATACATACACTAAATAAAAATACAAATGCAACACTTTTGGTTTTGCTTCCATTTTGCCTGAACTCAAATGATTTAAAAAAAACTTTTTCTACATATTTTGTAACTTCGCACAGCTTAATTTCACAGGCAACAGCTGTGAAATTGGAGCTGTTGCCTGTGAAATTAAGCTGTGCGAAGTTACAAAATATGTAGAAAAAGTTTTTTTTAAATCATTTGAGTTCAGGCAAAATGGAAGCAAAACCAAAAGTGTTGCATTTGTATTTTTATTTAGTGTATGTATGTTGATGACTAGACAAGTGATCTTGTAAATGTGCTACTTGCTAGGAATTACTCGTGCCAGTGACTGTGGTTGCTAATCCTTACTTGATCTCGAGTTCATTAACAGCATGCCGGCTCTAACATAATCTTATACCAAACAATCTGTTCTTTGTTAGCGTTTCCCAAAGGCTGTAATGGTTAGGTTTGTACAGATATTATTACCTCTACTATGTGAAAGCCTTATGTATCTTTTACATGGTTGCCGTTACTTGAATGTGTGCAGTCTGTACCCCTTCCCTATTTATCCATCTGATTTTCCAGTACAGATACCAGGAACTTTAAGCTCTCTTCAAATTAACAACAAAATCTGAAGAGCAGACACCTTTAGATTATAGTATTTATCACTGTACTCCCTTATTGTGGCTAATATCTGCCATCATACAGAACATATTGATAAACTAGGTACAGACGGGCAGATAAGTATATGAGCCCGAACTGCACCCATTTTGCCCAATGGGCCAGTGTCCACATGGGCTGCAGAACAGCCTCAAAAAAAAAAAATTTGGTTTACTACGTTTTCTAAACCGCAACATGCCACAACTTGTGTCCCAAACGCACACCATTGAAAGTCTACAAACTTAAAGGTTTATGGAATTTTCGCTATCGCACTGGGTACCATAGAAAGACCGATTTATAAAGCTCAGCGCTTTAGTTGGACAAAATCAAAATTGTTGAATTGTCAAATTACTGTTAAACAGATACAAACAGTTACCTTTTTCTCATATAAGTTGTGGCCCAGTTCTTCCTCAGAGTTCTCCTCGATGTGCTGCTGATCTTGCATGTCTTTCATTTTAATGAGAAGCTCAGCTTTGGGTGCGGAAGTGCTGTAATACGTAGAGCTGGTCGTTAAAGAGATTCCTGCAGCCAGATTCTGGTCGTCTTTTCTGTAGGATCACATAATAAGTATTATATTATTGATACTATTATCACTATTAATAAGTATTATGTTATAATATTGATACTGGTCTGGCAAATGTACCATGTGGGGTATATTTAATATTAACACCAATGATCGTCTATAACTGATCAAAACCATTTGAAAGTCAACTTTAGGAAAGTCATAGAGAAATTAAACAAAGCTGGAATTCTATAGCAGCCCCAGCATATAAAGAGCACTTGCTTTGTTCCGTTACAAACTTCTGCTTATATCTAGACGGATTTAAAGTGTATGCAAATTTTAGGTAAATATCTCTAAATTATGTTTTAAATATAGAGAAGGGTAAAATTGTCTGCAGTAATGTAATGCTATCTGTGAAATTTTGTTTTGCTCTGTGGATCAAAGGGGTGATCTTCAACCTGTGGATGACCTGTCAAAGTCCAATAACCAGTTTTCCTCCAATATTTTTCCTGCAAGGAGCATAGCTATCTGTGGATGCCTTTTTGAGCGAGACCTGGCTGTGGTGTGTGCAGAGTGCAATGTATCGGAAAAGGGATACTTTTTAGGTTCACCAAACCAAAGTGTTTAGGTACCCATACACGGCTTGATTTTTTTTCTATTTCCGAATGATCGATCACCATGTGTGTTTGAGACAACTCTTTCTTCGAGCGGAATCGATTGATCCTGCACAAAGAAATGAGGATAGAGCAGGGAACCAACATGTTGGTAAATCCATGTTCGACTGCCATTGCTTTAATATATAGAGGATGAGTCTTCTTTACTGTGCCGGCAGAGGACAGGATCTTCTACTCAAGATGTGGCTGCTTTCTGTACACGTCAATCACACCACTTTAATACCACTACTCTGTAATCGAACAGGAATCGATTGAGCAAAGTGGTGTGATTGACGTGTATGGGGAACCTTACAGTTTGTTTCATTTGGAAAGCAGCCACATCTGGAGTAGAAGATCCTGTCCTCTGCCGGCACAGTAAAGAAGACTCATGCTCTATGTATTGAAGCAATGGTCTCTGCAGAAATCCTCCACTGAATCAGAATTATAACTGTGCAATAAGCAAATACCTATAGTGACCATATCGGTGAGCAAGTGCCAGTTTTTGCCATGTGGACAGGGGAAAGACATATCTACTCAAGCCCCGGCCAAAAAAACAACTACCATATATACTCTAATATAAGCCAACCCGAACACCAGCCAAGGTACCCAATTCTAGAAAGAAAATCTGGAAAAACTGAATGACTTGAGTGTAAGCCTAGGGGGGAAATGCAGAAGCCAAGGCTCAGAAACACACAGGAAATGTGCTTTTGTTAGATGTTATTATTTAATTCAGTCATTTTTAATTACAAAGCCCCTGAACATGATATCATCACTACAATTGCTGGAGATGTAAAAAAGGGATATGGGAACATTCAAAATAAAAAAGTATTGCTCTGGCATATCAAATTGTGAACAAAAAAGTTCAAATTTGACTTGATTTTGAACCTAATTTATGCAAAAACTTCCTATCCTTTTTTCAAATGTTCCTACAACTCTTCTCTACATCTCCAGCACATTTGGTGATGATAGCATGTTTGGTGGCTTTGTAATTCACTCATAAAGTCCACCTACAAAATGCAGCGATTTGAATTTTTTTGACACGAATATAAGCCGAATTTTATTTTTTGAGCCCATTTCAGGTGCTGAAAAATTTGGCTTATATTTGAGTATATACAGTAATTGTAAGGACCCATTCACAGCATGTTACAATGCAATGCAAGGGTACACCATTTAAAATAAATGGACTGAAATGCACCTTAACTCAAGATAACTGACCACTTACTGCATCTTTTAATCCACACCAATGATCTAAATGTAAGTAGAAAGTAGAAAACGTGTGTTAATGGGTTTTGGTGCCCGGGTATTTATTTAACTTCACTGGCAGTTAAAAAGGCTATAAGGGTATCAAATGCAACACTTAGCAATTCTTCATGATGTAGGTAAACTGTGTCAGGTAAAGACTTTCAAATAGTTATCCACAAGCACGTGTATAAGACCAGTAATAAAGTGAATATGTCACAATAGATCTCTTTTATTACTTACATAAATATAATTGGTGGTTATGGTTATATATTAATAGGGTATAGCTTCTAATAATTTTCTCAGGTAGTGACTTGCCTAAACAAACCAGATTTTCAACTCAACAATTAAAATAATTACAAATTAAGGTTATATCAATTTAAACAAACATTGCAAATGTGGCTTATAGGAGTTGCCAAACTTACTAGACCGGTCTCACCAACAAAGAGCCTGCTGTCATTGTGACAGTCTGCCATCACCTTTACCACAAACAATCCCGCTGCATTACAAGAATTAAACTACACACTCAACTCTTTCCCACAATAAACAATATTTAACAAATGGAATGTTAAGTGGTTTTTATATATACGTATCAATAAATAACCCTATTTGAAGGAATATGCTTAAACTACCTGTGTGCTTTAAAGGTACCAATACAAATTCTATATATTTTTTTTTCTGATGGTCAAACCTACCTTATTTTTGCTCCGATAAATATTATATGTGGTAAGGAGTTTTCTAGGCAGAGTACAAAGTTCCTCTTTTTTACATAAACTATTTCAGCAGTGCTAATAGAAGCTATGAATGTATGTAATGGTAATACATAACAATGTACTATATATATGTCTTCTTATGCATTGCCAGTTATTATAAACTGCAACTACAGGAGGCTCCATAAAAGCGCAATTTGAAATGAATGAACTGCCTAATGCAACAAACAAATGCATACATTGTGGAACACAGCATTTTTAATATTATACGTAAAGAATAAAAAACTTTTTCTGGCAGCAGGAGGGGTGTATTTGGAGCTCACCCCTCCCACTGTCTGAGATGCAATATCATACAGCCCCAAGAGAATATGGGATATCTGTACCCAGTACCCTTGTGGCTGTAGGAAGTCGAGCCTGCCCAGTCCCACAGGATTGAGACATCAGCGTCACATCTGTGAGACTTTGTGATGGGTGATAATGGGAGAGAGAGACGCTGCTCACCTCTCATCACCTACCCAACAGCTGCATGGACAGCCCAGCCCAGGCGGAGTTGGTGTCAAAGAAGTATGGATCCAGAAGTGGCTTTGGCTTGCCAATAGCTTAGATGCTAGGGCCAAAAATAGAAATATGAGGAAGGCATGTTTTTTGTTTGTGTAGTAGTTTTCCAAGATCTGAACTGCTGACAGGTAGGTAATGTGTCTATTTCATGTGGGGTTTTTTTTACTCTTAGTAAAAGCGCTTTATACTTAACTAATTCTATACTGCAACTTAAAGAATTTGAATGATAATTTCACTATGACAGAAAGCAATAAGGATCAGCACCCTTTATTTGAAACAACTGAATTTCAGAGGGGCGTCCACTCTTAGCCACTGTGTATCTTATCAGAAAAGACATTTTAAATACAGTGGACCTTTGACTTACAAACCTTATTTGTTCCCAAGTGTTGGCTGTAAGTCAAGTTGGTTGACTTACAGCTAGCTGCTTTTCCCAGAAAAAGAACTTGTGAAAACACCCATAATGCGTTCTGAACCTTCAGAAACAAGGATTTGGGATTACCATTCAAATTGACATCTCTGGCTGGTAGAAAGAGAGGGTGCAATTAAAGATGGCTCTTGTTTGGAGGGAGTGTATCCTTTAATTTTACAATTTCACTTTACAACTTTTTTCAATTGTGATGGTTTTCTTTACCTACTTTCTGCAATGCATGAAGTAAAGTCCTCAATCAGCTGGGTTCAGATGATACTGACAAAGCTTCTCTGACATCCTGAGTCTTAGTTTACAAGTACGCAAGCAGAAACAGGGCCTCAGCCATATTTCTGGTTGTAAGTCAAGACTTTAGTTGTAATTTAAAAAGAACATTTTGGTTGTAACTTATGTTGGTCTTAATTCAAGCCGGTTGTAACTCAAAGGTCCACTATATGCCATTTGCACCTACTTATACCTAAACCTATTATAGAATTTAAGTGAAAAAGATAATCTTTATTGCATGACCATTCATTTTTAATCCATAAGTATGTTTTAATGTCACTACACCATGAAAGCTTTTTATTGTACCTACTTTTCATCAGAAGGTCTTGGAGAAGGAACCTTTGGATGTAGCTTTCTGCGTTGTTGGGCTTCCTCTAGGAGATGTTCATCCTTTCTGAATATTCCTTCCATGAGGTCCATTGTGGTCATCATTTTGGCAGGATCTAAAATGTCTGCAAGTGACTTGTCTTTACCTACTATTTCTCTTACCAGCTCTTCTGACTTCAAGTCAGCATAAACCAAGTCCTTACTCTTAGAGTTACTACTTTGAATAGGAGAGAATGTTCCCTCTACGTTTTCAGAGGGTTCCAGAGCTGGTTGACTGTCTTCTAGTTTTGACTGTTCTTCCGAGTCTGGCCCAAACCTTGTATAAGCACAAAAACGAGAATAGGATTGCTCCGAGATACTGAGAGTCTTTAGCTGATCTTTGCCAACAGAAGTGTGTAAGGCAGGAGGCTCAATGGCACTCAGTAAGTTGTTCCGACTTTCCTTCTCTGCATAACTTTCAGAATGAACAATCTTGATAGGGACCATCTTCACTGTAGTGTTGTCTATTACTCGTTCAAACCTGGAAAAAAAAACACCAACTTGTTTGTCCATATATCTTTACAATACAGGATCATCTGGTATTTATAAAAAGAACAAACATTTGCAATTGCCATGCAAACAAACTGGATTTAAAAAAGAATCCACAATCTCAGCTAAATCATAGTATGTCACAGGATCTAATTGCTATGTTTTCCTTTATAAAATGATATGTCAGGGTAACACAAATATAAACCACCTTGTTCCTAGCTTAGCGTTCCTTCTGAACATACACAAGCAAAAACCACTAGGGTAAGAAAAATATAAAGAGTCAAGTACAGGACATCTCTTCCTTCATACACAGCACAAAGGAAATTCTGTTATGTAAAAATACAAGACGGGATATGACACATGCTACATTTAAAGCAAAACAGTTATTTGAGGAAAAAAATGAAACCCTTGAGGGCTGCTGGCCATTGCCCTAAACCTCACAGATGCCCACACTGCTCAAAAGATCACTGGAAGATCCAAAATCACAAAAATGTGGGCAACGAACACTTTACACGTGACACTGGCTGCTCATACATGACACATTGCATTGTGGGAAGGAAGGGGGAGTGTTGGCTGGCCTAAAGCTTGACCACAGAAAATTTGATACATGTTTGTGTAATAAATAAAGTTTATATTCAAGTCGAAATTGTTCGAGAATACCATAAATACTTGAGTATAAGCCGACCATAATATAAGTCAAGGTACCTAATTTTATCTACAAAAACTGGGAAACATTATTGGCTCAAGTATAAGCCGAGGATCGGAAATGCAAAGTCAGATAGTGGAGTTTTCTAAATGAGAAAAGCACCATTGCCCCTAGAAATGAATCAAACAGGTGAATGTTAGTGTCACAGCATCAATAAAGTTAGGAGGACACATGATCATTGTTATTACAGGATGGGTTTTCAAGGCACTTCTTATGATTCAAACATGGAAATAAGTTTCCCTTGTAAAAAGTCGTTATTATTATTATTATGAATTATGGAATACATGGCATGGAAATGGAAACCTGTTTTCATGTTTGAATCTTTAGTAGTGGAGTTTTCAATTGAAAAGCCATCTTCTTCAGTAAGAATTAATAAGGTGTGCACTAGATGGCAGTGTGGTGCAGTTTGTTTACATTTCAACAAGCCGATCTTGCAAACACATGGGAAACTGCAGGGAGACGAGCGAAAAACTGGGACAGGTAAGTGGCACCCTGACTCTGACTCGTTTTTTGGGCTGAAAAACTCAGCTTATACTAGACTTAACTTTGAATTTATGCAAATAGAACCTATTAAAACAGCATCAAATCGCAGGATCCGATTCACATAAATTCAATTTAGGGAACACAGACCATAAGACAAATGGAAACTGGTTTGCGTTAAGTAACTAAATACCTACCTGGCCATGTTTTCATCTTGAACCATAAGAGGAGGTTTATCCGTAAGCTTTTGTGGAGCAAACTGAGGTGATGGTGATCGTGAAGGTTCCATCCCAGGCTTCTGCAAATAGCCAGGCTTTGAAGGTCTTTCAGTCTCAGAATTGCTCTGTTTTTTCTCTAGGTGCTGCCCAACATTCTCAAGTGACCCACAGAGCTGAGGATTGTGTGAAGGAACACTTAACTGGTTATCAGAAGGCACCCCTGGACTGTGGCCAGGTGTCGTCACAGGCTTAACTGCATCTAGGCTTGCAGGAGAATAAGGAGAAACACTTTTCCCTTGGGGTGTCGTCAGTAAAGATTCAGTTGAAGTGGCAAGAGAAGACGTAGAGCCGTTTTGCCTCCGATACTTATCAAGCTTTGGTGGGGGAGGTCGTTGAGGTGCTGGGCCCCGTTTCTTGCTCACAGGCACTGCTTCCTGCCACTGGTTTCCTTCACTAGCTTGTGGGACACTATTGACCTCAGCTTGATTTTCTGAAATGGGAGAGGCTGAATAGCTGATATCTCTGCTTCTATATCTCACATTTTCATTCACAAATCTGTAATCACTGGGGAGGGTCCCAGATCTTGCTCTGCTTTGTTGGGGTACATTCACCTTGTCTGAGATCTCAGAGGATTTACTTGTTGGCTTGTGCTTGATGTCAAGTAAACTGTCCTCTGTTTCTGTGGATGGGTATCCTCTGTCCTCTGTCTCGGCAATCCTACAATGAAACACAGAATGTTTAACTTGTATATTAGTTTGGTTTAAAAAATTATGTGGAGTATCCACCTTCTCTTACTTTGCATGCAACTCTATGCCACCTGTAAAATTTGTCTGCTGGGCTATTAACCTCACTGCAAACATCCCAGAGGTAGAAGTTGTTCTGCCCATATTATTATATGGGCATTTATTAATGAATCTACTGGTCCTGTTTGTTTGTAGTTGCATAGTGTTAGGTTCCCATGGTTACCAAATAGTAAACACTGCCTTAGGAGACTCTCTGAGGAACCTCCATTATGCATCAGTCCTGTTAGAGATTTGGCTGTGTGACTCCAAGTCTGGGACCCCAATAGTCTGTAAGTCCTCTGTTACTGTCCATCGTTTGTTAGTCACTTGTATTGCTTATTAAGTGTACGTATTCATGTATATTATTGTATTACAGTTTCACAGTTGTATTGAATTGAAGATTTTAGATAAAGATAGAATTTCTCAACAAACACATGAGAGAG
>CM070033.1:140026256-140051021 GCA_036250615.1 Ptychadena robeensis
GGCTAGTCAACTCCTTTCAGGAGCTTGCTACTGTCCCTGAGACTTCAATTGCAGACATTACTCTTTGACAAGATCATGGGCCAATTTTTATTGTAAAGCTTTGAAGGGCTCACTCTGTGTTTGATACCCCTGGCCAGCTCTATAATTTTCATCTTTACTCCTAAGTTAACTAAACTGTAGTTATATTTTGTTCCTACTTTTCACATATTTGAAATACATTGAAGTCGATTTAATGGGCTGACAATTTTTTTTTTTTAAATACGTGTTGAACTCATCTGTTTAGTCCACCTAATGATGCTTGCTTTGATAGCAATGACTATGGACTACTTCTGTATTGGGCAAAGTTGCCAGGCATGATAAGAGGCATCAGTACATATACCAATTAATAAGAATCAGTGAAAGTCTTCTTAAGTGAAAATCTAATGTATTTTCACTTGATTTCTGGTTAAAGAGCTTGCAAGTCATCTTTACGCTCACCATCCTCAAGACGTTTATAAAAGATATGATGAAACCAAAGAACAACTGGAAAAACAGCAAACGGAAGAGAAGTGTAGGAAGTGCTGAAAGAAATATAATTATCTTTCTTGGTAGACAGCATTTTCTATTTGGAATTATGAATAATCACACCAAGCAGGTGTTGGTACTTGCCAGATGTAAATTCATGAGGCAGCAAAAGAGGTTTTTCCAAGAGTTCAGCACAATCTGCTTGGCACCATTAGCATAATGCATTTGCATGAACATCCAATAAAATTGTAAATGTTGCACATATAGCTTCCAAAAAGGTCACATAAGCAACAATACTCAGACATTCTTCCCGGTCATATCATCTATCACTATAAGATCAGCATCTAGCTCAGTGGTTCTCAACCTGTGGGACGAGACCCCCTTGAGGGTCACACCACCATTTCACAGGGGACGCCCAAGTTCAGTGAAAGCATCAGCTGATGCCCACAAGCGTGGTGGAGTTCTGGAGAGGAGAGTTACGCACCCCCCCCCCCCCCCCTCCTCCTAATCACACTGAACATTTCTGATTGTGTCGAAAGTGATGTCGTGGAGTTTCACTTCCTGAACGCCATTCAAATACAGGAAGTGACACTTTGCGACATCACTTCCGGGTCGCAGATCTAAAAAGGGCATAATCTTCAGCTAGTTCCATGGTTCTCAACCTAAGGTAGAGATGTAAAAAAGAACTGCCCATAAAATATGCCCTTGTTGTTTAAATATATAAAACCCTCCATGGCAAGCGCTACACTATGAGCAAGTGATGAATAATTATTATAAATCGATAACGAGCTGTAATCACACGCAACTTTATTTCCTGATGTCTTTATCCAAGATTCAGAGATACTTGTGGCTTCCAAATAAGAAGACATTGGCCAAGCATGGCCTCACCAGACCCTTGATTTCAGGCTCAGATTTATGGTCTGGGTTGGGTAAACAGGTGAATATAACCATATATAACTAGTTTGTTAGCTTGTGCCATGTGCCCTTGGGGTGTAAGGAGTTCAGAAAAAAAAGGTTCATCTGTGAGGACAATCTTATGTTTGTTTTCATTCTTTATTTTGGCAACCAATTCCAATTGCTCAATAGACTGGTTTAGGAATGGAGCCAAATAAATGCAGCACGTTGTATCCTTTGCTTCTTTCCTACAAATAACGTGCGCTGATTGTTAATATATGCAACTATATCTATAAAGAATCTATACATCTACAACCTAAGACCAGGGCAGGGTGTATGAAACAACTGATTTTCTTTCTTGTGTGTAAGAAAAAAATAAAACATGAACAGCACTGCAGAATAACATTAGACTAAAGCCGTAGACACAGTGATATGTCTAAACCATAACCATGACTGTAAATCCACTGAGACATCTCTATGACAACTTCAAATGTACACATCACTTTACATTAGACTCAGTGCTGACCTATTCCCAAGTGCACTTCTTTCTTCACAATCGACGATGGAACTTATTATTCTGCAGTTTAGATATATTTGTATTGCTGTACGTTCAGTATTCATTCATCTTCAACTCTATGTATGCAAATGGGATTCCTGTCATGCATAACCCCATCATTGTGTGCCAAAATTAAAAGGCAAAAAAAAAATGCTAATTATGTAGCGTATATTTGAACAGACAAGCTTCTTACCCCAAAAGACACACTTCTTACCCCAAAAATCAGGGGGAAATCATCAATACGTCTTATAGAACGAATATAAAAACACAACCCCCCCCCCCCCAAAAAAAACTAAACTTTTTATTATTATTAATGATGCCTTGAAACAAACATCTGGTCCTAAAAAAAGTATCTCCTATCTCCAAGTAGACTGCAGACAGCTCTCCCAGGCAGTAAACTCCTGACAGGAGAAGGGCTAAAGCATGTTCCAGCAGGGTGTGCAGAGCTGTAGCATACTGTAAATTGTTATTATTAAAAAAATCGGTTGGGCCCACCTGGTGAGATCAACGATTGTACGGAAATGCCAGTAAATTCCCGGCCTATCCCATTACTTTGAATGTCCCCAAAGTAATGGCCGGCTTACAAAGGGTGCCTGGCAATCAGCTGAAGGGGTTTGCAGTTGATCCCTCATAAATCGAGGGAGAATCGCCTTGTGTATGGGCACCTTTACTTTAGAGTGTAATGAGGTTAGTCGGTGAGATGGACCAGCAAGTTATTCTGTAAATTTAAATTGAATGCCCAAAGTTATTAAATATCTAAACACAGTTCTAAAATAATTCTACAGAAGAAGTACAGAAAATATAACAAGATAATAAATATATAAAGTATATATGCTTTAAAAACCATATGACCCAAAGAGGTGACCACCAGCTCTGATGCTCTCATGTCATATGTAGCTTGTGAAAAGAAACAAAGCTAAAGCAAATTGGAAAGGGAAGGAAATCTGAAAATCCGGGGCTTAGAGCTTCAACTGTCACATGAAATTATACCTTGTCTTGGTATTGCGTTTAGTTGTCAGGGTAGGAGGAAGGGTTCATGCAAATGACAAATTCAATTTTACACACCAGAAACACGGATACACACAGAACGCAATGCTTTAAAATAGTTTTCTGATTCTTTTTTCCCCAGAGAACACATATTCAAAATTATCAAGTGAATTCCTCACTTAATACATTTCAGAAAACTCAGTGAAAGAAAGGAGTAGCCAATATTTTAAAACCTAAACAGATCCTGAAATGTCTACAATAAAAATGGCGGCCACTAAACCTTCAAGTTGGCATGGGGCAAACATGGAAAGGAAACTGGGACTACACAGTTTGAGGTGAATGGTCAGTAAAATGTTGTTCTGGCCATTCTCATTGGGCAAGGTCTACACCAGACGTGGGCAAACTAAGGCCCGGGGACCAAAACTGGCCCTTTAGTCTTTTAATTTGGCCCTTTGCCACCTTGGTGTGAAGACGCTCTGGCTCCCTCTCATTCTCTGCAATAAGTGAAGATAACACCTAGAGGATAATTGTTTGGATTGTTTCCTAGAGGCCATAGTTTGCTGCAATAAAATGTTGAAGCTTCTCTATCAAAAGCTTCTATTCATTCATTTTTCTTTTTTTAAATATTCTGTCCTAGCTATGAAGACCTATGCAGAGCGCCCCTTACAGGCTTTTCGTCCGGCCCCTATGTCACATTTAAAAACACATTGTGGCCCACAAGTCAAAAAGTTTGCTGCCCACCCTTGGTCAACACACATAACATTATTGAAGGTTTTGATGTTCTCCTTTGCTCTTTGTGTTCTTTCAGTACCAACAAAAGAAATAAACATGACAATGCCAAAACATATGTAATTGCAACAATTTTCTGGTTCATTTTCTTGCAGAGGTGCTGACATTCTTGGTCATTAGTGTACAATTGTTCTGTCATATGCTAAATGGAAAATGCTATAAATAAAAGGTGGCCATGCACAGTAAAGCTAGCCATACATGGTTTGATTTTAGCATTCAATTGACGTTTTTCGATCAAGAAAACGATCGATTGTAAAAAAATCGATGTGCTGCCCACATAGTACAATTGACGATCATTGATCGTTTTTTGTCAAATCGTCGATTGAAAAGTGATCGGACAGGTTGGAAAATTTTGCTAGTTTTTTTGGCTTCTTCCCTTTAACTTTAAAACTAAATCGTAAGAGGAATTCAATCGATTTTGAATTACTTTGATGAACTTTACAGTCGAAATTGAACAATAATCGTACTCCCCCATGTGGTGTACATCGATTAAATTAAAATCGAGTTTCGATTATTTTGCTCGAACTACAAAATCTAATCGAACTTCAATTGAATGCTAAATGGAACCATGTGTGGCTAGCTTAACATTTTTCCATGCGATTCGATCAATAGAATATAAACCCAAAAAGGAATTCAGAGGAATGATGCGATCATTTTGAGTTGATTGAATGAAAAAATTTAAATGCCCACCTTAGATCAACAGCAACTCCCCCTACACCAGCACCTGCCCATTGAGGATCTCTCCAGTCTAGACATCTAAAGTGTTGCCTAAACTTGATGCACTACTTATTCTTATCTGCTAAGGCCCCCAATCATGTCTAGATTTTCTGTTCAATCAACTTTAAGAGCTGAATTTTTTGGGGTCAGGGAAATCGGTGATTGATTGTAATATATGCCAACTGTAGTAACAGATATTTGATACATTTTTTTGGGATCGACTGAAAGCGGAATTGAATTAAGGTTCAATTTCAAAACAACCGATTAAAAATTTCCAGCATGTCCAATCATTTTGCGATCAAAAATTTTCCCAATTTTAATAGTTTTTATTGACTGACGTGCTCATTCATAGTGATGAGCGACTAGGCAATATTCGAATTCGCGTAATTTCGCGAATATCCACCATAATATTCGATTCCATATTCGTAATCTCGAATATCCGCACTTACGACATGAATTGCGATCTAACAATTGCAATTGCAACCCAATATGCGCAATGCATGCAAGTCAATGGAGAATGGCGGAATCCGAAATCACGATTATCCGAGAAAGCGCAATGCGACCACATATGCGCAACACATTGAAGTCAATGGAGAATGGCGAAATCCGAAATTGCGATTATCCGAGAAAGCGTAATGCGACCAAATATGCGCAATACATTGAAGTCAATAGAGAATGGCGGAATCCGAAATTGCGATTATCCAAGAAAGCGCAATGTGACCAAATATGCGCAATGCATGCAAGTCAATGGAGCTCGGATATTCGACTGGGAGAATATCCGTCATTTCCGTTTTTAAAAATCGCATTGCGATTATATAATCGCGATCCCATTCATTGCAATGGATCGTGATTATAGAAGCGCAATAAATCGCGAAAAATCGCGATCGCGTCAGATATCCGATGATATATTTGCGAAATGGCGATATTCGAGCTAAATATTCGAAAATCGAATATTCGAGCTCAACACTACTCATTCACTGACTGATCCATGTAGATTCCTTTTTAGCTTAATTGATCAACTAAAAGCAGGGTGGATACAAATCGATCTTAAAAAAAACAAAAAACTTTCATCCAAAAGGTTATTCCATCATGAAATGAAGATTCATTTTTATTATTTATGTAGAATAAGGCTGTATACATTCAATAATTTTGGTAAATTGATCCCATGAATCCATTCACAATGTCATGCTCTTCCAGAGGTTTCTGTAAGATTATTGGACAGTTTCTCTGCCTACAAGATATTATCACAGATGCTTGCTTTACTTTTGCAGTTCTCACATCTGAATTTGACTCAGCAGAGATCACATGCCTCTTCTTCACAGAGTTGAAAAAAACTTTAACCTTAATCCTATTGTTCTACAAACCTATGAATACAGAATCAAACTTGTTATTATTAAGGTAATGAGTATTTTTCTCCTTCCTCAGTACAACAGAAAACTTGTCCAAATACGAATGATTATTATCAACTGAGGATAAAAAAAACTAATCTGAAAAGTTGGTATTCTAAAAATCTTCATCTAATTGCATATTAGAGTTATAACAGCAAGAATTAGTCTTTACGTAGAAAACTATAATTTAAATCAAGCCTTACTGACTAGCGACTTAAATCATGTTTTAAATCAGTTAGATTTAAATCAAACCCAGCCTGACCAAAAGTGATCCAAAATTGAGCGGTGATCGGACATGTTGATAAATTTCAGTAGATTGTTCAAGTATCTGACAGATTTCAAAATCAATCTCATTATGTGTTCCAAAGCGATCGTTTTATTTATAGTTGATAGAATGGAAAATCGAGCAGTGTATGCCTAGTTTTAGTTTCAAAGTCCCGTATTGTGTTGCTCAAGTCAGCAGTAGTCACACCTGCCAGAAATGGTGATAAGCTATCGACTGTCATCCATGCACACAGCAGTCTAGTGACAACTATGGAAAGAAAGTGATGAAAGCCAAGTATGATTTCACCAGTATACATGATGCAGTTTAGCCTAGTCCTGCCCACTGACCCAGCCCTGGAATACACAGGAGCCAGTTTGTAGTTCCATATTGCAGCTTATATTGGAATGTAATATTATACACAGAGCCACATTTGGAAAAGAGTCATCTAAAATAACTACACTGTTCAGATTACCTTGGCATAAAAGTGCCAACATGAAGACAAGACATAACTACTCTTTATTATTAAGCAGCAGAACTTGGAGTAAGAAAATTCAAACTCTGATGACGACCCTTATAGGAAATTATATATATATATATATATATATATATATATATATTTCAATTACCCTAATCACCAAATGTCCTGTGATCATCACTATAATGTGGTATATGTCAGCATTGCAAGTCCATGGGACTCACATAACTTACCTTTCTAGCTATTACATTCACATAGAGCTGAGAATCACAGCTTTAGGTTAAATACTCTACAGAAATCAAAGGAATACATTTCAGGAGATGGGTCAAGTTTCTGACGTTTTTTCTTGATATTTCAGTCGACTTGTATTCGGTGGTACCATTTCCAATGTAAAAAGGACACTGTCTTATATAATTTTTAGGTTAATGTGCTTAAAAATGAAATTCGGCTTATATTCGGGTCAAAAAATTTAAATTGCGGCATTTTGTAGGTGGACTTAAGCTAGCCACACACGGCTCGATAAAGTAACAGATTAGAGGAACATCGGGCGGCATGCGCGCTCACGGCTCCCGATTCTCCTCTCATCTGTCACTTCATCTAAGCCATCCATGGTCCCTTTCAATGGAATCTGCTCGAAAAACGTCGACCAACAGGTTTCCAACTGTTGGAAAACCTTGGTCGAAATCCATTGCATTGAATAGGGAACCTGCTATCCCCATTCAATGCAATGGATGACAGCTGGAGCTGCAAGAAGAGAGAAGAGGAAGGGGGCTGGCTGGGTCAGTGCCTGTGCGTGTCTCCAGCTCAGGTACAGCGCTGCCGAAGAAGCTGACTGCTGGGGGACCGGTCTGTCTCCATCATCCAGTAATTGATGTGCCCATGTGGTGCACATTGATTACTGTACGATTGACCCGCGATCAATTACAGCGTGGTGACGTCACCACGCTGTAATTGATCGCCGGTCGATTGCACAGGAATCTACCCGTGTGTGGGCAGCTTTGATGAGTGAATTACAAAGCCCCCAAACATGCTATCATCACCAAATTTGCTAGAGATGTAGAGAAGAGTTGTGGGAACATTTTAGTGATGATATCATGTTCAGGGGCTTTGTAATTCACTTACAAATCTGCTGAATTAAATAATTACACCTCAAAACAAAAAGAACATTTCCTGTGTGTTTCTGTGCCTTAGCTGCAGCATTTCCCCCCCAGGCTTATACTCGAGTCATTCAGTTTTTCCAGATTTTTTTTCTAAATAATATAATAGTAATGATATTATTATATAATATAATTATTTTTCTTTAATAATAATAATGATAATAACAGGTGATAAGTTACCAAGTGATTACTTATTTAACAGGCCTTTAATGTGGGAAGGATTTTCATCTATTTTCACTTTAAGTCAATGCATAGTATGCAGTACAAAGTCAACATGCTAAACCCAAAACAATGTGGTTAGCCAACCAATTTACTGCAAGAATAAATAAAATAACATTTTCTATGAGACACAACTTTGATTGTCATGGTGGATTGTCATAACCAACATACGATGGAAGAATCCTTAATATCAATTTAAGGGTTTAGGAAACTGTACTAAAATGTATTTCATCAACAGCTGACGATATAAATTGATGCAGTAAATGCCCGCTTTGCAAATAAAGGGATTACTGGCATTAGTGGACCATAATGGAGTAGGCCACTGGTCCTACATGTTGACTTAGGAAAATTACGTGGGTGCTGGAACTTTGCAGGCAGTCATGTAGGAGATCGGACACTGCTTGTTGTACCGACTAGTTAATTCTAGAGGAACCCTAGCTAAAGCTGGTCATCCACCTTTAGATCTCTCTGTCAGATATCCTTCACATCTACCAACAACTATGTAGTATAGGGTCCTCTGCGATTGAACACTTGATCGTTAAGAAAGTCCCTCTTATTACATGGTTTTGATAAAACAAAAAGGAGATCTAAAGGAAATCTGGCAAAGAAATCTAAAGGTGTATGTGGGCCCTAAGTAAGGATGATTTAAAGGGCCATGACCCTTACCTATTCCAGTTGTCTTTACGTTTGCCTTTGCATTATAGACATGTCCAGGTAGTGATCAGATCTGTTGATCAAAACCATGTTGCAGGAATTCCATAATGCAGGGTCTACCCAATCTCCCAAGAGGTACACAATACTACATTGCAGAATGAAGGTTGTATAGTTCCAGCCACCAGTTTTCTTAAAGTCCTTTTACCTACTGTAGTAGCATACAGTCCAAGTATTTACCTACTACCCTATTGTACATTTGCAGTGCTGAGGAAGAGAAGGGGTGTGTCTGACGAGCAAAGTACAGTGGCCACTATTGCCAGTCATACTACAAAGTCACATAAGCAAACACTAAAATAAGTGCTATAACATGAATTTGGGGGCGAGACCCTGAAAATCCAATGCGTTAAAACATTATGTATCTAGCAAAAACATATATTGTTGTATGACTCAAACTGAGTAGTCAACTTTAGATGACAATGATATCAGTCATCAGTGGCAATTACCAAACATTGGTTGGTCAGAAGTGTCTAGTGCAGTGGTTCTCAAACCTTTTAAGATCTGCGATCCTGTGACGACACAGTGTCACTTTCTTTTTTTTTTGAATGTGGAAGTGCAGGTGCAGAGTCACACTCCGATCTCCGAATAACGGAACTGGCACTCTGCAATGTCAGCTGGGGTCTCTACTAATGTTCTGTTCTATGAAAAAGGAAGGGAAAACAACAAGCAGGAGGAGCCCCTCTGCAGAGACTACAATAGTCCTCTTTGGTGGTCAGTTGTTTATTGATCCGTAACTATGTATCACTAAAAGTTCTTGTAGTACATTTGTACACATATTGGATTTTCACCTATACAGTGTGGATTAACTGATTTCTTGGAACAATTAGTGACCAAAATCTATAACCCAGACCAGAAGGTCACTTTAAATGGTAAATGATTTCCTCAAGTACATTAATTTTCCACGACATAAAGCTTTTCAACACAAAACTCCAAAAATCTGCATCTAATTATTTGTGTTCTGGGAAGTGTAAGGCTGGTGTTTTCATTCAGCATTGCCAATAATGTTCCTGAATTTTTTTTCCACCACAAACTATCCAAAAACTGATCAGTTGAGAATGTTGTGGCTTCCTGTCTTCTAATTTACATTTTTCCTGCGTTACTGTACCAGTCATACGAATGTCTGGTCAGATCCAAACTTCACATGCACTCTTTTGTTTTATCCCACTTGCATTTTAGACACCCAGACCCGTTTGTATAAGACTTGTTGGCTGATATTGGACAATGAGTGGGTAAGAATGAGAACCATTCTGGTCTGTGTTCAGATTGGATTAAACAATATGCAGAATTTCCAAGAGTTAAGTAAAAGATTGTTTTAATAGACTGAATGAAGATTAGTGCGTCACATTTTAATTGCCGTCTTCCTAGTCTCCGACAATCATTTACCTCTTTCTTTTTTATCTGGTGTCACTAGGACAGGATGGAAGGTGGCGAGACATAGAAAGCAATATTAAGCTGATGGAAATTAGGCAACGCTCACACTCCCTGTATTCATATAAGAAATGTTTTGGTGAATGTGGAAATGGTTAACTTTACAAAAAGAAGAAAAATAACATATGAAGAAGATACTACAAATGATGAGGGGAGTTTTATTTTAGGCTCATCATATAGGCTAGGTAATCCACAGTGTTATGGGCTGCGCTGATATCCCCTGCGTTAAATCACATACCTTGATGGGGATGTTGACGCAGCCCATCCATAATTATGACTTACCTGCCCTCCCTGTTTCCACAGTGTTCAGCAGGTCCGCCGGCTGAGCAGACAGTGGAGGTTGACATGCTGCCCTACGTAAAACTCTCGGCCGGCGGATCCGATGAACACCCTGGAAACAGGCAGGGTGGGAAGTCATGTATATGTATGGGCACGACATCACCGTCAAAACATGTGATTAACACAGAGGGTATCAGCCCAACCTATAATGCCGTGGAAAATAAGCCTAAGGCTTAAGCCCCCCATACACGTTCCAATTTTTCGTACAAATTTTGCCCGATCGACTAGTGTGGTCGGTCAGGGTGATCGATTGGGAGAATAATCGGATGCGGAATTATGTACCTGACCGATCACGATTTCTCAAAATTGGACCAATTCGGGCCTGTCCGTAAATTTTGGTCGATCTGCTGTTAATAAAATAGTGTATGGCCTATCGATCGGTGTCAAATTCCGATTTTTCATGCCAGCCGACCGATCGACCATAACATGTTAAGTGAAAATTGGGTGACCAGATAGGATGAAAAATCGGTCGGGAGAAAAATCGGAACGTGAATGGGGGGCTTTAGCCTTAGAGGGTTGGTAGGTAGCAACATTTAACCGTGGGCATACATGGGTTGTTACCCGTTCAACTGATGAATGCTCGAGCGCAGCGTGATGACGTCACCACGATGTGCTCGAACTTTCTTCTATTGAACTGCAAATCGATGTGCACCACTTTCGATGTGCATGTAATGTCAATCGAACAGGGATTTACCAGGGTTGATTGGTCCCGTTTGAAAACAGGGATGGCCACATATGATATGGGCCAGATAAGATGGCCAACGATCTGGCCCATATCAACACGTGTGTTCCCAGCTTGAGGAAACGTAAATAATAGCAATATTGTATAACTAAAGCAGGACGTCATCACGCTACTGTCAGATATCGGCTGGCTGGGGAGAGACGGCTCTGCTCTCTCCACGGCTCAGCTGAAGCTTTGCTTGGAGAGCAGCGGTCTCTAGGCAAAGCATCAGACATCGGCTGTATTAACGGTCATGTGCGATAAAGCTGTTTTCGAGTGGGACAAAGCAACAGTGGTGGGCGCAGATTATATGGGTCAGATAGATGGTCGTGAGTGCGCACGGCGCTTGAAACGGCCACTGATTTGACCCATATTTCCATGTCTGTACCCTGTTTAATGGAACCCTTAGGTTAAGGTCACATTTGTTGAGAGCTACCTGGTCATAAATCCTAAGGCCCAATGCAGATGGGAGGTCAGGAATGCTGCAACCGTCCAGTGGACAGGATATGTCACATTTGCTGGACAATTGTCTATAAAGATTACATTGGGGTATTTGTCACTGATTGACAACCACCAGCCAGTCCACACAGTGTGCAACTGGGAGGAAGCAACATGTTGCATCTGCACATGTCAGACAGATTATCACATTACTTGATTAAGGGTTGACTGGGGCAGTGGCAAAAGTGGCAACCCACGACACTGTCCACCCCAAGAGGGCCACCCAGCTTGTATCAAAACTAAATAATGGCAAACTATTCTATGGAAAATTCCTGTCATCCTTCCATGAATATTTTTGCACACAATGTTTAACAGTTTTTGTTGATAATGGCACGAAATCCAATCATAAACCAATGGATTCAATGAAAAAAATTAATTTGCCTAATACAATTCTGAAATACCAGTCATTGCAAGCAGAAAGAAGAAGGTTGCCTAGCAACGTAAGAAAATATATGTATCTGTTAAAGAGATGGGCATTTCTGTGTTGCTAAGCAATACAAAATGTTTTCTAGAAAAGCACACGGAAATTAAATACCGATCCTTGATATCTCTGCAGAAATGCATATCAAAACACTGGCTGCCTTATCTAAACACGTCATCTATGTCAATGCGTAGGGACTAGGTCATACGGATACCTACAGCATAGTTATGGGATCTGTTTGGACATTGTGTTACTATTACATAATGCTTTGGGAACAAAAAAAACATTTTGTGTGTTTAGGAACATTCTTGATCTCATCATTCTACTGATACGCAACACAACATACGGTACGTATCCTTTCTGTTAACAGAGGGGAAACATTTCTTTTTTTTGGGGGGTGGGGGTGTTAAGGATTAGACCCTTTGCCAAGGTTAAATACTGTCTGTGTGTGTAGAGATGTATACATTTTATTTTTACTGAGGTCAATTGCTCATGTGTCCAAAAGTAGGATAAAATCCTACATTTTAAAGTTAATATGAGATGAATGGAAATCTCCTCAAGGGACACATCACCAGCAGGACCTAGACAATAGACATTCCAACCCTTCCACAAAAACAAAACTAAAACTAATTCTAGATTTATGGATTTCTCTTAAACTGGAAAAAAACATCTACACAGCCAAGTGAAATGCATTGGAAAACAAAAGATGAAAAAGCAAGTACTGCTTTAGGTTTTCTATTTTCCAGGTAGACCAACTTAGGACAAATGATAATACTGCTGGTGGGGCAGTATTGTATGCAGACCTTGCAATGGCATGGTTTACCCCAACCCCTGTGATGGTCATATTTTTCTGGACACTATCTGACTATTATTGTATGCCTTAGCTATGGTTCAATACAGAGATCATTGGCACATTCAGCAATATCAATCACATGAACCTTCACTCTGATTTCCTAAACCAATATAGACATACAACTAAATGAGACTATTCATTTTTTGGCAATTACTATAATCATATTTCTAAAACCACACTAAAATACTTCCTTAAACAAAACAAAGTTAGAAATCTTATTCTATCAAAAACCCTTTGTTACAATTCAAGGGATCAACCATATGCTCCCTTCAACACTTCAAGTATACAGAACCAACAGCCCCCAGCTATTATTGAACTATAAACACACATTGACAGGTCTCCTGTCAGTCTAGGAAAGGATAACAACATACAATCTACAGACAAGAAAACAGAAGTAATTGCATTCCACAAAACATCTACAAACTCTGATCTCCATATGTTATTGCTCAGACTGAACGTCTTCCTTCTCTAGATCACGGGCAGGTCACTCCGTTCTTTAATAATCCAAAGCAATCCAAAAAACAAACATTCGGCATTACTTGTGATGTCTAGGCTTCAGAGGTTCCTGCTGCTAAAGTGAAAAAAAATTAGCAAAATGCAGAATCGTGTGTATCCGTATGCCTACCGAAGGCTGTGGTCTTGGAGAAGAGAGAGCGCAGTAGTTCTTTAAAAAGACACTTAGAAATCCCTCCACGTCGTGTTATTTGAGAGCTGCTACTGTTGCCTGCTGGATTGGGCTGGGCAAGTTCGGTTTATGTTTAAACAAGATTTGTTACAACAAAAGACCCTGAACGGATTACAACATCCACCTACTTGGCACTGCTAAATAACCTTAAGCCAATCCCTTGGTGCAGAGTAACCTATGAGGTTTAGTCACCATGTGTAAGAGACACACACACCTTAGCCGTGCTGCCAGCTAGCACAGAAGACGGTGTCAGGATTGTACAGCCAATAGTGCATAGGAAAGAAAGAAGGACAAGAATACATGGGGAATGGAATATGACTGATGGCCCATACCAGTGCAGACAACATTAACCCAGGTTTCGCCTGTAGACAATGCCACGTATCTAACACTATACCCAAATAAACACTAAAGTCATGGTCAGACTATGACACAGGATTTAGTATTTGGAATGTATACAGTAAAACATAGCAGATGTGGTTTTGCTATGCTGTGCAGTCTTTAGGGTATCAAATGTAAACCCAAAATCTATTTAGAAGATTTTGATGTTTGGCATCACGTTTTACTGAAAAAAGAACTCCAGTTAAAGAGAAATTACGCTTTTAATTTGAGGTGTTGGATCTAGAGATTTTTCCTACTGTACCGATACTAGATGCCTCAAGAATCAGATCATCCTGGCTCATCTCCCCAGTAGTTGCACAGTAAAAAAAAAAGAAGAAGCAGGACACCAATGAGCACATTATCTTAGATTTCCAATCAGAATGCTTCTGTTTATCCTGCCTACCTTCCAGCCTATCAATGGCTTGGCACTTGTGCAGCTTCTTCCTCTCTGATTCGCACATATTTAGCTCAAGAAAACTCAATACAGTAAGGCATAATGCTAAAAATACATAGTTGAGTCTTATATGTGCTTTAAATCTGGTCACAAAAACAAAAGTTTCCATTGACAATCATTGTATTTTATCGTCCTACAATAATAAAACTCACCAGCAGCTGTCAATGCAGGTGAAATGTAAAAAATGAGCGCGTGAGTAAAAGCTGTGTGATCTGGGTCAGGGGAATCCTCTATAAAAAGGTGGTCATTGTCACAGAAAAAGACAGATACCGTATTTAAATAACCACAATACACAAACATGGATCATAGCATCAAAGGTAAATATGAGACACCCAGCACTGTCAAATAAAGAGACTGTGCTCAGTCCTGTGCAAGACTTGACCTGGGGATTACAGAGGGCTCCCTATGTCAAGTGAAAATTGGAAGGTGACAGGTTAATATTCCCTGGTAGAACATAGTGAGCTCAATCTCATTTTGTTCACACAGTGTAAAGTGGCAGCATTTATCCAAAGGGTCCTCCTAGTGACCCCCTTAAGCCCTCTATACACGGTTTGATATTTACATTCGATTGAAAATTGTTCAAACAAATATCAAGAAATTATTCGTATTTCTATTACCGTATTTTTCTGACCATTTCATCCATTCATTCTGACCATTGAGTCCTGCTAGCATAAGCAATGAAGAGAGGAATAAATGAACTGCCATCTATCCCTCTCTCTGTGTCCGTGGAAACTGCAATCACTGAGCTGTGAGTGTACTGCTGCTAGTGACACCTACTGGCTGAATTGAATATTGCATTCATTTAATTCATTGCATTACCTCAATTGATGTGAAAAACGTATTAAATGTTCTTTTCTGGGTTTCTGCTCTAAAAACTGGGTGCTTCTTATAGTCCCAAAAATATGGCATGTGTATTCTGAAAAATTTTGAAATCATACATTTAATCGAATAGAAAAGGATTAGACATGCCGGAAAAATTTAGCGGTGGAGTGAAAGTCGAATGTAATCAAACATGCCATTATGAAAGCCATACGATTTTTGTTCAATGAAATCAATTTGCATGTTTGTCTTTCAACATTACTTCCAATTGAATGAAAAACTGAACAACACTACATTCGACATGCATCACACAGATTTTTTATCGTCTTGGTATATTATGGAACGCTACATTCAAATCTAAAGTGGGTCATGCAAAAGTCGAACCATGCATGGGTGGCTTTAGACTCCGCTTGTACTTTTTGACTGTAGATAGTGATTTTACCTGGTGCTATAAAGGGAAGCACATGATCTGTTCACTTTTGTTCCCAGCTTTTGACCAAAGCAACTGAACAAATAATCAAGGGAGTGATGTCAGTTCCCTCTGGGTCCCCCACATTGCTGCATTGCCAGAAAGACGGGATCTAAACTTCCAACTGCCCTACGAGTACCATTGATGTATACTTCCTGTGTTTAAACTATTTGAATCACAAAATAAGTGTCAGCAACTGCCAACCTGAAGTAAAACGTAGCCACAGCACACACCATATATACTCAAGCATAAGCCGAACCGAGTATAAGCCGAGGTACCTAATTTTATCTATAAAAACTGGAAAAACGCATTGAGTCAAGTATAACCCGAGGGTGGGAAATGCAAAGTCAGATAGTGGAGTTTTCTAAATGAGAAAAATAGGAAAAGCACTATTGCCCCTAGGAATCAAACAGGTGAATCTTAACCTCAATAAGGTTAAGAAAACACAGGTTTATTGTTATTACAGGATGGGTTTTCAAGGCACTTCTTATGATTCAAACATAAAAATACATTTCCATTTGAATAGTCTTTATTATTATTATTATTGGCACAATTTTTGAATCATAGGTGTTCTATTTGAATTCCTAATAAATGCTATCTTGTTACAATTGGCCATTAGAAACAGTAACTGCCCACCAGTTGGCAGTGTGGAGTTTGTTTACATTAGAAACCACAGAGCTCACGAAGGCTAGAGGAAGGTCTGGGACCCAGGACAAATGAGTGGACCCTAACTGGACCCCCTGACTCGAGTATAAGCAGAGGGGAACTTTTCAGACCATTTTTTGGGGCTGAAAAACTCAGCTAATACACAAGTATATACAAACAAATACACCATAGAGCCATGGTTTCCATGCACTGCACTGATGATGGCCAAGGAGCCTGAAACAGCTGTATGCAGTTTGGAATAAATGGCTCTGTACCAAAAAGGCTATATTTGCACTGTACACCAGCGGTTTCTGGATGTGCATTTGGCTGATGGGGTGAAAAGTAATAATTTGCATGGCTCTGCCCACTGTCCCAAAACGAAGGCTTCCACCTAAAGATTTGTGCTGGATTGGGCCGTGTAAATACCTTCTGTTTTAAGAAGGCTTGATTGTGATTGTACAAGTATATACGGTAATTCAAAAGCAGTGCATCGACCAATATTCACCCCCGTCTAATGGCTCAAAAAGTATTATGGCATTGTAGGGTTCAGGCATAATATAATGTCTAAGAATCCTTTCCATTTAAGCCACACTGCATTTGAACTTGGGTACAGAATATGTGAGCACTAACCTTAACCTAAAGAAAAAAAATTATTATTCACGCTTTTTACTTTCCATCGGAAGGTGATTAGCTTCATATATCTGAATTGTCAGCTCCAGCGTCATATAATATTACAGTAATGTGCAGAAAAAGCATCCAAAAGGACAAATGTACATGTACACTTTCTGCCCCGTAGCAGCCTTGAGATATCAGAGACCTTCCTAACACAGGTATTTATCGCTGACCTACTGAAAATGTGAAACGAACACTGCAGCAGCAGATTTTATTTCCATCGTACAGCACATTTGCATTATAAAAGTGATGAACTGATATCAAATAATATAGTGTTCCCTCGCCATTATGTATTTCTCCTGTTTGGAACTTTACAAGTGTTAATGTCACCTCGGGTCACCTTGGGACCATAAGCGTTGTACTGTATTTGCATTAGTTTGATCTTATTACGGACCATAAAATATTTTTTTGCAGCAATTCCATAGCCCAGTGGTTCCTTAACGGGGGTGGGGGCGCGCAAAGGTATTCCAGGGGAGGCGCTGGCCCCCTTATTCTTAACCTGTGTTTGAATAGGGAGGGGGGTTCCATAATGTATAATAATGTAATGGAGCATTGGTCATGAAACGGAGCATACCACCAACACCCCCAAAGACCTGCCATTTTGCAAATGTTTTGGGAATGTATCACAATTTGACTTGTTGGAGTTGCTATGGTCCTTACAGACTTGGCCATTTTCTGCAAGTACATAATCTTCAAGACCTGCATTGCTGCCTTCTCAATTAAAAATTTAATCATTTTATTGGTTTAATGAGAAATCAAAGGAATCAGATGGAACTGGAGGTTACAACTGGCCAATGTTTACATGACTTCTGAATGACTCGGGCATGAATATTAGAAGAATACATTTATCTCTACACAAAATTAAATATCTAAAGGTAGCCATACACTGGCAGATTCCTGCCTGGTTTTTGGTTTGATTGACCGCCGTACGTGTCACTTCGCCCGGCGGTTGTGCTGCCACAAATCGGGTGCGCCCACCTGCTCAGATTGACCAGGATCCTCCCGCATGTCCGATCGCACAGTGATCCGACATGTCTGTAAATTCTCGGCTCATCCTATCACTTTGGATGGGGACGGCAGTTCCTCAGAGGTGCAGTCGGTCCCTCATCTATCGAGGGAGAATTTGCCCGTGGGCACCTTATGACATAGTCTCAGCTACTCTGATGATAGTAAACAAGCTATCATGTAAACATTACATTCTTATTAGTATGAAATAGGAAATAGAATAGAGTGTTTAGACATTTGCATATATCGTGCACACTTCTATGCCTGTTTTGGTTAGATAAAACATGTTTTAGCATGAAAAGAGAGTAATGCAAATATTTAATTCACAATATTTTGTCAAGTTTTCTTTGCTTCTACAACAACTGCATAACTTTGCAAAACTTGCTTTTTCTTGTCCCAATAACGCAGTTCTAATATTTACGAGGCAAGGTAGACCTAAGTCATCTAAGAGCCAAACAGAATCAGGTACCAAAAACTGTATTTCCTTTCTGATGTAAACTCCCTTAAGCTAGGAACACACGGCTCGATTTAAGCATACAATCGATGTAAGATTAGATGAAGATGAGATCGAAGAACCTCGATTTTGGTATATTATCGATTGTACCGTGTGCGCTATAGTGTCATACAATCGTAGTACAATATCAATGTAGAAAACATTGATTATTGACTAAAGTCGTCGATGCCCTACAAACTGTAAGCTATCACTTCCTCGAATACAATTGTACGATGAAAATGAAAAAGTAGTATGATTATGGTACAATTCGGCGATAATTTTCCAACTAGTCCGATCACTTTTCAATCGATGTAAAGCTCTTCCTCGAACAAATATCGTCGATTGTACCATGTGTTTGGGCTATGATTTTGGTACAATCGATGTAAATTTTCATTGATTTACATCGATTGTACGCTTAAATCGAACCATGTGTTCCTAGCTTTATAGGTTATTTTTCAGTGTCTGTGTATAAATTTCTCTTGACTTAAACTGGGCATACACAGGTAGATTTCTAAACAGATTGGAGTACAATTGAGCGCCATGCACACTCATGGAGCATGATTGTGCTCTAATCTTTTAAGAAATCTAACAATGTAGGCCATTGAAGAAACTCGATTGAACAGGGCTCCATCATGTTGGAAAACCCTGTTCGATGTCCATTACTTTGGAGGAGGACCATGAGTCTCCCTCCAAAGTAACAAAGGGAGAAAGCTGCAGCTGCACAGCCTACAGACTGTGATCAGGTCCCGGCAATGGAAAGGGGTCGGGGCCTATCACTACTCTGTGTGCTGTATGAGGAGAGGGGGGACCATGCCGGCTGTGGGCTGCCTCCTCTATGCAGTTCTCAGCCCGTGTTGTGAGAGATTATCTCACAACAACGGTGTACTGGGTCCCCATCGAAAGGCAATTGATGTGCACTTTGGAGCACATTGATTCCTGTTCGATTGACCCGCGATCAATCACAGCATGGTGACGTAACCACGCTTTGATTTATTGCGGATCAATTTCACAGGAATCTACCCATGCATGCACAGCTTTACGGTCTCCAATAACTTGCACCCTTACTTCTTCATCTAGGGACCACTCTAACATATTACGAATCTTCTACTTCAGTGACAATGATCACCAGAGTGACAATATTATTAGGATGTGTCAAACCCTTGTCTACTCCACGAATACTACCCTCCTACTCCAAACTAATGTCTCACACATTTTCCCTTCATAGAGGTGTATCCTTGCATTGTGTACCCTACTCCAAGTCTGCTCTACTGATCACTTATTTCTTGGCCCCAAAACATCATGCAGCTGCACATCCACCATATAAGAGAAGTTGCAATTATTTTAGACCAGATTTTCTATTCTAAGGCTTTCCTCCAATAATATTTAGAAAAATGGTATTGTGATTGGGGGGTAAGCACATACAAACATGATTTGGGTCATCTGGTTTTGGAAATCAGCAAACAGAAGAGTATAAGTTCTATGCAGATAATCACAGTGGCAACCCTATCACTAGGTTTGGTGTCACTTGCTGCCAGAAACCCATGGTGTTACACCATAGTGGTGTATATGGCATGCTATGAGTAATATGGGTGTCAATGTTGTGCAGATAGATATCCAAGTGGTTTTTGCGGAAGATTGGAGTCTTCTTGCTGACCATCAATATCTTTAGGTCTGGTTGGAAAGTTTGATGCCACCCCTCTCCTGGGAATAAAATGATGTCATCTGGTGTGGTTTGCACTCCCCCCCCCCCCCCCCCCCCCCCCCCCCCCCACTGAGCTAGTGAGGTTACTGGATAAAGATGCCAATATAGGCCATATGCAAATTGCTATGGTAAAAGGAATTTTAAAAATGTTTTGTTTAACTCGAGTTAATAAACATGAATAATATCATATGAAAGCAAAACCTAAAATATTTATTACATAGAGAAAAAATGTCTACTGCTCTTTTCGGATTACAGATCCACCATGAAAAAAACATGGCGCTTTGCCAACTGGCATGTCGTCCACTACATATGGCAATGGGATGAGTTTTTGTTTTTTGTTTTTTGCTTTTGAAAAGGTTGTCAAACGTGTAGAAACTTTTCTGACCTTTTCTGGGAAGGACAATGTCAGCATAATCTACATATGCTCCACATTATACATTTCCTTAACCAGCAAAAAGCTCAGTACTGAGTCATAGGGCATAAAACACTGTTAGTGTCTGGGCACTTAATGAATTCCCAAACAATGTTCTACAAACAGATGTTTCAGCTGTGTGATGTAGCCTCACATAGATCTGGCAGTATAATCTTAACGAATGATGACCCTGTAGTGTCAGAAATATATACCAGGGTCTATACATACATATACACGCACGCACGCACGCACGCACGCACGCACGCACACACAAATTATATGTGCATCTGCATTGACAAAGCTCTCTTCAGATTTATTGAAACTGATTTTTTTGTGAGTGAGTGGATATTATTAGTATAATAAAGTGAATGTCCCCTTTGCCATCCCAACCCTTCCTTAATTGCCCCAACAATTAGATTCCAGAAGTATGGAAAATAAAATCCGAAGTAAGTTCTAAACTAGGAATTCTTTTAATGATCCAGGGTGCCAGTACCGGTCCAATGAGATGGGAGCTAGCATTTTAACCGGTAAGATGAAGATAAATATGGAGGTAGTATAAATATATTAGTGTAGAAAAAAGCAGGGTACAGACCTGCAGATATGGGCCAGATCGATGGCCGCTTCGAGCGCCGTGCGCACTCACGGCCATCTATCTGGCCCATATAATATGCAGCCATCTCTGTTTTCAAGCGGGGCAAATCAATCCAGCTCGAAAACAGCCATGACCATAAATACGGCCGATGTCCGATGCTTTGCATAGAGACCGCAGGTCTTCAGGCAAAGCTTCAGCTGAGCTAGGGAGAGCAGAGCTGTCTCCTCAGCCCCGCTGATATCTGACAGCAGCATGATGACATTATCACGCTGCTGCACGGTACAACGGACGGCTCAAATATCGAGCCGTCTGTACCCTGCTTAAAGTGGTCTCTATGTAAAGCATCGGACATAGGCTGTATTTACGGTCATGTCCGATATGGCGGTTTTAGAGTGGGATTGATTGGTCCCGCTTGAAAACAGTGATGGCCGCATATTACATGGGCCAGATAGATGGCCGTGAGCAGGTCTGCAGCATATCTGCAGATCTGTACCCTGCTTAACACTGATGCAGAAAGTGGCGGAAAGAGGGACACCCACACGTGGTTCCTCCAATGATGGACAATTGGTGACATATACATATTTTTATATGAGGCCAGGGAGAAGTTGGATTTGCTAAATGACACATTTGGTACATAAACATAATAATCACATAGCACAGTTATCATAACGCTTTCCCTTTAATTAAGGCAGACAATATTGCACAGTGACATGGATAGGACTTGTTCCTACACACGTAGTAAGAAAAGAGGAATGCTATCATCATAAGATTTTCTAAAAGTGCATTGTCAGGTCAGTTATAAAACAAGCACAAGCCTGAATGATTTACACACTGTGCTAAAATCAGACGTAATTGGTGGGTTTTATCTTGGTGTTGTGGCAACCCTAGGCCTAGTGTTACTTCACATCACAACTAATAAGAGGGGCCAGCCTTAAAAGACAACAAAAGTGACTTCTATTTAAAATAAATCAAATGGCTGACTTTACCTAGTTATATGTAAGGATGTATCAAGAGGCATGTGCAGGCCAATGGGCAATTTCCCAGGTAGACCCAGTGATCTCCGGGACAGAACTGGTAAGTACTTTATTGTTATGGGACATAATTTTTGGCTCTGCCATCATAGATCACTGGAGCAGAGGAACAATTTTTAAGGACAAAAAAGAAGCTATTGTCAAACAAAAATGACACGATAGGGACTAAAAATGACATTTTATAAATTTACTGTACGTTCATTTTGAACAACACTGATGCCATTAACTAACATGATAACATCTAACATAAGCTAAATAAACTACAGTTACCCTTTGAATCTGAAGTGACCTAAAATAGTTCATATAACAATCAAATTATTTAGTTTGAAAGTATATTTATACTATTATCCCCATCTGCAATGTAAATGGATCCCTCTCTGGAAGAGCCCTGAACGCTTTTATTCTATGCAGACAGAACACGGAGATATTTTTTTGGCTGTGTCTGCTATAGGCCCCAAAGTAGACCCAGGTACTTTAAAGTGGATCAATCACCTCTTTATCTGCTCTCTAGTATCAGCACCAGACGTGCATTTCAAAGGTTTAAAAAATAAATACATGCTTACCTGGGTGAAAGCAATCAAAATCCGGCATTGCTCCATCCCTCCAGTGACATTGCGCAGAGGGGGGCTGCAGATGCAAGGGGACTTGGGAAAGTAGACATCAGCAGTGACGTCCACCTTCCCAAGTCTCATTTCGCCTACTCTGGTGGTGGTTGAGGGGCGAAGCATTGCTGGCTGTTGATCCGAATTGGTAGAGGGAGTGAGGCTAGGAAAGTATAGCTACTCCATGTTACACCCTGTATGACTGGACACTGCGCAAGAGTGGGGGTAAGGCAAGTATGTTTGTTTGTATGTTTTTTATGTTTAGGGATTGGTTTGCCACTATGAAGACTACATAAGGGTAAAGCCCCCCCATAGATCGGTAGCTCCAGGTGGGTAGCTTCGATCTGTGGCCGAATTTTGGTCGGCCACTGCTGCCCACCTGGAGCGACCGATCCTGTTTGCTCCAAAGAAAGGACATGTCTATTTTTTATGGTCAATTGCATTACTAGCGTAAGTATATGGGTGCGCACCAATTCTCAGAATGACCAGCCATCCGTGATGTCATGCGCTGTCTATGGGGGGGGGGGGGGGGGGGGGGGGGGGCTTAAGTAATGTGTATATGTTTTTTTTTACAGTTCCAAACAGTTTTAACACCTGAGCCAGGTGCTTTCACTTGGTTCAATAGCTCAAAGTTTATTTTCTACACTGAAGGACCAAAGTCTGGAACAAAGCAGTATATTATATGTTCTATTTGCTTTTTTACTTTGTTATGGAACTTTATGAGACCTTATGGTGTTATAAAGACTGCCAAACTGGATTTAGCTTAGAGCATCAGCAAGTCTAAAGCTAGCCATACACGTTCGGATTCCATGGCCGCTCGATCACCTATCCGATCGATTCCAGCGATTCTGCCGGGAATCGCAGGTGTGATCAATCGGCCAATTAAGAGTATCCGATCGCTGCATACCACCTTGTCCAACGGATTCCGGGACGATTCCGTGTCCGATTGTCCACCTCACAAATGGCAACTCCCCCTGATCTGTGCAGAATCGGATCAGAAAGACCAACATGTTGGTTCTCTGTCGGATCCGATTCTGAGCCCCTGATCAATCGGACGTGATCGATCGGACAAGGTGGGCTGCACACGATTCCGGCACGATCGTTTCGCGTGCACGCGCCAGGAATCGATCGGCCCGGAATCCGGCCGGAATCCGACCCGTGTATGGGGGCCTTAAATCTAGCACAGATATTATGACATACTGTGGTATCCACCAGCTGGAAGGTCAACATGCTACAGTTTTACATGGGCAATTTGTTTCCTCCAAAGACACTGGTTACCCAGGATTTTCTGGTCTATGGAAATAACTGAGACCTATAGAAAGTCTTCCATTTACAACAACCAATCTAAATCCACCAAAACAAAAAGTCAGACAAATTCTACATGTAGTGTGAATAGTTGCTAAAGGTTTAGTATTCGACCACATAAAATCGGCAAATACATGACACAAGATAAACGTTTGCAGGTAGAAGACATTCTTTTCACATCACAAAGTTACCAATAACATTTATTACATTATTATGTTATTTACAAACTATTGTATACCAGTTAATGGAATGTGATCCAGTTTTTTTTAGTAGACAAAGCACCTCCTTCACTAATAAATCAGGCAATATAATTGGTATTTACATTTTGACTTAAAGCAGAACTCTAGGTAAGGATAAAACATTAAATTAAACAGTATTTAATAAAAGTGAACTAAAACGTTGAAACTAAAGGATACTTACCTTGCCTAAAACACATATCACATATAACAAAAGTAATAAAAGTTTCAGCTCTAAAGCATTCTTCATATATGATATACTGTGTCTAACCATATTAGGAGGTTAATGTGCACTTAGGGTGTGTTTTGGTGCGTTTTAGGTGCATTTCAATGCATTCAATAG
>CM070033.1:140078411-140090344 GCA_036250615.1 Ptychadena robeensis
TCAGCACAAGGACCTGTGAATTTCTTGTGTGAACAATGCATTATAAGAGCACTGAAACTGCTTTAGTGAATAACAGAGGAATACCATTTGTGGGACGGTGACAACTGTTACTCCTGAGAAGTGAAACATCATTGTTTACCTAGGAAATCTACTAAGAGCATAGTATGACAAAGCACGAACCCCTGCTGACTGCTGAACTCACAGCAGCCCCATCCCCAGTGTTAATCTGCTCCATTGTGCAAGCTTAGTGGATATAATTAGCTTCACAAAGCAGACCAACTGTACCTGAGAGGCCATACAATGCTTAACTGTTCAACAAATCATTCATGGCCCAATGTCATAACACAAGCTTTGGTTCTCGCAAATAAAAGGCCTTCTAAAGGGTAAATCTGAAAACTCTAAACATACCGAATACAAATAATAAATACTTTTACAAACTAGTAAAAATTAACTCAGGGTGACCGAGGACAGTGACAGAGGAAATTTCAAAAGGTCCCTATAGATCAGTGATGGCGAACTTATGGCACACGTGCCAGAGGTGGCACTCGGAGTCCTCTCTAAGGGCATGCGAGCTGTCAGTCAGCACAGAGGAAAGAACTGCAGCCTATTGGCTCTCAATGCTCTCAGTTCTCTTCCCCCTCTCTTCTGATTGCACACAGTGCCCCATACCCTCCCCTATAACATATTATAAGAAAGTAGTTGTGTGTTTGCATGTTTCATGTGTGTATATAATTTGTGTGTGTAATTAAAGGTTTATTTTGCCAAGATAAATAAGTGGGGTTTGGGTTTCAGTATGGGTCTCTAGAAGATTCGCCATCATTGCTATAGGTCTTACAGCAAAAGATTAGAAAATCAGAGCTCCAGAATAAATCAAAACACATACATGGTAGTTTCAATTGTCATAATATCCCCCACTTAACACTGCATTATCAGTTCATACCCCACTTCATTTACACTTAGCCTAAATCTCCATTGTATCTTGCTGAAAATGCAGTAAAAAAGCACTGGTCACAACTTTGGCGTGCCCCAGTTTACTTAAAATGGGCGCCTGGCCACTTGTGGTGTGTAACGTTGTGTTGCCTCTATTAGAAAGCGGATCTCAAAGTTTTAGAAGACACAACATGGCACACAGAAATGCACCAATGAAAAAGAATTGGGATCAGATTTGCTTAAGATCTCCTTTTGTTTTACCAAAACCATGTAATGTGAGGGACTTTCTAAACAATCGCAGAGGACCCTATACTACATAGTTGTTGCTAGATCTAAAGGATATCTGACAGAGATCTAAAGGCGAATGGCCAGCTTTAGACTGGGTGCACATGGACTGGTTTTCACTTCCAATAGAGACTTCCAAATGATCGACCACAGAAAAAGTAGCAGCTTACTGGCTCTTACACACGTGGCCTAATGCTGATACTGTACATCCATGATGCCCAATAGGTGACTCGGGTGTAGTGTGTCCTTGTACAGGGCTTATTACTTGCTGCGTATTATGCCATCTTTTAACCCATGGGCAATACACAGACAATACATGTCCAATGGGCGCATAATTTCAACAACAGGCATGTATTTTGGAATTAGGTAAAAAGGGAAGAATTCCAGGACAGCAACAGGGGTAAAGTAAAAATGAATACCAACTTTTTATTGTGGATGGTTTGGTGCTGAAGGGTTTCCTTCAATTGCTGGAGCTGGTAAAACATGGCCCTCCAAAACAGAAATTGAGGTAAACTCAGAATAAAGGCCCAGATAAAAGAAAAACCTGCCAGGAATTCTAACATAACATTCAAAAATTTATATTTAAAAATGTCACTTTTATGATTCACTTTTATGTCCAAACCAGGTGTTATCTGCTCTGGTATATCATGTGCATGATGAGGGACTTCTATAAATTGGAAATATTCGGGTAAAGGCCCTCATACATTCTTCAATTTCTCTCCATTCGATGTCAGATTCGATCATAATTTATAATCGACGTGGGTTAGATCGATCGAAGTACAATTGAACTACCTCCCACATAGAGAAACTACTATTAGATGTTGGGTTGATTGATCGAAAGCAGAATTGAAGGAAGTCGATCGGTAACACATCAAAATGTCTGCCACCAGATGTATAAGTATGCTTATTATTTACATTAAATCAAAATCGGTCGGGCACAACAAATTAAAGCTGGCCATACATGTAGAGATTTAGAGGGAATCGATACTCGATTAGATTGAAGAGTTCAATATTTGTATTGAAAATCGATTTGTTGAACCTTGATCTCTTTATAAATGTACAACACAATGAGTAATCAATCGATCTCTGTTAAACATCAAATTGCTGATGCGGAAGTGCTGTAGTGGTAGGCATGCTTTAAATACTTCCTCGATCGGTTGTTAAAATTCATGCCTTGATTACACTGCATTTTATTAAAATTGTCCGATGCAGTTCAGATTGAGAGTCACTCCGATATTGATTAAATTTATCTTGTTAAAACTAATGACAAATATTCAATCGAGGTCCAATTGGGTAGAAAATCAATCACTTTTTGTCGATCTTAAAAAAAATCTATTTTTGATTGATTGACTTGAGGTTGAGGTCGATCGGACCGGAAAATCGAAACGTGTATTGGAGCCTTTAGTTGCTGCCATTGCATTTAGCTGCCAATTTGTATCTGGCCAAATCACATTCAGCTGTTGTATCAGATAACAGCTTATATGGCTCATTTAAGTCAAATTAGCATATCAATGCATCATTGGATAAGTAACCTCAACAAATCAACTGTAAGAGGTCACATGCCTGCGTCAAAGCACTATCTTCTATGTGATCTCCTGAGAGCTCCAACCAGCATGAAAACAGAAAAGAGGGATAAAATAAGATAAAAAGCTCAAATCACCAAGATAGAAGGATTTTACCCCATTAGGTGTTTTACCTTAGAATACTTAACTCCTTAAATGGTCAATTCTCAAAGAAAACACTGTTAGGTGGTAATTGATCATTTTCATGGTCTTTATCCATTTTGGCCAAAGTAACGAGGGTCCTTGAGGCCAGCTCTTGATGATGACCCTATTTATTTGCTCTAACACTCTTTTATGGCCCACAACCAAAGTCGTTGTAAAGTCTTGGTCACAGTTTACGAAGGGCTAAAGACTCACCCCCATAGTACTTGTGGTACTTTATAGTGCTTGTGGGACTGGACACTCAGGTTTCTAATGGTGGGAGGACATGGAGAGTGATGATTCCCATACCCAGATGTACCAGTCATTTCAAGTTGCTAAGAAAAGTCAACAGATAAGGGCAAGTAGAGATGACTTATTTTTTGGCATTAATTACCGACTTTAACCTCCCTGGCAGTACCATTGGTTCCACTTTCCAAAAGTGGTATAAATACAAAGTGTTAACCATGTGATCGCTTTGAATTTCCAGCTCGCTTTGGGTGTCTGTACAGGACCCAGGATGCCTCCTCCTGTATAAACATACAGATGAGGGCACCTACCCCACCTCTTTGGCATCATCACTGACGTCAGTTAAGTGGCTCAATGACGAGCCAGCAGGACGCCTACACAGAGGGACGATGTGGGTTCACCTGGAGAAGCTACCCCAAGTGTGTAGTTATCAGGGTTATCAAAACTGTTTAACGAAAATTTACCTTAACTATACTCAGGAATACCTCCAGAGGGTTAAAGAAGAGTAAACTGAAAAGGTGAGACACTCTTCTAATTCAATACACAATATATCTTTGCATATTTAAAAAGAGAAGTACCCGTGAAGGTTATGGTGAGAAGGGATGAAAGGAATCAAAAAGCCCTCAACTCGAGCAGTGCATAGCACAATCAAGCCTTCTTAAAACAGAAGGTATTTACACAGCCCAATCCAGCACAAATCCCAAAACTTTAGGTGGAAGCCTGCATTTTGGGACAGTGGGCGGAGCCATGCAAATTATTCCTTTTCGCCCCATCAGCCAAATGCACATCCAGAAACCGCTGGTGTACAGTGCAAATATAGCCTTTTTGGTACAGAGCCATTTATTCCAAACTGCATACAGCTGTTTCAGGCTCCTTGGCCATCATCAGTGCAGTGCATGGAAACCATGGCTCTATGGTGTGGGGCTTTGCATGGCTCCGCCCACTGTCCCAAAACGCAGGCTTCCACCTAAAGTTTTGGGATTTGTGCTGGATTGGGCCTTGTAAATACCTTCTGTTTTAAGAAGGCTTGATTGTCATATTTAAAAAGAAAATATGTTCAAGACAATTGCCCTTGCAAATGAATGCAAAACAAAAAATTTTACTAGGAGAATAGACTTGGGTAGGGGTCAGCAACATTTACTATAGAAAGAACCATTTTGCCCCAATCCTACCCTCAGTGCTGCTGGCTAGGTTACCGGCATCTTGAGGTGTCCAGTGGCTTTGGTCTGATCTCTCTGGCCCCTTTCTTCTGGCTGCGCCTCCTCCACAAGCATCTGTGTACTGGAGTGAAGGTAGAAGCAGGTCTCTCCCCTGCGGCAGCCTGTCAGCTGCAGTGTCAGGCAGTAGGAAGGGGAACAAGGAGCCACAACTGCTTCCGCAGCCAGCCATCATTGCTCTTGACATGCTCTTTTCCTTCACGCATGCTCTTACTCTTACAGCGTGTATGTACTTGAGGGAGGAGGTTTGTTGGTGGCCAAGGAGCCACAACAAAGATGCTAAAAGCCACAGGTTGAAGACCCCTGATAAGTGCTTTCGCTACAGAGTTTTGCTATGTCTGGCCATATTTTGCTATGGCGTGGCCGATTTTGCCGCCAACCGATTTACGTGCTTGAGGCCGTTCCCAAAATTGGCCGCGGATCACGGGTGCCCACATGGGGCGACAAGCTCGGTCGGCCAGAGAACAGACATGTCCATAAATCTCTGGCCGATGCTATTAGTTTGAATAAGGACCGGCGTCCCCCTCCAAACTAATGGCCGGGACACAAAGGGTGCCCGCCGATACTCTGAGCAATGGAGTGCAACGTGATGACGTCATCATGCTGCACTGCACGCTCGTCTGTGTGTGGCGCCTTAAGATGCCCACCAAGTAAAGGTGAATTAGTCTATAAGGAAGACCACAAACTTGGCTGTAGTCATTTGTCATCTGCATTTTATGGGGAGCATATCTTTCACAGTACAGGTTCTCTTTAGTCTAATGTCTGGATGAGTCTAGTCTAAATATTTACAAGCTACGAAACACATTTTTTCAAAATTTTTGAAATAGTTAAAAAAAAAAAAAAGACAGCAGCATATTTGTACTTTTTTGGAGTCCTCACTAAATACTCTGAAGCTACAAATTCTGGCTGTGATATGAACAAAACTCCCACAGACCTATCATGCGTCTCTTTGATCTGACAAGTCAAATGATGTGTGCTCAAGAAGGTGAAATTTAGCAGACATTCAGTGTAAATACATACTTACCATTTCAAGCATGATGCCCAGTTTTATGTATGCCGTATTTTTCAATATAACACATTCCTATTTCATTAAATGGTATTTCCCGGACCTTCTTCAACAATGGAAAAAAAAATGTATAATACAATAGCATGGCTTATATTTCTATCACTTTGAAAATTGTATTCAATTTTTAAAATGTAATATGGCTTAATATGCTTATATGTGAAACCTAAACAAAAGAGGTCAATGTATAATATGGACTTTATTTTGATTGTAACTTAGTACAGCCAATAATTGGTGAATTACATTTACACCACAAGGGGGGAGTGCATACAAGCAATGTTCTAAGAGAATAGCACATTGTGTCAAGTCGCCTTCTGTTTACACAGCAGCCTTACAAGGAAATGACTAATCCATTCTACCAGCAATGTGTCTGAAAGCTGCCCATCAAGAATATCATGAGTCTTAAATTATGTATAGTATACAATTATCATACTGAAAAACAAAAAAAGAAAAGTTAGTTAAACATACCTTCATGGGGTGTAACACATTTTCCTATTATAAATCCTTCTTCCAGCTAAGTAATCAGGCAAAACGTTCTGCCTTGATGATCCTCTTATCTCACGGTCTACCAGTCACTCTGCACTGGTAGTCTACCAGAAACAAAGCACCTACAGTGCTCCTGGAAGTCAGAGACCATGGGATCTATGCTGCCTAGGCTTTCGGTCACATAGGCAACCTAAAAAGCTGATTATTTTTGTCAACATTTATTGCATGGATAATTAGAAACAGTGGTCTGAGCACAAGATTGCCTTGAAAAATGCAGGCCATTGTGGGTTAAAACAGATAGTTGGGATATTACAAAATTTCAGATCCAGTTAAACCAACTTTTGGGTTTGAACTTCACGCTCGGCACACAATGTGGCCCATCTTGTTAATCAAACTTAGTTCATGATGTAGAGGCAGAGATGAATACATGAATGGATGAAAAACATCCCATGACTGTAGAAGGGTCAGTCATGTGACTTTTCATAGTCACATGATTCTTTCCATTGTGGAGCACAAGCAGGACCATGGTCCAACCATACCATTGCTTTATAAATAGGCCTCCTTATGTTTTTATTGTCTTATATCCCATCTTTTAAGTTCCGGAATTACATTTAAAATTGTGTTCACTTTAATGTCACACCATTGCATCCTTTTAAAATTGCTTGTATAGGTAATCACAGCCAAAAGATGCATTTATCAAGGTAGCCAACTGATCACTCAGACATAAGGCACATATCTTTAGGATTTCGCATATAATACTTGTATGTATACACAAGTTTCAGACTTTTATTAACAATGACTTAAGGTGTATGTAGGTGTATTTTTCCGTTCAATCAATGAAGAATAAGCAATTTTTTGGTTGATTGAACAAAAATCTAGAATGGCCAATTTATTCGATAGATACATTTTGGCTGACCTCGAACAAAAAAATCGTTCAAAAGGTCATTGAACATGTTGGTAAATTTGTTATCTGTCGGGATGGACGAACAAAAAAAATCTAATGTTACATTCGATAAATGAAAGAACAATTTTCGACAACGACATCAAACAAAAATCTAATTGGCAGTTGATTGAAGAAAAAATCTACACATGTAAACGCAACTTTACGGAGATGATTGGTTCCAATTTGAGTCATTTTAAATACTTTTTTATCCTCCTTTACTCTAGGGACAGTGTAGGAATGCATGACACTTGACCATCCTTTCATACATTGGCATTTTCATGTTGGCTGTCATCGGATGACCCATTGAAAGCACCCTTTACAAGAAGTTCCAGCAATGGTAACACTCTGTAAACTGTTTATTATGGGTATAAACAGAGAAAGGAATTTCTAGGATGTCCATTTCCCTAATTGATGCAATTGTCGTTTCACATGAAGGTGTCACCACAACTACCAAATGGTACACTAAAAGCTCAAGTGTACTGGACTAAATATTCATGAATCAGAATCTGGAAATATTAATTGTCCAAACTCTAAATAATGAATCACAGTATAAACATTTTATGCATATCTGACTACATTTTCGAGGACAACCAAAGCAAACCAGTTTGAAGTGACGTCATGTCCACTTCAAGGGTTGTAACCTGGCCAGTAAACATGGGGCTGGATTCCATTGTTATTAATAAGACTAGGGCGCTAAAATAAACACTCACTTACAATATAAATGGTCCTAAATCTTTCATACAAAATACTTAAAGGAACTCAGAAGTTCAGAAGAGAGTACAAGAGCAACCATTGCTGAATGATCTTTTGAAAAATACTAGTTCCAGGCTGTAATACTAAAGCTAGCCATACACGAGTCGATAGTACTACCACACAATGTAATAGTTTTGTTCATGATTGATTTACGATTGTACTATGGAGTGCTCTATAATACGACAGTAAATCGATACCCAAAAAACCTGCACCTAAAAACCGATCAATTGCAATAAATTTTGGTTGATCGTGCCAGGTGGGCAGGAATCGATTTTCAATTGACCGACTTAACGCGGACCTACCACCACATATCTATATTTTCATGAATGGCACTAGAAGTGCCGATAATAGGGAGGATAGCAATAAAAAAACAAACAAAAAAAATTACCTGTAATGAGCAATTCAAGAAGATAATCTCGCAGCCCTCCCTTACTTCCGGGTTCTAGTCTCTGCAAGACAACACGTCACAAGAGCACTTTGTTTTCTTGGTGAACTTGTGTTCATGTAATTATATTGAGGCAAATTGCCATAGAAGATCATTGAACTGGGGGTGCAATATCGCAGGTGGCCACTGGGGGGCATTCAATGATCTTCTATGTGAACAGGGAACCAACATGTTGGTAAATACCTGTTCGATTGCCATTATTTTGGATTGAGACCAGGGTCCCTATCTAAATAATCGAAGGGGAATCGATTGTGTAATGTGGTGTGCATCATGATCATTCGTCTTTCAACCGGTAACGGTCCGTGAATGTGGGGCATTACAGTGCACAACAGAGACAGTCTATTAGATCCCTGCCGCAGGTTTGCCTGTGATCTGATAGATCTTAAGCTGGCCATACACCTTGAGATGTCTCTGTCAGATATCCTATAGATCTACCAACAACTGCGTAGTATAGGATCCTCTGTGATTGAACACAGGAGGACTTGATGATTTAGAAAGTGCCTCATATTACATGGTTTTGGTAAAACAAAAGGAGATCTAAAGGAAATCTGACAGAGAAATCTAAAAGGTGTATGGGGGTCCTTACTTGTGTTTCTGAACTTGTGAACTACAAATACATTCAAAATATTGACACAAAATATTTGACCCCAGGTCAAAGCAAATAAATATATGTTACCTCAAGTTAAAGATGATCTATTCGTTTTCAAATAATATATTGTACTTTTTTCTATTTCTTTAGACAAAAAAGGAGTGTGAAGCCTTGACATTCTGTCTTGCAGGGTTCAGACAAAATGAAAACAGGCGATAGAGGTGCAGATACGCCGCCTCTGCCTTCCCAAGGTTATCGGCATCCGGATGGAGCAGGAATGCACGCTATTTATTAGTGTTAGGCATTTAAGGAGAAGTCTGTGTTTAAACTACACACAAAGGCTACTCAATGGGAAAATACTAAAGCTCTGACAGCAGTATTAATATTGGGCTTTGGCCATATCATTATCTAAATGATGGAAAGCAGAAATATTGAAGGTGCCTGCATAGTAAGAATGAATCAACATAGCAAAGTTAGTTCATTTGTAGCACTGCACTAAATACAAGATAGAACTGGTACCCACTCATATATTATATATCAACATATTGTAATATACATGAAGAAACATATGAATTGTAAAATAAATTACACATGATCTGTTACTAGATTGCTGCCCATTTGCCCCTCGTGGCCGATTTTGAACTGCAACCACAGACCAGACACACAAATATTTTTTTTTTGGAAGTTATTATTTAAACTTAGGCAGGGAACACATGTGCAGATATGGGCCAGATCGATGGCTCTGCATGAAAACAGGGATATTGGACAAGACCGTAAACCAGTGCTGTGTCTCCAGCTCCTCCGATATCGGGCAGCAGTGGGATGACATCATCATGCTGCTGCAGGGAACCTCGAACGGCTCCTATATCGAGCCGTGTGTTCTCTACCCTCCAGAAATATTGCAGATTAGAACTACATAAAGTGTCTGCAATCATTTTCTGTTTCAGGAGTTTCCCTCTCTATTTTCATGTCATTATGCAATCAACTTGTTAAGCCCCCCATACACGCTTAGATTTCCTCCTGATTTTTCGACCGAATGCTGTCCGAAAAATCGGGTGTAAATCTAAAGCTTTAAGGGCCGAAATTTGCCAACAAATCAATCTAAATACTTTGGATGGGTCCCTGTCCAAAGTACGGGTATGTGTTCCGGACCCATCAGGCCCCTGTGGATTCCTTTTGTGGGGATCCGAGAGAGTCGAGAACACAGAATCTATCGGCTCTGCCTCCGAATTTGTTGAGCAGGGGTGCACTTATTTCATGTTCTTTAAACTTCTAGCACTAGCATTCATTGCATAATGCAATTGCAAATGCGCCAGTGAAAGGGGAGACAACCATTTAAAGAGTGGTTTTGGGACAAGGTGATGTTCACACCAAGGCGTTTAATACTCAAAAAACACCTGAAAGCGTTTTCAGAGCTTTTCTATTGAAGAGTTAGTAGTTATAGTATATAACCACAAACTCTTTCACTATAACCACTCTGCCACCACAATAACCATTCTATACTTAGTGGTTCTGTTAACTTCCCACTGAATGATAAATTGACACACATTACTTCCTGTATGTCTGCCCCAGCAGGGTCCATTCATGTAATATTAATAATTATGTGTTATTCTAATTATGACAATTATTTTATAGTTACAGTTGGTGAATCTTCTGCTTAATGACAATGATGGAATGACTGTGTTTTGTGCATGATAAGACGCACTCCTTTATATAAAGTGTATACTGGAACTAAGTGAGTGTTTCTCCTCTCTTCTGATCACTTGCTGCATGATTCTCAAACTTTCCTTGCAGGGCCCCACTTTTCTGTTTAGGAACATTATCGAACAAATGGGGGGGGGGGCTTGCACTTATTGGATGGGCTGGTATCAGCGCATTTGAGCATATAAGTTTATCCCTACCCTTACAATAATACAGATATAAACTTGGACAGCGTTGGTTAGAAAAGGCCTTGAATGCTAATACAAATCTGCGGATATTAATGTATTTCCTTCCTTAGTGACATTTTAGCAGATAGGGTGAAATTCAGGTCCAGGCTTCCCAGTATATATCAATGCACCTAATATATTGGTTTTACAAAACGAAAAAATATATATCCATGGTATCCAAATGTACTGGGATTACCCCTGCACAACAAGCTTTATAAGAAAACTTCTCTATAATAATGCTGTAAAGTCACCTACACACATTAATAGAAGAACAAGTATTTGCATCTTCATAATCCAGGACCTGGCTATAATTTGCATACGGCTCACTAAGCAGGAGACTTACTGGGCGGTATAACTATCCCAGGCACTGTTCTTAATTATAAAGGCATACATACAACATCATGTGTATATGCCACAACAATATACAAATGACTAATTATAACCAGATATAAAAGTACCTTATACTTTGTTTAGAAAGCCAAAATCATACTCCATTATATCATCATTCTATCATATTACACATATGCCTATCCTATTGATTTATAGCTTATTATTCCTAGAACTAATGCACACAGAAAATGAGAAGGTGGCTTGGTTATCGCTTCCTCACAACTCCAACTGCCAAGATCAGTGTCCCCCCCCCCTCTCCCACCACTGTAGACAATGACTAGAGAAAAGACAAACTTGATTAGTGAATTATGGCAGTTCATAGCCTATGGCCAAGCTCTTGGCAAACCACGCCACAAGCTCCCGATTTCAAAACAATAGTTGTGTCCTTCTTCGGAGTTGTTTCATAAGATTAAACTACAGCTGCAATTTCACATTCTGCCACTAGATGTCGTCATGACAATGCACATTGCTTTTGCAATAAATCACATTACAAATGTCAATATGATGGACAGGAGATCTCAAATGTTCGATAATTTACTTTGAATATTCGAAGGAATGTCGCAAATTTAAATGATTAAGATGAAGTATGCATTTTATTACAGCACATCACAGTGATGACCAAGTGTAGGAAATGCATTTTTCATGTCATTGGATTGTGGAAATGTTTAACAGAATTGCTATTTTTTGCTTTGCGCTGACTATCTTATCAGGAGGAAGCTGTCCTCCCAAAAAGAAAAGCATTATATATAACAGGAAACCCGCTAGTCTGAATGTCACTTTGAAGAGCACACAATATATATTTAAGGGACCCCATACACCTTTAGATTTCTCTGTCAGATTTCCTTTAGATCTGTTTTACCAAAACCATGTAATATGAGGGACTTTCTAAATATTAAAATCTACCTGTGTTCAATCGCAGAGGACCTGGCACTACATAGTTGTTGGTAGATCTAAA
>CM070033.1:140098188-140108255 GCA_036250615.1 Ptychadena robeensis
GGATTGGAGGAGTAGAGGTGAGGAAAGAGTTACAGGAGGATGGGATTGGAGGAGGGGGGGAGGAGGGGGGGTAGTGCGGTTGACATAAATATCTATTCGGATGTCTTTAATTAATTTACTACCCAGTACACTTGATCCCCATTTAAGAAAAATACCAAAATGTCAGGCCACTGTTGATCTATTTCTTGTATGATTCGGATTTTTCCTGGGTGATCGCTCAAGGTGGGCAGGCATCATTTCCAGAACAATCGTTCCTTGAGGTCGATCATTCAGGAATTAAATAAAAATCGCAACATGTATGGCCAGCTTTATGGTGGTTAGTGCACAACTTTTTCCATTTATAATTTCGTTAGGGTGGCACAGCTTAGCATAGGAAAGAGTAGATGTACACTTATACATCTACTTATACATCTACTATCTAATATAGAATTTAGAGTTTTAGAATTAAAAATATTCATAATGCAATTGTATCTGGCAATTATACTTAATTAGAAATGTCTAGCCCCAAAATTTGTATGCCCATATTGCAGGCTTCCATTTACACCAATAACACTTTCAGTGGCATGCAAGCAGTTTATCACTGAAACCCCTGGTGTCATCAGTGGGGATCTTCACAGACCACATAAATGGAGAGCCAGCAGCCACACAAAGTGGGTTTGAACACATGGAGTTTTGTAAAATCATTACAACCTATAAGTAAAATTAAAAGCGCATCTAAACTCATTGTACGTACTTTGTGTCCCTCGCCGACACATTCCCTAATATTGGGAGCGTCTATAAAAAAGAAAAACCCTAACCTGTATGGAGTTATTCCAGCTTCTCCCGTCACCCTTCCTCTCTGCACTCTGCAAATTTTGTGCGGCTGTAATTGCAAAGTCTGGACATCTTAAACTGCAGGTCATCATGTCTTTATTACTTTTCATTTTTCCCCATTGACAGACATCTAGTGCCCCTTGTGGCCATACTTATGACTGCAGCTATTAACCCCTGGAAGACTGGAAGCTACACATAAATCAACATGGCACCTTCCAGAGATGAGAGCAGAGCAAGTAAGTAAATTTATTTTAGGAGTTTGGATTGGCTTTGAGCCACTTTTCAGGAGCGCTTTAAAAGCCTTGGCCACCCCTACCTAAGCAATGTTACATTTAACACAGTACTTACGATGGGGACACAATAGTCTGATTTCCCTAAGCTGTGGCCTGTTATAAGTTCAAAGTACCTTTTAAGAAAATATTGTCTTAGCTGCACGGATTTGATCGCTAGATAGGATTCCTTTCCCCCCAGATTGTTCTTGGAAATGATTCCAGCTATCATAAAGAGTAGTTTACACAAAGCACAACACAACTGAGCTTATCTTGAATTTTAAAAAGATAAACGGCACTTTCCCTGACACCTGCATAAACATACAGCAGTTAAAATCCAGATCTGCATGTACACAAGGATTTCTGAACCACAGGAGTCTAAAATCAAGCTTTTATCTTGTACAGAATACTTTCTTAATGATGATCAGTGCAAAAGTTAAAATTTTTTAAATGAATCTTAACTGCAATGCCAACTTTCAACATTTATATTAACGGTCCTGAGGCCAGCCTAAAAAAATAGAAAAGGCGAAAGCAGGGTACAGACATGGAGATATGGGTCAAATCGATGGACGTTTTTAATCGCTAATCGGAGAGCAGAGCTGTCTCCCTAGCCCCGCCGATATCTGACGTCATCACGCTGCTGCAGGGTACATCGTACGTCTCGAATATCGAGCCTAATGTACCCTGCTTAACCCCACGGTTCTCAATCGCTGGCTAGCACAACTATTTTACTAAACTCACCGCGTTCACTGAAAGCATCAGAGCTGCTGCTTATAGTGATGGCCGAAAAGTTCGCCCGGCGGGCAGTTCGCGGCGAACATAGCATATTCGCAGTTCGCAATGCCGGCGAACATTATGGGTGTTCGACCCGCCCCCTAAACCTTAACATGGAGACAAAGTGCGACCCCTCACCCTATAGTCAGGTGGGACAGTACAGCCAATAACACTTCCTTTTGCTCCTGGAGGACACCCCCACCCTTATAAAAGAAGCAGCCCGGCGGCCATTTTACATTTACCCTGTGTCTCTAGTACTAGATAGATAGGGAGAGCTGCTGCTGATTGAGGGATGGCTGAGCTACTTTGCTATTACACTCCATCCAGTGATCTGTAGCTATAGCTAAGGTGTTCTGTTACATGTAGTTCATTATTACTGCGCCACAAAAGTCCATGTCTGGGGGTGAGGTATGCTGTATTATGCATTACAGAGGTATCTGACTAAATGTGATGCGCTGCAGAAGGTACTGTCCGGTAACTTTTGGCAAAATCTGTAATCTAGATGTGATTTCTGCCATTACACCTGAAGAAAACAGCATTTTTAAAAATCCATATTTTGCAAGAGAAGTTTAGCCATTGATCCCCTCTGGCATGACACTGTCCAGGTGATCGCACACTTTTGACTTTATTGGTATTTTGGCTGCAAATATGACCTGAAGGTCTAATAAGTTCACCCTCCATTAAAGTAAATGGAAGTTCGCCATTCGCATGTTCGCAGCGGGTATTTGCAGAAGTTCGATTCGCCTGTTCGCGATGATGTTCGGCCATCACTAGCAGCTAACAAGCAGCAGCGCTTAGGCCCACAAGGGGGGTGGGAAGAGTGAGAGGAATTTCCCCTTCCTTCTCAGATAGCACCCGGTTTGTGCAAATGATGTGCATGGTGGGAAACTTGGAGGGAGGGGATATTACACTTACCTAACTGTGCCAGAAGTAACATTGTGGAGTGCCACTCCACATCGCAGCTTTAAACAAGTGACACTTCTTAGGTCACCGATATAAAAATGTTGACAACCCCGTGCCAATTTCTGCTAACGTACTATCATGGATTAATTGAATACAAAGCATATTTCAGTGGTTCCCAAACCGGGGGGCGTGAAGGTATTCCGAGGGGGCGTGAGCCCTCATACTGAACCTGTCTTCGAAATGGGGAGGGGGCTCGATAATGTTCCTAAATAGAAAAGGGGGTTTGGGGACCACTGCCATATATATTAATTCATTTGATGGAACAAGCATTGAGAAATATATATAGTATACCTGTATATGTATATCACAATCACATTTAGTATATACTGTAATAGAAGGAAACCTATCAGCATCCCACGTTTAGACTTGCTCTGCATTGCCAATCACGTAAGCCATATATGTAAGCATTGGTAACTATTACTGTACTAAACTAATTAAATTACACAACTGCACTTCCCCTTGAAAAAAAACCTATAATTCTTAGTCATTCCGATGAAAATTGTAACATGTCAGAACACTGCAGGCACACCTATACAGGTCATAGGTGTAACACTTCCTCCCAGGTTGAGTAACACTTTCCTCAAAATAGCAATACCAGTCTAAATACAAGCAATTCCATAGTAAAAGAATGTAATGGTTTTAAGATGTAAATGTTATTTTCAATAAGGTGTATAAATGTATAACATGTGTATCTCAGTGCTATTACTACTAACAATACACTCACATGTAAGTGAGAGAATATAGGAATCGAGATTTAAGCATTCAAAAGTTCAACTGAAATCTGGAAGTCAATGACAAATGCAGTAAGTTCTAAAACAAACAAGCTTCTTTATTTAAATTAGGTTTCATATCGGCAACATACTACATAGCTCTTCCATAGCACAGTATTAGATCACTAACAGTCCCTACTGTAGTAATAAATAAATGTAACACAGCCTGAGTTATAGGATTGTGGGTAAAGCAGGCCATACACTCTGAGATAAAAATTAGGATCCATTAAAACCGACCAATAAATGCATTTGATCGTCCTGAAATCCGTGCATGTCCACATGGTACAACCGATATATTACGATCGTAATTTCCGTTTTTTTCCGATCGTAATTTATTGGACATGTTCAAAAATTTTAATTGGTCTGGCAACATCGGGAAACCTCATAGTGTTTTCATAGTGTTTAGCAACCAATTACTGCCGATGTGGAACATTAGCATGTCGTAGCAATCTGTCAGTATTTATATGTGTGTATATTAATAAATGTACAAACGTGAACACACCAGAGAAAGAAGTTTTACTGTTTATTTTATGATTAATAGATCGTAATTATACTTTTTTTACGATATTTATATTTCTGGAGAGAGAGAGAGAGGTAGAGAGAGAGAGAGAGTGAGAGAGATTTTTTTTTTGAGATGTGTATATATATATATATTGAGATGTATATGTGTATATATATATAGAGAGAGAGATGTATATGTGTACATATATATATATATATATACATATACTCTCTCTATATATATATACATATATATATATATAGAGAGAGATATATATGTGTATATATATAGAGATGTATGTATATATATATACTCTCTCTCTCTATATGTATATATATATATATATACACATACATACAATGCATTGCCTACGCCTATTTAACTGTATCCAATAAGCTTTGTACAATACCCCCCTACATCACTTCCCCTTTAAAAAAAAAAAATACATCACAATGGCCGATATAAACGGCAATTAATTTCGATTTATTTCGATGGCATCCTCGTAAAAAAAAAAAAATAACGATCGTAAATTGGATTTTCAATGTGGTAGCATTTTTGCCGAAATTTACGATCCAAACCAATACCGCCGTCGGGATACATTGGTCTGTTTTAATGGATCCTAATTTTTATCACAGAGTGTATGGTGAGCATAAAGCCAATTCACCTAACACACAAACGCCTTGCAGATAGTGTCTAGACTTGTGACCCCAGTGCTACATAGCCAGATGCTAGCCACTGAACCATAGTGCTAGGGGATGTAAACTGAGAAGAACATAACCAGCTCAGGGAAGATGCTCAACATTCTTTCATGCTAGGGCGAGTGAATTTCTGTGCTACAATCTGATCATTCATGATGGCCTAAAATGCCAACCCTTGATGAAGGCCAGGCGAAAATACCAGTGCCGAGCAAGTTTGTGGATGTGGCATTACTGGAAGGCAAGATGGGTGTAGTGGTCTTTAGTCCTGTTTTTGACCAACCCAAGGCTTTTATCTAGAATGAGGCACAATATAAGCTTGTTAACTATAACATCACTCATATCAGAAACCAAAAATTCAATCAAAAAGGGTGATTTAAAAAGTTTCCAAAAAGTGTCAGGAGGCTTACTGAAAATAGTTAAGCTCTGTTCTTATGCAATATGTAGGTTGTATACAATTGAGATGCAACAAAGAGGTGTACAGTGAATACGGAAAGTATTCACAGCACATCACTTTCACCACATTCCAATGTACAGAGACATCCTGGATGAAATCCTGCTCCAGAGCTCTTGAACTCAGACTGGGTGACGGTTCATCTTTCAGCAGGACAGCAACTCTAAGCACACAGCCAAGATATCAAAAGGAGTGTCGGACAGAAAACGGACATATGCATAAATCTCTGGCCGATGCCATTCGTTTCAATGGTGCCCGCCGATGCTGTGAGCGATGTAGAGCAGCGTGATGATGTCGGACCTTTAGAATTGCTGTGTACCGACACTTCCCATCCAACCTGATGGAGCTTGAAAAGGTGCTGCAAAGATGAATGGGGGAAACTGGCCAAGGATAGGTGTGCCAAGCTTGTGGCATCATATTCAAAAATACTTGAGGTTGTAATCACAAGTAAACTTTTTTCATGTTGTCAAATAAAAATAAATCCATTTAGGAATAAGGCTGTAACAAAACAACATGTGAAAAAAGTGATGCGCTTTGAATACTTTCCGGATGTACTGTATCTTAAGGCCCCCATACACGGGTCAGATTCCGACCGGATTCCGGCACGATCGATTCCGGGCGCGTGCACGCAAATCGATCGTGCCGGAATCGCGTGCAGCCCACCTTGTCCGTCCGATCACGTCCGATCGTTCGGGGGCACAGAATCGGATCGGACAGAGAACCAACATGTTGGTCTTTTTGATCCGATTCTGCACACATCAGGAGGAGTTGGCATTTGTGAGGTGGACAATCGGACACGGAATCGTCCCGGAATCCGTTGGACAAGGTGGTATGCAGCGATCGGATTCTCTTAATTGGCCGATCGATCACACCTGCGATTCCCGCCAGAATCGCCGGAATCGATCGGATAGGTGATCGAGCGGCCATGGAATCCGACTGTGTATGGCTGGCTTTACTTTTATTCAGAGGTGTGCATATAACTTAGGCTCCTGCTATTCAGCCTTAAACAGTTATAAATATTCATGTTACATATATTCATGGTCTTCAAACATTCCTTCAGGATAAATTTTAGTATGAATTTAAAATAGGAATTCTTTTTTTAGTTCTGAAAACAATAATTCAGTCAAATTCAAACACTATTAATACTCTTTACTTCTAAAGCTCCCCATACATGTTTAGAATTTTTGCTGATCTCCCTGCAGATCGACCGCACGTGATGACATCATCACGTGTGGCGGCCGCACCTGCCGAGAATCGTCCAAACACTTTTTGCGTGCCAGCACTGACTTTGGATGGGGTCACCATCCAAAGTAATTCAATTGGTCCAAGAATGAAGGATATGTCTGAAATGGCTTAGATCGATTTAGCGGACTATTTCAGTCAGTATTGCAACTTTAAGCTTTATATTTTCACTTGATTTTTTGGCCGATCAGTGCATATCAAAGCATGCATGGGGGGCTTTATTAGTAGTAGTAATAAAAGCTCCACTCTTAGTAAAAAACAACACGAATTTGACAAAGTAGGACTTGTGAAAGCTTACTTCTACATAGTCTTCTTCTGAGGGCTGGATGGTTTGCTTGCATTGGATAACTTAGCTCCCAACAGTCATCTAATTTCCATGATACCTTCAGTTTACATTTACAAATTATTCCATTTTACCACCATGCATAATAAAATAAGCTGGGTAGTATTCACACAGGAGAATATGCAGGGAGGCTCCTGAAAGAGTGGCTGGTAGCATGGTATGCCCATAGGATTCTTCCATGCAAAAACCGCCGCCTTGTAATCTGGCCCAAATCCCTCAAGACACATTTTTGCATGTACAGTGTTTAGATGCTGGAGAATTGTTTTTTCCCAGAAATATCCAAACATGTCTAAAGACCACAGATGCAGCTCATTAAACCCAAATATTCACTAATTAAACAACAATGTTTTTGGCCTTGGCCTTCTAGAAACAATTGTCTCTGTCCAGAAATGTATCCTTCAGAGAGATAAATAAAAGTCTATGGAGCTTTACTGCACAGGTCCGAGCAGGAAAGAGAGGATCTCAGGAATCAAGATCACCAGAACTATAGATCTGGGGAAGTTGCGGAGTTCTTTGTTTTACAGATAACTTATCCATAAATAATTGGGCCACCTTGATGTATATTTGTCATACTTTTATTTCAATTTCTTAGACTACTGTACTTGAATTACTGTAATTACTCTACTTGAGTATAAGCCGACCCAAACAAAAGCAAAAGTACCTAATTTTATCCAACTAGTTGATTTGTGAGTACCGTATTTTTCGGACCATAAGACACACTTTTTCACCCCCAAAATTGGGCGTCTTATGGTCCGAATGCGCGATACCCACGGCCGAGTGGCTTGTCGTGCCTTGGCTTCCCGCCAGATCTCCCAGCACAGAGATAAGCCGGGGAGCTGGAAGAGCTGTCAGTTGATGCCCGCCGGTGTCCGGCTCTCCCATCTGTACTATATAATTGCCTACACCAGCAGAGCTCAGAGCCCTACTGGCATAAGCAACGAAGAGACATCGATGAACTGGCATCTATACCTCTCTCCTGTCCGTGGGAACTGCAATCACTCTGCAGCTCCCACAGACACAGTAACAGGCAGCCACAGAGAAGAGCATTAGACTGTGTAGCCCGGCCCCCCTCCTCCCGATCAGTGTGGAGAATGACATTGTGCTGAGAGTGTACTGCTGCTAGTGACTGAATTGAATATTGCATTCATTGACTTCATTGCATTAACCCAATTGATGTGATACACTAATTAAATATTTTTTTTCTGGTTTTCCTGCCCTAAAAACTGGGTGCGTTTTATGGACCAGTGCGTGTCCGAAAAAAAACCCCCTGAACATGAATATGATATCATCACCAAACTTCCTGGAGATGTAAGAAAGGGTTGTAGGAACATTTCAAGAGGAAGTTCTAAGTAAAGTTAAACTGCCATTGATGGTGATACCATGTTCAGGGTTTGGTAATTTAAAATGTGTGGCCATTAAATTTAGTAACTCGAGAAAAAAAAATTCAGCCATTTTGGGTGCTTTATGTAACTTATATTCAAGAGTTTACATTAGGTTGGTAATGTGTAGTGATGTATTTATTTACGGTTTTATCACAATAAATATGGTAGCTGTTAATGATTACACAGCTTTGTAAACCCACCATAAGCACAGAATTCCTGCCCCATCCTTTTACTAGAAGGAATGCACAGTACAGAAACAGTCCATTTAATCTCCATTCACTTGACACCTATTACCTAAACTATTAAGAATGCCTGCAAAAAGTCAAGTATAAAGGTGCAGGTTATAAGATCATCCTCAAAGAATTAGAGTTGTTACCGCTAAACTTAAACTTTGCATGCATTCAGGCTACAGGGGCAGGCAACCGGCAAGGCGGCACAAAGCCAACGCAACTGGAATTTATTAAAAAATGTTCTCCCTACAAAGAAGGTAATTCATAACATGTCAAAGTCATTTTTCCATGGTCAAAGCACTAACACCTGGAGATGCAGTATGCATTTACCATGTACATTCCTATGATTTGCCATACTCCGGTCTATAGAAACTGCTGTGATTTAAAAATATTTAAGCTGTATTAAAGAGTCTATAAACATTTATATTTCTGTATCAATACTTGTTACATCTTCCTATATTATTCCTACACTTGTAAAACTTTTCCCAAAGTTGTCCATGTTGCATTGTTTCTACAAACTGTGCTATGGAAAATGTATCAATCTTAGGTCTGGACGATATGGCAATAATTTATATATATTCGAGATCAGTTATGGTATGGGCAGCGCTATAGCACCAGGAGGGTCAGTACACCCACCTCCCCATAACTGATATCTCTGTATGTGGGAGCCCCCCTGAGAGTTCATTCTATGGACACGAGACATGTCAGATCAGCCTACTCCCTCTGTGTCCCCTGTCCATAGCAGAATGAATGTCAGTGACACTAGGATGCTGATCTCGATAGGTCCCCTGTTCTATAGAGATGTGCCTCCCTGTGCATAACATAAAGGAGTTACTGCGCCCTCACATCTCAATGGGGAGGTATGGGACGGCAGCGTGATCTCTCTCGGGGAAACGGGGGCAGCAGAGGGAGTGCTCGCCCAGGTAACCCACCCCTGACTGAACGTTATTCAGTGACAAATGATACAATTTGTAACAGGGCTGTGGAGTCGAAGTCGAGGAGTCGGAGTCGGAGACATTTTTGGGTCCCTGGAGTCGGAGTCGGCAAAAAATGGACCGACTCCGACTCCTACTAAATTTAAATGGGAATAAATTTATTTTTTTTTACATTAAAAAAAAAATTACTTCAAATGTCGCAATTAACAAACATAATAATGAACATAATGACTTCTCTGCTATAAGAATAAATACATGCAGTGTATAACATTACAGCGCCCACTGTGACCCTAGCCTAAAGGCCCCCACACACGTACCGAGTGGGGGCCGACAGACCAGCTCAGGTGAGCTCTAAAGTGCAGAGTGATGACGTCATCACGCTGCTCTCCAGAGCTGACAACAAGACGCCGGTCTTCATTGAGACTAACAGCATCAGCCGGGGATTATCGGACATGTCTGTTCTCTGGCCGGCCGAGCTGTGGGGCGTTAGCAATCTGTCACCCCATGTGGGCTCCCGCGATCGGCATACACACACGCCCATTGATCGGCAGCAAAATCAGCCGCCGCTCGGTGCGTGTATGGCGGCCTTAAGTCTCTCTGATAATGAAGTAAATGTTTGTTGCCGGACTAGAGAAGCTTGTATAATGCTTGGCATACACATGTCAATAAGCGGCCGATTTTTCACCAGACCGACG
>CM070033.1:140114149-140127846 GCA_036250615.1 Ptychadena robeensis
AACATACTAGTTGTGCACCAAAGCTGTACACCTCAACATACTAGTTGTGCACCAAAGCTGAACACCTCAACATACTAGTTGTGCACCAAAGCTGTACACCTCAGCATACTAGTTGTGCACCAAAGCTGTACACCTCAACATACTAGTACCAAAGCTATCCACCGCAACATAAAATTGCACCTTGTAAAAACTGACACCAACATGGATAATGCAAGCATACTAAAAAGATTTTGAGAGAATGAAACAATCTGCCACGGACACAAACCCCTGCACTAAAAACTCAGCAAAAATATCGCTCTCAAAATATATTATGGAATGTTTGCCAAAAGCAATATTCAGGATTTTACATCATAAATGCTTCACACAACATGTACGGACCTATACATTTGTCAGGTCCAGCTAACACCGGGAGCAAGTTTTACAAACATATCAGAACTATTTTAAAAGATATTGTGAAGTCCTACCAATTCTATTTTCAGGTTAAAGAAGTAAACAACTTTGCACATAGGGGTTGGTCTAATTTCAATATTAATATGGAATCTATTTTGCTTCAACGTTGTTGCTTTACAGCCCATTTGAAATATTACCCTGTTGTTACATAGAAGTAAAATATATAATTTGACAAAAAAGCTCTTCAGGGAAGACTAAAGCTGAGCGTACATGGCTCGATTTTGTAATAGATTCGAGCACAATTGATTTTGCTCTAATCAATTACAAGATTTAAGCCATCCAGGCTTCCTTCAAGTAGGATCAATCGATACTGCTCAAAGAAGCTTGGTGGGTTTCCATTACTTACTGATTAATGGCTGTGCCTCAATATAGATGAAGCTTGCACTCCAATTGGCTGTTGGTCTCTCCATTCTCCCAAATGATCAGGGAAATATGAATTATGTTACACTGATAATGCCCCCCATACATACACAGATTTTAGCGTACGACAGACTAAAAACTATAAAAAATTTTCAATTGTACAATTGGAGATTGAGTGCTGAAAAATAGAATATACTCCACATGGAATAACAAATTTTTGATCGATTTTTTTTATGATCGTAATTTGTACTCAATTTGTACTCAACCGATCCAAATTTTCCGACATGTCCGATCACGTTTTGATTGATTTTTTTCACATTTACGATCAAATTTAGTTGATCGGACCATGTGGGCATGCACCAATTTTCGATCTAAAAATGTATTGTTTTTAATCGGCCGGCCGCTAATATCTGTGCATGTATGTGGGCCATAACATCAAATCATATATTGATACTTTCCAACTAGACTTTACCTTTAATGTTTACAGAGGAGGATAGATAGCCACACATGAATGCACCCCTCCTAGTTATTGGACAAATTCATGAGCCCCTATAACCTCCAGGCAGTTCATGATTCATGTTCATGTGTGTTATTTCTAAGCTTAGAAACAAACATCCCTAGAGCACCAATCAAAAAAAATATATATATATATATATAACAATGACTTTTATATATTTTAGAGAAAACTTACCAAAATAGGTAATTACAAAGTGATTAGAGGGTAGCTTGCTCCCTGAGGCTAAGCAATTAACATATGGCAATCCACTAAAGAATAAGGAATTTCAGCCATAGACAAAAAGATTCTTCATAGTTCAGCCCATTCATTATGTGCAGTGAAACTGCAGAATTTACTATGTTTAGACAGTGATGACAGATTAAGTGGATGCAGGAATTTTCAGTAAGGAAAGGTATGAAGTTTGCAGATACTGATGGTATAATGATTCTTTTTCTACTTAATTAGAAAATAATGAGATATTAAATATTGCATATAATGCATGGCAAATACATTTTCATCTAACACGTTTCACTTTCCTATTCATTTTCAAATATAAACATTTTGCCAATAGTTTAATTTAAATTGAAAAAATTGACATTAAATTACAGCAAATGTAATGTAAAAATTGTAACTTGTTGCTGAGGCAACTCGTAAGTAAAGCCTGCCATACACGCACCGAGCGGTGGCCGATTTTGCCGCCGACCAATGGGCGTGTGCGCTCGCGAAATCGGCCGCCGATCGGGGGTGCCCACATGGATCTGTTGCTCCACAGCTCGGCCGGCCAGAGAATGGACATGTCCGATATTCTCTGGCCGATGCCGTTAGTTTTAATGAAGACCGGTGTCTTCATTGAAGCTAACGGCCGGCACACAAAGGGTGCCGGCCAATGCTGTCAGTGATGAAGAGCAGCGTGATGACGTCATCACACTGCTTTCCAGAGCTGATCGGACCTGCTCTGTCGGCCCCCACTCGGTACGTGTGTGGGGGTCTTTAGGGATATCAATATCAGCATATGTATCACTTGTTTCTTTTCTGTTTCAATATTTTTACTGAGTTTTCATAACAAATAATGCAAAAAAATATACAAACATATGGATAAATGGTGCCCATTGTGCATTGATAACATTGTATTTAACACATAGTAAACATCCAATCCATGTAATTGGTAGTATCTAGTGTTCCTCATATATAACATAGCATACATCAGTGGTTCCCAAACTTTCTTGCAGGGCCCCCCTTTTCTATTTAGGAACATTATTTAGCCCCCCCCCCACCCTATTCAAACACCGGTTAGGAATGAGGGTCAGTGCCCCCCTGGAATACCTTTGCGACGTTTGGGAAGTTTGGCAAACATGTTGGGTAAAATGGAGAGCTAGGGGGGTTGCTTTAATAGAGACAAGCTTCTGCTGCATGGCGCAGCACAATCAAACATAAACTAGGGCAATATGCTGTGCTAGAGACGATACTGGATTGGAAAAAGGCTAACAAAAAGAAGGCAAGCATAAAAGAGAAGGGGAGAAAAGGGAGATACACCAGGGGGAGAGCTGCCCCCCAATGGGTAGAGGAAAGATAGAAGGAAGTGTCAGAACTGAGTCAGACTAGCTCTGTCAAGTGTAGGGTGATACGCCTGAAACCAGGGTCCCAAGTGTCTAGAAATGACTCATGTTTGCCTTTAGGAATTGTGATCTTTTAGACAAAAAAAGTTCCCCTTGTCGAATCTCACCCCAAATGGAATGACTGCATGGCACTGGTCTTGCCTTTTCTGGCAGGAAAACAGACTTGGGAAGGGAGACATCACTGCCTCAATGATGCTCCATTCCCATGTACATTTCCAGGATTAATAACAATTATCCATCACCATCTAGTGTTCATTCACGGTACTGAAGACAGATAGAGGAAGACTGACAGATAAATCACAATGCCAGTACTAGAAATGAGTACTGCCAAGGTTTGAAAGACCAGAAGGTAAGTTTATTTTTTGAAGGATTGTGGAGTATTTGTCCTCCATTGTGCAAGCTCAGGAGGCGAGTAAAAGTTTTATTCAATATGTTTATTTTTTTAAAAGATGCATTTTAACAACTTAAAAAACAAAACAATGGGCAAATACAAAAAAACACATGTGAAATTCAGCTGGGTTTTAAATTTGACCATACAAAGAAATTCCCCACAATCATGTTTAGAAAACTGTATCTAATGTGTTCCTTAACATCTTACAAGGACATTTGTCCACTATATGTTAATTACGGCAAGTCTTCAGTGACTAAAATATCTTATTAGCTTTGTTCTGCTCCAGCGAACAAACTGCAAAGCACACCAGCATTCCAATCCTCCGCATTCCAACTCTTAAAAATCACCCATGACACACAAGGTTACAGGATCAATAGCTCCATACTGAGCTATTTCATTATGTACTGAATCCTTGGAAAGTGGCAACAAACTTAATGTGTTTTTTTTTTTTTAGAAAACTTTCTTGGATCAAGAAGAAGAAATCCTCCTTGAAATACTTAACATATCAAAAATACTTATGGACATAAAAGAGGCCATTTTGATTCAAGGCCATGTTGATTCCCAAAACACAGAGTCTTGGGAAGGGGACATCCCTGCCTTAATGGCACTCTCTTCCTGTTAAGACTAAAGCCCCCCCATACACCTTTAGATCACTCCTTACAATTTCCATTAGATCTACCAACAACCCTGTGGTATAGTGGCCTCCCTGATAGAATACATAGTGATTTGAAGGTTTAGAAAGGTCCTCATATTAAATGGTTTTGGTAGAAGAAAAGTTGATTGTACAGAAATTGTATGGTACGATTGTAAGGTGTATGGGGACCTTAAGGGTCCCCATACACCTTTAGATTTCTCTGTCAGATTTCCTTTAGATATCCTTTTGTTTTACCAAAACCATGTAATATGAGGGACTTTCTAAACAATCAAGTCTACTTGTGTTCAATTGCAGAGTACCCTATGTTACATAGTTGTTGGTAGATCTAAAGGAAATTTGACAGATAGATCTAAAGGTGTATGGCCAGCTTTAGCCAGGAAACCAAAAACTAACACACATGTACATGTTCTTCAGTAAAAACCAGCAAAGAGGGAGGAAGACGCGCAGAAGAGGATTGTACTGCCAACTGGGTTAGTGGCGGCAAAACACAATGTAAGTATATTAAGTGTTTTTAGACCACTATTGTATTTATGCATTTAAAGTGATGTTAAACATTTTTCTCTGGACTGTTTTGAGACGAAGATTTGCTGCTTTAAGTAAAACTGATCAGATCATTTTAATATGGCGATTTGTTGTTAAAATTATTTACCCCGGAAAGCCTATTCTTACATGTTAGGCTTATCGATTTGATTATCCATCTTAGTAGGAGGGCATTGGTGCAAAATATTTCATGTGAAATTTCAGTTGCTGCTCCCAATTGATAATCCAAAAGTTTGGTATGTTAGTCAATATGTTTAGGGAGTATCTGGCTATATGATGTGATAATTCCAAAGGCCAATAAAAGGTGTGGGAACTCGAGAGGTTAAAAAAATTACCAAAAAAGTTTGCACAGTAAAAATGTCCAAATGCTGAATCTGGTCTGTATTAGTTCAAGAATGTTGGCAAGTGATCATGAATATGAAAAATAGTGCAGAATGCCTTGTCTGGAGCAATAATCATTCATATGGAGGCAATTCATTTATTAAAAACTAATGCATCCCTGAGGGTGACTTCTAACTCATGAACAGATAATGGTCTGCACAATTTCACAGTGAAATGCACTTTGTATGGCAGATGGTGTTTTCTCTGACCTGTGCATGAGGTATGCCAGGGGATTTTCAACTAAAGCCCTTGAGGGCCACATATAATGGTGTTTGAATTTTGAGAAAAAGAGAAAAGAGTAAAAAAAAAACTCTTTCATTAAACATTAATTACTAGATCTACTTCAGCAAAATACCAAAAACCTGTGCAGACACAGTCCTTGGGGAATGGGAACCAGAACATACTCAAACAGACTTGATCAGTGGAGCTGGACTTCTTATCCTTGGCCTTCAGGGGAAACTGCAAATATACCGAAAAATAAGGTTTGTGCAAGGCCCAATTTTTTATTATTAATCATGCCCTGTACAAATCAGTGCTTGTTTTGCTGTATGGCAAATTAAAGGCAAGTGAGTGATATCCAGTGTATCCTCCTCCAAAGGAAACAATCTTCATCAGGCAGGTTGGACGTTCCAACGATCTGTCCTGCCGAATCACTGCTTAATCCTGTCCGCCAGCTGTACAGATGGCAGATCTTCATTCAAAAGGTTTACAGTAGGTTGTCTTAAATGACTATTATCTAGCAAAAAAATATGTACCCTGCCTAAGGGGACTGATGGCAAAAATGCTTTCTATTCTACTGTAGGTACCAACTCTGTAGGTTGCCTACTGCACAAATCAAAACATTTCATTTGCATTATAGTTCAACACCCGTGTAACAGTTAATCTGTCATTGTGCAAGCATTTAGAGCAACAGTTTTCAACCAGTGGATCACAATGATGATTTGACAAGCAGCAGCGATGCCCACAAATGGGGTGGGAAGTTAGGAGGGAGAGCAATACCCCTACTTAGCTACCTACCTACTTAGGAGAAGGGGGTATTCCCCTCTCTCCTAACTTTCAACTTTAACTTTTGGATTTGCTGTATGAGCTATAATAGAAGAATCAGGGACATATAGCCAGAGCTTTACAAGAAGAGTGAGATTTAAACCCAATTTATACACACTTGACATGTTGAGCAAAAACTTATTGTTTTTCAAATGTTTCCCCCACCCCTTTCTCTAATCTACAGCAATGTCCCCCAACCCTTCTCTGATACATTAATTTTCTCTCAGGCAATGTCCCTTTCTCATACATTCTTCTCTACATCTCCAGCAATGTCCCCCCAAACCCTTCTCTCACTCCAGCAAGTCCCCCCAACCTTCTTAAACTCCAGCAATGTACCCCAAACTTCTCTTTTCTTACAACTCAGCAATGTCCCCACACCCTTCTTACAACTCCAGCAATGTCCCCAACCCTTCTCTCAACTCCAGCACGAGCCAATGTCCCCCAACATCTCTACCACTCCAGTTGTGAGGATACCATTTTCAGGGGCTTTGCAATAAGCTGACAGAGTTAGCTAGCACCATGTGAATTTTCGCCAATGCAAATTTATGCCAATGCGAATTTAAGTCAAAATATCAGGCTGATTTTCGACTTTTTTGGCGAAAAGTCGAAATGACCCCATCAAAATTCGACTATGCGAAATTTCTACCTAAAAATTCGCACTGCAAATTTTTCAATCATCCCTATCCAGTATGAACCTAAAGAGACAATTTACTATAAGAAAGGCACACAGGAACGGAGGGTGCCTTTACCACCAGGATTTCTTGGACACTCTTATATACTAGTTCTTTCACAATTACCCATACTATTTACTCTGAAGAATTATTACAATGTATACTAAGAGAGCCACTGTGCTACCAGCTGCCTAGGCTCCCCGTTCCCTGGAGTCCAACTACCCCCCTTTTTGGGGGGGATTCTACCGCCTGACTTAACTTTTAAACCTGTTCTACCACTGTGACATGACTATATTGGACAATAATACCCCCTGAGGAAGACAAAATCGAAGCGATCGTTGGGGGGGATTCTAAGCCATAGAATCCCATGTCCTAATTATCTATATATATGTTTTTGTGCTATGTATTATGATTTTGTTCAATCTTAATTGTATTTATACTGCAATTGTAGTGTGAATCCATGGAAGGTACAGAATAATGTTGATCTCATTCTATGTCTGTAAACTTCATGTTGAGGCTCAATAAAACGTATTAATATTTTTACTGAGAAGTATAAAGAGTGAATTCAGAATACCAATTTTTAAGTCGTGGCCGTTAAACGTCCCCTTGCCCTTGATTCCTCAAGAGGAAACACAATACAGGGGTGTCAACTTTTTGGTTCACCCCTAATTCCTATATAAATTACATTTTGGGATGTGAGTCACTATACCTAGGGAGATTGAACTAAACAAGTACTGAATACCATAAGAAAGGGTCAATGGTCCACAGCTCCAGCCTCTAGGACATACCAGAAATATGGAGTACCAAATAATTAACATACCATACTATCTACCTAAATGATATATGTGCTTCTAAAAAGGCCATCACAGTAAATTGAAAACACAATGCCCATACTTAGACAACACATTGCTTACAAATGCCACGGAAATTGTCTTCCGTTCTCTTATCCAGCTATCAAATTGCATCACTTGTTTGTTATTCTGGAGAAAGCACTCCCAGGACTTATAATGAGAATTCATCAGCTCTTGTATATTCAACAACCCAAATAAATTGCCTGTTACTTAGCGACCTAGTAACCTGAAACTCAAATTATCGTGTGCATTACATCTCCTACACTGATCTACTGAAAAGTAACCGTTGTCATGAACAATGAAACCACGCCAAATGCGTATATAAGAACTGTATTTTTCTGGTGTACAAAGGATGATAGAAAAATACCTATGATCAGCTGGTGGTGTTGGTAATCAAACCCCTTCTGCACTTTCACAGCCAATTAAGACCAGGAAAAAGTTTGTAAAATTTTGTTGTGTGTTTACTTTAGGCCCCCGTTTCGATTTTCCTATGATCGATGTAATTTATGATCGATGTAGGTTCGATCGACCGAACTGTGATAGAAATACCCCCAACATGGAGAAACCGATATTTGATCGATGTTGGTTTGATCGATCGAAAGCATAATTGAAGGAAGTAAATCGTAACACACCAAAATGTCTCCCACTGGATGTATCAGTATGCTAATTATTTAAACTGAACCAAAATCGTTCAGGCACAACAAAATAACATTCGATATACATTCCATGATATACTCCATCGATCAAAATTTTCTGGCATGTCCGACCACTTTTTGATAGATTTTTCGTAAATTTCTATAGATCTAGGTCGATCAAACCATGTGGTGAGGCATCAATTTCCAGGTCGATTGACTTAATTGTGGGGCCTACCACCAGAAATCTATGTTTTCATGAATGGCACTAGAAGTGCGGATAATAGGGAGGATTGCAGTAAAAAAAGGGGTTATCTTTTTAAATTGCTCATTACAGGTACGTTTTTTTTACTGCATTCCTCCCTATTATCAGCACTTCTATCAATTTAAGCCAATCAAACCGGAAAATCTAAACGTGTCTGGGAGCCTTAGCATTATGTGGGTGTGGTCACAAATACAAAATATGGGTATAAGGATCCAAAATAAGTCCAATACAGTCTATAAAGGAAACTTACGTATTCAATGGATGGTTCCTGTTCATTTGAAACAATGTCATTCACAGAAGAAGGCAGAATCTCACAACCTTTGGCTGCATTTCAGCTTGTGTGTATGACAATGCATATGAATGAGCCGTCACTGGACCTCAATGTGCGCAATAATAGATGTTATAATGATTTGCCTATTGCCGAACAAGCATGATGGTGTGAATGAACCCTTTTATTATGGTAGCTTCAGATTACATAGCTTCACAGAAAACAAAAGATACATTTATAAAATATTGATATGAATGACCCAGGTACTAACTTTAGTATAGTATTGTGCTTAATTTACAACTTTTGAGATCCAACAGATATCTAAAACTGCCAGTTTTAATCATTATCTTCTAGATAGGCTTGTTCTGGACCTGGTCACTGGTTTGGCTACATTTGGTCTTGGGTCTGACCTCATGGTTAAGCCCTTCCAACTCATATGACATTATCCATCGAGAAATGTGAAATCTCAACAACATAAAAAAAGTGTATTCAAGCGCAAATCAGTTTCCCTAATTCTGAATAGGGTGTTGGAAGATAAAAAAAAACTCATGTTTTGATTGCTGTCTGAGAATCCACTAGAGACATTTATCCTTTTGTACAATTGAACCCAACACTTTGACCAACCAGATAGTAAAGGGAAGACTGCAAAACTTCTAAAGTTGGGCATAGACATCTCGATTTTCTGTTCAATTTTAATGCTTTTTTAATGCTTCTTGTGGAAATGACCTTTGTTTGTGTGCTGTTGGTCACTGGCCAGTTCTTCAGCTAACACCACTCCAAACCCATAAATGTGTGCGTGCAAGACATATTGAGACTTTCAGGATAGAATCGTCCAGGAATTGAGGACATCATATGTTGCAGTCTGCGATCGATTTTGCAAATTAAATAGATTCCGGTATCGGATGGGTGATCGGTTTAAAAATCGAACGCAGGAAAATCGAGAGGTCTATGCCCAGCTTAACAGGGAGCCTACCCTTCCCAAATTTAATGTAACTTCTTCCTGTTAAATAACAGAGGAAAAATGTTTTAATGAGAATTACTACGCTGTGTTGAATACATTGATGTAAGTTCTCACACAAGTGGAAATCCCCTTCTACTCTACTTCCAGGAATACAGAATCTTAATGCATACAGATTACGGAGATTATAGGCCATAGACACCTGTAATTATTGTACTGCACTTAGCACTCTGAAAGAAACAATTATTATCTGCAAACCTCAAATTAAACATGCATTAAGATTTCTGGTTTAAAAAGCATAGCCGGCTCAATTCTCCTGCGATCAATGTCCGATCGATCACGGCATGTTTATGCATGAATTGCACAACGATCGTTCGCGGAATCTATGCTCACCCCCTTATGGGAATCAAACTCTGGTCAAGCGTCTCCATCCAAAGTAATGGCGATCGAACGGGGAAATACCGACACGTCAGATGCCTGTTCGATCATGTATTTCCTGGAGCGGGATTGATCGTTTGAGAATCGAATGAAAGATCATTGTAAAGAACGTGTACTATCAAACATCAAGCACCATATATGCTCAAATCCCAATGACATTTTGGCAACTAACAACATTTAAACAATGTTATTGTACTGTTACCATGCTTCATAGTCTTACAAAATTTAGCTTAGATCCAGATTTTCTGTGCTTGTTTTGTCAGATCACAGCACATGCCCAATCCCAAATATCATTCGACAACCCAAGAGCTCATTTACACTGGTTTTTAACTGCCAATTAAATGCAGCCCAATTAACCTATCATTATCTATATGCCCAGGACAGGAGGACCTGTTGCTTTCCGAGCTGCTGATAATTGAACAACCAGTAAAGCAGGGTACAGGCGGCTCGATATTTGAGCCGTCCGATGTACCCTGCAGCCTGTACCCTGTCAGATATGGGAGAAGCAGGTGAGAGCAGAACTGCCTCTCCCCGGATCCTCCTCCTCAGCCGAGCTTTGCCTGGAGACCCTGGCAAAGCATCGGACATCGCTGTATTAACGGTCATGTCCGATAAGGCTGTTTTCTAACGGGACAAAACAATCCAAAACAGCTATAGGGGCAGATTATATGGGTCAGATAGTTGGCCGTGAGAGTGCACGGCGCTCGAAACGGCCATCGATTTGACCCATATCTCCACATCTGTACCCTGCAGGACGGCAGCATCTCGTCCAGCACTGCTAGTGCTATTATAGCACTGGACGAGATGCTGCCGTCCAGTACACATCGGGGCTCCGGGAGCGCATACTCACAGTTCTGCGCTGTCCCACTGCCAGCATGCCTACGTTTCTTCCCCCCCCCCCCCTCTGAGTGACGTGAGATTTGAAAGTACAGTGCATGAAATCAGTTTTCTATGTAGAAAACGGATTTCAAAGTGCATCTATGTACTAAATCTCGCCCAAATAAAAAGTCACTGGTGCCCCAGATGTGCCCATTTGCAATAACCCTTTTTAACCTGGTGTGATTTTACCACATCCAACACACCAGGTTAGAGAGAGTTAACTGCAAATGGGCACATCTGGGGCACCAGAGACTTTATTTGGGCAATGTTTAGTACATAGCAGCAAAGCTTTGTGCCCTGAAATTTGTGTTTTCTCATTAATTTTATTAAAAAACATTTTTTTTTTACATAATTGAGTGTTTCAAACATTATTATAGTCAGGATGTCTATTGGACCCTTGTACGGACATATTTTGGGAAGTTACAGGCCTACAACATAAAGAAAAATGTACCATTGAAGTCTATGCTGCACTTTTGGTACAGAAATCTGGACCTCAGCAGTGCGCTAGGGAGGTTAAAGCACCTGTGTAGATCTAACCTAAGCAATGGTGATATCTGTAGATAATCTTTAAAAGACTGGCAGCAGAATACTGGGGGGATGAAGTAATGAGCTGGAGGGAAATGTAGTGTTCTTATTGGTCAGTTGAACAAGCTCTAGGGGAGCCTTTCTCACACTTATCAGGGTAATCTGTCAGTCCTGTTTCCCTACCTGTGCAAATATAGTACTAGATGTGTTCCTACATGAGAGAAGCCGAGTGCCTCTTGCAGTGTGGCATGTACTTACATCAGATCAGTATATTGATTAGAGCCTACTAACATTGCTCCTTCAAGCCGACCTTTACTAAAAATAAGCAACCCAGCATGATCTAGCAAATCGCTCCTTTACTCGCTTCTTTACTTTACTTTAAAAACATACTTACTTGCTCTTCCTCCTTCTTCTCTTCTGCTTTGCAATGCAGCACATGAGCAGTAGCAGTGTTAAAGCCTAGCTAATCCCCAAATTCTACATTCTAGCATTTGTAGTTTCTGAATCAATAACTTTTAAAAAGACGTTTTCCCCCGTGTTTAGATACAATGCATCAATCTTCTATCTGGTTAGATACTGTGTGCCCACCTCTGACTGGATACCAATGTATATTAAAGTGGTTTTAAACACAAAATTAAAAAAAATTACACATACTTTAAATAGACACAATACTCAGCAGTTCAGATGCTGGAAAACTGCTACACAAAATAAAATAAAACATTCTTACCTTCCTCACAGGCATTTCTGACGGCTCATCTGCTGATAATCAGATGCTATGATGACATAGAAGACAGGAGAGACACTCTCATCACTCTAATAACCCAAGTCTCTCGAGCCTGGGCAGGCGAGAGTTCCTACAGCCACAAGGGGAACATGGGACAGATGTCCCAAACCCCATTGCGGCTGCCTCAGCGAAACATCAGACAGTGGGAAGGGCGCGCTTTTTTTATTTTCAATTGCTGTATTTTCAATCTCTGCAGTTCTAGTCTAGTAATACCAGCAATAATTCATTTTAAATCAAGCCTTACTGACTAGTGATTTAAATTGTGATTTGAATCATGTTTTAAATCAGTTTGATTTTATCCAATCCTACCTGGTGGTAGTACAATCATTCAAACCTGCTTATGACACAAGCTACTTTTAATTTTATCCTATTTCCTGATTAACCTGCCTTTTAAGAATGAAAGCGTTTAATCAGCCCCTTACATGAAATACTCATTAAAGTATTTTTCTTAGCAGAACACAAAGCAAATATTTCACTTAAATTCATTTACTGCATGAAAAGACAGGGACCACACAGATGTGATTGTTTTATGTGGACAACTTTCTGTGTGGTCCACCAAAGTCTACCAAATAAAATGCAGGCACTCTTGATTGCAATCACTATGCCATGTCAGCACTGTAGTCACAAGGGAATTTAAAGCCAGACTAGTATAAGGTAAGGTAATCACTACCAAATCAAATACGAAAAGTCCTGATATCAATCGCAGCACCACTAAAACACAGAGTTGAGGGGTCACTCAAAAATAGATCTCTGCATTTTGCTGGCTTTTGGACTATAAAAGGTGGAGGAGTTTTAAAAATAAACGAAATAAAAGTTCAGTAGAAGATAAAATAAAAGCAGGGAGAACTGTTTGAACTTTCTTCAAATAAACACCCTGGCACAATTTGAATTAAGTTGGATGGTTTACAGTTAAGGTTTATTACAGGAATCTAGTCTTAGAAAAAAACCTACTGTATTTTTTCGCACTAAAAGACATCTGAGAGACATCTTCCCTCTGCTACTGCTTTGTTTATGTCAGCCAGGCAACTTTAGCCAGGCTCACATAGACACAGCAGAGGAAAGATCCACCCACACTATGCCTCTACTTTTCGTATGTCAGTAAGACAGCTTGAGCCTGGCTACCTTACAATCAGCAGTTGGAAGAATTGTCCAGGGGTGTATCTTCTCTCTGCTACTGCTGTGTGTATGTTACACACAAACAGCAGAGGACGATCTGCTCGCCAGTTGGAGCAGGGGGCTTCAACAGGTAGAGCAACTGTCCACCCACGGGTACTGAGTGTCGGAGAGTCTAATGGTCTGAAAAACAAGTTACATTATAAATTTGCATTGTTTTTAGCTTAGTGTCTGTGGTTATGGGTAACAAACAGCTTGTTTGCTCATGTAGGTCAGAGACATGCCCTCCTCCTCAGATGCCAGTAAAGGACATACAAGATACTTCCAGACATGGAGGAGTATATGAGAAACGTATTAAGACAGAACCGGGGGGGGGGGGG
>CM070033.1:140129972-140145622 GCA_036250615.1 Ptychadena robeensis
GGGGCGGCATGGCGTGTTTCATAGACGCCGCAATCACCTATGCATAACAGATTTGCTACCAACCAGGACACACAACTATCACCTTCAACCAGGGTGAGTCCCTATACTTATGCTCCCTAATGGAGTTTTACTGCATACTTAAATGTAACCATAAACCCTTATATATGGGCAGATGATCTACATCATACCTGGCAAGAGCTTTAGTGACCTAGCCTGATTTGCAGGTAAGGCCGTGTTTTTGACAACTGGCTGGCGGCTCTAGCAGAGCACGGTATATTTTGGTTTCTTGGTGTAATTGACTTGTCGGTGGTCATACAATGGGTGATTTTTGGCTTCTCAACCTGCACTCACATAATGCAATGTGATTATCTGGAAATTTGGGTCTTGATCTTTCTTGTCTCCCCTCACACACTCCCCTTACTTCTTTCACAGTACCCCCACACACTATTAGGTTAATTCCACCACAGCACTCCAGCACCCACACCTCCCAATAACCCAATTAATAGCACCTCACACACAAACACAATATCCCAACACAACAAAATCAGGGCATTCACATGTCACCATACATACACGACACACCCCACAAGCGATTGAGACTAACATCATCAATACACGAACACAAAACAATTGGCCCCCTTCCCTGCACATCACTTAAGGTACACTGACATACCACAATTAGTCCCTTTCCCTGCACATCACCTTAGATATACCTCATACATGCCCCCTTCCCTGCACATCACCTTAGATATACCTCATACATGCCCCCTTCCCTGCACATCACTTTAGTCACACCAAATATTTGACACAGTTTTCACTCACATGGATTAGTGATATACTAGATCCTGTCCCCCTTTCCCCACTTCACCATTTCTCCTCAACTATTTTTCTCTTTCTTTTCCCTCACATGGAGCCCCCAGACCCTCACCCACACGAGCATGTATTATCTGCAGATGGACTTTCTGATATACGGGTACACACTCTTTCTTTCCTCAATCACCATAAAAAGTCTAAGACCACAATTTTTTTTTACAACAGCTGACTTAATGTACATCTCCCCCATGCCAATATAGGGAAGTGTACCCAGCTATTTGGGCTCGGGATGTTGCCTCCTCCTCGTTTCCCTTTACTTTTCTTTTCTTTGAAACCACCATTATACGAGGTGAGTGTTTTTCCCACCTCTTAGATACTACTATAGATACAGACCTGTGTTGACCACACATACGAAAATCTCTCGTCATATCCCAGCATACAAACCTATTGCTGTATTCTCCTGAGGAAGTGAATTAATCACGAAACCCGTAGAGAAGCAATTGTAACGCGAGGACTCACGTGATGAATAACACTATTTAAAAAGGACTTCATTAAATTGGACTTTGTTTTATAAACGTTTATTTACTTTGTAACCTAATTGATGCCTGCAAAATCCCTCCTACCTAGTCACACATTTGGATGTGTGAGTAGGGACTTTTGGAAGCTTAGACTTCCCCCTTTTTCTTAAATTTTGATTTTTTTTGATTGAAGTTTGATTTAAATAATAAGCATTATTATACATGCCGGTGGCAGACATTTTGATGTGTTTACAATCGACTTCCCTTGATTATTCTTTCGATTGATCGAACCAACATCGATCAAATCTCGTTTTCACCATGTGGAAGGGAGTTTAACCGTACTTTGATCGAACCAACGTCGATCATAAATTATGATCGAATCTGACATCGATCATAGGTAAATTAAAAAGTGTATGGGGGCATAGATACTTATGGGGTACCCCTAGATACTTACCCACTATTCCTGTCCAGTTGACTATTCAACTTAACTACAGAGGGTCCACAGGCAGCATTCTTAGGGCCCCCAAACACATTTTCCTACGATCAATGTCAGATAAAATCTTAATTTACGATTGATGTTGGTTCGATCGATCGAAAGCATAATCGGAGGAAGTCGATCGTAAACACAGCAAAATGTCTGCCAATGGAGTATATTTAAGTATACTCTATGTGAGGGGTATTTCAATGGCAGAACGATAGATCACCGATTCTCAGATCGAAAAAACTTTGAACGGGCTAGGTCGATCGAACGAAAAATCTCAACATGTTGGCATACTACTAAACAACAAAGACTAAGACAGGTGTATAGACTCAAATTTGTGGACCCAAGAAATACTGTGTTGAGGGACCATTACAATATACAAAAAGATTTGTTGATAAAGAAAGGGTTAATGGCTTACATGCCTATTCCATATATCACATGGTTAGGCTTGAAAATGTTATAGTTAAAACTAGAGATGCTCCGATCAGCATTTTTGGGGCCGATCACCGATTACCAAGATCATGATCTGCCGATTGCCGATCACAAAATGGCAGGGGAATGCACTGTATATATGGGGCGCAGAGATGCACTGTATATATGGGGCGCAGAGGTGCGCTGCATATATGGGGGGCAGAGATGCGCTGTATATATGGGGGGGGGATGTAGGAGGCAGAGGTCCACTGTATATACACTTAGAAAGTACATGCAATAGATACGCTCATTGTCCCTTATTACACAGCTTCATTACTCATTATTTTCGGCCACTTTCAACTGCCCCCACTAGTGTCTGCCCATACACTGTCACTCACACATAGGATAGGAAGGATACAAAGATGAGGGCTGGAGAACTGTGGACCGTGGAAGGGAGTGCGTCACATTGTGTGGGGCAAAGACACCAGGCATGAGTGAGGGCAGCCCAACTGAGGACCCCGGCCCTCAATTTCCGCCCACCCAGAGCTTCTGATGGGTCCCACTGCGTGGTCGTTGGGGCAGGGAAGGAGCGGATGCCTCGCCCGGTGGTCTTGCAGAGGTAGCAGGCGTTGGTGTAGCTGAGAGGTGTTCCAGGCTGGGCGCAACCGACCACGATCCGGCGCGAGTAGGCCGAAGCCGGGGGCCTAAATTTTTGGCCACGTCCGGAAGTGCAGCGCGCCGCCGCCAAACTGTCACCGGAGTGGAGGGTGACTACCAGCCGGTTGATGGTGAGGTTTGGAGACGCAGGGAGTGAAGGATGGCAGAGGAAACAGGCAGGAAAACAGGGGTAAGTGGAGGAGCTCCAGAGCAGGCTTCCATGCAGCTCGGCGTCAGGCCACGCCCCCCGTGATCGGCTTTTTTGCGCCGATCGCCGATCATGCTATTTAAGCCAATATCAGCCGATCATGATCGGCGGCCGATCAATCGGAGCATCACTAGTTAAAACTTTGGGAAACTTCCATTGTTAGATGTAAAACATTAAGGAGCTCCTGATACACATGAAGAAACACAACACACAGGAAAACATCTATGTAGTGGTGCCATGAGTTTTTGGAAATCAAAAGGGTGATAGCTGGCCGATCATCCAAATACAAGAAGGACTATAAAAGGACTTGATAGGAATCAAATATGCCTGAAAATAGAGGTCTCCTTTTTTTTCTTTTTCCATCAGAAAAAGATTTTCTTCTGGATTTTGCTTGAAAGTAAAATTATCTGCTTAGGCTTCAGGGTCTATTTCAATTTGGCCAACACAAAGGTTCAAATATTCAACTCCTTAAACTAGGAACAGACCATCTTTTTGCATGATCCTTATTAGTTATGAAAAGCCCTATCTAAGAAATTTTAATCTAACACAGACAATGAAATATCCAACTCCGTACCCAGGACTACAAATGAGTCTAAAGCTGTCCCCAGTGAAGTCCATGCACAGCACGTTTACTGGGTACGATGCCCGGTGTATGTCTTTAGCTATTACTGTGCCAACATGAACAGCAGCAGGAACTGATCTGCCATCCTGAATATTTCATGTGTCCGGTTTTGGATAGCCATCAAGGCAATACGAGTTACAGTTACTGAAATGTGAAACAACCGCTTCCAACTTCATTGATTCCAGTAGAAATATAGAATTCAGACAAAACAAACCCTGTAAATAGAGGGCAAACACCCATATTACTGCTTCAGAACATGAAACATCTTAGCTCTTTGGCAACTGTTCTAGCAGCTGAGCTGTTAAACCGGACTTTGTATATTTAATCAAGTTGGTATCTAAGCCAGATGGCCCCCACTGTGTTTCCAAGAGCCTCCTGCAAGTAGAAATGCCTTTCTCTGCACAATGGTTTAGATTACCTTTAAGTTCTCCTCTTGCGTAATCATTTGCATATATTGTCAGTTTACCTTCCAGTAAAACCAATTCAAAATTGCCAACAGACTTATAAAAATCTGACGGAATAGGTCTTTTAGTAAATGGTGGGTTATACATAAAAGAAAAAAAATCTTCTAGATGCCATTCTAGGAAACACTAGACTTTGACAATTAAAACATTGAAAAAAGCATGTCTGCTGAGAGTAAAAAATAAATAACATCTAGGAAATACAATTATTATAATTTTTTCCAACTTTAAAGGTTTAGAAGCAGAAGCGACAAAAATATTACAGGTAAACCCACCACTTGTTCATCCATGAAGATACTATGAAGCTCTGGTGTTAAGCTGGGAACACACGTATAGATATGGGCCAGACCGATGGCCGATTCGAGCGCTGTACACACTCATGGCCATCTATCTAGCCCAGCGGTGGGCAAACTAAGGCCCGGGGGGCATATCCGGCCCTTTGTCACCTTGGTGTCAAGATTCTTTTGCTCATTCCCTGCAATAAGAGGAGATAATGCCTAGAGGATGATAATGAAGGTCTCCTTTATAAGGCTGTAGTTTGCTTATAATTACTATCCAAGGTTCATTTTTTATATAACTTAATGTTTTTAATATACATTTTCTTATTTACCCTCCCTGGTTACCAGTATGATTATTACTTTTTTTAATCAATTTATCCATGTTTACATTTTCTACCCAGGCTGGGAGGACTTGGGATTGGGCGGCCCTTACAGGTTTATTGTCCGGCCCTTCTGTCAAATTGTAAAAACCCATTGCGGCCCACCAGTCAAAAAGTTTGCCCACCCCTGATCTAGCCCATATCTAATGCAAAGCATCATCAGAGCTGGAGACAGCACCAACACCACTGCACACAAGTCTACACAACCCCCTCACCTGAGGGGGCCTGTCTATGACATCCTATCTCAATCCCCGATTCATAACCTGTGACCTTAAGGCCCCATGCCAGCCCATTGGCATTTCCTGTGCTGATGATTTTGATCTTTTTGGTGGTTTGTTTGTATATGTTTGTATATTTTTCATACTGTTCTCATTTTTATATGCTGTTCACCCTCCTAGGTGTTTGGTTTATATCATGCACAAGTAAATTTTAAGACAGCAGTAGGGCACAAACTTGAAAAAAGTTGATTTGTAAAGAGGCTGTAACATGATCTTTAGCATTGTCATGTAAGGTAGTTCTATGATCACTAGTTAAGGGACATGTCAAATAGCATGATCTGTGCCAACATTCCAAATTATACACATATGAACAAATATTTATTAGTTGATCAGAAATTTCTAACCAACAATATGGAGACTCCTGACGAAGCCCTGTTGGGTGTGAAACACGTCCCCCTCGGGTTTATTGTGTACTCAATAGAGGCAACGAATGGGGGAATCAGTATCACTGCTATCATAATTGATAATGATTTACAGTATCTTCTTTTTGTATCATTAGTATCTTCTTTTTAATTGATCTTAATAAAATGATGTTTTTATGTGATTATTGTGTTTATCGATTGTGCCGTTAAAGTCCTGCAACCCCATATTGTTGGTTAGAAGTTTGATCAACTAATAAATGTAAGGTAGTTCCACTAGTTCCACTGTGTCAATGTCTCCTTCCACTGTATGCCTTCACTCTGACATTTCTGTAACATTAGAGCATCTCTTCATTATGTGTGGACCAAATAAGCTGCCCTTGAGACCGCATAAAACAAGGAAGACCACCGTTGATCCAACGTGTATTATAGGTTACTAACAAATCTTAGAAGACAATTAGAAAGGAAGACAATTTGATGAAAAACTGTTCTTCAGATGGAATTATTAATTTTACAATACATTCCCTTCCATTATGGGCTTGTTTCCATTTATGTTGGGTCCCAACGTAGCAGATACACTTACCTGCTCGGCGAAAGATGTGTCTTCATTGCACCGAGCCGCTCCGCCGATGTAAGGCTCAACGTAGTCGAGTAGGTTGAGCCTCTGCACCGGCGGATGTGTAAACAGATCATCCACCGAGCAGGAAATATCAATGTGCTACGTCGGTACCCCCCGCTAAGTGTATACGCCAAGTGGAGGGATCCCGACGTATAATGGAAACAAAGCCTATATCTGAAACATCGTGAGAAAGCGTAAAGTCTAAAGTAATGTTTGTCATTGGGGTTTGGAGGATGGCATGTCTCGGAGTTATAAAGTAGGCACGGAAAAAGAAGAGGAGGATACGATTCCATAAGGCAAGAAAGATTGCAACATTTTAATGAAACATAGGAGGAAAAAACACATTCCGCTATTGTGAAAGCGAACAGAAACCTACACCAAAAGGAATGTTGTTGCCTTAATGGATCAGATTATCGTACATTGATTTCTGGCTTCAGGATTTAAGCACATTCACAAGAAAACTATTCAGACAGAAAAAAAGGATTGCACGTTTTTGCAGAAATTAGGTTCAAAGTAAAGTTAAAAATTACACTCAAAAGATTGACTTTGAACTTAATTTATGCAAAATGTGCTGCAATACTTTTTTGTGATGATACCATGTTCAGGAGCTTTGTAAATAGCTCAACCCCCCCCCCCCCCCAAAAATAAATAAACCCCATTGTGACCATTACTATATGCTAGTCTCATATTTCCTATGCTTAGGTGACAACAACTACTAACCTTTTCCCATCTTTTTAGGGGCAGTGTTATCACCATAGCACAGGAGTATAGATCACATACTTCTACATTTACAATAGAAAGAGAGTTGTCTTTGCAGAATGTTTGGGAACAATTGTTGTAGTATAGGTATCTACACATTTTTGAGAGGGTCAACAGTCATTTCTGTACTATACTGTTAAGGTTGTTTAAATCAGGGAACACACGGCTCGATATTGGAGCTGTTAGATGTTTTGTGCAGCAGCATGACATCATGCTGTGTCTCCAGCTCAGCAGATGCTTTGCATGGAGTCTCCATGCAAAGAAACGGACATTGACCGTGGTTTACAGTCATGTCGGATATCCCTGTTTTCGAGCGGGATTGATTGGCGCTACTCGAAAACAGGGATGGCTGCATTAGATATGGGCCAGATAGATGGCCGTGAGTGCACACGTGTGTTCCCAGCTTTAACTGGCCATATACCTTTAGATCTCTCGGTCATATATCCTTTAGATCTACCAACAACCATAAAAGTATAGGGTCCTCTGCGATTGAACACAGGTACACTTGATAGTTTAGAAAGTCCCTCATATTCCATGGTTTTGGTAAAACAAAAGGAGATCTAAAGGAAATCTGACAGAGAAATCTAAAGGTTTATGGGGGCCCTTAGATTTCTCTGTCAGATTTCCTTTAGATCTCCTTTTGTGTTACCAAAACCATTTAATATGAGGGACTTTCTAACCATCAAGTCTTCAATGGCAGAGGACCCGGCACTACATAGTTGTTGGTAGATCTAAAGGATATCTGACAGATCTAAAGGTGTGTGGCCAGCTTAAAGGTGTATGGGGACCTTACACTTTGACCTTTGTCTTTCAGCTTGTTATTGGTAAGAAGGATGTAGATTGACCCCAGTTTTCTATAAATCCCTTTTAAGAGGACCACCTGTGTATCTACTTCTTATTATCGGCATCAGAAGTGCCGATAACACAGCAGTTGGGAGGTTAAAAAAAAATACTTACCTGGTGAAAACTTCAGAAAATGTGGCAGTGCTCCACCACTCCTGTGACGTTGTGCAGAGGCAGGTTTTGGCCGCAAGAGGACTTGGGAAGGTAGATGTCAGCAGTCACGTCTGCCATTCCAAAACTCCTTTCACTTGGCCAGATCTGAAACCGATGAAGCTCTGCCTTTCAGCGTCATCAGATTCAGATCGGAGGAGGGAGCCAGACTGAAAGAGTCTCACTCCATCTTACATGCTTGGGGACAAGACAGTCCAGGCATGTTGGAGCAGGAGGAAAAGGTAGGTATATGATTTTATCTACATCAGTTTGCCTGGGAGGGGGGTTTAAAGTTTAAAACTGCTTTAATAATATTCAGTGGCCCTTTAACCTGGAATTTATGATGAAAGGAACATCTACTAAAAGATCTTGTTGCAAGGCTTTGGAAGGTCCCCCTTAACTCTCAATTGTGTGAGAGTAAAGCTGTAGTAGGTACAGCCAGAATATCTGTGGAACTGTAGACAATGATACCTGCAGATGTGTAAGTGGCTCCACCAGCTATACAACGATAGGGTAAATCTAACTAATGTTCAACAACCAAAGGCAACAACCCCCATACACCTTACAATCTTACCATACAATTTCTGTACAAATCTACTTTTGTTCTACCAAAACCATGTAATATGAGGACCTTCCTAAACCTTCCAATTACTATGTATTCTATCAGGGAGGACTCGGCACTACATAGTTGTTGGTAGGTCTAATGAAAATTGTATGGAGTGATCTAAATGTGTATGGGGGGCTTTAGTATTCCAGTTTTGTCTGTACCGGATCCTCTTGTCATTCACACCACTTCATATTGTTTTTGCTCATATAAATGAAGCTTCTGAATCAGAAGTGTCTTACGTATTCAGCTACAGGGCAGACGACTACACACTCATCGCTGTGTCATCCCAAGATTACAACAGTGACTAAATAAACAAGTAACAGACAGTTATTGACATAAGGCGTTTTCACCTTTTTGGAAACAGTGTCATCTTCTTCATTGTTGGAATGCAATGTATTCGTACCTCCAATCTCACCAAGTGGCGTAACTACAGTCTACAATGTAGTTTTAAAAATCATTGCCTAGTGAAGGCTCCCAAACTGGGGGACGTGAAGGTATTCCAGGGGGGCACGGTCCCTCTTAACCTGTGTTTGAATAGGGGGGGTGGGGGTTGATAATGTTCCTAAATTGAAAATGGGGTCCCTGCAGGGAAAGTTTGGGAACCACTGGCCTAGTGAGAAGGTGAGTGCCTAGTGAGTCACCTAGGTCATGATTCTAGAAGCCCACTAATGACCAGAAACATTTTCTACCACAAAAATCAAGGATGAACATGCCAAGCTGAACGTATATCTGAAGCTAAAACCTTCCTCCTCAGTCCTGATGACAATGATTGGTCAGCCAAAGTCTAGTCTAGACCAACATAAGGTTGCAAACCTGTTTGTGCTGGGTAAACACCTTGTCTGTGCAACAAACTATGCCTAGCTTGACAGGTTTGTGTTAGAACAAATTTCCCATAAAGCCATTCATCTCCCCATCCAACGGAGCAGTTGACCAGATCTATTTATCAAGTCAACCATTACCCAGTTAAATTTTTTCTGAATAAAATAAACCAAAAGTCATCTAGAGTTAGGACACCCTATGGAAGTCTGTGTGGTTTAGTAATATTTTGGACTTATGTATATTGAGTCTCCGTTTGGACATGACTTGGATATTTAAATGACATAAGTAAACAAATAAAATTGAAGACACGTGTTTTCAAAACTGTCAAGAAAATGTTATTGCACTAAATGGCTTGAAAGGAAACACATGATATCGTTATCATGTGCACAATAAAAATATTGTCACTTGCAATTTCAAAGGAGGTTTGCATTGGGCTTCTTTCCAACGCAGACTGGACACTTGGGGTAGGGGGTCCCCAGTGACGTGTACATTTAAGATCCATGTACGCACCAGCTGCAATGTTTGGTACGCAAAATACTGCATCAGTGGTAGTGCGCCCTTGAGTGGTGGGCCACAATTAGCAGGCAATCCCCCTGTCTGCATCTTTTTCCATATGTGCGTCCAGCACCAGAGGAAATATGCAGAGAAAACAAGTCCTTAATCCTCAGAAATTTAGTTTGTTGTGAATCTGACAGTTGAAGTGACAGTGAATACCATTGTGACATCAATAGAGAAGGTTCTCGTCGTCTGTGAAGGTTCTCATTCATCCAGGTCATTGTATATCTGTGTTTAATTCAAATCAACTGGACTTGCTGTGTTTTGTTTCTTGAAGACTTTGCGCTAGTCATACGACTGGCTTTCTCAATTCAGAGTGACTTTACACGATCTTACTGGGAATAAATACTCTGGGGTATAGCTCCAATCCACAATGTTACCCAGCATGGGGTCTGAGCCTCATGGAGGTAGGTGTTACTACATTAGCATGAATGGAGCTGTGAGGTGCTATTAATCTGCCCAGTCGTGAGAGGTGTTAAAATGGTATTGTATGTGGCAGACAATAGATGTCCCACCCTTCCACCCCTGTTCAAGCTTGGCTTCTCCATTTTTACATATATGACCTCCTTCACGCCTCTCTTTAACCTCCTCCCTATCCAGAATGTGAACTTGTGAAATCTCAAACGAGTGGCCTTTTTCCTTTAGAATAGATGAAGATACTACTCCTGACCAGAGGAGTTGGCCCTTCTATGTTTGACCAGGCGCTGGTGTAACTGTTGTTTTGACTGTTATACCAGAGCATTGCCCAACATAGAAGGGCCAACTTTGCCCAGGTCGGGCCATGCAAGCAAGTTAAACCTGAGACTAGGCCACAAGATACTAAATGAATGTCATCATCTGACCTACAGCAGATTCTGGCTACTCTTGATGTGAAAGTGGATTCCTCTACAACATTTAATTTGCATGATAAATGTTTTATAAAGAAACCTTTGCCCTCGAAGGGTCCCCATACACCTTTAGATTTCTCTGTCAGATTTCCTTTAGATCTCCTTTTGTTTTACCAAAACCATGTAATATAATGGACTTTGTAAACCATCAAGTCTACCTGTGTTCAATCGCAGAGAACCCGGCACTACATAGTTGTTGGTAGATCTAAAGGATATCTAACAGAGAGATCTAAAGGGTGAATGGCCAGCTTAAGGGAGGCATCACAATGTTTGGCAGATTCAGATGTAAAATACATGGTGAAGGTTTTCCAATTTTGTAAACTGTGAAAAGAATGATAAAACAATTGTATGAGGTCTGAAATATCCATATAAAATTGTAATACTCCATTAAGGTCCCCAGGGTTTTCTGCATGTGTTATTCTTCAGCTCGAGCATTAGCTGAACTTCCTTCTGGATGGAACATATTCTGCTGACACACTCCAAGTAAGAAGATTAAATGGACAGCATCTTCAGAACTCCCACACAATAATCCAGTCTCCACCACTCCCTTTCACTTCTATGAAGTGCACAGTCCTCCCCGCGCAAGGAATGTATTCAGCCCTGGAAACCGTTCTCAAAATTAAGTATATCCTCTAAAGTCGGTATTGATAATTATTTGTCAACTGTACAAAGTCTATGGCCGATGCAAATAAAAATTTGCAAAACTCTTCTTAACCTTCTGAGCGTCTGGCCCGAGTTAACTCGGGCTGAGTTTCATGCATCATGAAACTGATCCCCAGTTAACTAGAGCCGCGCTCTAGGTATCGCCGTCTTCCTACGGCGGTCGGGAGCACCGGCATGTATGCCAATGCTTCCGGGTCCGCCCCCGATCGCGTCACCAGTGACGCGAAGGGGGCGGGGGTAGGCGGCGCCATAGACCTCCGTCAATCTGGAGGGGCGTCGCTTTTCATCAGCATAAGTCCGGCGTCTCCAGTGACGCCGGGCTTATGTTAATGAACTCCAGCTGACCAGGAAATCACGGCGGAGCAAATTGTGCTCCGCCGCGATTGCCCGTGGCACGGTTATGAAAAAACCGTGCCACGTGGCAAACGCTCAGAGGGTTAACTGTCAGTTCTGTTTATTAGAGACAACAAAGGATTCATTAATACTCAGAAGTAAACATTTTGGCAAGATGAATACATCAAAATACAGACAGGACTGACAACCTACTTTTATGGAGCTTATGTTTAGAATATGGAATAGTTTTACCTGGAAACTGAAAGGGTTATGTTACCAATGTGACCAGAGACAACAATAAAAAGCTGATTTTACACTTCATCATTATAAAATGTTGGTTGAAAATAGACTTAAAGAATTAAAAAATTTATTTTGCTATGTTTCCACAGCGTTAAAGGCTGCATTAGTGATGCTCCGATTGATCGGCCGATATTGGCTTTAAATAGCATGATCGGCGGGCACCAAAAGCGCCGATCAAAAAAGCCGATCACGGGGGGCGTGGCCTGACGCCTAGCTGCATGGAAGCCTGCTCTGGAGCTCCTCCACTTACCCCTGTTCCGCCTGTTTCCTCGGCCATCCTTCACTCCCTGCATCCCCAAACCTCACCATCAACCGGCTGGTAGTCACCCTCCACTCATGCCTGGTGATCGGCAGTGATCGGCAATCGGCCGATCATGATCTTGGTGATCGGTAATCGGTGATCGGCCCCAAAAATGCTGATCGGAGCATCTCTAGGCTGCATCGATCCCCCCTGTGTTAATTGCACGCCTTGACGGGGATGTCGAAGCAGCCCATCCATATACATGCCTACCGCACTGCCTGTTTCCATGGCTTTGAGTTGGTCCGCCGGCAAAGCAGACAGGGGAGGTTGATGTAGTGCACTACATTAACCTCTCGCCCCAGCAGATAGCTGTGGAAACAGGTATGTATATGGAAAGGCTGCTTTGACATCCACGTCAAGGCATGCAATTAACACAGGGGGTATCGATGCAGCCCTCAAAGCCGTGGAAACCTAGCAAAATGTAATTTTGAATTCTTGAAGTCTGTTTTCAACCAACATTTTATAATATGAATTGTAAAATCAGGATTTTATTGTGGTCTCTGGACATATTGGCAAGACCTCACTACCCATCCCATAGAACCTAGGTGCCCAAACCAAGCTTATTATTAATGCATAGGAAATCACAGTTCCTTGTCTGGGATCTTCCAAGTGTGAGCAGAGGAGGAGACGCGATAAACTTACATGATAGGAGTATGTGACCCAGATTGTACCTGAGCAAGTCTCTCGCCTCTCCTGCTTAAGTGTTGGCAGGTGATCAGCAGACAGGCGAGTTCCTATGCTCCCACTATTCCAACAATGAACGGAGGGTGATATATATTGTGGAACATAACCTGAGAAAAAGCTTTGATGAGATCTATGAGGCACATAACATATGACAATGTATATGACACAAAATGTGCATTACTACACTACAGTGTTCCCTAAAGCTTGAAGTATAATTATTATATATGAAGTATAATTATTATAAGTATGTGCGGCCCTTTAGTGATGCTGAGGGCCGCACTTGTGGCCCTCTATATCAACTTAGTTGGGCACCACTGCCACACACACACATATATACACACACACACACATCTTTCCTACTATTTATGTTTTTACAGTAATGGCAACCACTCATAAAAAGACAGAAGCTAGGGTCATTGCTTTATACAAAATAAACTTATGTAAAATATATATGTTTGATCATAGAGGGGTGACTGTGATTTCTGTTTTCAGCCCGGGCATACACTCCATCATTGTGAACATTGCTTATGAATGAGTGAATATTTATCTTTTGTCAGAAAAGTCACCCATTCAGTGGACCAAAATCTGCTGACCATGGGATTGCAAAGGACCAGCTCTCTGTATCAGGAATGATGGGATCTGTTCATATTGGCGTGACGATCCACTTGCGATCCGGTCACTGGATACAACTTTTCAGTGACAAGACTGTTCGAAAAATAAAATAACTAAGCTGCTTTGATGGCGTCGCTCCCTTCTCACAGACTCTCCTTCAACAGCAAGAAGTTGACACCTTGCTCATCCATCCAGCAAGTCAGTGACACGGCTCATATAGTCTTGTATGTATCATATAGTACGATATATATGTAATCCTCATGGGCAACTGTCTGAAAATGTGAAATGTTGAGGCAGTGGCTTTTGACCGATCATGTGAATGTGCCCTATGTCTCTGCCCTAAAATTCTAGAAAGTATGATATGCACAGCCCAGCACTCCTGGATTTAGGGGTCCTAAAGCTAGCCATATATGGTTCAATTTTAGCGTTCGATCAACCTAAAATGATCAAAGTTTGAATCATTTGGACTTAAATTATATGCTGCACACATGGTTCGATCGGGGAAAATTGTTCAATAACGATTAAAACATCAATTGAATAGTGACCGACATGTTGGAAAATTTTTGTCGATTATACAACGATCGACCTAAAATCGTAGCATTGTGTTTGTTGGTCGGGTCGATTGTATTCGATGAACATGTTTATATATGACTCTTTCCTGTGTTTTTTGATCTAAACTAAAATCGTTGATTTTGGTCATATTACGGTCGAACCTTCCATGTGGTTCTACTTTTGATGCGCTTACGATCGGTATCCGATGAAAAGATCAAGATCTAAAATCAAATAAAAAAAATAATCGATCATGCTAAAATCGAATCGTGTATGCCTAGCTTAAGGTAAACGTGAAGATATCTATTAATTGTAAACCTGTCCGGGCAGGGTCCTCTACTCCTGTGTCATAATCTGTTCCTGTGTACTAAATTGTGTTGCATCTCCACTCTAATGTATTGTACAGCGCTGCGTCATATGTTGGCGCTATATAAATAAATGACAATAATAATATCTAAAAGTACAGGGCTGAAGTTTATTCATTTAGAGTTAAGGTAGCCCTACAAAGGCAGATTTTCCCGCCCGTTGCTCGGCCGCAAATCGGGTGTGCCCACCTGGACAGGTCGGCCAAGAATCTCCTGCATGTCCGATCGCATGGTGATCCGACATCTCTGTAAATTCCCGGCCGATCCCATTACTTTGAATGGGGATGGCAGTCCCCATCTAAAGCAATAGGCGGCACACAAAAGGTGCCCACCGATCCTTTGAGGGGCTGGCTGCAGTGTGATGACGTCATCCCGCTGCAGTCTTTCCCTCATCTATCTAGGGAGAATCTGCCCTTGTATGGGCACCTTTAGACAGTTTCAATATACTGCCAATATACAGTTTTTTAGCAAAAAACACAATGGAAAAGAAAAAAAAAGAGAACACAAAAGGATATTGGTAATAGTTGAGACAATTACGCATGAAGTGCAGACAGGTAAATTGTGTTGCCTAGGGCGGGATAGCACCTGCTGCCAAAGGTCACTTGCTGTACAAGTAACAATAGGTTTTCTGTGTTGAAGACATGGAGCCAACAGGTGCCCTCATTTCTGTATAACAAGTGCGATGTCATAGGGACTTTTACAGCACTCTAGAATACAATGTTATAGAGAAATTATCCTACGACAATACTATACAAAGAAAAAGCAGAAAATAGAAGTGAAACGCTTCACGAAAACAAGAGAGTCATTGTAACAATTTATTAGAGTTCTTTAAAGTGCAAACACACCAAAGCCCTGCTTCCTCAATGCTGAACCAGTGTGCACTATACGCAGACAGTACTGGAAACACACTTCACCACTACTTTAAGGCTATGTTCCCACAAAGGCGATTAATTTCAGTGCACGGCGATTGGCGTTGATCGTGTCCATTTAGGTGAATGGGCTTGTCCCCACTAATGGCCGTGATTGGGCGCATTCTAATTGCGAGCAGCCGTGATTTTTCTGCCCTGATCCACCCATAGACATGAATGGATGCGAATGAATGCGATTTTATTTTAATGGAGGTGATTCAAATACAAAA
>CM070033.1:140153132-140164356 GCA_036250615.1 Ptychadena robeensis
TCTAGCAGCGCCATTCATGATGGATTGAAGAGGTGAAAGTCTAGAGAGAGGGAGACCAGACCCTTACCACCTGGAAGTCTGGATAAGGCCTTAAAGATCGTTTTAGTCAAACATGGAAAATGTGGGTTTAGTTTAGTGCTCAATTTTTGTTATATTTGAAAATTCTATTAGAAAAAGGTGGATCGAACCAGGAACGTCCGCAAATCCCGGTCGATCTGACATGGAAGGCGGCAAAGGAGTGCTGGGGTCTCCCTACCCTGCACAGCACACAGAGTGTCAGGGACAGAGGAAGTGGTCGGAGCTGATCACACAGGCAGAGTCCGGGGGGGGGGGGGGGGGGGGGGGGGGGGGGGGTCGTGTCAGGCTCTCAGCAGCTTTCCGTAGGAAAATATTTCCCAACACTTGGTGTACACCGGACCAGGGTCCCCATTGAAAGGGAATCGGTGTGCAAAGTGGTGCACATCGATTTCCGTTCGATTGACCCTCCTGCGATTTCGGGTCGATCGCATAGGCATCTACCCGTGTATGGGGACCTTTACTTTTGCATCATTCAAAGACATTCTTTTTTCATGTACAGTTTACTCTGAAGATACAACCAACTTGAGAGAAGACCAAAATGTTTTTTTCAACTTACAAACTGACTGTGCTTTTGACTTACAACCCGATATCAGTCCTGAAGCCAGTGTACCGTATTGTTTTCAGATATCTGACAAAAAATCGTCCACAAGATGATCGGACATGTTGGTAAACTTTCATCTGTCGTTTATTTTTCGTGTAAAAAACGAACGTCCTTATTTCACTCGATATTTTTTTCCTATCACTTCCTAAAAAAAAAAATCTGAAAGATTTTTCATTCGTGTTTCCAACGATTATTTTCATTCGATATTTGCGTCGGTTGTACAAAAAAAAAAAAAAAATCTAATTACCTTCGATAAATGGACGAACGAAATCCGAAAAAAAATAAAAATAAAAATAAAAAAATCGAATCTGAAGTTGAACGAAACAAAAATCTTGACGTGTAAACCCACCTTTAGACTTACAACCAACCCTTTCAGAATTAAATTCCACTCCAGGGGCCATTGTATGACGACTCTGGCTCTGCAATGACTGAGATTGTTGACAGACAACAAACAGACAGATCCCATCAGCTCAACCTAAACAGATGAAACTTGAGTGGTGTCTAGGGACTGGTACACACATACAACAAGACCATGCTGTAGATTATGCTGCTTCATCAAGGCATTCATATAGACTTGCCAAGTTACTGAGATAGTCACTTACGGCCCAGCATTGGTCAGCAAGGTTGCTAATGACAGTAAAGCAGGGTACAGACCTGCAGATATGGGCCAGATCAATGGCTTCTTCAAGCGCCGTGCGTACGTGCGTACTCAGGGCCATCTACCTGGCCCATATAATCTGCGCTCATTGCTGTTTTCGAGCGGGACCAATCAATCCCGCTCGAAAACAGCCATATCGGACATGACCGCAAGTACGGCCGATGTCCGATGCTTTGCATAGAAACTGCGGGTCTCCAGGCAAAGCATCAGTAGAGCAGAGCTGTCTCCCCTGCTCCACCCGCCAATATCTGACAGCAGCATGATGACGTCATCACGCTGCTGCAGGGAACATCGGACAGCTCAAATACCGAGCCGTCTGTACCCTACCTCAATCGCGGAGCACGCGTGCAATTTTAATCGCATGCGACGATCGCGTCCATTTAGTTAGATGGGCGTGTCCCCACTTCAACTAATGGCCGTTCTGATTGCGCACATAGACATATAAATGGACACGTTTTTTTTTCCCTTAAATGGGGGCGATTTTTTTAAAACAATTATGTGTAAAAATTGCCTGGTCAATCACGCATGATCATGTCAGCAGTCGCGTGCGATCGGCCTAGGTGAGAAGATTAAAATCGTGGCTGAAGTGGGAACATACCCTTAGAGGCTAATACAGAGGCTTCAGTTACAGGCCTAGGAAGTAAATACGAATCAGAGCAAAGGAGCATCCCAGTAAATCAAAAGGTCAGGACTCTGATGACCATCTGACTTCCCTACAACAAAAGTCTCAAGTTCTGGCTGTATACATCAGGATGTGTGCACAGTGGCACAGCCACAAGTATTTATTAAAAGTCATCACTCTTTGATGCAAACCTGAATTGAATGACTAACTGGGACATTAAACCTTTAGCTACATAGTATTTATGAAAACTGACTATATACAGAAGTGCGTTGAGCCAGAAAACACATCATGGCTGAAGGCAACGTAATCTGCAACAAATCCTCTGTGATTCATGGCGATTACCAAATCTGACAGATGTTGTGTGTGGAATATTTATTGTATGAGGACCAACCAAACAATTCCATACAAAAGCAGGCCTAGGCTCAAACTTTTTTTTTTCCCAACTACTAAAGATAGTCAGTGATGGATGAAACCACATACAGTACCATTGTGCTTCTGATCATTTAGCAATGTAAACTTTTCACTTATTCCACAGTGCTGTGCAGTTGTGAGGTGACACATTATATTTGGGTTATACCTTTGAGTTAGGAGCCAGCACTTTCCTGAATGCAGATACTGTGCTCCCAGCACGTGTTGTCTATATCAATATTTCCTGTCTCCTTTCCGCAGACACATGGGAAATATAGACATGTGACTTGAACAACACACAAAATCTTGTGAGAAATACGTTTACATAGCACTTTCAGTGCCTCACCTCATCTTTTCCATGCATAGTACATAACACTTGTGTCAACTGGAACCTGGAAATAGTGGAGTATTACTTAAATCCTTTAACCTCTTGGGTGTTTGGCCCGAGTTAACTCGGGCTGAGTTTCATGCATCATGAAACTCAGCCTGAGTCAACAAGTGACATACTCACCTGTCCGCAGGATTCTGTCGGCGGTTGGGAGCATCGGCATGTATGAGGATGCTTCCGGGTCTGCCCCCGATCGCATCACCGATGACGCAAAGGGGCGGTGGTAGGCGGTAAATAAATGGGCATCGCCTTTTTACAGCATTACGTTCTAAACCTTTTGGCCGGGCAGGCAATTACATGCTCCGCCGCTTTTGCCCATGGTGTGAGTATAAAAAAACAGTGCCACATGCGCAACGCCCAGAGGGTTAAGCTGGCCATACACAGGACTTTTGCTCGACTGATCGCCGATTCAATTGCCTTGTGCGCTTTGAACATCGATCAATTGACATTCATAGATCAGGTATATACAGTGTAATCGATCGACGATCGTGTTATGCAGCGCAGGCGTTCACATTATGAACGTTATATGAACAAACATAATACGAACATATTACGCATGCGCTCCATAGTACAAACGCAAATCGGAATCTAAATACTTCTAAAAAACCTCAGATACTTATACGATCTAAAATATTCCAACATGTCCAACCGTTTACCAAATCGATTTTACAATTGTCTTTTGGTCGATTGTACCAGGTGAGCAGGAATTGATTTCTGTGCGATTGACTTAAAAATCAATAATTTAAGGTCAATCAAACAGAAATATCACATCATGTATGGTCAACTTTAGTCAGTGGAATAATATTTTATTTTTAAAGACAAGGGGTATACCAGGCGATTGTATTTTGTATGATTTGTATGCATATAATGAAATATTTTTAAAAATAACTTGATGATTTTCCAAGATTTCAGGAGTTTTCACCAGGGTATACCATGTGACTGGCTCTAGGACATCTGTTCTGTAAATGTGATTTTTGCACCTACCGTACTTAGGAAAATCCAGCAAACAAATCTAATGAAGTGACTGTGTATCTAAGGTGTTGTACCTCACCAGCTCCGGTGCAAAGCAGTTTGCTGACAAATCAGTGGCTCACCGTAATCACCAGAGTTCTACAGTTCAGATGCTATACTGATGTATGGGATGTCCTATTTCTGTCTGTCCAGGTCATTGTATATCTGTAGTGTTTTATTCAAATCAACTGAACTTGCTGTGTTTATTACTTGAAGACGTTTCAATAGTCATGATGTCCTATTTCTTTACTCTCATGTCTTATTTCTTTCATTTACTCTAATAAATAGAAGACTACACTGGTTGGCTGATCTGTGTTGGTTTAACATTTAAATGGATGCCTTAACTTAACAAGTGTTCCCCCAGGATTCACAGGTGTAAATATGCTGCAGACTATTCCACCCTCAATAAGACATAAGTACCCGCCATGCCTCCAAAGTGGCTTACAATAAAGCAGGGAATACACGTATAGATATGGGCCAGATTGATGGCCGCTTTGAGCACTGTGCATGCTCATGGCCATCTATTTGGCCCATATCTAATGCGGGCTGTTTTCGAGCGGGATTGATTAGTCCCGCTCGAAAACAGGGATATCTGACTTGACTGTAAATCACCGTTGATGTCCATTGCTTTACCTTCAACATGAATGGTCACATGTGCACATTTCGCATTGCAAATATATATTCGGAATCCATGCCCATAAGCATCCCAATTGCGAATATCGATAATATTCGAAATTGCGCATATCCACGGCCATATTCTCAAAATGTGCGAATTTTTTTAATAGCCGATATTCACAATTTGAATATTCAAGCTCAACACTAGTTGCCAACATGGAAATATTGGCCAGGTGGCAACCCTATTTGCAGCAAGTACACACAGGGTATAAATACAAATACTCTGCCCCAATCATGAACACTCATGCCACAATAACAGATCATTTACATGCCAGTTAGATCTGCTGACTTATATTTTATGACTACAAGATGAAGTATATTATATACCTTTAAATAGCTTTGCTATTTACATGCCCTGTGTGTGGGAAGAATGATTTATATTTCCCACAATATTAACACACCTCTTCAGTCGCACGTAGGAGAAGTCGGGTGTAGAACTGGTAGGCCTCACAAGCTGGTAATTATAAACTTGTAGCTTTATCCGCCCGTCCCTTTATTTCCCTTTCATATATTTCATTTAAAAAAGTCTCATCTGTTTGAAGTCAGAGAAATCAGAGGATACCCACTATTTGATGATATAAGCCTGAAAAGATAGTTTAAGTGCTGAAGATGAGATCCATGAGAAAGTGGTAATTATGCCTGGGAACTGAAGACTGGAGATCAGACGGGAGAAAACATAATTTAATAATTTAGCAGATAACAAGCTTTTAAAGATGCTGAACAGAAGCGTTATGTACATCATGTCATACATCAAAAAGCTTATTGCATTGTATAATGGGAATTACAACCAACAGCCTATCAATCCAATGTCAAGACGTAAAGCTTAACCATTCACAAACAAGTATAGACTGAACTGACCGACTTAAGAATAAAATTTGTCATTAAACAGCCATATACAAGCAAAACAAAGTACATTTTAGGGAAAGTTGGAACTTTGGACAGGTTTTTACTCCTATCTGTGTCCCCATTGGTGTGATCAACTCTTTAAGGCTAAAACGCCACTATGATTTGACGAAACGCTTAAAAATCATATTGGTCGTGTTCTTGGTTTGTGCCCAATTCATTTTAATGTGCATGTACCCGCAATGGGATATGCGCACATCACAGGTAGGTGGCCGTTTAAAGTGAATGGGGCGCATACAGAATGCGTGTTTCAGCAAATCATAGTGTAGTTTTAGCCTGAATTTGTTGCCCATTATAGGCACTCCTCCAATGGGAACTCCTCATCCCATAACAACCTCTGATGACAACTGCCTATAATGGGCTTGAAGAAACTCCCTCTAAGGGCCCCAATACACCTTTAGATTTCTCTGTCAGATTTCCTTTAGATCTCATTTTGTTTTACCAAACCCATGTAATATGAGGGGCTTTCTAAACCATCAACCTACCTGGGTTCAATCACAGATGACCTTATACTACATAGTTGTTGATAGATCTAAAGGATATCTGACAGAAAGATCTAATGGTGTATGGCCAGCTTTACGCTAGGCATACACGGCTTGATTTTATACGTGACCGTGGCGCCCGATTTTGCTCTAATCTATCACAAAATCTGAGCCATCCAGGCTTTCTTCGAAGCTCGGCCGAACAGGTCTCCAACATGTTGGAAAACCTGGTTCGATTTCCATTACTTTGGATGTGGAATACGGGTCCCCATCCATTTCGGCCGATGTCAATGACGCAGCAGTGCTGCGCCTCGATATAGATGAAGCTCAAGCGCAGCATGATAGGCTCATAGGTCGCACAGGGATCTACCTGTGTATTCGCAGCATTACTTCTAATATAGGAAGTGGAGAAAAGTGGTAACAGAAGCTTTCAATGGCCAAAAAACGCGGCGGGGGCTGTAGTGTGAAATGACCCTACCCATGTTTATGTAACTAAGTACAGCAAAAGGATAAGAATTATTTTAATGAGCCTAGAAAACGTTTATACCTTTCAAACTGTGCCACATGCCGTTTCCTCTTAACACGGTAACATAGACCCCCTGCAGCACGCATTTTTGTACTGCCGCACAAGTGTCTCCCATACACTAGTATGGGAGACCTAGCACAGCAGAATGCATGGTTAACGCTAGGTTTACTTACCTGCAATGGACGTCTGTGTGTTACCACGAACAGGTCTGTTCCTGGTAAATTATCACACAGCAAACGCAGTTCGGAAGGGATCCTTAAAACAGTTTAAAAAAACAAAACCGCATATACAGAAAAGAGTCAACACTACATTTTTTTTAACAAGATGCAGTATAGACTTCACAGGCACATCATATCCCACGGTGCACCAATCACAATGCAAGGCTCCGCGTCATCATTGCTGTGACGGGGTGTTGTGGGCAATAAAACGTTACACCTCCATTGAAAAACAATGGGCATGTTAAGCTAGCCACACACGGTTCAATTTTGATTCAATCAATGCTCGATTAGATCGAGGAATTCAATCGTCTATTCGAAAATCTATCTTAATAGCATCAACATACACCCCACATTGAGTTTGCGATTGTGGTGAGATTTCGAAAATAATAAAAAATATTACTAAAATCGTCGATTTTGGTATGGAAACGATTGAAGTGATGTTATTATATCGAATCTAATCGATCCAGGAGAAACACCACAAACATTGACGATTGTAAAACGATTTTGGCACAATCGGCGATGATTTTCCAACATGTCCGATCAATTTTTTTGCCTTCATCGAACAATAATCGATCGTACCATGTAGGCATTTGTCGATTTTCGTTCAATCGATGAAAAAATTCATCTTATCGAGCATCGATTGAACCAAAATCGAACCGTGTGTGGCTAGCTTTAGTGTCTAAAAAATGCTCCCAATATTTTGTCCATTCATTGTTTAATGTACTCTAACTTAACACGGCCCAATCACGACCAGGGTTGGGGGTAACGCAGTCATGTCCGTTATAAAAGTAGTGTAGCCCTAGCCTAAGTTATGCATGGGACAACATTTTCTTAACCAAACAATCCCAAGCATATCCTATATAACATGACATCATACCTACTACTTCCTGACACTCCACTAATGTATCCGAGAACACATGCTGACTGAGGAAAACCAAAACAAAAGACAGGACAGGTTTCCGTTTTTAAAAATCACTAAGTTAAAGACCTAACCAGTCATAAAACATGTGCCAAACTTTGGTAACAGTATAATGAGGTCTTTACTAAAAAGGAGAATTGGTATTAAGGAACTACTTTTGACTGGTTGGTCCCTTTTATGACCAGTGCCATGGCATTGGTAATAAACCCCCAAAAAACTGCCCAGGTGTGGACTTTCATGAATACATTTGACCAAGTTTTAAATGAAATGTTCAAATTCTGTTTTAAAAGGGTCCCCATACACCTTTAGATTTCTCTGTCAGATTTCCTTTAGATCTCATTTTGTTTTACCAAAACCATGTAATTTGAGGGACTTTCTAAACAATCAAGTCTACCTTTGTTCAATCGCAGAGGACCCGGCACTACATAGTTATTGGTAGATCTAAAGGATATCTGACAGAGAGATCTAAAGGTGTATGGCCAGCTTAAGACAGGAATATTGGTGTAGTCAGTAGGTAAGCATTACCACTGCTATAGTGCAGATGTAGAAATAAGAGTTCCTGTGTAGTAAATTTAACATACATACAAGCTGAAAAATTAGGAGAAAACAATGCTACCCAAATTCTTTGGCCTGGAGCTGCAACTTCACACTGCATTCATGTGGAAATCCAAAAAATGTTGACACTTCTTCTGAACAGGCCATTTGGATATTACTTCCACTAGCTGGATTTGCAATAACTTAGATTGACATTATTAAAATGTGATAGGGCAGCATGGGGGCTGAGATGGCTAGCACTCTGGCTCTGCATCACTAGGCTTGTGTCCTGACCTGAGCACTATCTGCAAGGAGTTTGCATGGTCTCCCCATGTCTGCATGGGTTTCCTCCCACACTCCAATTGGAGAATCCTTTTGGTAGGGACATTAGATTGTGAGCCCCTCTGAGAGACAGTTAGGGCTTGTTTCCATTACGTCGGGAGCCCTCCGCTAAGCGTACACGCTTAGCGGGGGTCCCCGACGTAGCAGATAGACTTACCTGCTCGGCGGACGGGTCTGTCTTCATTGCGCCGACCCGATCCGCCGGTGTCAGGCTGAACGTAGTCGAGTATGTTCAGCCTGTACACCGGCGGATGTCTAAACAGATCATCCGCCGGCAGGCTGAGTCTATGGGATACGTCGGGACCCCTGCTTAGCGTATACGCTTAGCGCAGGGCTCCCGACGTACAATGGAAACAAAGCCTTAGTGATATGTAAAGCACTGTGTAATATGACGGCGCATAATAAATACAACATAATAATAATAATAATATCATGAACCTGGCTTAGATTTTTAAACAATAGTACATGAATGTGCAAGCAAGTGAGACCTTACCTTTGTAATAATTAGAAGTTCCCCATGTTCTTTTCCACCTTTCAGAGTAAATCCCCATGGAGCTCCACCAGTCAGAAACACTTCCACTAACTTGTACCCTTCCACCAGTTTCCTCTCCATCATCATGCTGTGCCCTTGGTCCACCAAGCCTGGATGAGTCCTCATGTCATCAGGCACAAACCTCTCTCTCCCTCCTCTGGTCTCCAGGTTCTCCATGTTGTGTCACAGATGCCCGATACTTGTGAACCAGGTGTATTAAAAGTTCCTTATCTAGACGACATCACAGTGAGCAAGGAACTGGGCTCCTCTACAGCTGCTCATTCAACGAATCAGCAACTCTATATCCACATAGAAAACATAAAATGATTAACCATCCATTTATTGCAGGTGAAGAGCTGAGATCAGGAGTAGACTTGTGAAGACTCCAGATGACCTGTGAAGACTCCAGATAGACAAGGATAGCCTTCTGAAGACAGAAGATCTGGGGTACAGGTTAGGTGTAGGCTGGTGAAGACACCAATTCAGTAGATGGATGGAATCAGGTCAGGAGTAGACTTCATAAAACAGATGAGGGGAATGCTGGTGAAGAATCAGATCAGGGGTAGGCTTGTAGACACCAGGTCAGGGGTTGAACCTCTAAACTGGATTACAAACCTGGAGAAGATCTCAGATCAGAGGTAGTCTGGTAATCAGGGGTGAACTTCTGGACCGGATTAGGGGACTGTTGGTGAAGATAATCAGAGTAGATTTGTAAAGAAACCAGATGAGTAGACTTCGGAAAAACTCCAGATCAGTGATAAAATTACATGAAAAGACACCAGATCAGGGGGACATGCCTGGACCGGATTAGAATTCTGGTGAACACACCAGATTAGAACTGGGTTTGTAAAGACACCAAATCAGCAGAAGAATTGAAGACACTAGATCAGTAGACTTGTAAAGACATCACATCAGCAGTAGGTTTCTGAAGATACCAGATGATTAGACCTCTGAAAACACCAGATTAGGGGAACCCTATGAAGACATCAGATCAAGGGTAAACTTGGAGAGACAACAGATGGGGGGACTTCTGAACCGGATTAGGGGAATGCTGGTAAAGATATCAGATCAGGAGACGTGTGTAGACATCAGATCAGGAGGAGACTTGTGTAGACCTCAGATCAGGAGGAGACTTGTGCAGACAACAGATCAGGAGGAGACTTGTGCAGACACCTGATGAGGGTGAACTTTTTTGGTATGAATCGAGGTAATCGCGGATAATAAGAGTCCTCAGAGAGGAGAGTTCCGGCTGCACATCCAGCAGCAGTCCAGAGAGGGCCCTGCTATCTCTGCCAGTACAATGGCCATTGCCGCCCCTCCTGGCGATCCAACATGGAGAGCAGGTGACACATGTCCTGGCAGATCCCGGTGTGTAGCTCCGTCACGTCCCACCACCGATCTCCTCTCCGGTGACACTCTGTAGGCTTGTCCGCAGTTTGCAAGTCACCTTCCCAGTATCCAGACCGCTGACAATTTCCTCATTTGTCCCCTCCCCACCCTACCTTTCTGCCTGTATTGTGTGCTGAGCCCGGGATCGGCGGTGTCTACATTCATAATGAGGGAGCTTCCCTGCTGCTCGTCTCCCTCCCCCTATCCTGCTTACTGATCACTGATTATCCCTGAGAGAGAATACTGCTGTCACTCTGTGTGTCTCACAGAGTGCTGCAGTCTGTCACTCCATGTCTCTCACAGAGTGCTGCTGTCTGTCACTCCATGTCTCTCACAGAGTGCTGCTGTCTGTCACTTCATGTCTCTCATACACATAGTGCTGCTGTCTGTCACTCTATGTCTCTCACAAAGTGCTACAGTCTGTCACTCCATGTCTCTCACAGAGTGCTGCTGTCTGTCACTTCATGTCTCTCATACACAGAGTGCTGCAGTCTGTCACTCCATGTCTCTCACAAAGTGCTACAGTCTGTCACTCCATGTCTCTCGCACACAGAGTGCTGCAGACTGTCACTCCATGTCTCTCACAGAGTGTTGCTGTCTGTCACTCCATGTCTCTCACAGAGTGCTGCTGTCTGTCACTTCATGTCTCTCATACACATAGTGCTGCTTTCTGTCACTCTATGTCTCTCACAAATTGCTACAGTCTGTCACTCCATGTCTCTCACAGAGTGCTGCTGTCTGTCACTCTATGTCTCTCACAGAGTGCTGCTGTCTGTCACTCCATGTCTCTCATATACAGAGTGCTGCAGTCTGTCACTCCATGTCTCTCACTCACAGAGTGCTGCAGTCTGTCACTCCATGTCTCTCGCACAGTGCTGCTGTCTGTCACTCCATGTCTCTCATATACAGAGTGCTACAGTCTGTCACTCCATGTCTCT
>CM070033.1:140164456-140176010 GCA_036250615.1 Ptychadena robeensis
CTGTCACTCCATGTCTCTCACAGAGTGCTGCTGTCTGTCACTCCATGTCTCTCACAGAGTCCTTCTGTCTGTTACTCCATGTCTCTCATACAAATTCCCCCTAATAGTCATCTCCATGTATGTGTCATATGTATACAAGGAGGTCTCCATATCGCCTGGGTCCCTCATGGAGGGAAAACTAAACGGACTCAGCGCTTCATTTATAGATACATAATATAATAAATGTATTTCCTGGGGAATAACAAATGTTTCATTTGTTACTTGCAAATGTCTGTTTGTCTTTGTAGTACACTGTTGACAAACAGGTTGGCGCTTTATGAACAAACAATCATAATATAAGCATGCCCCCACACATCAAGTTCACTGCTGTCAATTAAATGTTTGACGCATTATACTCACTCACCGAGATGATAAAAGTAAAACTAAAGGGAAAACCTTTCTTTTATTGTGGATAGGGGAGAAGAGGTTAAAATTCATTACCACTTTTATGTTTGCCACCTGTGCAATGCTAAGGAGATTTCCCTTCACTTCCTTACCTCAGCAGGAAGTGAGGAGAACTTACAGTGTGAGGGGGAACTGTGACTAAAGCTGGACATAGACGCTTAGATTTCCCAGAGATCGATTTGTTAAATGATCGTGACATGCGATTCGAGTCTTCACCATTTTCGAGATATAATTTATCGCTGATTGCTCAATGGCGTAACTAAAGATTAGCTACACAAATAAATGTGATCTGAAATGATGGAAGTGGGATAAGGCCTGCATGGGTCGATCGATAGTAACGATCGCAAGTCTCTAACAAGGTCCTTTGTTTCTCGATCAATTGACTAAAATTTACACACATGTCTGATCCTGGCCATTTTTTTTGTGCAATTGCGATGGCACACTTTATGCATGCATCGATTTGTGAACGATTGATTAATGCAATCGATCTCTTAGAAATCGCAAGAAAAAGCGAGACGTCTATGGCCAGTTTGAGAGATGTTCATATTGTGCGGGTGCTTAGCTTCCATTTGGCAATTTACTGCTCTATGTTAAATATAAGGGCAAGCACCCGGCTAGTGATGGACGAACATCAGCTGCGGCTGTTCACGAACAGGCGAATCGAACTTCTGCAAATACCCGCCGTTTGCATGTTCGCTGGCATTGCGAACTGCAAACATGCTATGTTCACTGCGAACTGTCCGCCGGCAAACTTTTCGGCCATCACTACACCCAGCATTTCAGGGGCCATAATGGGCTACAAATAAGGACACACCTAATGCTTTTCAGTGTGCCTAGTTGATGGTGGCGTGCTGCGTTGGTGTATGCTGCTCAGCTCATTGCAAAACATGCAAGTCACCGTGGCTGGTGTGTAAAAAAAAAATGCTCCTTGTTTCTAGTAAACAATCTGGTCACGGGTGTCACCACTGACGAAACCCCAAATAAGCTGTTTGCTGGGGTTAACTTTCCAATTGTTGGCTTTTCATGCACGTTGCCCAATGTACCTCACAATAGCAATGCATGTAAACATCGCAAAACGGATAAGTGTAAACGGGCCCTGAGGCAGTAATGGCGAACACAGAGCATTTATTTATCGCAAAGTTCCAACTTGGCAATGTAACCTGAATCATGCACACAAATTATAAAGACACAAATACATGAATGACACACACACAAATTTTACACACACACGTCATATAAATACACAAATCATAAACACACATGTGAAAATAATCAGAGACAGAGATGCTTCATGAGACATCAGCGAGGGTGCCCTCTAAGAGTGGTCCTCTGGGTGACACCTAGTCCTGGTACACAAATTGGGCAAAGCATATTTAGCATTTACAAAATATTCCTATGACATCTAGTGGGCCTGTTTTCATGAAAGTGTGTGTCACAGGGTGTAAAGCAGGTAGGTGTGAATCAGGCCTGAACACCACACTGTACCGGATAGGTATGAATCTATCCTCAGGCCCAGATCACACCTTTCCTCTTTTACTTGCCACACTAGACAACACATTCATTTCCAAAACGTCTTTTATAGGTAATGGACCTGGAAAAACACATGAAAAGCATATAGGTGTGAATCAGGCTTGAGGTAAACAATAAAGGCACTGTTGTGGATAGCGGCAGTGTTAGGTAGGGGCAATATAATAGTGCTGGAGGGGCGGCCTCGGTATGCCCAGATGCCTCCCCCTAGCGTGACCGCCTATCAAGAATGGCTGACAAGGGAGAGAGGAGTGCTGGTGAGTCACAGAGTCTGTAGAGATGGTGAACTGAGGGGGAGGGGAGACAGAGGGGGTACTTGCCCAGGGCACCAATCTGCCCCTAGGACCGCCCCTGGTGGTGGAATAAACATTCAATGTGTTACAACATTGTATTGTAATGCAATGCTCAATTGATGAAGACACATTAGCAGTGTGTCCCAAATATATATTAAGCTGGGCATAGATGGTCGTTTTGCTGCCGATTTCTCTGCAGATTGACTGTGCTTGATGACACATGGCTACTAGTTCCGAGAATCGCCTGGGCACCCTATGTGTACCGGCCATTACTTTGCCATCCCCATCCAAAGTAATGGGATCGGCTGGGACCATGCGTGATGCGAAATGCGGAGTATTCCTGGGCACACCCGATACATATGCTAGCTATGTACCTGCATTTTTGTTACAAAGCACATATGCGTACTAACAACTTGGAGGCATTCCATGTCTGGGCGGCCGCAGCTAAATTAAATGTATACAATTTATGTCACTTGGATAACTGCAGGGAAACATGAATAACTATGAAAGGTTGCAGTTAGGGCGTGAAATTGGACTTTAAGTGGAAGACTGGACTTCTAAGGGTGTTGGAGTTCTGGGGGATGAAAGTCAGAGTTGGCATATGTAAGGGTAAAATATGACAAGAGAAAAGCACTGTGTAACAGTTGGAATATGACTATGAAAGGTTGACATTTGGACTGCAGGTAGTCTAAGGGGTTAGTTACTAAGCCTGAAAATGTCAGGGTTGCACTACTGAGGTATGACATCAGGGGGTTCAAAGAGTGTTGTACTTTGAGAGATACATGTGACCCAAAGCCAGCTGGTGACCTGTGGATGGAGACAGCTAATCGGAGGCTCAATGAAGTACAGGGAGGTCCATCTGCAGCAGAATCCATGCAGGAAGCTGATGCAGAGGACAGTGAGTACGACAGTGAGGTAGACCACCCTACATATGGGATGAGTAGCAAATACCATCTCCTGGTACTCATCCCAGTAGCTCACTAAAAAAGTTATGTGCACCCTCTATATAATCATTACTATACCATCATACACTATCTAACGTATAACATTAGGATGACTTCCTTGTAATTCCTCACAAACATTTTACCAAACAGGAAGTAAGGGAAACTCCAACGACAACTTAAGGAGAGATTAAAATGTTTTTTCCTTACTTCCTGCCTGGTGAGACGTGAGAGGAAGTCACCCTAATAGACTACCGGATAACAGAAAAACCTGACAGGAGTTTCAATCTTTCCCAACTCGATCCTAAACCAGTGTAAAACTTTTCTGACTCAAAGCACACAGGAGAAATATACTATGACGCTGTTTTACGTGCACAAAGATTTACATTTCCTGTCCATTCAGTCTTGACTCTCCTTTCGCTGTGCTGTCTTTTAGGGGAGGAGGAGGCCACATTTTGTATCACTATCAGGTCTTCTCCCCACCCCAATGTGTGTAGGCCTGCTTTAACCCTCTCAAGCTGTTCACAACTTTTTTTAGTCTATGTTTCCACATAGGAACATAGCCTAAAGGCCCCCATACACCTTTAGATTTTTCTGTCAGATTTCCTTTAGATCTCCTTTTGTTTTATAAAAACCCTGTAATATGAGTCTATGGATAGAGGATCATATATTACATAATATGATGGGGGTTTCCGAAGGTGCCTTTTCAATCAATATATGACACAATTAAATACTTAAAAAAGATTCACATTAAATTTTTTAGGGTAAAATACATATATTCTTTTTTATTAAAAAAACAAGCAGTTTGTTGATATACAGATATAGCCAATCCTTATAAATTTTTTCTTTAAATAGCAGCCCCAACAATGGGGGTGATGTACAAGCAGTGTATGGGAGTGACCTTCGACATGTTTCGTCCCTTTGGGACTTTATCAAGAAGACCCATTCACTCTTATGATCTGTGTATCAACTTCTCATTCAGGAAGTTTCTTTCCATAGCTTTTAATCTTGGAGGTTTTTCCCTCATTCCTTCAATGAGATAATCTGCTGGATCGCTCCAGGAAATCAGTGAGGCAGCTGTAATCCAAGTTTGCAGTCCTTCCCTCTCCCTCCTCCCTGGGGCTCGCCCCTCTGACCACCATTCCTCTCTGACTCTGATATAGTGCAAGCCACGAAACACAATACATGTAATATGAGGGACTTTCTAAACCATCAAGTCTACCTGTGTTCAATCGCAGAGGACCCGGCACTACATAGTTGTTGGTAGATCTAAAGGAAATCTGACAACTAAAGGTGTATGGCCAGCTTTACCAAATTTTAAGGGTAGTCCTGGCAATTCCATTCTTAGAGCCATGTTTTAAAAACATGCGCGTTTTTTTTACTGCGCGCATTTTTTTACCGCATGCCTTTTTACATAGACAACCAATGTTACCATTCACATGTATGCGTTGCGTTTTTAAAAATGCAGCGTTCATTCATTTGTTCAAAAACGCAAACGTATATGTAATGCCAAAAACGCATGTGTTTTTGCATATATGCAGAAAAACATGCCTATAAAAAATGCATGCCTTTGAAAAATGCATATAGTGTGAAATGGCCCTTAAGGCTGGAATACACGGCTCGAAATTTGAGCCGATAGAGAGATCTCAGCAGTAGTGTGATGATGTCATCGCGCTACTCCCTGGCTTCCCCCATATCGGGAGCCAGCTGTCAGCCCGTCCTATACTTTGAATGGGAAACCGCGGGTCCCCATTCAAAGTATAGGATATCAAACAAGGTTTACCAACATTTTGGTAACCTGTTCGGCTGAGCGAGATCTATTGATCGTTTGGAAAAACGGCATACACGCATAGTTTTTTTCCCAGATTTCTGCACAGCTCAGTGCACAGCGCTCGGCTGTGCAGAAATCTGGAAAAAAATCGACCCGTGTATTCCTACCTTAAAGCTAGCCACAAGTGATGAGCAGCACAGCCAATATTAATATTCGCAAAATATCAAAAAAATCTTTGCCAAATATTCTCCAAAAATTTGTACATTTTATTACCTTCATCACACAAAACGATTTTTGTAATAAAAAGTGCTGATATTCGCATATTTTTTACTATAATTATTATCAACACTAATGCATGAAAACTAACTAATTTATTTCCTTCCTTGTGAAAATTGGCACTTGTAAATGCACGTGTTGGGCACGCAATGCACGGAAGTTCCGGGTACTGATGTAAAAAATCTTGAATATTCGAGTATATGAAGATATAGCACTATATTCCAGATCTTCATGAATTCCTGAAGTGCCGATATTTGCAATACAAATTTGCGATCAACCATCAACACTACTACTTTTAGTCATCCTGCTAAACTTTAAGCTAGGCTATGTGACAACGGGAATGTTTAACGTTTTGTTCTGTGCCCGATTCTGCTGCAGATCGACCATGCATGATGACGTCAAAAAGGTCGTGCAGAGAATTGGCAAGGCACCCTTTGTGTGCTGGCGTCCCCATGCAAAGTAATGGGATTGGTCTCAAATTTCTTAGGATGATTTTTCATGAGTGCGGCAGTCGATTGGCAGCAAAATCTAAATGTCTATGCCTAGTTGTAGTCTGTTCCTTGCCACAAATTAAATCAGTTGTAGTGTAAATATGCCCTAAAATGGATGTTCTGGTAATCTCTACATCAAACAGGGGTAGTTAAGCAGTCTAGGAATTCAGACAAGTTTGAAGTGATTTAGGAATATTGTAGGTGCATATCCACTACTGTAGCGGAGAGCAGTGGTGTGCAGAGGGTGAAGGTCCCTTTAAGAAAGTAGGGACACAAAGCTGCGGCAAAAGGAACGAAAGGGGATTAAAGGGACAGGCTGTAAAGAACGAGGGGGGGGGGGGGGCTCAGTCCGGGGATAGAGGAAGAAAGACAGGTTCGCCCTGTGCCCCTCTCCCCTGCTGGGACTTCAGTCTGGTATCCAGTACCGGTGTGCGTACAGCCAGTGAGCACAATAGTACGCGTCTCTCTTGCTTGCCAGTCATCTCTCTTCCTGCCTTCAGAGAATACTCTTCTCGGAGTGAGGTGTCATCCCCCTGGAACGTGTTGGGCCATGCGTGTCTACACGTGGTCCATCTGTCGTTGCATCTGGGAACAGTGCCCGCCATTTGGACTCCCATTCGGTATCTACCAGCCGTGGGGACCGGTGACGCCGCTGTGGCCTTTTTCGTGTTAAGGTACCATGCAAATACATTCTACGCTGATCCGATCCATTCTAGTCACCGATCCCAATCCAATCTAGACGCCAATTCGATCCCGGATCCTATCTGTTGTGCTCTGTTGGACTCTCAGTTGGGACTGTAGCTTGCTGCTACACAGTGTTGGCCAAGTGTGGAGGACTATTATTTACCACTGCGTCATAATTTAATTCTTTGAGACCATCAATGTCTGAAGGAATCTGTTTTGGGGAAGAAGAATCTTGTCACACACAGTTTAGAGATAACCCTGTTACATGCAACTCAGCATGAGTTTGGCACCCTCAGTCCATCAATGATGAATAGAACTGTCACTCATGTTCTTTGCTGTGTGAAGCCTCAGCAGAATTAGAGAGTGATTCTGGACCATCTATTACAGCCCTGGATGGTACTTAAACTGAATGACCATGATGTATGTTATAGATGGGAAGATACTGGCTTAATCCTAACTTAATTATGTAGATCTGACCTATGCCAGCCACACTGGACTTTGCTTGACTTTTGATTTATAAGGTCAACAAAATGTACCAAAATCCTCATCTAATGCCTGCCATACACATGCCGATAAGCGGCCGATTTTTAACCTGACCGACGGGCGTGCGTGCTCCTGCCGTCGGACAGGGGAAAAATCGGCCGCTTATCGGCATGTGCCCACAGCTCAGCCGGCCAGAGAGCGGACATATCCGATATTCTCTGGCCGATGGAAGCCGATGCCATTAGCTTCAATGAAGACCGGCGTCTTCATCGAAGCTAATGGCCGGCACACAAAGGGTGCCGGCCAAATAAAGGGGCACCATACTGCACCAGGGTGCAAACGTGATGACGTCATCACGTTTGCATTCCGGTGCATATCGGAGTAGGTCTGTCTGCACCCGTCGGGGTGTGTATGGCAGCCTTAAGTCTTCCTGCCTGGATATAAATACACAGGAGGGGCTTAGGGGGTCTTCAGATAGCAAGGCCTCTATTTGTAATTCTATTGTAAACTGGCTCATCTAAAATATAATGCAAATGAAAAATGCCCTTTTTATTAATTGTTTTTTTATTGCTATTCACTACTAGCTTGATACTAGTGGCCCATGTAACCCTAAACACTAATGGTGTCTACAAACATAGTACCTATCAAAATAAAAATATACTAAAGTCACTTATACACGGCTCAATCTTTTGCTCGATTCCCAAACGCTCAATCACCATGCACATTCTAGAAAATGCCGATTGAACAGGGATCCAATATGTCGTTATTTCCCTGTTCGATAGCCATTACTTTGTCTGAGGGTCCCCACCCAAAGCATTGGCCAGGGATCTATTCCTCCAAGTGCATCGCCACATTGTGATTGATTGCACAACGATCACCAGAGAATCGAGCCGCGTTTGACCGGCTTTACCTTTACTCCTGGTAGAGCTGCCAAAGCACTATGATCCTGGTTAAACGTTATTAAAGAAACTAATACTTCTGTTTGTTCAGGGTCTTCTTGTTGCCCACTCATTACTCAATCAGTTCTGCTGGTCACTGAACATCACTAGTGCACAGTTTTCTACTGGCAATGGAGATAAGAGGATAAATATGGTTGTCTGTCTTAAATAACTATTAAGCCTGCCATACACACACCGATTAGTGGCCGATTTTGCCGCTGTCCGACGGGCGTGTGTGCATTGGTCGGCGACAAAATTGGCCGTCAATCGGTGTGTGCCCACATGGGGCGACAGGTCCCTGGCGCCCCACAGCTCGGCCGGCCAGAGAACGGACATGTCCAATGTTCGATGCCAGCCGATGCTGTTACTTTGAATGAAGACTGGCGTCTTCATTGAAGGTAACAGCCGGCACACAGCCGCTGCTGATGATGCAGGCAGCTCGGGAATGCAGCGTGATGACGTCATCACACTGCATTCCAGAGCTCATCGGGACTAGTCTGTCGGCACCCAACTCGGTGGGTGTATGGCAGGCTTTACTTATGCTGGCCCAAGATGTTAGATTTGCTGCTGATTTTGCCGCCGATAAATCACCGTGCCTGCTCAAGGCAGTCCACCTGCTGTGAAATCAGCCGCAAATCTAATGCTTAAAAGAATCTAAGAAATTACGGACATATCCCTAGTTACTTAGGCCAATACAATTACTTTGGATGGTTCCCATCAAAACTAATGGCTGGCACACAAAGGGTGCATGGCCAATTCTCTGCACGACTGGCCATGCCCGATGATGTTTTCATGCGCAGTCGATCCCACGAGAAATCGGCCAGAAAACGAGACATCTATGGCCGGCATTACAGACATAATACAGATTTGCAATGCACAATGTTACATCATAACAACTCTTCATGATAGCTTGGTTCCTTTTTATGTTTGTACCTTTCAGAAGAGATTTTGCTGTTACTTTTAGTTCCTTTTCCCCTGATTTTTTGCATTTGCTTCTCAAAAAATTCGACCAGTTCCACTTTGTGGACATGGTATTATCACTTAACTTGCTGGATATGTAGCGAAGGGTCCAGGATATGCTTCAATTAAAGAAAGTATTGCTCTAGCCTATGTAGTTGTTGTATAAATTAAGTCAAACTTTCAACTTTGACTTTGTACTTACCGTATTTTTCGGCATATAAGACGTACCGACATATAAGACGCACCCAGTTTTTAGGGCAGGAAAACCAGAACAAAAAAGATTTAATACGTTTTTACATCAATTGGGTTAATGCAATATTTTCAGTGAATGCAATATCCAATTCAGCCAGCAGGTGTCTCTAGCAGCAATAAACTCTCAGCTGAACACACGTCATCCCTACACTGTACACTCTACAGGAGGAAGGGGGGGGGGGTGCCGGGCTGTCTCCTCTCTTCTCACTGTGTCCGTGGGGAGTGATATTCCCATGGACAGAAGAGAAAAGGTAGATGCAAGTTCATCTATACTTTTCTCTTAATTTCCTATGCCAGTTCAGGGCTGGCATAGGAAATTAGACAGTTCAGATATGAGAGTCGGCATTAGCCGGCATCTCACATCTGACAGCTTCTCCAGCTCCCCCAGCAGATCTCCGTGCCCGGAGAGCTGGCGTGCAGCCAAGGTGCGACCACCGGCAGCCGAGTGGCCGCGGGGGTCGCGCATTCGGCATATAAGACGCAGGCACTTTTTGCCCCCCAATTTTGGGGGTGAAAAAGTGCATCTTATATGCCGAATAATATGGTAATTTATGCAAAAACTACATAGGCTAGAGCAATACTTATTTTTTTTCAAATGTTGCCAAAAAGCTTCACTATATCTCCAGCAATTGTGGTGATGATAGCATGTTCAGAGGCTTTTTTTTAGATCGTTTTAATACTTTAGATGGGGACAAAAGTGCCCCATCCAACGTATGGGTATGTCTCCTCAGCTCAGATAATGCCTAGAAGATGAGTTTATGGTTTCCTTTAAGGGGCCAGAGTATGTCTGCAATAGAATGTTTAAGTTTACTATCCAAAGCCTCTTTTGTAATATATTTATTGGCTTTTTTATATCTATTTAACTTTTTTAACCTCCCTGGCAGTATGATTTTCATTCAAATCAGTACAGAAAATGTAACAATGTAATCTATTTAAGTAGGGGATTAGTTATCCTTGTTGTGACCTTAGTGAACTATATGCTCATCCCCTGCCAGCATTTTTTCTTAGATCCTGTGTGTCACTTTAGAAAATGTGTAAAGTTACCTAGAGCAAGTAACATAAGTTAGATGAAGCTGCAGTGGAATCTGTTGCTAAGATTGAATTCAATACAATTCCTCCTGAAGCAAACCAGGCAATTGACCTCAGATAGGCCTCTGTAACCTTTTTAAGTAGTAATGATTAGTCACCTCCTTAGTCACATTGATACTGCAGGGGATTTGGTGACACAAGTTCAAAACATATTGTATACATGTCTACATGTTGGTGGTAGTATAATGGCGTGAACATGTATGGCTGCCAATGGAACTGGTTCTCTTGTATTTACTGATGATGTGACTGCTGAGAAAAACAGCATGATGAATTGAAGTTTTTCGTGCAGTATTATCTGCTTATATTCAGCCAAAGGCTTCTGAACTCATTGGACAGCACTTCACAGTGCAGATGGACAATGACCCAAAACATACTGCAAAAGCAACCAAAGAGTTTTTTAAGGGAAATAAGTGGATGCTAAGCAATGGCCAAGTCAATCGCCTGACCTGAATCAGATTGAGCATGCATTTCACTTGCTGAAGACAAAACTGAAGGGAAAATACCCCAAGAACAAGCAGGAAGACAGTTGCAGTAGAGGCCTGCCAGAGCATCACCAACATCTGGTGATGTTTATGCGTTCAAGATTTCAGGCTGTAATTGACTGCAAAGGATTTGCAACCAAGTGTTAAAAAGGGAAAGTTTGATTTAAGATTATTATTCTGTCCCATTACTTTTGGTCCCTTAACAAATGGGAGGCACATTCATTCCCTTGATTTGGATGTAAATACCTTCAAATTAAAGCTGACAGTATGCAGTTAAAGCACATTGTTTCATTACAAATCCATTGTGTGTTGGTGTATAGAACCAAAAATGTTAGAATTGTGTCCATGTCCCAATATTTATGGACCTGACTGTATTTATACATGGTTAATCCATCTCCTTGTGCTCAAGTTAGAACACTTTGTAGCAGAAAATATGAAGGTTGAAAACAATAAAAATACTGAAATACATTCTGTTAACCTAGATTTTTTTTACCATGTGATTTACTCTATATAATTATCACCTTGAAGGTACTGTGACAGATTGGTCAACTGTCACTGTGAAATTAGACAGTAATTTAGTTAGGTGGTTCCTGGAAGGAGTCCGGGAATGATTATTGCTCAGCACCATTAGGTTGCTGAGAGTTTTTGTTTTAGTTTTCTTAAAGGGCACCCGGACTCTGGGATAGGGAGGATGCAATTGGGTGGGCCTTCCTATTCCCCAGGGTCCACTAAGGGGTTAACACCTGTTTGCAGGTGAGTGGAGTGGAGACACAGCTCCTGATTGAAGTTGGAGACACGGCTTCTGTGTATAGACAGGGGTGCACACAAGGAGTGTGGGGCCCAGGCTTGTGGTACTGGAGCAGCTGGTTGTCAGGTCCCCGCTCAGCAGCCCCCTCTGCCAACCTCTCTACCTTCCTCAGCGT
>CM070033.1:140176110-140219862 GCA_036250615.1 Ptychadena robeensis
CCCCCTGTCCCTGACACCCCTGCGCCAATCCAGGTTGTGTGCCGTGGGATCCTAACACTGGTACAGGGGGCTCACAGGGAGTGTGAGGCCTGGACCTGTTGCTGCTGGGAAGCCGAACCATGGAAGGACGATTTATGTTGAACATTTGAATGTGAGGAGGATTGGTATTTTCAAGTGACTTTTTTGTTTATTTATTGGATCGCCATTAACCCCTGTGAGGGTATTTGGACTTTGGAGTGCTGCTAATAAAAGTGGGCAGCAGCCCTGAAACGATACAGTTTGCATGGATTGATGCTTTGAGAGCACCCATTTGAGTGTGATCCTCCACAGTACGCAATATGTTTTATTGTGCTAAATAAAAAAGAAGATGTTTGATGGATGGTATTTGCTCCTAGTACAACATATTAGAACTACAACCTACAAAATATGGGTCCAAATGCAATAACATTCTATATTAGTAGTCATTTGCTTTGGGTTATATACAAATGCAAACTTTTGATCATCCCTCAGTACTGTTAAGCTAGATTCCCAGGCATTCCGCCAGCGACTGATCTCGGCTTGGTGACGTCACCATGCTGCTCCCAGTCATCCGCTACTAATAGATATGCATCACCTTTGGCAATCGATCCCTGTCCAATACTTGATGGAGACCCTGGTACAGCGATCAACCAGAAAAGAATTGGCAAGTCAATAAGTCGATCACTCCAGGTGGAAGCCTCCTTTATGCCAATGACTAACCACCGAGTGAGCACTGCGAGCAAGTACGGTGCGCGGTCATCCGCAAAATCTACCCCGGATGGACGCATGCATGGAGGGCCTTAGGCTGTAGCCAGGATGTTGGGTTTTTAACCTTCTTAGTGTTCATGACGAGCCCATCTCGTCCAGAGTTTGTGTGAAGAACAAACTCTGGATGAGCTGTGCTCCCATGAAAGCTGCATATCCCTGGAAAGCTACGGCGATGCTGCTTCCAGCCGCAGCCGCGGGGTTCTGTGGCTTCACTGATCGTGTCACGGTGACGCGAGGGTGAGCAGTGCCATAGACCTCCATGTTAATGGAGGGGCCTCTGCTTTCCAGCCCTCCCAGCTTGTGTCATGAATGACACTGGCTGTGTGGAGAGGGGAGGGGGGAGGGAGGAAATGGCAGGCAGTGTACCTCGTACGCGGTACAGGTGGTGCGCTAGGGAGGTTAACGTTATTGAGCCCTTAAGTTCATTAATACATACAGAAAGAATATGGTTTTATTTATATGGCCGTGTTCTGGGCAGCTTACACCTGGAAAGTGACTGGCCCCCCTGTGTGTGATCCCTTGCACACTAATTAAGATAACGTGCCCATGATATCTCTATCAGTAGTGTTGAGCATGAATATTCGAATTGCCAATTTTTTTGTGAATATCAGCACTTCAAGAATGTGTGAAGATTAGTGCTATATCTTCGTAATTTCATATATTCAAGGTTCTGGGGAAAGTACCATGCATTGCGTTCGCAATATTCCCATGTACAAGTGTCGATTTTCGCATGAAATACTTCTATGCAGCTGCAATTTCACATTCTGCTACTAGATGTCACTGTGACAACACATTGGGTTGCCAATATTTACATGTACAAGTGCCGATCTTCACATTACAAAATAATAACAGAACATCTCGAATTTAATTTCAAATTACTTCAGCTAGGCACACATGGGTAGATTCCCGTGCAATCGACCCCCGATCAATCACACCGTGGTGAAGTCCCTGCGATAGATTGGGGATCAATTGATGGAAATCAATGTGCACCACATGGGTACATCGATTCCCGTTCAATGGGGACCCCAGGGACCCGTTCTCCACATCTTGCAGCATGTGTGGATCACAACACACTGCAAGCTAGGGAGAAGCAGCCTGCCTCACTCACACAGCTTCAGAGTGAGGAGTGCTGGCTCTGCCCCTTCACACTGACAGCATACGCCTATGCAGGAGGCAGGAGCAGCGGCATCTCCAATACTTTGCATGAAGACTCACGTCTCCATGCAAAGTAATGGAGATTGAACAGGGTTTTCCAACATGTTGAAACCCCGTTCAATCGAGTTTCATTGAGACGGATCAATAGATTAGAGTACAATGTTGCAAATTGGAGTATTGCCTATGCTGCTCATGTCTATCTATCAGGCAAATACCTGAAAAAAGCATGGCAGACACCTTGTGTTGTGTTTGCGGTCAACAGGTGTTTTTCAACGGCCAGTGAAAATGAGCCCTGGCTAGAGAAGGCTGTCTATCAAAGGTCAATGGTCAGATAAAGAAGCCATTAGTCAAGGAAGCAACCAAAAGGCCAACAATGAGTTTGAACAGCTGCTGAGATCTAAAGGTGAGATAAGAGATAATGTTTAAAGACCTATTAGAAAGGATTTCTCAAAGTTGGAACTTAAGCCCCCCATACACCTTTAGATCACTCCACACAATCCCCTCTAGATCTTCCAAAAACTATATAGTGCCAGTTCCTCCCTGATAGAATACATAGTGATTGGAAGGTTTAGAAAGGTCCTCATATTACATGGTTTTGGTAGAAGAAAAGTTAATTGTACAGAAATTGTATGGTAAGATTGTAAGGTGTATGGGGGCCTTAAGTCATAGAAGCCAGTTAAGGGGTTTTCCAATATACGGTAAAACAGGTAACTGAGATAAGCATACCAAGCCCATTTAGGGTTTATTTGACTTAAAGCAGGCTATGGTTGTGTTCTGGACTAAAGGTGGGTTTACTCGTGTAGATATTTTCTTCAATTAACTGCCAATTTGATTTTTTGTCTAATGTCGTTGTCGAACATTGTTTGTTTATTTATCGAATGTAACATTAGATTTTTTGTTCGTCCATCACCAATATCAAATGAAAATCCATTCGACAGATAAAAATTTACCAACATGTTCGATTGGCTATTCTACATTTTTGTTCAATCAACCAAAAATTTGTTCGTTCTATGTTAATCCAAGAAAAGATCTACACGTGTAAAACCACCTTAAGATGTACTGTCAAGGAGGTCCCAGACCTGTTATCTGGAAATGGTGGTGGGTCAATGAACTGCAGTTCAACCATAAAACCTTAATTTCATACTTTAAATAATCTAAATGTAGCCTTTATTCTACCTTTTATATTAACCTCCCTAGCGCACTGCTGAGGTCCAGATTTCTGTACCAAAAGTGCACCATACACTTCAATGGTAAATTTTTCTTTATGTCGTAGGCCTGTAACTTCTCAAAATATGTCCGTACAAGGGTCCAATAGACATCCTGACTATAATAATGTTTGAAACAAACAATTATGTAAAATAATAAAAAAAAAAAAACCCACAAAAATTAAGACACAAAACTATGCTGCTATGTACTAAATATCGCCAGACTAAAGTCCCTGATGCCCCAGATGTTCCCATTTGCGCTTAACCCTTTCTAATCTGGTGTGATAAAATCACACCAGGGAAGAAAGGGTTACTGCAAATGGGCACATCTGGGGCATCAGGGACTTTATTCTGGCGATATTTAGTACATAGGTGGAGTTTGAAAGCAGTTTTCTACATAGAAAACTGCTTTCATGCTATTTACTGTACAAATCTCCCGCCGCCTCCCCGAGTGACGTCATCACGTCACTCGGAGCGGGGGGGGGGGGGGGGGGGGGGGGGGGGGGGGGGGAGGAAGACACGGGCAGCCGAAGAGGAATGTCGCATGGGGACACAGGGACAGCGTGAGTATGCGATGGCTTGACTCAGGGCTAATTTACACTGGCCAGGTAAATGACCCATAAACATATCCAACCAGGGGATGCAACATTAGGCGTCTGGTGGTTGATTTTTGGGCATTAGCCCAATATGACCTCCATGGGGTCCTTATCTAGACGACCTGTGAACACCTGCACTATTTTCCAGCCGCTCGCTCATTTGCCGAGCTGCAAAGGAAGAGACAGCTTATCCTTACCTGTCTCTTCCTTCCTTTCCTCTACATGTATAAATATTGGCGCATCGCTCTACTGAGGAGGGAGCAATAACTTTTTGGATTAGTTTGGTTTGTGTCACTATATGCATTTGATGAGCTAGACAGACTGGGCCCTAGCTCACTAGCCTAGTTTAAAAACGTCCAGCAAGTTTAGAACAATGACCAGGGGTGGGCAAACAAAAATTTGTTAATTTGTGTTAACAGTAATGCATGCTTTTTACGGTACACACTGTACTTGTTAGTGGACACACTGCATATATCGCTTCCTAAGTGTAAGGGAAACGCTTGTGCTGTATGTCAAATATGTGCAGCAGTATGTTATGTGTTACTGACTTTTTTCCTGTGGAAACCTGTCTGCCATGTGGTAAAGCATAGCACGTGTCTTGTGTTGGGCTAATGGCAATGTATATAGCCTGACAGAGCCTGAAGTATGGTATTACATTTGACAAATATATGGTATTACATTAGATACAGTATGGTATAACATACAGTGATGTCCTTCAAGACAGAAAGAAGTAGGTTATATACAGAGGTTCACAATCTTACCTCCTCTCTATTCTTTTATGCTGTTTATGTTAGGGGGTGGGCACCCCGATGTCTCCCTCCTACCTATGTGGTCTCCTTGGCATCCCTCAGCTTTTTCACTGCTTGTACAACTCTTTCATCCAGCCGTGCCATTGGGACTTGTGGATGCAATTGTAATAAAACAAGCAGAGGGTAGCATTGCTACTGGATTACCCTCCTTGGCTACATTTTGGGTTACTTATCTGGCCCTGGCGAAACCGCAGTGATTCTCTAAGTCTGCAAACTTGCAATTGTTCAACGGGGGAGGGGGCGCACTACTGACCTGCATGTAATACAGGCAATGTCGCTCTTAGTCCTCACATCCCCCCTGTCATTGATGATGGTGGAGATGTGAAGGGGGAGGAAATGAGGGTGGGAAATCAAAGCAGATAATGGGCACAAAAACACGGTAAGGGCTGACTGCTAGGGGGTTAAACAACAAAACAGACCGGATAGGGCTCATGGTCCGTAGTTTGCCCATGACTGCATTAGACCCTGGGAATTGCCATTGTTTTAAATGCCAGGCTTATGCACAAATATTATCAATCATGGAGGATCAGCATGAGGCTTGGTTTTAATTATCATGGAGCTTGTTACTCCCAATTATCTTTTTTAACTTTGATTGTTGTAGTTAATGGAGGCTTTTACAAAATGGTATTAAGTTAAAACTGCAGCAGCAAGAAACTGTATTTAAAATGAATTTCTACGTTTCTGCTGACAAAAGAATTCAAGTCATCAACGTATAAGAATCTAATTTATTTTCTTTACATTCCCATGAACTTTACTGCTTGTATAAGGAATTAGTAGATGTCTTCCATCTGGTGGATTCTATGGTATTTTGTATATTCTCGCTAAATTCCTTTAGGTTCCATGTAAATCAACTTTGACCTTTTAAATAGTTAATTGATATCTTCTTACTGAGTGGCAATTTCTTTTTTTCAAAAAAGTTTTGCTTTATTGTCCTAAAATGAGCAAAAATTATAAATTCATTTGTCGGTATAATCTTTTCTCTCCCTGCTTTGCTCTTAAAATGCAGTTAGATTAATATATTATAAATTTTTTTAAACATATTTGGGGCGACCAAAGGCTTCCCGTTCATATCCCAAATATGATAGAAAAAGTGGGAAAAAGGTTATGGGTTGAGGATTAGAACAAGTAGGGGTTAGGGTGGTGCCGGACAGTGAAGGGAATACGAGCACCACCCTAACTACTACTTGTACCTATACTGATCTTCATAGATCCTTGAATCTACTTAAACTGATCTTAACCAGCTATCTGCTATCGTGTGCTGGGGTGACCCTAAATGGCGGCCCTCCATTCCCTTTTTTTACTTGCAAATCAGTGGCATAGAACTAGACACCTATAATACCATCTGGATAATTGTGGGGCCTATATGGCATCAACGTGGACCAATGTATATCCAACAAGCACTGGAGTTCCGCACACCGGATAAGATCTCAGTTTCTGTTTTATTTCATCCAAACGTTTTCAATAGAACAAATATGTACACAAAGATGCATCAAAAATCATCCTCAAGGGGTCACCACCACCTCTCTGACGCGTTTCATCCCCCAACCTGGGACTTATTCATAGAGATCAACGTGGACCCCCTGATGAAGGGATGCGAAACATATGTTGGTGTCTATTTCAATCATCTGCTATATGGACCTGCCTACTCTCCACCCCTAGCCCTACTGCAAGCGGAAAAGGGCAGTTCAGTATTTACCTTGTAGCTATATTATTTTTGTAACTTCTTATGGACAATAAAACCACATGGACACCTTTTACTTCCTTTTTCATGATTTTATTTCTCATGTATTGTTTATGACTCAACCTGAATACCTTATACTGAATCAACATGGAAACATCTTCCTAGCTGGCCGTTAAAGTCCCCTGGCCCCTATTTTTGAGGGGACCCCCCCCCTTTGGTGTGGGGAAAGAGGAGTGGGATTTTGTCCTTATGCTCAACCCATAACATTTTCCCCACTTTTTCTATGATAAATATTATTGTGGAAATTTATATTAGAAAAAAAAACCCCTCACCTTTCCCATGCAGAGCAAAGTAAGGGGTTGTGTCCACAGGGTGTCATAGAAGCACAGGCATGATGCATCCATGACGTCCAAGCTGTGGATTGCCCACATTTTGGGCACCTTACTGCTGCAATGACATTAATAATCATAAAAGGTAGCTGCAAAGACACCAAAATGCGAGTAAGCCTCAGTCGTTATGTTAACACGTTAATACATCCCTGAACATTTTTTTTTACAATTGCTTACAATTGCACCATCATATCATCATAAGTTTGTTATTATATGTACCTTTTTCTTGTTATTAGACTAAACCAACATGATCTCACAACCATGTAAATGTTCTAATTAATTTACCCTTTTAGAGGAGAGGAAAGTGAAAGTTAGCAAAGAGGAACTTAATTGTAATAGGTTACATAAATAAATGAACAGGTGAGTGACATGAATAGGAGATAGCCTGTCCTGGGATGAGCAGAACTGTTTCATTAGGGTTTCATACATGAGTTTGCCAGAACGTTAGTTGCTGCAGCCCCTTGAAAAATGATTCCTGGCTCTTATAACAGGTCAGTTCAATGTCTTGGATGTATGATTTGCTATTAACGGTGATGCACAGAGATATGAAATAGAAGTAGTATATACTCGTATATAAGCCAAATTTTTCAGCACCTGAAATGTGCTCAAAAATGAAATTCGGCTTATATTCGGGTCAAGAAATGGAAATCGTGGCATTTTGTAGGTGGATTTTATGAGTGAATTGCAGAGCCACCGAACATGCTATACTAAATTTGCTGGAGATGTAGAGAAGGTTTGTGGGAACATTTGGAAAAAAAATTATTGCTCTAGCACATGTAGTTTTTGCATAAATTAGGTTCAATTCAAGTCAAATTTGAACTTATTTTGTGCAAAAACTTGATATGCTAGAACAATAGAAAAATAGCGTACTGAATTAACCTCCTGGGCATTACACCCGAAGCCAGTATGGGCGCAGTTTGATCTTGGATCAAACTGTGCCCATGCGGGGCCTATTAGATTGTAAGCCCGTCCGGGCAGGGTCCTCTACTCCTCCTATGTCATACCTGTGTGTTATTGTGTGTTTGTATCTCCACTCTAATGTATTGTAAAGCGCTGCATAATATGTTGGCGCTATATAAATAAATGATAATAATAATAATAATTGGGCACAATCAGCAGGCTCCCTGAGTTTTTGGTGATGCAGAAGGGGGCAGCGCTTTTGCTTGCACACCGGCAATTAGTGATGGCCGAACTGCCCGCAAGGCGGACAGTTCGGCCGCGAACAAGCATGTTCGCCCTCCTTCCCGCCGGCGGACAGTACGGGTGTTCGACCCGCCCTGTCCGCCGGCGTGAAGGAGCCCTCTATTCTTCCTCCGGTGGGATCATACGCGGCGAGATCCCGCCGCAGGAAGAATGTTTCCACTGAAGACCGGGTAGAGAACCCGGTCTTTCAGTGGAAAGCCAGCTCGCACACCCGGATGTGACGTCAGTGATGTCACATCCGGTAAGCACACCAGGAACTATGCGTTCCAGGTGCCGGATGTGACGTCACTGACGTCACATCCGGGTTTTCAGATTCTAATTCCCCGCCTAGCAGCGGGGAATTTGAATCTGTCCGCGAACGGGCGGACGGCGGACTTTTTTAAAAGTCCGCTCCGCCCGTCCGCGTACGAACATGCCCGAGGTTCGGCCATCACTACCGGCAATGTGTAGAGAGACGTGGGGAGAGGGAAAAACATGGCGGAGTACACTGTATGATTGCCAGGGCAGCGACTTTTTGCACTATAAAAAATGGCACGAAAAGCCTGTAATGCCCAGAAGGTTAAATAATAACATCTCCTAACAAAAGCACATTTTCAGTGTGTTTCTGAGACTAAGCTGCTGCATTACACCCCGGCTTGTACTCGAGTCATTCTGTACCTCTGCTTATATTAGGGTCGGCTTATATTCAAGTATATACAGTAATAAGGAATCCATTTTTAGGTGTACTTACTAGCTGGCTTGGTTTCAGAACCTTATCTCAATGCTTCAAAGTGCAAAGTTATTAAAGTGGGATATTAATATACAAATTGATTATCTTGTCTACAATATACCTGAATGATTTAAGCTAGCCATACACGGGTAAATTCCCGTGCAATGGACCACGATCAATCACAGCGTGGTGACGTCACAGTGCACCCATACTAGTGTTGGGTTAATGTCACCGATGCGTTAATATTGACGTAGTGTCCTATGTTGATTTAACCTTCTGGGCATTGCGCGATGGTTTTTTTTATAACCGCGCCATGGGCGATCGCAGCGGAGCACAACATGCTCCGCCGTGATTGCCTGCCCGGCCGGAGGTTCAGTGCATAACTCCGTCGTCACTACATCCGCCACCTTCACGTCACTGGTGACGCGATGGGGGGAAGACCCGGAATGCCGGTGCTCCCGACTGCCGGCGGAATCCCGCGGACAGGCGAGTATCTTGCTAGTTAACTTGGGCCAAACACACAGGGGGTTAGGCACAACGAAGTTCAGCGCATTATATCAACGCATGTGGAAACATGATAAATGAATGTAATGCGATGCACATTATTGCATCCCAGTGGAAACATAGCCTAAAGCCCCCCATACACATATACATTTTCTGTTCAATCAACTTAAAAAGATACATTTTTGGGGTCACGGAAATCTGTGATTAATTGTATGTTTGCCAACTGTAGTTACAGATATTTGATCAACTTTTTTGGGATCGACTGAAAGTGTAATGAATTTCAATACAACCAATTAAAATCTACCAGCACGTCCAATCCTTTTTCAATAATTTTTTTTCCCAATTTTAATTGCTTAATGCTAGCCATACAATCTGAGATAAAAATTAGGATCCATTAAAACCGACCAATGAAAGCATTTTATCGTCCTGAAATCCGCGCATGTCCACATGGTACAACCGATATATTACGATCGTAATTGCCGTTTTTTTCCGATCGTAATTTATTGGACATGTTCAAAAATTGTGATTGGTCTGGCAACATCGGGAAACCTCATAGTGTTTTCATAGTGTTTAGCAACCAATTACTGCCGATGCGGAACATTAGCATATTAAAACTTCCGGCACCTTGCTGACATTGACATGGTGGCTAAACAGCATGTCAGCATGTCACCTACGTAAGTAGTAGCAATCTTTCAGTGTTTATATGTGTGTATATTAATAAATGTACAAACGTGAACAGACCAGAGAAAGGGTTAAAAGTTTTATTGTTTACTTTATGATTAATAGATCGTAATTATACTTTTTTTATATGTATATGTGTATATACATATATATATATATATATATATATATATATTGAGATGTATATGTATATAAACGTAAATGTATATGTAGATATAAACGGGGATTCATTTCGATTAATTTCGATGATATTCTCGTAAAAAAAAAAAATTACAATCGTAAATTGGATTTTCAATGTGGTAGCGTTTTTGCCGATTATTACGATCCAAGCCGATACCGCCGTCGGGATACATTGGTCTGTTTTAATGGATCCTAATTTTTATCTCAGAGTGTATGGCTAGCTTTAGGTTGATCTAACCATGTGGGCTGCCAAAGATTTTCAATCAATCAATCCAAAAAATTTATTGAATTAAGTTGATTGGATGAAAAATCTAGACGTGTATGGGGGCCTTAAGATACCTTTTTGAGGGGTCCATTATTCAGGAATGCAGCTGATAAAATGTCTATTTTGGGGTTATCAATACAGACCACTTAATAGCATAATTTGTGTACTCCCTGTGCTACATAAAAAGGGAAAGTTGTGCTTAAATGCCTTTGTTGTTAATGCTGCAATGCTTTGTGAATATCTGTCCAAATACCACGGCAATGCTTACTAACCTTTTCTTATTTAGACAAACCCTTATCAGTCTATCAATACCTAGAGGCAAGCAGCGATCTACAAACACATCCTGCCAGATAGTGACTAGCTGTCAGTTTCTTGTCATTGGTCTCCCTCTAATGGACATTTATAAAATGAAAACATAGCATGTAAAATACAATAAGAACATATTTAAATATAGATCTGATTTTTTTATTTTTCAAAATATCTTCACCACTTTTACAATCCGTAGCTGATAAAAACAAGACAAACAGGTTTTTATATTTACATTTTATAGGCAAAAATGTATTTGATCCATGTACAATGAATATGCTGAAGTCCACAGCTCCATTCACTTCAATAGAGTACTGGATCACAAGCTGTCATTGCCAGAACAGAAGTGGTACATGGTCCATAGACTTTCATGGTGGACCCTAATGTTTCTTCCTGACGTGATGATGATGAAGCGGTGATCAGGGTTATTGTTTGTAAACTCTACTGATCTTCAGTGTGGCCTATAGTATTCAACCAATTCACATCAAAGGTGTGAACACTATCTGCTAAATATAAAGAGTAATGATAGTGGTGAACACAAAAGACAAGATGGAATTTTCCATTCCCATGGAGAATTTACACTAAAAATTAATGGCCTTTGGGTTGCATACATCCCTAGAACTAGTTCCCTAGAGTAATTTGTCCTCACCAGAAGTACCCCTCATAGACATTGTCATATTTTGCTGGGAGGTCTCAGCTGCCCAAAGTACATATATTGTTAAGCAAGAAACATATGTGCACATATGGGCCAGATCGATGGGCACTTTGAGCGCAGTGTGCACTCACGGCCATCAATCCGGCCCATATCTAATGCGGCCATCCCTGTTTTCGAGCAGAACCAATCAATCCAACTCTAAAACAATGATATCGGACATCACGGTAAATCACAGTCAATGTCCATTGTTTTGCATGGGGACTGTGGGGTCTCCATGCAAAGCATTGGTTGAGCTCGAGAGACAGCAGTGCTGTCTCTTCAGCTCCTCTGATATTGTCAGCAGCACAATGACGTCATTGCGCTGCTGCCGGGAACCTCGAACGATTCCTATATCGAGCCGTGTGTTCCCAGCTTTAGAGTCCCTGAGAATTGCAAGTTGAGATGAGAACCCTTAGAAATGTGCAGTGTGGGTAGGGGTTTAGTAAAACTCCAAATAAACAAGGTTGAAGCTATTCAGAATAGGTCTCACCTCCTCACATAAAAGGAGCATTGCCAGACGGTTCATACCCAATGCTACTAATAGGCTGACTAATGGTCGTAAGTTGATTATCATTACTTGAAATATAGATGCATATAGATGTTAGAGCTCAAGCCAGCTATGTGTACTCGTCATGAATTGTAACAGACTTCACAAAATAATTTATTGTCCAGACTAATAGATAAGATGAAGTAGAGCAGTACTGTCCCAGGAAATCAATAGAAAAGCACACACTATTGTGTACCTAAGCAGAAAGTTGAATGTTGAGATGATGTTGAGATTTGCAGTGGTCGAGCAGAAATGTCTATCTATAAAGTGGGCCTAATGCCTGGCATACACATGCCGATTAGCGGCCGATTTTTCCGCTGACCAACGGGCGTGCGCGCTCGCGCTGTCGGTCGGCGGCAAAATCGGCCACCAATCGGCGTGTGCCCACATGGGGCGACAGATCCCTGTCGCCCCACAGCTCGGCCGGCCAGAGAACGGACATGTCGAATGTTCTCTGGCCGATGCCGGCCGATGCCATTAACTTCAATGAAGGTAATGGCCAGCACACAAAGGGTGCCTGGCCGATTAAAGCAGCCCCAGAATGCAACGTGATGACATCATCACGTTGCATTCCAGAGCTCTTAGGATCTCGTCTGTCTGCACCCGTCTGTGGTGTATGGCAGGCATTAAGCTAGGCATTCACGGCTTGGTTTTAGCATTCGATCGACTTAAAATGATCAAACTTAAATTGTATACTGCACACATGGTTAGATCAATTAAATTAAAATTGCTCGATAATGATCAAAACATTGATCGAAAAGTGATGCGACATGTTGGAGATTGTACAAAGATCGAACTAAAATCGTAGCATTTTGTTTGTTGGTCGGGTCGATGTATTTGAACAACACATTTATATATGATCGATGCTTGATGAAAAGATCAAGATCTAAAATCAAATTGAAGATCAATCGTGAAATTGAACAGTGTATGCTTTAGACATCCTGCAATAATTCCACCTGCTTTCTGAACATCCCCCCTAACCTCCCTAGAATTACAATTATTTATATTTTTTGTCTTTTGGTTTAAATGAAATGGAACTTTAAATAGATGAAATCTAATCTATTTCAGTCTCGTAACCAGTCTAGTCCACCCCCCCCTGCCCCGCACACACACATCCGTGGTATTATAAATTTTGTCCGGGGCTGTGAAGACTTGGAATGCCTTTGCCTCTCATGCGATACAGCCATATGGTGCAGGCAGTATCTGGAAATACATCTCTACCTCACACCAAGGATTATACCTGGTTCAAACCTACCTGTATACACCTGCTTTACTATACATGAGGACTCCTTACATATACAAGGATGCAGGCTGTTGCGGTTTCTGTTGGCCGCTGGTTGTTTTCTAGCCCCTCGTTCTCCATTCATAATTGGCCCTTAAGAGGGTTCTGGCTGTCTCTGTTCCAATGCTTGGCTATCTATAATTATACATAAATAAACCAAATAAAGACACACCCCCTGAAAAAGTACCCACAAAACACGCGTTGGGGTGGATTCTGTTGGCACAGGATCCCTTGTCCTGATTATTCATTCATCACACTAATCAGCTTATGTATATTCATTTTTATGTATTATATGTACTTGATTTAGGGCTATACCAATATCCCCTTTTCTGTATACCTAAACACTAGTCATCATTACTATGTCCTATGTCTTTTATGGTTAACTTGGATTATTTGCATGTTTGCTGTCTTAAGTTTGTAGATTGAAGTAATGCTAGCCATACACATGCCGATAAACGGCCGGATTTTAATCTGACCAACGGGCGTGCGCGCTCTCGCCGTCGGTCAGGTTAAAAATCGGCCGCTAATCGGCATGTGCCCACATGGGGCGACAGGCTACGTGATAACGTCATCACGTTAGCCTCCCGGAAAGATATCGGCGGCAGATGTCGGGGTAAGTCGCCATGTGTATGGCTAGCATAAGTTGAATTGACAAGGTTAGATGTTTATGATAATAAAAGGCTTTTGTTGTTATTGAAAACCTGTCTACAATCTCTTCTTAATCCCTCATCCAGAAGTATACACCTTCTCCACACCTTAAAACAGGGTACACACATGTACATATGAGCCAGATCGATGTCCACTTGGAGTGCCGTGCCGTATCTGGGCCATATAAAATGCGGCCATTTGGCTCGAAAACAGGGATATCGGACATGACCGTTAACATAACTGCGGGTCTCCATGCAAAGCAGTGCTGCCTCTCCAGCTCCTCCGATATCTGACAGCAGCATGATGACATCATCACGCTGCTGCAGGGAACATCGGACAGCTTCAATATCGAGCCGTATGCTCCCTGCTTTAAGGCCCCTGACACGCGCACCGAGGAGAAGCCGATTTTACCGGCGACCGATGTGCGCGCGGGCTAGCAGCCGACGGTCAGCGACAAAATCCGCCGCCGATTGGGGGTGCCCACATGGACCGACAGATCCCTGTTGCCCCAAAGCTCGGTCGGCCAGAGAACGGACATAATCCGATAATCTCTGGCTGATGCCGTTCATTTCAATGGAGACCAGCGTCTCCATTGAAATTAATGGCTGGCACACAAAGGGTGCCTTCGGTTGCTGTCAGCGATGTAGAGCAGCGTGATGACTCCATCGCTGATCTGTTGGGTCCCCATACACCTTTAGATTTCTCTATCAGATTTCCTTTAGATCTCCTATTGTTTTACCAAAACCATGTAATATGAGGGACTTTCTAAACAATCAAGTCTACCTGTGTTCAATCACAGAGGACCCGGCACTACATAGTTGTGGGTAGATCTAAAGGGTATCTGACAGAGATCTAGAGGTGTATGGGCAGCTTTAAGGAGACCTTTTGGAAAAGTATGGGCCCATTTGAAGTAAGAGGAATGCCTTGTGTGTGCGGTAAAATGGGCCAAATTCAGATAGATAACCCTTGCCATGTGGTGACTGCTATAAATCTCTGGCAATTGCTGGTTATGTTTGTTCCTACCAGACCAGTAATATAATATTTGCATCTGATATGTATTAAGATAAAGTATTAAGAATTATTTTGTTGTTTTGGCTTGGTGGGCGAAAATTGGTTGCAGGAAACTGTATTTGTTAGATTTTCCAGCATGCTCTGTACGTAACTAAGGCACCACTTTTTAGTGGACACATATTGATTCCATTATGTACATCAAACTAAGATTGTTTTAATATATCTAAAAAAATTGAGTAGGGCTTGTTTCAACTGATGCGGATGGCTGCCGTGCTATCCGCGCGGCTGCAGCTGCTCCCGACCGCACTTCAAGCTGTTTAGCATGCAGATGCACGCGGACGTCCATGCGGTAGGATGTGGACTTCGGGCATGCCCCATGTTCAGGGATGCGATCGGTTGTGGCATCCGCACAAAAACGCTGTATCGGGCGCTCAGAACCGCACCGCATCCACACCGCATGCGCGCACATCCGCACTCGGCCGCACAAGTGGAGCCTGGCCGATGCTTTGCCTATGAATGCGGTCGGAGGGGCTGCAGTGGTGCGGATACAACCGCAGCAATCCATACGATTCCGCATCAGTGGAAACAAGCCCCTAAGGATTTTGTAGAACTGTCCTATTCACTACCAATTGACACAACATTGCAGGCAGAAGTGATGACAATACATTGATAGATTTTTTCTGTTTATGATCTTTTCACAAACATTCAGCATGTCTTGATGTATTAAATTGGAATACTTCAGTGGCATTCCAGATATCAGGCGTAACCTACCAAACAGTTTGGTCAGTGCAGTGTCTCAATGTTGTGATGTTACAGAATACAGAACAGATGTATGTGTAAACAAGCCAAAACAGGAAAGCTGCAAAACCAGATTTTCTCAACTGTATTTAGCAGAATAATATTCCCAGCCTAGATAAATTACCATATATACTTGAATATAAGCCGATGTTTTGTTAGCACCTGAAATGTGCTGTATATGATGCCAGTAAGTATGTAAAAATTGGCAGAGCGGGTGTTAAAGGAGGTCCCTCTCTGCAGATCCCTGTATGTGTGAATTCAGGTCTGCTGTCAGAAGATCTGTTTATGGATGCATGACCCATCTGCAGAGCCAGTGTATGTAAGCAGCAGCTTTAACAAGCTCACATACACAGCCCTGCAACTTCCCCTATTATAGCTAAGCTCATTGCTTAGCCACGGGGGTAATGCTAAGTTGGGACCACTCACGGACAGTGTATCTGGCCAAAAGTGCCCAAAAAATGGTAGGTTCAAAGTCAAACTCTATAAGCTAGAGCAATACTTTTTCCATAGTATTCCCACAACCCTGCACTACATTTCCAGCAATTCTGGTGACCATAGCATGTCCAGATCTTTTGCAATTAACTTTCAAATCAGTTTAGCTAATGACATCCAAAAACACAAAAAACACATTTGCTGTGTGTTTCTGTGCCTTAGCTGAATCATTAATTCCGTTTTACCATATCTTTTATATATGGTAATTTAGTGTTACCGTTTCTCTTAAAATATATACAAAATAATAACTTCTATGTGATGGTCTCATACCGCACAGTTTACACCCTTGTTTAGCTATGACTAGAGATGTTTTAATTTTTTAAGTTAATTGCTAAGCCCCTGAGATGTAGAGAAGGGTCTACTACACAGGTACCCAACCTGCGGCCTGGGGGGCGAATAGGGCCCTTTGGGCGTTCTCTGGTGGGCCCCAAAACTGTTAATGCATAGGGCATAGGAACTCACCTGTCCACCAATCCCCTGCTGACGAGTCTTCTGCTGGGATCTTCTTAAAGCAGGAAGAGGTGATTCAAAGGTTATGTGCCCCATCGATATAATCAATGGCAACCAAAAAGGTGCATTGGCATACTACAGTGTTTCCAAATGCTTAAAGTATCATTTTAAACAAAATGTGTTATTTAAACATGAAAAGTAATTTCTTCTAGTTATGCCTGCTGTAATTATATTAAAAAATGCTTATACAAGTCAGTATAGATTAAAAATGTTATGTGTGGCCCTTTAGTGATGCAGAAGGATGCACTTGTGGCCCTCCATATCAACTCAGCTGCCCACCACTGGTCTAAAAAAAAAAGAATTGCTCTAACACAAACAGTTTGATAATGAAAATATATGCAAAAACTACATATGCAAGAGCAATATTTTTTTTAAATGTTCCCACGATCCTTTACTACATCTCCAGCAATTTTGTTGAAAAAAAAAATCTAAAATCTCTAGTGATGACATAGGTTAACAATGTAAAAGGTATGGCTACTACAACCGTGCTCGCAAGCACTCCTGAGATTTCAGTGAATGAGGGCAGAGACATAGCTCCAGGGATTGTAAAGCACATGATCAGAGTAAACTCGTGATGAACAGCCTTGAAGAATGAATCAGAGTAAATTGCATTAGCTTCTTTCCCCTTCTGACTTGACTTGCAGTGTGTAGTTGACGTGCTTTTTCAGTCCGGCCATGGCTTCCCCACGGCTGGAGACTTTCTGCTGTCCCAACAGAGACCCTGCTACCCAACTTGTGCTGGATTACCAGCCTAAGATTTTCAGCTCTCTCTGCATTGGCAGTGGGCTGGTTAGTCTCTTACTAACTATTGTACAAATGTTACCTAAAACAAACCAAGGCTTCAGGAAAGGGAGATCAACGTTACCTAAACCTTCCTCATCAAAGATCCTTGTCTTAGTCATAGCATGTGATTTGCTTGGCTGTTTAGGTAAGGCAATCTAAATATTGAAGGTGTTAATATTTGCTTGCATGCTTTTCTATTTGTGTATCACTAATTGTTCATTGTGGCTGATATTAAGCAAACAGCGGGGGCAATATTTACCTTATTTTCATTGCTATTGATGGTAAGATTCTGTATGACATCTAAAGCTGGCCATACACCTTTAGATCTCTCTGTCAGATATCCTTTAGATCTACTATTTAGTATAGGGTGCTCTGCGATTGAACACAGATAGACTTAAGCTAGCCACACACGGTTCGATTTTGGTTCAATCGATGCTCGATTAGATGAATTTTTTCATCGATTGAACGAAAATCGAGGAATGCCCACATGGTACGATCGACGATAATTGTTCGATGAAGGCAGAAAATCGAATCGAATTTTGATTGGACATGTTGGAAAATCATCGTCGATTGCGCCAAAATCGTTTTATAATCGTCGATGTTTGTGGTGTTTCTCCTGGATCGATTAGATTAGATATACATAACATAGACCACATCAATCGGGAATGCAAACGTTTCAATACCAAAATCGACGATTTTAGTAATCTTTTGGAATCGAAATCTCACCACAATCGCAAACTCAATGTGGGGTGTATGTTGATGCGATTAAGATCGATTTTCGATTAGACGATTGAATTCCTCGATCTAATCGAGCATCGATTGAACCAAAATTGAACCATGTGTGGCTAGCTTTAATGGTTTAGAAAGTGCCTCACATCACATGTTTTTGGTAAAACAAAAGGAGATCTAAAGGAAATCTGACAGAGAAATCTAAAGGTGTTTGGGGTCCCTAATGCTCACCATTCACCTTCAAATCTTTCTTTAGATCTACCAATAGGTATGTAGTACAGAAGCCACCATGATTGGATACAGATTGAATAGATAGTTTAGATATGCTCTCATATTACAAAGTTTTGGTAAAAGTTGAAAGTAAAAAGATTACAGAGCTATATTTGAAGGTGAGGATAAATGAAGATCTGTTCCTGGTCATCTTAAATATTTCGGAAATGTGCCCATTTGAAACCAGTAGTGCAAATCTTCCAGTAGGATGCATATTTTGCTGGTTGAAACACCAAGGTATATTTGGTTGAAACCACAAAGAGAACCAGTGTATGTAATTGAAATGGTTCTCTGTTTATATTTAAGACTTGGGATAGATGGACACACACACGGTGCTTAGGAAATGTGCAAATATTAACCATTTCAACTGTGTGGTTGTAAGGCTATTACCAGTACAAAACACTATGGCCAGATTTATAGCAGCCACCCATAATGCATCGCTCCTAAACATTGATATTGTTTCACAAAATAACTCACATGGTGGCTGCATACTTGTCTTTTTGTGAGACTAGATTTGCCATCCCACCTAAACAATATTGAAATAAAATTGTGATAAACAATAGATTATGCTTAAATTACATTTGATTACATTTATCAATTATCTGAAAGACCATGTGACATAATGGGTAAAAGTTTTGTCTTTGTAGTGCCTTGAAAATATTTGGACAGTGTCACATGTAGTGTCTTTCTTTCAGTCACATGAATGACCCCGACATATACAGATTTCATCCAGGGCAGATTGCCTTGATGGTTCTTTAACCTAGAAAACAGCTAACCCTAAAAATGCATTAAATGGTCACATTAGGTAATTGAAGTAAAGGCATTGAAACATTTGTGAACATCGATGATTAGATGCTGAGAAGATGATGAAGGGTCATCATGTCAAATGGCCAAGTTTGACTTTGTTATGTGTGAAACAAGTTCTGACTGCCTCTGTAATGAAGAGTTATCATCAAAAGAATGAGTTTGTTATGTGTGGATTTAGTGTGTAAAATGAGTTTTATGAATTCAGCAGATAACCAACAATGTGAATGTAATGTTTCTTTCTTAATGAATTGCACACTGTAACCATATTTAATTTCATGTCTGGTGGCATTCATTAGCAAAGGGGCCATCATCTTGTAACCCTTCTATCCTGGAGGAACCCTTTAAATAGTGGTCAGTAAATTGTAGATGTATCATTAAACTTTAAAATAAGAATAAAAAATGTGTCATAGCATATTTGATATCCTCACAATTGTGGTTAGTAGTAGAAATGTTTCCTGACACTTGTGGTCAGTGGAAGGAGTGGCAATGCCCAACATTGTGGTTTTGTGTATAGCTTCCATGCATAGGTTAAATGCCTCATTCAAGGGACAACCTATTCCCATTTAAGAGGTTCCTTGACCTGCAAAATTTGAAAGTGATTAATGATTTAAGGCGGACATACCCGAGCCTATTGTTCATTAGATTCCCAAACAATCGAGCACAACATGGTGATGCCATGATGCCGTGGCCACTTCCTGCTTGAGTGTTAATCTTTTGAGCAGGTATAAACATTACTCAACCCCTACCAGCCTTTGCAGTAATTTTAACAGAATAATACCACATTAAATGTTAGGACAAGTATAAATAACAAAGCTACTGTAAATTAGAAAATCAGTAAATGGTTGCTGTTGGTAAAAAAATTTTGCTGTAATTTTAACTTTCCTAAACTTTTCATTAAGTTACCTTACTAGGTGTATGGTTGGGTTCAAAATATATAATATTGTGATAACCACAAAACATTGAAGTGCACCTTTGCTTTTTAATGTTCACTGGATAAACATGAATAAATCACCTACCGGTATGTAAGGTCTATGCTGGCCTCAACTTGACCTTGTCCTCACAAGACATCCCTTAGGAAGGTTGTTAAAGTGCAGCTGGTGTATAGGGAGCTAATGTAGGATGGGGCAGGCAATTTAGTAAACCTGTTCTTTTGCCCTTAAAGACCTATGTAATTTGAAGCACCTTAAACTTGACCTGACCTAAAAGTATTTAAGTGCTTTGTTAACCTCCTGGGTTCGTGAAGCAGAGATCGGAGCCACAGGAGAGCAAACTTACTGCTTTGTGTGGCTTCGATCTAATGTAGAGGCAGCTGCAGGGGAACGGATCACTCCCTCTACCACCCCCCTCCATGTGATGATGTCACATTGGGGCGCGGGCAGGAAAAAAAACATTTGAATAGTGTTTTCTGCATTGAAAACACTATTCAATGTTATTCCCAATGTAAAATACTCACCTGAATAAATGATCCGGTGTCCCCATGTCCTCCTTCAGCTGGCTTTATTCTGCTTCTCTCCCGGTGTTACGTTTTGTTCCTGAATGTAATATATTAACTTCAGTGTATTACACTGCTGTCCTATGTAACCTGGCACATCTGAACTTCCATCTAGTGGTTGCAGTGCTGATTTATGTGTATTATTGAAATCTTCATTATCTGATATTGTGAGTTATTCACAAAGCATCTGAACATGTTATTATATTCAGGATGTCTACCAGACTCCTGTATGGACGTACTTTGGGAAGTTACAGGCCTACAATGTTAAAAAAACACAGTCTACAGTTACAGTCTATTAGTCTAGGCTTTTTTAGTCTATGGTACTGAAATCTGTACCTTAGCAACCCGCTAGTGAGGTTAACGGCAACAACCATTACATTAATGCAGTATTGAGTACGCTAAGGCAGGAGTGTAGTCAATTTCAAGCAGGGTCAGAGCTGGCAGCAGGCAGGGGATAGTCAGGTCCACATGAGGTATCAGAAGGATCACGCAAAAGATGAATAAACAAAAACAAGCACAAGTCACATTAATAATAAACAGACCAGCAGTAAAGTATACGCTACCATGGGCAGCAAAGCTGAGTTTTCCCACTAGGGTGGTTTTGCTTTTTCTCTTGTTTTTTTAAATGTATTCTTTGTGCTCTGATAATTCTGGTAAATGTGCAATTTTAAATGTTTATTTGTAAAACAAAGACTGTACAGTAGTAAAAACAATAAGAGTGTATGCATCAATAAACGTTCTTGAGCCTTATTTCCTCCAACTCACCACAACATGAGCATGTCATTGTCTTTCTAGGCCTTATACTTCGGTCAACAGTATGGATATCTTCTCCATCTTTTGTTGGCAATATATCAGAAATGAACAATACCAGTATTTTACATGTTGCATTTTGTGTTGGAAGTGCGGTAAGTTTCAATATTTTTTATTTCTTTGAAAGGTAGCGAGTTGTCTTTATATGACCATTATCCCAATAAATAAAGTAAGGGCTCTTCTACACCTCAGCAGATATACAATCCAAATAAAATTTGGAGCATGGGCAGGGGTGTTTTTGCATTTAAAATGAAAAAATTAGGAGGATAGGGACATGACACCAATCCTGGACAATCCCCAGGTGCAGCCTAAAGCAGGGAACACACGTGTAGATATGGGCCGGATCGATGGCTGCTTTGAGCACCGTGCGGGCTCATGGCCATCTATCTGGCTCATATCGAACGAGACCAATCAATCCTGCTCGAAAACAGGGATATCAGACATGACCCTAAATCACTTGCTTTGCATGGGGACCACGGTGTCTCTATGTAAAGCATCCAATATCGGGGAGCAGCGCGATAACGTCATTGCGCTAATGCTGGGAACCTCGAACGGCTCCTCTATCGAACCGTGTGTTCCCAGCTTCAGCCTAGGATCCAAGGAGATAAAAATAATAACAAAGATTGAAGATTTTCAAAGTATATAACACATAGCGCCTTCACTTAAAGTTATCTTGCTCCCTAATAGTGATGAGCGACATTATTCGAATATATTCGAATTCGCAACATTTCACGAATAATTCTACTAATATTCGATTCGATATTTGGGAATATTTGCCTAATTCGTGGCTATACATATACAAAATATATTCAGAATTATACTCACATGGCCATAAGCTTCCCAATCCATAATACCGCAAACATTCGGCATTGTGAATATCCAGCGTCATTTTCCCGAAATTTGCGAATTCACGAATAGCTGAATGCGTCAGATAATTGAGAGGGTGATCATCTTGGTGGAATACCTGTATGTACAGTTTTTGGGTGAGGTTAAGGTGAGGTTGTGCATTTGCTGTCTTCATAAGGGTGAAATCACCTACTACTTTGAGCCTTTATGTCCTGGATGATCTGATGCAGACACCAAGGGTAAACAAATTGAGGATGATTTAGGGGATGGGGTGATGGGCAGATGGAGAGGTTTCATGATAGCACTCTTGCTACCTCTGTATTATAATAGTATGCGTATGTTGCTGATACCTACCCCTGGTGAGTGATCTTTAACCTCCAGACATTGATGAGTGGTCTTTTCTTAGGCAAAGAATGAACTAGTGGGATTGTTTCTACAAAATAAACATTTCCAAGAGCTTTTCTCCTTTCCAAGGTTCAAAAGGCTTCCCCATACACCCTACAATCTTACCATACAATTTCTGTACGATCAACTTTTCTTCTACCAAAACATGTAATAGGGGGACCTTTCTAAAGCTGGGCATACATGGGTAGATTTCCGTGCAATCAACCCCCGGTGATGTCACCTCGCTGTGATTGACCGGGGATCAATTCAACTGAAAACAATTGAATGGGCACATTGATTACCGTTCAATGGACACCCGTTCTCCCCAGCTCACAACCCGTGTTGTGAGAGAATCAGCTTTACAGAGACGTGCTGGCCCCGCCCCCTTTACACTAAGTAGCGGTGTCCAGGCTGTAGCAGCACATCCAATACTCTGGGGCACCTGGGGCAACAGAGACTTTATTTGGGCGAGATTTAGTACATAGCAGCATAGCTTTGTGCCCTGATTTTTGTGTTTTCTCATTAATTCTCATTTTAATTTTTTTTAACATAATTGTTTCAAACATTATTATATTCAGGATGTCTATTAGACCATTGTATGAACATATTTTGGGAAGTTACAGGCCTACAACATAAAGAAAAATTTACCATTGAAGTCTATGGTGCACTTTTGGTACAGAAATCTGGACCTCAGCAGTGCACTAGGGAGGTTAAACCTTCCAATTAAAACTATGTAGTGCCAGAGGACCCGGCACTACATAGTTGTTGGCAGACCTAATGGAAATTGTATGGAGTGATCTAAAGATGTATGGGGGTCTTAACTCTGAACATTTGGTAGAATATGCTAACAAAATACTGACATATATGAGAATATAAGTAATCTTTTTAATGTATTGTAGTTGTCATAAACTTTGGTGGTGGAATGTTTGAAACATAACCATGTGTTTTCCTGTAGATGTGGATACAGCTGTTTTATAGTGCAAGCTTCTGGTGGCTTTTCTGTTATGCAGTGGACGCCTATCTAGTGGTTAAAAGATCAGCAGGAATAAGGTTTGTATGCACTCTTCATGTTTCATTGTATCTGTGGCAGAGAAGGTGAAATCATCTTACAGTTACCTTTTCTACATCAACATTTACCAGATAGCTAACTAGACAGGCGGATGCAATGTGTACTGTATCTGTATATTCAAAATAAAAACCTGTGCTTAGCCATTATAGGGAATTGCAACATTATTTTATTACCCCCTCTTCTCTGCAGCACGTTAGCCATCACCTTGCTCTCCTGCCCTTTGTTCATCTGGGTGGAACATGGAAGCAAATACTTCTTTCTGTGAAGTCTGGAGAAGCACATGACAACACTGGGTCAATCTCTTAAATTGGGGTCACATAGAGACTTACGAAAAAATGACTATGTAGTACGAATAAGAAGATGGGAGGTCAATAGGGTCAACATTTAAAAAAGAAGTTTAAATAACATTTGAATTATAATGATTTAGTTTAAAGCAAATCCGTGCTTTGTCTGAGGCTTTTAATACTATTGTAGTATAATGTTGTATAATCTAGTGGGGAGAGCTTACACAAGGTTGGCTGTTCCCCTGCCCCTATGTGACAGCACTTGGCCAATCACAAGCATTGGTTATACTAATTTAAACAGCAGTGAGTTACATGTAACTCCATAATTATTTTACCCATTGCTGCAAACTGAAGCACTTGGTATGTGGTACAGGGCATTAAAGTGAACCTTTAATCTTATGGATAGAGCAGGGTAGAGCTAAAATTTCTATTTTTATTCCCATCTGTAAGCCTCATTTGTGAATAATTTACATTGCTTTCTATGGCAGTGGCACCTACACATGAAATGGGGCTACAAAAGTTATTAGGATAGACACAATATGATTAAAAAATGTATCCTCCCCTCCTCACCTTAGTAAAATGTTTATTTGTCTTTGCAACAAGATATTTCATTAAAAAACAGATGCTGGAAAGTCAAGCCACATTTCTTGTGATATTTTCCATTATTAGACTTTTCTGTTATTTTTGACTGAATGACATTCTTATTATGATTTCTTAAAAAATAACTGAAAAGTTGATAGAAGTAATAGAAGCATTAAAAAGTGACAAGGACCACCCAAAAGCTTTGCAGTGGGCCAGAAGACAACCATGATCTTTGCCAGGAAGATCTAATTGTTTTACCAAAAGTAGAGTTCACTATGTCCATGTTCACATTCCTATTAAGACAAATCTGAATATTAAAGCAAAGGGCTTTCTGGCTTTTTCTTTATTTTTTGAAAATTGATACACAGAAATGGACCCTTCCTGTTGAATTGGGCCATTGAGCCATTGAGCTATGTGTGTACACCTGCTTTAGAAGAGAATACCTTTTTTGGAAATAAAAAATCCTAGTTCAGGTTTACTTTAACTCCCCCAGCATTATTTTAGAAATTTAGTCTCTCGTATTTTCCATCTCTCCATCTGTCTTTTAAAACATCCTGGGGTGCTTCCATGAGTGTGACATTATAACATTGGAAATATGCACTGTTGGGATTTGTATTTGTTCCATGTATCCAAAAATAATGGAACCTGGATAAAGTGTTCCGATAACATCAAGTATCATTTTTCCATCATCTCCTAATTTCATGGAATTCCATGAAAACATTATGTAACCCTCACAGTACAAAAGTCTGTCATTTTTAAGGTCATTCCTAGATTTTATTTGACTTATAAAGGTTCAAGGATATGTGTATTATGATGTATAATGTATCTGTGAGTGATTCCAGGAAATAAATGTACAGCCGTCAGCTAAAACAGTTTAACCACTTACAGAAGGGAAAAACATTGATAATTATCTCTTTGTATTAACATTAGCAATAGAAGAGTGTTGTACCATGTTAGCCATCGATAAATATAGAGAGTTTGGAGTTCTTTAGTCAATATTTAGTCAATTGACATTTTAATTGTTAAGGGAGGTGAATATTTTGCCTCTACCTCTTATCTTTATTACCACCAATAACTCTTCCTAACTCTGATCACTCTCTCCACTAACTAAAGCAGGGTACAGGGTAATATTCTGATGTACCCTGCAGCAGTAACATTGTTGCATTGTAATAGATAGGTGCATTGGGGTGCTTTATCACAAGTGTTTGAACTTACTGATGTTAATTTTATCTTGCTTAGTAATGTCCGTTTTCTTCTCTAAATAAATATTGAAAATGTGTCTTCAGATTTCTTATATTAATTTTGTTGCATAGAAATCATTTGATTCCAGAGGTCATGCTTTCATCCACACATTATTCACATGTTACAGAAGAATCTTTGTATAGCCACAGGCAGTGAAATGCTCATCTGCAATTCACATGAGTCAGAATAGGAAGTTATATAAAAATGTCAGTATTACAGCATGTGATACTTTTATGTCCTGGGATTAGATAGTAACTACAAAAAACACAATTCATTGACATTTTTATGCTAAGAGACCTACAGGGATTCAATATTGTGTGAGGCATGGCCATATATTTTTCATAATAGGTTCATGGCATTAGAATGTGAATACTGTATATTAGTTATTAGCCTGAAGAGTCCAAGTGTGACCATGGTGATGCTACTTTTTCAGTTGTATTACTAATCTAGTTCTTCTAGAGCAGTGTTTCTCAACCTGTGAGTCGGGATCCCCTTGGGGGTCGAACTTCCATTTCACAGGGGTCGCCAAGTTCAGAGCTGCTGCTAACAAGCGGGGTGAACAGTTAGGAGGAAGAATAGTGGTGCTCCTTCTCAATTTAGTAGGAATGTGTTACTCTCCCTTCTAACTTACTACCCCACACATCATTTGCATAAGCGGGGTGGGAAAATATAAGGGAGGAGACATTACACTTACCTTTAGAGTGTCACTTCCTGCACTAAAGTGACACTCCGGATGGGCACTTCTGTGTTCGAAATGCAGGAAGTGACACTTGGCGATATCACTTCCAGGGTTGTGGATCTAAAAAGGTTGAGAACCACTGCTGTAGAGTTTCCTGAACTTCTGACCTGGAAATTAGTATGCAGATCAGTAACTCAGAAAGTATTGATGACAGAGATAGACCACTATCTCATAGAAGTGACAGAGTTACCATTACACATTTTCTTGTCCCATAAGCATGTTTAAAAGGCCAACACAGTATCATAGCAGTCATATAATTTACATTCTCAGGAAAAGGACAACAATGGCAGCCTACATTTATAAGTTATGGAGGCAAACTTTAAGATTTAGTTTATACAGTAGAGTAATTGTGTATTTTATGTGGGCAGTTGTCAATGACCCCCAAAAGACTGCATTCTATCCTGGGTGCAGGGATTGCCAAGCAACCATCTGAACTTAGCTTATAGTGGATCTAACCTCCATGGAGTAAACAAATAGACAATAGTGTGTAGATTCATCCCATTTTAATTAGAAGTTTGTCAACAACCCCTTCTCCCTTGTAGTTGCCACAGTGGTTTTGCTTTGCCTAAACTGGTCACACTGTCATCCAGCATATCTCTGCCTATTTCCCGATGAGAATCCCACATGTGCACAGATATAACCACTAAATGGCGTCTGTATACAGGAACCTATGTGGAAATCAATAGACTCCTATATTCAGTCGCAATCTAGTGGTTATCTATACACATACATGGCATTACATTATTATTAAATCATTATTAAACAAGGAAGAACACTAGAATGTCTTCTCTATAAGGTGCCATATTACATATGGGCCCCCTGTGAAAAACATGTTAGTGTGTTTCATGACCAAAACCTAGATGCAACTTTTAAAAAAGGTATAAAGAGCTAACAAAGTCCCTTTTTCTCAAAGTATTTTCGAGTATAGGATCTCTTTACGTACAATTTTATAGTTTCAAAAGAAGCATAAACAGATATATCATATTGACACAACTAATGTGAATTAAAAGAATTTTCAAAGGATTATAATGTTATTTTGAAATAATAATTTTTCTTTAAAATGTTTAAATTTTTATGCTTGCATTGCAGCACAATTGTCCTGTATCATATGATGACTTGGGGTCTGGCAGGTCTGCTCTGTGTAGAAGGTGTTGCTATGCTTTACTACCCCTCAGTGTCTTAGTAAGTATTTATATTTTACACTTGTATATTATAGAGGCCTGCTTCAGTGTATACAGATTGTAAATCTTGGTAAATCTATAACAGTTTTTAATTAGATTGTATAGTAAGATTATGATCTAGCAGGCCAATTATATGAATTAAGGCAAATGAATCAATTTAACCGGTTAACAAAATGTTAATTTGTTAAGGGTTCAAGCATTTTTGCAGCACCAAAAAAAATAACAGAATAATATAGAGTAGCTACAGGTGCAGGACTCTAAAGATAGCCATACACGGTTTGATATTCCCGTTTGATCATTTTAAGTAGATTGAACCGAATCAATTCCTGCCCATCTGGTGCGAGCAACCAAAAGTGATCAAAGTTGAACATAAAATCAATCAAGCAGTGATCGTAAATGTTGGTAAATTTTTGTTGATCATACTAAGGAGCTTGCACTGTAAAAAATGCTTCCAGTCACAAGGGGGCACATGGGGAGCATTAATGACGCTGCTAAACAGACATACGTGTGAGTGCAAAGGAAACGATTGGTTTAAAATCGATCAAACTGTGTGGTGGTACAATCAATTGATGTTCACTGACTGATTTAAAAGGAAGATCAATTGCACAAAAGTCGACCCGTATATGGCTTACCTTAAAGCGGACCTACCACCAGAAATCTGTGCTTTCATGAATGCCACTAGAAGTGCCGATAATAGGGAGGAATGCATTAAAAAAACAAAAACAACGTACCTGTAATGAGCATTTAAGACTTTCGGGTTCTGGTCTAAACAAGGCAATGCAACACATCACAAAAGCAATTTGTTTTCTGGGTAATCCTGTGATTCACATAATTACATTGAGAAAAATTTCCATGGATGATCATTGAACTGGGGTGCAATATCGCGAGTGGCCATTGGGGGGCATGCAATGATCTTCTATGGGAATTTTCCTCAATATTATTACATGAATCACAAGATTACCTAGAAAACAAAGCGCTCTCGTAACGTGTTGCATTGCCTATACACCAGAATCCGGAAGTGAGGGAGAGCTGCAGGTTTATCTTTTTGAATTGATCATTACAGGTATGTTTTTTTTATTGCAATCCTCCCTATTATCGGAACTTCTAGTGCTGAGGAAATTCTGCAAACAGTTGAATTTTTAGGTAGTTATGTCAGGGTGAGTTTTATCAGCTGAGATGCTCACCCCGAGATAACTCAGGCAGAAAGCCAAGGAGGCTACTAAAATGATATCTAATATTACCAATATTGCCAATGCCCATGACTAAACAATATGTATTGTGGGGGTTCGGCTTCAAATGGTAAAGAGATATATCCACTAATCATGTGTCTCTTTAGGGTGTCCTGACGATATTTATTGTCCAAACAGTCCACCATAGAACTTACCCTTGCAGGGGTTAATATCCAATAGGAAAAAAAAGTATTATTCTCCTGGCTTTCATAACTCAACATAAATGATTATCCTTGGCTTCAGGAAAATCAAATCACTGGTCTCCCAGCAGCCACAGGCCTGGGCCCCACAGCCATGGTATCCTACTTGGTCAGATGCCCTGAAACACTGGTCTCAGCACCTTACGTGGAGACACACCCAGCTTCACTCACCTGCAAACAGATTTTAGCTCTTTGAGTGTACCTGGGGGAATAGAAAGGCCCACCCAGTTCCTTTCTTCTCATTCCAGAGTCCAAGACCCTGTAACATAAAAAAAATTTAAATCAAATCTGTTTAGCAACTAATCTAATTCTGTACTTCTTCCAGTGGATTTTTACTAATCAATGGAATCACAGCCTGCATGAAGGGGAAATATGCCTCTCTGGCAGGACCCATCTGGGGGTCCTGTACAGTATATCAAACAAAAATTAAAGACAATATATATAGTGTCACACAAACAAATAAATAAAAACAAATTGGCTCTGTTCAACCTAACTAAAATATTATTATCTGCTGTGTTTAGATCCATGTACACATTAAGCCCCTTTGGAAATAGAATATATTTAAATGTTAATAAACCCCCCAAAAGATCCTTTTTTAAAAAAAAAAAAGTTAATAGTTTTCCCCTTAGAGACATTTAAAAACCGCAGTGGCTGCCATGGCTGTTGGTAATAAGTAGTCCCATGAGCAGACAGCTATTGAGCAATAGCAGCCCCAGCTTTATTTTTTAATACAATATTTTATTTGCTCTTTATTGCTACCTGTGTCCTTATTTCATGTTCCATTGACTGTAGAAAAAGTTAGAGGAAACATCCCCAGAGAAGAGACAGCAGTAAGAAACATAACAGATCCTCTCATCCAAAAGGCCCAAACTAAAATGTTTTGTGTAGATCCAAACTATAAGCCTGAAGTTATGAATCCATTCCATGATTGAAACCTATTTTAACCCCACAATATAACACTTTCTCCCTTGCTGCTATAGAACATGCTTTCTTTGTGTTATCAGTTTACAGACATGTGGCTCTTACACATAATGTAATGTTTTCCAGCTGTGAGGAAAGCTTGGAGCATGCCATTCCTCATTATATCACTACCTACGCTCCTCTTCTGCTCGTAATGGTAGCTAATCCCATCCTTTTCAAAAGAACTGTCTCAGCAGGTAAGATAGCAAAGTATGGTTATTAAAATGATTCAATGTGGTATATAAGGTATATATTTTTGTGTGAAAAAGTGTGTATACCCTATGAAAATCGAATACAGTTCCTGAATCTGAATGACAAAAAAGTCAATAAACCATACACATCAAATACAACACTGGACTCTACTGATTCTCTTATCTTCTTTTAAAAATAATAGTTGCTATATGTTTTGCTTTTAAAGAACCCAATGCTTCCACGCGGGTCGGGGTAGGAGACACCACCCTGGTGTAAGCTTTTGGCTTGCCTAGATTCTTCATTAGGGCCAACCCATAATCTAAGAACTTTTAATGTGTATTTTTTCTCTTATCACTGTAACTTTTGCACTATGACAATTCCAGCACGCATTAGACAAACTCAGTGTCTCAGAAAGTATTTCTAAATTCTGTCATACTTATGTCTAAGTTCTTATGTAGCTGCAGAACATTCTGCCCTGTCTCGGTTTTCCCGCAGTTTGCAATAGCCCCCTATAGTCCCCTATGGGGAATGACGTGCCAGTCTATACTGGCTTGTCATGCCTGCGGATGGGGGCTGCATAGCAGTGGGAGTGGATTCACAACGCCAGCCCGGGTGTTGGGGATCCAGGGGCATCCCGTGGGTGCACCAGAGACAAGTTCCGCACCCAGTAATTTAATATCAAATGCTGTGCTGGCACTAATTGTATTGAATTATAATTATCTTGTTATATGTATATTGACAGTTGCCACATTGTTGAAAGGAAGACAAGGAATCTATACAGAAAATGAAAGGCGTCTAGGAACAGAAATTCAGATTCGTTTTTTCAAGATTATGTTGGTTTTCATTGTATGGTAACTGATTTTTTTTATTATTATTATTATTATTTATTTATAGAGCGCCAACATATTACGCAGCGCTGTACAATACATTAGCGTGGAGATACAACACAATATAACAAACAGGTACGGGTTATGACACAGGAGGAGTAGAGGACCCTGCCCAGACGGTCTTACAGTCTAATAGGTTGGGGAATAGAGTATACAATAGGTGGTGGTGGTTGGGACTGGCATGGTTGTAATGTTAGGGGTGAGAAGATGGGTAGGCGAGATTGAAGAGGTGGGTTTTCAGGGCTTTTTCAAAAGAGCTGAAGGTAGGAGCAAGTCTAATGGGGAGAGAGAGGGAGTTCCAGAGAGTAGGAGCGGCCCTAGAGAAGTCCTGTAGCCGGGCATGAGATGATTTTATGAGTGGGGATTTCAATAGTAGGTCACTGGAGGAGCAGATGGGCGGTTAGGGTTGTATTATTATGACTTTAAAAATCTTAAATGTACTTTAGTATGGTCACTGAGGATTTTACAATGCAACTACTTTCGGTGCTTAAACTACCCTGCCATTACCATTTCCAAGTAGGCAGCCAGTAACCGCTGGTATGTACTGCTAGAATCTCTATCAGTTCACAAAAATCCTTTGCTTAGGTTTGTTGGGAAACCAACACTCTCTTTCACTGGTGATTTAGGCAGTTGTAGAGACTCTCTTATTTTCAAAGTATGGTTATTTGAAATTTTTTTGGGTTCATGACATTGTCTTTCAAGTTTGTTAAAATAAGAAGATGCAAGGCACGCTTTTTTGCTCCTGGTTAGAGATTGTCTACTTCTGATGCTTTGAAAATTTCAACAACCCTAGTCAAAAATTCATTTTTTAATGCAAAACACCCAGCAGAATTTTGATTTAATGTCAAATTTGCAAATTTGTGCATTCATTGTTGAAATTTATACAAAAAATACAAAAATCGATGTTTTTATGTCAAAATTACTTACTATATAAATGGAATTGAATGAGTATAGATGTCTCCCAGATCTCTTACCTATTCCTAAAGGCTTAAATGGAAGTGATAGAAATAAAAGTCCACTTTTAATATTTTTTTATTTTGTTATAACAATGTCCTTCGCTGTGATCCATTCTGGGCAGATGCCTTTTAAAGTCTGAGGTACTTCGCAATATCGATTACAGTGGGGGAAATTTTGTTTAATTTTGTTCTTTGTTTAATTTGTCTATTTTATTTTAAAAGCAGTTTTAAAATATTTTTTGAACCCTTTAGGAATAAGTAAGAGATTAGAGAGACCTCTATATTCATTCAATAGCGAGGGACATTATATATTTTGTTATTTACCATTTTTCTCTATAAGACACACTTGGGGGGGGGCTGCGTCTTCTGGTCCAAATTCATGACCCGCAGCCCGCCAGCACTCCCGGCAGATGGGAGATCTGCACAGAGCTGAACTCCCATCTAAATCACACATGCAGCATACAGGGGACAGGGAGATTGGTGTGCAGATTCACCCGCCAGCCCTCCTTCCTTCCCCGTGTGTGAGGAAGAAGAGATGGCGAAGTGTGCTCTCTAGTGACACCATTTTTGTGACTGAAATTGGGCACTGCAAATTCTCTGGCTCAGCTAGGACAGCTTATTCTTCATCATTGTTGATGTTTAGGCCAGATGTTCAATGTTTAAGCCAGTGGTTCCCAAACTGGGGGGCGCGAAGGTATTCCAGGGGGGCGCAGGCCCTCATTCTTAACCTGTGTTTGAATAGGGAGGGAAGGCTCAATAATGCAAGGAAAGTGTGAGGATCCCAGCTGTTCCGGTCACCTCCTGCTGGTGGCACTGTGATTGCCCATCTATGGGTTGGTCCCACAGTCACCAGCAAGTGGCTCCCTGCAGGCGTGGGCTGGGTGGAGCTCACACCTTCCTCGTTAGCTTAGGGCTATTTAGGTGTTCTTCATCCAGACCATGCTTGCTGTTCATTGTTGCTGTTGCTTGCTTATCTGGATTTCATGCTTTCCCTGGCTTCATGCATCTTGTCCCTGAACCTGAACCCTGGACACCCCTCTAACCTGGACTTTTGTACCTGTTTTTGTTCCTGCCTGTAAGTCTTTATAAAATCCGTTTTTGGCACCACCACCTCTGTCTGGATCTCAGTGTGTGTTGCCTGCCTGGTGGCCCCCTCAGTACCTGATCCTGACAGAAAGTTTTGGAACCACTGATTTAAGCTAATGTGTACTTAGGGGAATTTTTTCTCCTTTTAGATTTGTGAGAAGATATTACTATGACAGTCTGTTTAGGCTTCATATATAAATTACGTGATTTCATCTGAAACAGTATTGTTATGCAGGCAACTTAAGTTGTATATACTTTCAGACAGCTGATAAGCCTACGTACAGTCATGGTGGTACAAGCTTATAAGCCTATGTACAGTCAAAGTTCATGATTTGGAAATGTGCACCTTGCAGGACCAAGAAAAACATGGGGTTGTGCCTAACGATGTTATTTAAATAACATTAAGGAGCTCTGCTCCTGATTGTGGATTTTAGCTGTGTACCAGAAATAATGTTCAGCTGGGTAAGGATGGTGAGTAGGAGGCATGGTGGGGTGCAGATTTAAGCCATTCCCCTGGTAGGAGAAGTATTTGTTTATGCCAAAAATACTTTCCATTAAAATACTCCATATGTGTTCAGTTTTGTATAAGGTACGTTATTACTTAAAGCGCACCTAAACCCACCAAACAAACTTTTTACCCTAGCTAGCCAACCCTGCATTATTGGAGCAACATGTAAATAAAATATAAAAAATCCTTAGCTGTGAGAAGATATATTTATATTCCCCCCTCACTCCTCCCTATGATCTTACTAGGGCCGCGGCAACAGACGGAGCAAACAGTGTCTGACGTGGATATTCCTTCTGCGGCTATTCATGTTGTTTTTTTTTTTGCTTTCACTTTGTGTCCATTGACACACATTGTATCTGGCGGCCCCTGGTGGCCGTCAGCGTTATTGCAGCCTTAACCCATTCAAGACTGGAAGCTAACATTGAATCTTAAATAGCTGCTCCCACAGACAGCAGCAGGATAGGTAAATATATATTTTTAGTTAGTAAAAGTAAAGTAAAAATATAATAAAAATTCTTTTGTGTTTTGTTATTTTTGAGTTTAGGTGTGCTTTAAAGGGCAACTAATCAATAAATGCTGTCAATGCTAAACTTGTTCTAGAGAATGCTTAGGTCGAGCATGTAAAGCTGATCTTTTGGCACCAGTCACACCCCTGAAACATGTGTGCTGGTAATTGTAGCACAAGCTAAGGACAATAAGCTAAAGCCTGAATAGGGATAAAACAATGTCTATTCTGTTAAAGAACAAAGTTTACAAGTATATCTTGTAGACATTATAATTTTTCCTTTTTCTATTGGCATCTTCTTAATTTTTTGATAATATGACATTTATTTTATAATACAGAGAAGTATGTGTTTGTGGGGATAATGATTAACAAATGCATTTGCTCTTAGCATAGCTGACACTACTATCTCTTTATCAGTTGGCTGTCCAATGTCATCAATGAGATCCTTCTGTTCTATCTGGAGCTGCAGCCAGACATGAATGGAGACCAGCTGAAGTATGTCAGGAATGCAGCACTTATCACATGGTTCATCATGGTAAGCCAGCCATGACTTCAATAAACTTGGATATTATTAATGGCTACGTGCCAGCTAAGATATTTTAACTTTTCTTTACACTCTGATAACTTGAAAGAATATATTTTATATAGCCTATATTGTATAAAGCCTTTCTAAAACGTAAGGTAAGGTATTTACATGATCCAGACCATCACAAACCCCAAAAGTTAAGGGAAAAATTCTCACTTCAGAACAGTGGGTGGAGCTATGCAAATCATTCATTTACACCCCATCAGCCAAATTCACACTCAGAACCGCTGGTGTACAGCGCAAATATAGCCTTGTAGTACTGAAGGGAGATGGTCTCTCATGGTTCCCCTGGGATGATTTCCAAAAACATTTTAAAACCATTTAAAACACCAGAATAGCTTTTTACTTTGTCTCTATCTATTTTGACTGAGTTTGGGCCTGGGATCATAGCAAGTACCTTCCATTTGCTATATGCTATGCTATATAGGTTGAAATATACCCTAAAACTGGGTACATGGATAAATTTTTTAATTCGATCAACCTTAAAAAACGATTGTATTAAATCAATAGTTTAAAAATCTGTTCCTAGTAAATTGGAATCTGGCTTTCTTTTCTTTAAATTTAGAGATATCGTACTATGGATGATGTACACAGGGCTAAAGGTAGCCATAGACGGGTCGATTATTTTGTGATGCAATCATATTGCGCAAGTCGAAATTGCCAGTTGAACATTGATCATTTGTACCGCCACACAGTGTTATGGATTCACAGACTATAATTTTTTCAGCATCATTACCACATTCTGCCACAAGAGGGCGCTTCAAAAACAAAAAAACAACAACATGTAAATGTAAACTATTGAATAAAAGTAACTGACATGTCCAATCACTGCTCGGTTAATTTAATGTTTGATTCTGATGACTTGTGTTCAAGGGAACCATGTTGGCAGGAATCGACTTCCGCTCGATTGACCTCAAGATGTCGTTTTTATGGTTAATCAAATGGATATATCTACCTGTGTATGGCTGTATTAATCTGTTTTTAATCCAATACATCATGTGGTGGTAAAAATGATCCCAAATGTAATATGATCGACTTTAATATGATCGTATTTTAAGTCGATCAATAAAATATAATCGTGTGTGCCCACCCTTACTAACATTTAAAGGTCCCCATACACGGGTCTGATTCCCAAGGGATTCCGGGACAATCGATTCCGGGCGCGTGCACGCTAATCGATCGTTCCGGAATCGCGTGAAGCCCACCTTGCCTGATCGATCACGTCCGATCGATCGGGGGCCCAGAATCGGATCTGCCAGAGAACCAACATGTTGGTCTTTCTGATCTGATTCAGCACACATTAAGGGGAGTTGCCATGTGTGAAGTTAACGATCGGTCACGGAATCGTCCAGGAATCGGTGGCCCAAGGTGGTAGGGACAGGCTTAATTGGGCGATCGATCGGACATCCGATTCCCTCTGGCATTGCGGAATCGATCGAATGGGTGATCGATCGGCCATGGAATCGGAACATGTATGGCTAGCTTAAGACTGATGGGTATAGGGTTCGAACATCTATCTGATGTATTAACTTCTTAAGTTCTAGCATTATTCCTAGCACATTTAATATCTTGTTGATATTATATTCAATTCCGTTTCAAAAGTTTTATAGTTTTTTGTCTATCCTGTATATTGTATAATGTTTGACTTCTAAATCCTATTTATTCCTTCTGTTAAGGGAATCTTGAATCCAATGCAGGGGTTCCTCTTTACTTTGGCTTTGTATGGATGGACGGGTTGGAACATAGATTTCAGGCTTAAACCCAAGGAAATCGTATTTGAACATCTGTCCAGCACATCTGCTGCTGACTCTGAGCGAAATGGCCGCATTGGCTCTTTTTTGAACTACCCTGGCTACATCCAGGACTCTACCAAAGCTGAGATGAGGAACAGTCAACAGACGGATGAGGCACTGAGCATGCTTTCTGAAGGTAATGGGAGTATAGCTGACAGGATAACCAGACACTCCCCGATTTACCAGGGCTGGTAGTTCCAAATTATTCAGCTCTGTCCAAGAATTACTTATAACTGTGCTTTATCAGTGCTTTTTCTAAGCTCTTTATTATTGAAGGGTTTGTGTGTCAATGTGCTGAACTGCTGTGAATGAAATAAATATTTTTTTTTGTCAGAGAATAAGCTACAAAAATTATGGGTAATATGTATGATTTGATATTCTAGTTTATAGTCTTTTTTGGTTATGGGGAGTTTGACCAAATGGTCATTCTGGTGATGGTATGGCAACAATGCTCCTGAATTCCAGATTGAAATTTCTTTCATAGAAGATGACTGTCAGTATTGCCACTACTAATTCACGCAACAGTTCTTATCATTCAGCTCCTAGCCAGTCATAGTTGTGTTCACTGCTGACTCAAATTGACAAGCAGTACGCTATTGAAGTATAACAAAATATAACACTCTGCTTCGGCATGCAGATTTTTTTTTTAATAAAAGGAACATATCAAACATATACCCAAATGTCTCCCCCTCTTCCCCACAGCGTGCCCATCTGGGGAGAAGCAGTAAAGGAGACTTACCCCCCCAGAGCACACACACTACACCCATGCTGAGCCATCAATCATTCACATAGAGCCCAACGCACACAGACACATACAGAGAAGCACAAGCACACACACATTACATGTACTCTACTTACTGTCTGCAGCTAGTCCCTTCATGGTTGGCTTCCTGCTTGTCCCTCCCAGCCCCTTGCTGGCCAACCTGGAATACCTCTGCGCCCTACCTAGGTGGCCCACCCTCAAGTTTGGGAACCACTGGTGTGTGTAATCTAATCATATTTAACCTCCCTGGTGTTACAGGCTTTTCGTGTTATTTTTTATGTTGCAAAAAGGCACTGCCCAGGCAATCGCGGCGGTGTACATTGTACTCCGTCATGATTCCCTGTTCCCCCCCCCAGCTCTCTACACACCCCCGTTGTCAATTATATGCTGGTGGTGGTGGTGGTGGGGCGTTACCGATGATGCCGAAGACTCGGGGCCAGAAGAACCGGTGATTGTGGCCGATCTCAGAATGGGAGTAGTTTTATCCAAGATCAAACTGCGCCCGTACTGGCTTCTGGCGTTACACACAGGAGTTTAAAAATCAAATAAAAACAAAATCAGTTTTCAGAGAATTTGCTTTTAATCTCATTATATTGTGTATCTTTCTTCGCTCATTTACAAGTGACTGAAGAGAAATATAATTTTTATTTCATGTCTTATACCCAGATACAGAAAAGTCCAGGTACATTGGGGTGGGTTTTTAACTCCATGCACAATTATTATTCTTTTTTCACTGAGACAAAATTAAAGCTTGTCATTCAGGCCAAGAACATTTTAGATTTTTGGAATTTCTAAAAAAAAAAGAAGACATGACCGTAAATTAAAAACACATAACTAATAAGTGAAACTGTTATTCATCAATTGAGCGTTTAAATATGTCAAATTTTACTCAGAAACAGCTGCTCAATAATAGTGGCTTTCAGCAACTCTGCATGTCGTAATTTACACTCATTAATGTCCCTCAAATCATGTCAGTCATTACAAATTGTTTAGGTCTACGAGTATGGCACCTGCAAGGTATTTTGGTATGCATATTCTGACTCCATTCCTGAAGGTGAGAATAATATCATTTATCCCACAATTGGTACAATACAGTGGATTGGTGGCAGAACCCAGCTCTAAACCCAGACATAACAGAGAATGTTGGCTTCTGGGTTTCCAGGGTGCTTAATAGACATGCTCACATTTTCTTACACATTTCAGTGGTGCTGCTATTGGAGAAGGGGGCAGTCAACATGTCTTAAGCTAGCCATACACAGGTCGACTTTTGCACAATTGGATCGTGTTGTGTGATTTTACGATCGTGTGGCAGTTATAATTGCGATCGCTTGTATCAACAGACATTAAACATGATCGATTGGCGTGCATGCATAGTACAATCGTAATTATGATCACAAATACGATCGTTCTTATGCTCTTAAATACCATCGCAAAATAAATTAAAGGTCACAGTAGAGCCCTCTCGCCCATAAAGTAATAGAGGGCATGGTGTTTACTTTTGGACATTTATTTTCAGAACCAAAAAAATAAACCCTTAAACTTAAAACATAACCTGTTATTTAACATGAGAAAACGACGTTACCCCTTATTCATAAACCACATATACAATACCCAAACCCAGAACCTGTTCATGAGCTGAAGCTTAATATTTGTCAAATTTATTCAAATTTGTAATGGATAATGTCTTGTTCTGCAATGTTTTTTTGTTTCGTACATTTCTGATATCATTTTCTGTAATAAAAAAAATAATGTTTAAAGAAACTAAAGTGTCTTTAATCCATTCAAGTGGGGGCAACAATATTGAATGTTCAGATCCGCAACTATTCCTGCTTGTATAAAGTATATGTTAATTTAAACAAAAACCCCATAACATTTTCATTATTGTAAATTTCTTTTTGTAATTGTTTAATTTGTTTTTCCTGTATTTAGTTGGATATCTTCCAATATTGATATATATATATATATATATATATATATATATATATATATATATATATATATATACTGAGCAAAAATATAAAGGCAACAGGTTTTGCTCCCATTTCCCATGAGCTGAACTAAAAAATCTGAAACATTTTGTACACATGTGTTAGTGGCCACTTCTACCTTTGCCCAGATAATCCATCCCACCTCACAGGTGTGGCATATCTAGGTGCTGATTAGACGACACGAAGATTGCATAGGTGTGCCTTAGACTGCCCACAAAAAAGGCCACTTTGAAACGTGCACATACTGAAAACCAGTCAGTATCTGCCATTTGCCTCACACATGAAACACATCTCTGTCTCATAGCGTTGATCAGGTTGTTGATTGTGGCCTGTAGAAAGTTGGTCCTCTCCTTTTCAATAGCTGTGCGGCGAAGTTGCTGGCAGAAACTGAAACAGAATGTTGTATACGCCGATCCAGGGCATCCCAAACATGCTCAATGGGTGACATGTCCAGTGAGCATGCTGGTCATGCAAGAACTGGGATGTTTTTAGCTTCCATGAATTGTGTACAGATCCTTGCAATATGGAGCCATGCATTATCATGCTGCAACATGAGGTGGTGGTCGTGGATGAATGGTACAACAATGGGCCTCAGGATCTCATCACGGTATCTCTGTGCATTCAAAATGCCATCGATAAAATGCACCTGTGTTCCTTGTCCATCATACACCTGCCTATACCATAACCCCACTGCCACCATGGGCAACTCAATCCACAACCATCGAATGTTAGCATTTGACAAACTGCAGTCATGTCCATACCCTTATGAGGATGACAAGCATACAGATAAGCTTCATTGAGATGATTTCTGACAGTTTATGCAGAAATTCTTTAGTCATGGAAACTGATTGTTGCTGCAGTGGTCTTGGTGGCTGGTCACAGACGATCATGGTGGTGAACATGCTGGATGTGGAGGTCCAGGGCTGGTATGGTTACACATGGTCTGCAGTTGTGAGGCCAGTTGGATGTACTGCTAAATTCTCTGAAACGCCTCTGGAGGCAGCTTCCTTCCATGTTCTGGTAGACATCCCTGCAGTCAGCATGCCAACTGCACGCTCCCTCAAAGGTTGTGACATCTGTGGCATTGTGCCGTGTGATGCTCATTTCAGAGTGGCCTTTTATTGTGGGCAGTCTAAGGCACACCTGTGCAATACTCATGCTGTCTAATCAGCACCTTGATATGCCACACCTGTGAGGTGGGATGGATTATCTCAGCAAAGGAGAGGTGCTCACTAACACAGATTTAGACAGATTTGTGAACAATATTTGAGAGTAATAGGACTTCTATGTATGTAAAAAATGTTTAAGATCTTTGAGTTCAGCTCATGCAAAATAGAAGTAAAACTAAAAATATGTTGTGTTTTTTTGCTCAGTGTATATATATATATATATATATATATATATATATATATATATATATATAGCATAATAAATATATTTATGAAATGTACTGAATCTATTGATTGAAGTAAATGAGAAGACACTCCATATGAGTCCATTCTCTTTTGTTTTGCTAGATTCTGAAGCCAGCACTATTGAAATCCACATATCCAGTGAACTTCCTCACTTAGATGACATAGAGGCTGATGATGAATCAACAGAAAACGTCGAAAAAAATTATCTGGTTAAATGATCATCAAACTGGGCTCTTCACAGGCTACAGATCACAGTTTGAATACCTATTGCACAAAGTATATCCATAGTGACCACCCTAGCTATCAAGACATCGGAGGCATGCATATTATTATCTATTCCACAGAATCTGATTGAAAAATAAAATGTAAATGATCATACCATTTTAGAGATGCAGATATGTCGAATTTATGTTATAAATAATATTAAAAAGAACAAACCCCTGTCACATATAGCAGACTTATGAGCATGACTGCCTCTTCTGATTAATAAACACATTGTGATGATATATGCAAAGTTAGCTATGTATGGAATTTAAAACTCCTGGCATGAATAAAACTAGTAATACTATGATTAGTTATGGTATGGTTTATGCCATGTAAAGAATAGTGTAGCAGTTTGAGGTATCTACTGCAAAGGTGTTTAATACTTTAAAAGTTTGGAGTATTGAACACCTAGCACAGTAAGAGACAATATTTCACAAATAATTTTATTAAACCAGGAACACACATTATAGGAGCCGTTCGAGGCTCCAGCGATGATTTGCATGGAGACCCCGTGGACCCCATGCAAAGCAATCGACCGTGATTTACGGTCATATCCGATATCTCTGTTTTCAAGCGGGATTGATTGATCCTGCTCGAAAACAGGGATGGCCACATCATATATGGTCTAGATCAGGGTTAGGCAAAGTGTTGCTCTGGAGCCACATGTGGCTCTTTAGCCCCTTCAGTCCGGCTCAGTAGGGTAGGGATTTTTCCTTCCTGCTACCTGTTCTGTATTTTTCATTCATGTCTGCCCACCCCACTCCCTACAGCAAAACCCCGCGCCCTCACCAACAAGGGGGAGCTCTGTGGCTACTAATAAGTGGGTGCTTTCTGTTTACCATAAAGGGAGGGGCTCTATGGCTACCTACAGGGGGCTTTTGGGCTACCTTTAAGGGGGAGTCTGGCTACCTACAAGAGGGCGCTTTGTCTACCTATATGGAGGGGGCTTTGTGGCTACAAATAAGCGGGGGCTCTGGGTCTACCATCAAGGGATAGGATGTATGGTTACCTTTAAGGGGGGCTTTTTGACTAAAATAACAACGTGCAAACCTGACTTACTCAAACTTTATAAGGAGATGCAAAACCATTGTTCACAGGGGTTGTCGGTCATTGTCCTCACAGTATATTGTAATACATAAAAATAATAATATTGTTATTACGTATGATATAAAGTTTTAAGCTTAACTAAGACTTATTAAGTTTATCAAGTTAATTTTAGAGAATGTTTTTAGGGAAAGAAGATGTAATTTTTTAATTTTTACAGCACAAACCCCCTCCGTCTCTCAACATGTATTTCAAGCGCTTCACCGTTGCGATTTCGCTCTTTGGTCGAATAAGTTTGCCTACCACTGGTCTAGATAATGTACGCGAGCATGCACAGTGCTCGAAGCAGCCATCGATCTGGCCTGTATCTATGCATGTGTTCCCTGCTTTACTCTTTTTCAATACAGTGTACATGAATGTTTATTTATTTATAGTATGTCCTCAATCTTCCATTCAATGTGCAGAACGGAGGACATCTTGTGGTGAAAAGGAAATAAACTTAGTAAAAAGGTGATGTTGAAGATGGGCGCATTGCTGCTTTATCTGTTTTTTCTTTGGCTTTCCTGCCTGGGAGGGGGGGGGGGGGGGGGGGGGGGGGGGGGGGGCGTAATAAATAGTAAGACAAGGGCCCTTTCACATTATATGCATTTTTTGAAGGCATGCGTTTCTGCATGTATACAAAAATGCATGCGTTTTAACATTAACATTTGTTTTGGAAGAAATCAATGAAAAACACATAAAAAAATGCATGCAGCAGGGCGTCATAAAAAACACTGCGTTTTTACAAATGCAACACATGTAGTGTGAATGGTAGCATTGGTTTTCTATGAGAAAATGCAGTACTATAAAAACGCATGCTTTAAAAAAAGTGCACGTTTATAAAAACGCACTGCAACACATATAATGTGAAAGGGGCCTTCATGGGTTGGACTTAAAGTCTGGTTTTGTTTAAACTACTTGAATACTGATCTGCAGTATTTTAGATACTATATGACAGATACAGGGCAGGTCATTAATGATTATAAACATTGCAGTAAAAAGTACAGGTTGGGTGTTGCATTTATAAAGCCATGAACATGGTAATTATGGATACTTTACAGCAAAACTTAACTTTTTACAGGGCCTTCTCTAAGCACATTGCACACAATACACACATATTGTACACACATACTGTATATAATCCTTACCTTAATTTTTGGGATAGGCTGTATATATTTAGTAACTCTACATTTTATTTGTTGGTACACAATAATGGAACCTCAGTAAAATTATGGGAAGAGGTCATCTACCCTATGCTGCAGTGCACCGCTTGGAATAATTGCATAGCTCCCAGCTATCCCTATTTCAAAGGGCATGTCATCAACTTCATTTGGCCCTTTCTATAGCCCCTGTTTGTCATCATATGTGTGGAATTCAACCATAATTAGTAAAATGCACATGTTGCGTTCTCTTTCACTTTAATATAAAAATGTGGTGCAATCAAATACTTGTGGGTTTAACAATCTTATTTTCAATTTGAATTTTTCATGGTCCATGAGTAACTTGGGCATGGCAGGGTGTGTCTGCAAACAGCAGCAAAATGTTGTTTCTCTTTTTCATCTCAGGATGTTTGGTGTGGTTATTGCGACCTACAGGGAGTGCAGAATTAGAATTAGGCAAGTGGTATTTTTGAGGAATAATTTTATTATTGAACAACAACCATGTTCT
>CM070033.1:140224205-140277756 GCA_036250615.1 Ptychadena robeensis
ACCAATGTAAAAAGATAGGGGGCGGGTCGAACTCGCCATATGTTCGCGAAAATACGCGAATATGCGTTGTTCGCCGCCAATAGTTCGCCGGCGAACAGTTCGGTCCATCACTAGTAAGGGCAGTAAACATCATAAAAGCATTTGTAATACTGTATAAAAAAAATCAAATTTTTTCCGTTTTTTTTGGACATGATGATAAAAAAAGCCAGCAATGGTTTCAGTGACCACAAACATGCACCTCAACATAATGCCAATAATTGCAAATGCAGTCCAAACATAGCACCTAATCACTCCTGTAACAACCCACAACTCCATTAACCTTTCCGGATAGAACATTTTAATGCACTGTTGGGCAAAGGTGACTTTGCATGGCAAAATATCTTTTTTTCAGTACCAGTGTGCAATGTCAGAACTTGGCACACACTGCTGCCCTGCTGATCAGATGGCAGACACAGCCTAGGACAAGGCGTTTTGAGCAGCTAGCGCTGTGTAGGTGCAATTAAAGCAATAAAATGTTGCTATAGCATGATGCATATTCATGCCCAGAGCCTAAAATCTCTCTACCATAATGTCTGTTCCTACATTTCAATGTGCCACTTTTCAAAGTACTGTTGGAAGTAAAATGTAGAAATACTTGGTATGTGGGAGTATAAGCATTATTTACTACTAAAATATGTATGTGATGATTTGATGATGTGGACATTTTGCCAGTGCAGCACTCTTATATAACTCTTCAAATCTTAATGAGGACATTATTTAACCTGAGCACTCAACTTTGGAAACTTCACTGTCAGTTCCTATATTACGATGAACTTTTAGAAATGACTGTTCCTAAGGTATGTCAAAGAATAGTATTTCCAGAGACATCTTTCTTAAAAAGCTCTTCTACAATTTTATACACAGACACACCAGTTATCAACTGGATAAAGGATAAGAAATGTGGTTTATGACAGATAGTGAAATGGCCTGGGGTTGCAAAGTGTCCTGGATATTTTAAGTTGTTAATTTAAACATAATAATGGGAAGCACTCCATTAGGAATTACTTAATCTAAATGTTTATTCTTCTAATAATGGTAAAGATGCCACATCTTATCTGTTTTGGGTGTTGTCATCTTAGGACTGCAGTTGTGTTATAGCAAAATCACTAATTTAAAATTAGGTTTGAAAAAAGAAAAGGAACTGTGACGGCTGTCAGACATTGCTGTTGATTACAAATGACTGTAGGTTCCCTGCCCACAGGAGTAGAGGGAGTTGCATTACTGACAACCAGTAGTGGGCTTTGGCTGGTGCAGTCCTTAGCTTTCCTCCGTAAACTGTGGATTCATTTTGAATAAATGGGGATTTGTTGGAGATTGGCTGTGTTTTAGGGTTGCCCAGACATTAGTCTCCACCTAGTGTGGTTCTGTGCCTGTGATAGTGCCAGTTTATCTGTATTGCTCGGTGTCTTGTACATTGTTTACTGTTTTTTTTTTAACCATTTTGTATATTACTTCCACTGTGTATCTAGACTCCTCTTCTGATTATAATTTGGCTGCTCTGTTTATTGGACTGATCATCTGTGTATGACTGCTATCTGTGCTTTTGGACTACTCTTCTATTTAACCCAATGGCTACTTCATTTATTGGACTGATCTATGCATAACCTCCACTGTGGTTTTGGATTTGCTCTAGCCTAGGGGTCCATGGGTTGTTTTATCAGTCTCCATTTATCAGTGGTGGCTTGGCTTAAGGTGAAAACAGCAGAGGGGATTGGGGTATCCTACCAGAAATGAGACTGGTGGTCCCCTTGAGACCCTTACAGTTAGTGATCACAACTGAGGGAAAAGGTAAAACGGAGGTAAAAGCAATAGAATAAATTCTTAGTTTCTGAATTTAAATGCATTCACAAAACACTGGGTTATCCTCCCATCTTTCTGTAGGTACCGGTGACATACACTTAAATGTATTTTTAGTGAGTAAAATATATTCAAACTTCTGTTATCCAATAACCCAAAAGGATTATCATTAAATGTCATCTGGTATTATAATAGAGTGAAGTTATATAATTGCATCTTAAGAAATACTTACTGATCCGTCAGAGGCACTTGCTCCTACTTTGTCACCTCTGGCATTCCAGCAAACCTCAAATATTCCTCCTGTCCCCCTGTAGCTGTGCACTAGAGAGCCATTCTAAAAGAAACAGCAAGAAAGATGTGAAACCACAACACACCTGCAACCTGCATAAAAAACAGAAATATAAAAAAAATAACATGGTTGTTCTAAAATATGAAAAATATTGGAAAACACAGTTCAAATATAAATGTAAAATGAGCTGGGACTGTTGGATTGCTGTTGTTTAGTTAGGAAAAGGCCGAGTGTATTCTGTAAAGCTCAGCTCATGTTAGTGGTTAACCACTGGACTTTGTCTGCCTCTAGACCGCTGATGTGTTAATGGTCCATACATAGGAGTTATCAGCTGACGCCCGGAATTTTGTGTGCAACTCTATATATATATTTATATATAGATTGTCACACATTTACAAAATACTGGAAATGTGAGCTTAGTATTATAAAAGTGGAGGACAGCTATTTTCAGTAAAGTTGGTCACCCAACTACAAGCCTACCCTGTTTCCCCGAAAATAAGGCACTCTTAAATGTTTGTCTCGTCCTGAAATATAAGGCACCCCTGAAGATACAGTACTGATCCACCCACCCTGATACCCCAGTGCCATATTCTTCTTCATGGAAAAATTGGACATCCCCTGAAAATAAGATGTAGGGCATCTTTGGGAATGTAGGGCATCTTATTTTCAGGGAAACACTGTATTAATATACCAGTCTACAGGCAAGCAGAGAAGACATAATCAGGCTCAAGCTAGGCATACACGGCTCGATTTTGAATCGATTTGAGCACAATTGAGCGCCATGTGAGTTCACGGCACTTGAATCTATGAAAAAATAGAGCTGTCCAGCCTTCCTTCGAGTGGGATCAATCAATCCTGCTCAAAGAAAGCTAGTTTGAACAGGGAACCAACATGTTGTCAGATGGGATCGATGATGGCTCGATATCGAGGAGCTCATCTCGCTGCCCTCAAATGGCCCCTTGATCGTACGGGCATCGAGCATTGTATGCCTAGCATTAGTTTCAGCCAAATCGTGATCTAGGTAGCAAAACAACCAGCCATTCAGCATGTTCTTTACAAGTTACAAAACATTTATATATACATTTTAAAATAGACTTACCTGAGTGTTCCATATATGGACACATTTGTCAAAGGACCCACTAGCCAGATACTTTCCATCAGGACTAAAGGCTACACTATAGACTGGTTCTTGATGTTTGGTTAATGTATGGATACAGACACCACGCTCAACATCCCAAAGTCGGACTGTTGAATCAAACGATGCACTATGACATAAAATATAAAAGAAGTTAAATAAGAAGCATATGCATGCATTTGTTTTACAGGAAATAAAAAAACACTACATAACAAATAGTGTTGAGCTCGAATATTCGATTTTCGAATATTTGGCTCGAATATCACCATTTCGGCATTTCGCGAATATTCGCGATTATATATTATCAGATATCCGACGCAATTCATATCCACAAGTGCAGATATTCGAGATTACAAATATGGAATTGAATATTATGGCAGATATTCACGAAATTATGCGAATTTGAATATTGCCTAGTTGCTCATCACTAATAACAAATGTAACAACAGTTACATATGATTTTAAAGAGCATATTTGAATAGAATTTACACACAAATGTATTTATATATTCTGAAAATGCAATAAAAGATCTTTAGAGCACTAATTAACCTACGTAGCTATGGGCATTATAAAGAAGTTCATTTTCAATGTTCCCAACAGTGTAAACATCCCCATACATGGGTCGTTACCCATTCAATAATAATGCAGTGTGTGTTCGTTGCCATCAATAGTGCGGGTCCTTGATTGTGGCCACCCTGTCTTCGAGTGCGATCACACAGGCTTGATCAAACAGGGAACCAACGTGCTGGTAAATCCCTGTTCCGATCTCCAAGGATCCAAAGCATCAAACAGGAATCTGTTGCACCAAGTGGTGTGCATTGATTCCTGTTTAATCAATGAATGCTGGAGCACAGCGTGGTCACGTCATCACGCCGCACTTGAACAGGTCATCGATTGAATGGGTGTCAAACCCATGTATGGGGACCTTCAGTATTGCTGTTTTTTTTTACCAAACAGGAAGTGAAGAGAGTTCTCACAACCTGACAAGAGACCTTCCCTGCTCATACACACCCAGTCTGTTTATATTGGCTGTGGGCCTTGTGTTACAAAATAATCTGATTCCTGTAGTCTTTTAGACTTTTATGTTGCCTAATGATGACATTTACTTAGTATATTCAAGAACTACGTAATGGTTTCCAAATTAGGACTGGCTGATTTTGTGAGCTTATTGCAAAGCCAAATGTAGGAGATTTTTGGAGCAGAAGTTTAGGGGCTTTGCAATTACCTTACAACATAAGCTTATCCAAATTTTGCAAACAGAAAATAGGTGCTGCTTTCTCCCGGGTAGCATTACAAGAAAGAAGTACATTGCACCTAAATACAGTTTTAGAATTATTTCATAGATCCCATTATTCTTAAAAAATTTACATGTAGACCATACATTCCTTTTACATTTTTGCATACAAATACAAAGTTCTAACTGTAAGTCACCTTGCAAGCATGATGTTTGCGTTTGGGTTGCTTGTACCAGGGCCTGTTGGACTCCATTTGATTGTGTAGATTTCTTTATTGTGAGCTTGCAGGTCATGTACACACATGTCTTGTTTCATACTCCAAATCTACAACAAATCATACAAAAAATAAGTGTATTTAGAATAGGTTTTACAAATAGATTTCATTGGTACATATACCACTAGAGATATTGGAGATAATTTCTCCATTACTCGAGCTTGATCATGACCTCTTGGCAAGTTGTTTCGTTAAGAAAATGTTAAGGCATTTGCTACAATGTTCGCTTTTTGCCTTTGGAAGCCCTTAGGCTATGTTTCCACTATATGTCGGGACCCCCTCCTCTAAGCGTATTGCTTGGCGGGAGCGCATTTACTTAACTGCTCGGTGGATGCTGTGTCTTCACTGTGCCGAGCTGTTCCGCCGATGCAAGGCTGAACGTAGTTGAGTATGTTGAGCATCTGAATCGGTGGATGTCTAAACACAGCATGCGCCAAGCAGGTAAAATCTATGTGCTCTGTAGGGACCCCGCCAAGCAATACGCTTAGCAGATATATATTGAATGTATATTGAATATTACTTTGTTGTGCCCGACCGATTTTAGTTTGAGTTAAATATTTACCATACTTATACATATCAGTTTCTCCATGTATTTTGATCACAGTTTGATCATTAGCACCAACATCGATAAAATATGACCGAATCATAGGGAAATTGAAATGTGAATGGGGGCCTTTACCACCCCATCTTTCCTGCTCAAACAGGTGTGCTATTGGGTTTAAAAATATAATTTTTAATTAAACTTATTATATATTATATTATTAATATGTATTTTTTGGAGAAGCCCTCTGTAAAGTTGGTCTTCTAACTAAACTAAAACATGTCCTGTGGTGTTTTGCCAAACAAATAGCAGATAATAACTGTCACTAATGAATTACATTGTTATGTGCATATACATGCATTAAAATGCATAGGTGTGAAAAGGGCCTAGGTGAATATGTAATTAAATGCTTTAGAAGTGACATCCCAAATTACAAGGGGATATGGACAAATGCACATTCACCAGAAGTAATGGTAGGCACTCTAAAAGAGAGTGTTTTCTTTTGTTCATACATTAGGGCTTTAGTTATTTTAAATGCTAATAAAATATTGGTTATACCATTTTTATTGCCAAATAACAATATAAAATTTGCTCTTACGAAAAAAATGTTGCCTTGTTATCTTACATATCAATGAGTTAAGTCTATAAGGAGGATAACACAGGTCTGTGACTTAAAAAGCTGTTTGATTATTTTCATCAAATGTCCATGTATTTTGGTGTGCTGAAAAAAATTTAAATATTGAAAATTCACCTAGACATCATGATTTGCCACAAAATGCTAAATTGTCTTCAAAGTTATAATCTTTTTTAAATGTTTGGTATTTTTTTATATTAAGGGGTTTTAACCAAATTTAAGATATAAAATGCCCAAAAAACTTAAAGGGGTTGTCTGAGTTAGATAAAAAACACCTTCATCTTCATGGTTAAGACATTGTGAAAAGGAGTTTGTTCCTTACTTTGACTAGGAAGACAAGTTGGTTTAATGGTCTGATGGGTCAATTTATAATACAATAGGATTTAGAGGAATGGCGTCTTTTTATAGATTCTTCAAAAAGAAGTCTCAAAGCAGTTGTACTCCACAACCATGGTTTTTATGCTTCCATATCTGTAGGTCATTACCTACACTTGAAGGAAACCTGGGAGAACTTGGAAATGATTCTTCGTAAACCTAAATATGAAGACCATGGTTGGCAAGTGTGTGGCTTGAAGTCCTTGTGCATACTACTCAGGCAACAAGCTGGGTATACCAAATACCCTTATTTTCTTTGTTTATGGGACAGTCAAGACCGTCAAAATCACTGGACTAAGAAGAGTTGGCAGCTGTGGGTACTAACAGTCGGTTAAAAAAAAATCCTCCGAGAAACTTTGGTACCTTCCCATAAAGTTCTTCTACCAACTCTCCACCTTGGGATTGATGAAGCAAATCATAAAATCATTTCCAAGAGATGGAGAATGCTTCAAATATGTTTCCAGGCCTGTCGGAGGCAAAATTGAAGAAAGCTGTGTTCGCTGGACCAGACATTAGAAAGCTTATAGTTGATCAAAAGTTTGTCAATACCATGACAGATCCTCTAAAAGAAGGGTGGGTGGCATTTAAAGAAGTCGTACAGAATATTTTAGGCAATAAAAAAGATCCTCGCTACAAAAAGAGCGTCGTAGGAATGCTGAAAGCATTTCAAGTTTTAGGTAGACTACCTTACATTGGGAGCAGTGATAGAGAACAAGGTGAACGATTCCCCCAAGACATTTAAAAGATGGAAAGGAGATACCAGGGAAAATACAGCATTACAATGATGACAGACTACTGTTGGATGCTTCAGAGACATTCCAGATGCTACTCACAAGCATCTGGAATGTAAATGCACCAAGAGGAGCCTCGCAGGGAAGAAGAATCGAGTTTAATGTGTGTAGGCGAGCTCATTTCAGTTTAAAAAAGGATTTTCATAAAAAATTGTAATCTAACTTTAATTTATAAGTCTATTCATTTATTTTAAAGTAATGTAATTTAACATAGTTACCTAACATAGTTACGAATAAAACATTACGCGAAATGACCAAAACATCTCTCTATATCTTTTTTTTTTGCAGACCTGTGAACTTTGTTGACAATTTTCCCAGGGAACATGCAAATAAAGTTATTTTAATAGATGTTACATGGTAGCTCCACAAACAGCTTCCCAATTTTTATTTAAATATTTGTTTAATTACCTTCAAGGTCATGTCATCTGAACACGATGCTAGTAACATTCCTGATGGGTCCCATTTAATTGCATTCACTTCGTTCTAAAAGAAAACATTGTGTATGAATAGAAGGGAATACAGCTGGCATCCAGTGGAGGGCAATCGTGCATCATTTTAGAAAAGATTATCCCAGCATACAACACCTTATACAAAGCTCTATTCTAACCTAATGCTCTCATATGCTCAACAATTAACACAAACTAAGCTTTTATTGCTAGGGAATTGATTTATAAAAATGCATGGTTACCCTCCAACATAATCTATTTTTATGTTTGTGGCTCCAAGTAAACATAATGACAAAGAGATGAAGGTGTTGTCTTTATGACATCTGCAATGAGGTTCTGTACTGCGGTAGCTCTGAAATGTAAAATCTCAGTTAACTAAATGATGGTGCCAAGTGAGACCAACACAATAGAAATACCAGCTGGCTGAAATGATATCTTATTATTACAGATGAGTGAATCAGATTGCTTCATTTCAGTTTGGTCTTGATTGCCTCAGGCAGGAATATGCAAACATTTGGCGACTTATGCCAAAATAATTTTTTCACTATTTTACTTGTTAATTGTGCAGGTACCGTTCATGTCTACCCTGTAGTTTTTACATTGGTCCTATGGTCAGGATGGGTTATATCACTTGACATTGCAAATATTAAAAAAAAATGTTTTACCTATACGATATAGCATATCATACAATCCTGACATACATTGATAGCACCACCATTTACGGGCCTGAGGTTTCATTGCTGCAGTTAACTTAAGCTGGGCATACACGGGTAGTTTTGTAAATAGATTCAAGTACAATCGAGCACTGTGTGCACTCGGTGCTTAATTGTGCTCTACTCTATTTACAAATGTATACAGTGCATGCCTTCTTTCGAGCGGAATCTAAGAAACTCGATTGAGTTCAATCTCTATTACTTTGAATGGAGACGTGAGTCTCCATTCAAAGTATTGGACGTGCTGCTCCTGAACAGCCTTCAGCTCTGCTGTTTAGTGTGAAGGAGGCAGGGCCAGCAGGTCTCTGTGAGGCTGTGTGCTGACTGGCTGCCTTTCTCCAGCTCGCAGCTGTGTTGTGAGTGAATCTCTGTAAACGGGTCCCCATTGAACAGGAATCAATGTGCCCATGTGGTGCAAATTGATTTCCGTTCAATTGATCCGCGATCAATGACAGCGTGGTAACGTCACCACGCTGTGATTGATCGCAGGTCGATTGCATGGAAATCTACCCATGTATGGCCAGCTTAATACAGCTAGGTCCCTAATGTTCATGCCACTATCATCATAAGAGCACCTTAGACTAGTGATGGGAGCTGCCCTTGATATCCATGCTTTTAGAAAAGTAATTTGATGATAATATTTTAGTGAAACCCCTCAATTAGCATTAAATATGAGAACGAATATAGTTTTGTAGCTGCAACATTTGATATTAGACTCTTATTTTTCATTTGAACCTGAAGAAACCTATCTTCCCACAAAAACAAATTATGTTGTTCTGGCATTACCATTAACAATGAATGATCCAAGTGATAACAGATACTTAAAACATTTTAAAATGGTTACCGTATGTCCTTGAAAGGTTTTAACTGGACGGTCACAGCCAAGCCTGCAAACATGAATACACATGTCCGTGCTACAAGATGCAAAGGTGGTATTGTTCTGCCAATCAACATCTAGGGCAGGAGCTGCAAAATAAAGCCAATATACAAGATAAAGCCGAGGACCACAGAACTAAAAGTTATTGGGTAACTATATATATATATATATATATATATATATATATATATATATATTTGAGCACAAAACTGTTCCTTTTATAGATCTATTTAAACAATGATAAAATATGGTTCAAGAACATTTAAGGTTGAAAAATCCACCCTAAAAAAGTTTTGCCTTACTGTAACATCTGAATATTTTAGCAAATATACTGGTTCCCATAAAGAACCTTCCTCTTTAACTGGCCATATATGTGTAGATTTTTGCACAACTGACGATAGATTCGATCAGGATGTTCGATATTCGATATTGTGCCTATATCAAATGTATACACTATATTTTTGTTTGTGTTGTTTGTACTTGAACTAAATATCATTAGTTTTTTTTAACAGGAAATAGCTTCATTGAAATTAATTAAATCAAACCAAAACGATCAAATGAAATTGTTTATTAAAATCAATTTTTGGTCGATGAATGGAGTGGAAAATTTTTTGTTCCCGATGGATTGAACGAAAATATTGAACAGTGTATGGCCACCTTTAGTCATTTAACCAATCTCAAGCCTTTTAATAGGATTAAGACCCAAGGCAGTGCAATTCGTCTGAGGGAAGATGCTGTATGGGGGCCATTATATTTTGTGTTTTGTCTGGAACTATAAATATGTCAGTGAACTGAATGTGTGAATGTGTAATAAGTAGTGATGGCCTGTTCGAGGGGAATTTGAATCTGGAAAACTGGTCACTTCTGGTTTTTGGAGCTGATTTTTCACTGGAAGAACGTGTTCTCTACCCAGTCTCTAGTGAAAAGATTATTCCTCCAGTGCGATCTTACTGCTCCTGATCATGCCAGTGGAAGAATATTAAGCTTCTTCTCGCCAGCGAACGGGACAGGTTGAACATCCATATAGCTCGCCACCTTGCGGACAGTTCGGCAATCACAAGTAATGAGTCCACATGTGTTTTTGGGGTAGGCTTTGTATAGAAGCCGGTATTGAGGATGCTGTAGCCGACCATGATGTTGGGTGGGTTTATTGGTCCATCTCTAGGTTTTAGTGTTGGAAACCCGTGTGGGGTGGAACATGCGCTCTATTAATTCTTGTTGGCCACAGGAAATTAGGTCATTTTCTTGTAGATCCTGAGAGTCAGTGAACAGAGCTTTGTAAATTAGCTACCTCCACTGAACTCATTGATGCCAAGGACTGGTGAGTTGGGTTTACCAAGGGCAGTACACTTAATATTTAAATTAATGAATTAATTTCTGGTGAGTTAGGAAACAGTTGGTATATTTATTTTATGACTAGTTTGTTCCTGCAGCCTGAATAAAAGAAAAGGCCTCCTGATAAACAGGTTACCCATAGAGGTGAGTAGCAATATGTACATTACATACCTGTAAACTATCCCACTTTGGCTAAGAAAATCGCGTTTTTTTATGTGGCTTTACCGGCCAAATCCTGATTTCAATAAATCCCAAATTTTTCAAATCGGGGTAATTTAGGAGGGAGGGAACGTTACTTTGCCTCTTAAGTTCCCACCCCTCTTGTGTAGATGATGAAGGGTGGGAAATTAGCAGGGAGAGTAATGCCCTCTCCCTCCTAAATCAGCTGACCACTAAATGTGATACAGGAAGTGATGTCAGTAACATCACTTCCTGCATTTGGAACATGGAAGAGCCATACATATTCCGAATACCGGAAGTGACGTCAGGGTTGTCACTTCCTGTATTCTTCCCTTATTAGTGCAAAATAAAGATGATAGGTATAATATTTGTAAAATGAAAGTAAGAAATGACACTTGATGGAGGCACGGTAAATGTTGATGAGCTGTTGATATAGAGGCACAAGATAAAATATATCTACCATACCTGAGTGAAAGGGGAACTGCTGTTTTGCTTCTCCTGTATGAGCATCCCAAATGATTGTGGTCTACATAAAAAAATAAAAAGGTTAAAACGTTGTAGTTGTTCAGCTGAGAATGTGACTTTTTCCACCACACAGAAATAAAAGTTTGCCATTAAAATAGTTTTACTGTAAACTCTTCTACGTCTTGCCTGTTAATTGATTTTTCATCTGGTAAGTCTGTGATTTATACACTATTATTTGTTCAAACTGGAAAACTTATATTTTATTACGATTTAGTCACCACACAGGCATTTGTGTACATCCATCAGTGTAACGTTTTGTCAGGTTAAATGTTTCTAGCTGTAGATCCTGCTGATCTGTTGCATGCTTAGATACATGCAGCAGTTTAGAGTCTAAAAAAATTTAGAGAGAGAAAAAAAAGCTACATTTACATAACGTGATGAAAAAAATGCAATTAGCCAAAGTGGGGAAAATATAATAGTGGGTGTAAAGCTTTCAATATTTTACTGGTTAAATATCCTGTTTCCTATAACAAACCATTGGGATGTTTAGAAGAACAAAAACCTTTCCCAAAAGACCTTTTGTCTACTAAAAAATATCATGATTGTTTGAAAAAACTCCAGACTCCAGACAACATATTTATTTGGCTTTGGATAGATTTATTTCCATTGGGAAATCTTGTTGGCCCCCCTACCAGAAATATGAGGTGTCAATGGGACCAAAAAATTTATAAGTGTGGCGCTGAGGCTACGGTGCTGTCCAGTAAGCTGCGCAACTAGCGTTAACATAAAGTATACAGGTGTCCATTGGAAACCTGTTGTATTTATGGTGATGCGCAACACAGATCGTTACTGCAAATATGCTGAAGGGGATGCAGCACTTCTTGTATGCATACACTTGTATGGGAGATGCATGCTCAATGCGGTAATGTGGGGTTTCACTGGTAAAAGAAGGCTGTAATTGCGAAATTGTTACTGCCCAAAAAGCACACATCGTTGCTGGTGTGAAGATACCAGATATTACTGGATATTACAAAGCTGTCTTGAGACAAAGTCACGTGGGGGGGGGGGGGGGGGGGGGGGGGGGGGGGGGGGGGGTAAAGCTAGCCACACACGGTTCGATTTTGGTTCAATCGATGCTCGATTAGATGAATTTTTTCATCGATTGAACGAAAATCGAGAAATGCCCACATGGTACGATCGACAATAATTGTTCGATGATGGCAGAAAATTTGAATTGAATTTTGACCGGACATGTTGGAAAATCATCGTCGATTGTGCCAAAATCGTTTTATAACCGTCGATGTTTGTGGTGTTTCTCCTGGATCGATTAGATTTGATATAATAACATAGACCACTTCAATCTGGAATTCAAACGTTTCAATACCAAAATCGACTATTTTAGTAATATTTTGGAATCGAAATCTCACCACAATCGCAAACTCAATGTGGGTGTATGTTGATGCAATTAAGATCGATTTTCAATTAGGAATTAGGAATTGAACTCCTCGATCTAATCGAGCATCGATTGAACCAAAATTGAACCATGTGTGGCTAGCTTTAGGGTTACCTTTTCAGCACTTTTGGTCTTGACAAGAACAAGGTAGATCTAGTTTTGTTGAAGCAGTTATCTGTTTCTCCTACAAGTCCAATTACAACACCAAACATTCCCAATAGGCTAGAAGTAAGCAAGCATCCTCATATACAGTTCTCATTTCTCTTTCAAGGTGAATTATGTGCTCCGAGGTGGCTTTATTAGTGTATTTGGGGAATATTTAAGTGTACCATGTATGGACCCCCATTGGAATCTATTTGACTATGGTATGTTATATTTGGGTTTTGTTGGATAATTCAATGGTCTTTGTTAGAAGCATTAGATTATATCTGAAGAGCTTTTTGAGAAAAAGCCACATGTCCCCATACAAAGCATCAGCTGAGCTGGATGACACAGCAGTGCTGCACCTTCAGCTCGTTCGATATCAGGCTCAGGGAAATGATGTCATCTCACTGAGCTTGAAAGCTGATCCATCTCACAGGCATCGACCCGTGTATGGCAGCCTTTCGATTATGATCCATTTAAATCAATTACATAAAGATTAGATCCATTGTTGAAAGGTACCTTGTCAACTCCCGCACTCAGTATATAGTTGCCTTTTTTGTTCCACTTCAGTGCAAAAATTGGACCTTTATGTTGACCTAATGTACTCGCAAGATTACCTGTTGTCATAGAGATAAAAAAATTAACAATACACAGTAGTAGGTCTTATATCTAACTGACAATTGTGTAAAATGTTTTACAGCTATTTTTGGATATACATAAAAACAAATAGGTATAATACATTTATAATATGGTATACAAATGCTTTCCCTGGCTAACCTTTTCTTTTACTAAAAATATAATTATTTTTGATGAAAACGCTATATCATATTTTCTGTACAGGTTACTTGATGCATTACAGTTCAATATGCAATGATGCAGATATTCAGGGACAATCTTATAAACATTAGCAATGGCTATAGCTCGCAAGCTCCCCTTGGCCAGTGCCTAGATGAAGCCATTGTCTAATTAATTCGATTTTTTAAAACTTATCTTTGTTTACTTTTGTTTGTCCTGTGACCACACATTTATAACAAATCCTCTATTGGTGAATCATGTTCCTCTGACAACTTTATTGTCTCAGCTGGAGATATTTGCTTTTATTTCTTGTTGCATGTTCAGAATATGAAGAAAGATTTTCCCAAAGCAAAAATCTATGAAATAATTAATAGAAACTGCCAGAGCTCTTTCAATCCTCGTTGTCATCTCTTAGGCTAAGAGCCTTATTGGCCCCCAAGAATAATGACAAAAATTATGCATTCTGAACCTCAGCGCTAATTTTTCTGGTAACCGAGAACATTGCAATGTCTGTAGCAGCTGACTTCCCCTGTTTTTCAATCCCCAGCAGGCGGAAGAGTTTTGTATTTTGTAGACAAATCTATAAACCCCGTCTATATTGTCAGCACCCCATGCTAAGCATTTCCTTCATCTGTATGGCACTAAATATGAATGAATAATAAAAAGCATGTTCAATCCCATCATTCCTTCATTGTTAATCGCCACGTTAGATATTTTTTACGCATTGCACATTAATAGAGTCTTGTTTTCCATTGTTCTCTGCAATCTTTTCAATAACAAGCACAGCCGGAAGCTTTAGAAAAAACAGACCTTGTTGAAATGAATCAGTGGGATGTTAACACATTGTCATAAAAACCCATATTTTAATATGAGCACAAGGTACAATATATATTTATAGATTAAGTAAAAATTGTTTCATCAATGCATACACCAAGTATAGCAGTAAATATTAGGGTTTCAAATTCAGGGTATTCTATATTAATATATCACTCGCTCTATAGTAGAGATGGTCGAATTTTTTTCCACAAATTCAACCATTTCGACGGTTTCGACTGCAAAGCCCCTGAACATGGTATCATCACATCACTCACTTGCTGGAGATTTAGGGAAGGGTTGGGGGTATAATACAAAAAAGAAAGTATGTCTCTAACACAAATAGATTTTTCACAAATTAAGTTCAAAGTCAAGTAGAAATTTCGAAATTTCCATGTGCTAGGGCAAAACTTTTTCTTTTCAAATGTTCCTCCAACGCTTCTCTACATCTCCAGCAATTTTTGTGATGATACCATGTTCAGGGGCTTTGCAATCAGCTCACAAAGTTAGCAAGTCGAAAAATTCGACCATCTCTACTCTATAGCAGAAAATTACACAACCTATTACACAAACCTCCGTGTATGTCAGGGCTTGTTTCCACTTAAGCGGATACATCCGCGCCCATTCTGTTCAATGGGCTAGTCCCCGGCCGCGGGCATAGAGGTGAATGGCCGCCGCTAAACAACGCATGAGATGCGGTTCTTAGCAGCAGCGGTTCTTAGCAGCAGCGGTTCTTAGCGGCGGCGGTTCTTAGCGGCGGCAATCGCGCCGCCGGCTTCCACACAAGGAAACAAGCCCTTATCCTGTCTCAAGTACCCCTGCTTGTGACTTATATAAAATATCATATACTATATACTAATGCTATATATGTATATTATATACACACTAATACTTACTAATATACTACTGGTATACTTTAATTATACAAATGGATCTCCATATCTGTGATGTGCTTTTAGGTAGACACAGTTACTGTTACACACTCCATCCTTCCTTACATACATGTTTGTAAACCAATACGTTCTCTTATTGAGAACACAAGGAGTGGGCTAGCACATGTAAAGTAGTCGGTCACTAATGCTGGCCATACACATGCCGATAAACGGCCGGATTTTAATCTGACCGACTGGCGTGCGCGCTCTCGCCGTCGGTCAGGTTAAAATCTGGCCGTTTATCGGCATGTGCCCACATGGGGCGACAGATCCTTGTCGCCCCACTTCTCGGCCGGCCAGAGATCCGACATGTCGGAAAATCTCTGGCCGATGGGAGCCAATGCCATAAGCAGCAATGAAGACGGCGTCTCCATCGCTGCTTATGGCCGGCACACAAAGGGTGCCTGGCCGATTGTGGGGGCCCAGAATGCAATGGGAGGCTAACGTGATGACGTCATCACGTTAGCCTCCCGGAGCGATATCGGATATCGCTACAGCTCGGCATGTGTATGGCCGGCATTAGATATTGACATAAAAGGACAACGAGTGGGACACAACTAAACATGGTTGTTATATTTACTTAGCTGATTAATTCAGAGATTGTCTAGGTGGGCATACACAGTTCTCACTTTCTTGTTTGATCATATTAAGTCAATTGTTTAAATTCTGATTACGTTTACCACCGCATAATGTGAATCCTTTCCTAAAGCCTATGTGTATGTTTTATAGAACCATTGGATACAAATCGAATAAAATACCAATCATGTCTAATCACGCCCAATGCATGTCCAATCATTGATCAATCAACTGTATGTTTGATATTAAATTTGGTAGATTGAAGAAAAATAAGGTTTCGATTTTCAATACAAACTATTTTTTAAGTCAATCGAATGGAAAAATTTAACTGTGCATGTTCACCTTAGACTCAATTCAGATGGTAAGTTTTAAGGCAGTCAACAGTCAGAAACTCACAACCACCCTCATGTTACCCTAATGGACAACTGAACCCCATGTTACCATAATGGACTACCGAACCCCATGTTAATCTAATGGGCAACCAACAGAAAAAACAATGCAGGATGTTATGTTACCTAGGCAACTAAAAAGGTTTTCTGCCAGACAGTCACTGCGTTTAGCACTAATATATTCGGCAAGCATAAAAAAAGTTTGTTTGATTTAGTAGCATAAGAACAGTGGAGAAGTTTCAGATAAAAACTTCCTAACTTCCTAACAACCAAATGAATAGGAAACAGTCAATGACAGTGGCTTAAATAATTACAAACAATACTTAAGAAATAATGATTGACATACCATCCTGTGTCCAAATTCTTGCAAAGCCATCATATGATCCTGTAGCCAAGAGTGTGCCATCAGCCTGCGGGGCAACAAATATTTTTATTAAGTTTGTTATTTTCAACTTTGTATCCTGGAAATGGAGCACTCAATTTAATGCATCTCTCTCTTTGCAGAAGTAATATGAAGCCCAGTTATCAAGGGAAACGTTTACAAAGTGTAACGGTTTCGATTTGTTTTTGAGAAAAGACATTTAAGGAATTTTACTGTCTATTAAACCATCTGTCATCAGCACAAGGTGAGAGATGTTTTTCTTATGTCTGTAACTACTTCAAAAAAATGACAAGCAGCTAAAAAAATGCATGAAAAAAACTCATGGCCTAGTTCTTGTAGGGGGCTGGGACTTTTTTTTTGCCTAATATTCACAATAAATTTGTGAATTTGTGATTTCCAGTCATTACTTTAGTTCGGCACTTATACATGCGCATATTGTGAACGCAATGCACAGTAGTTCCGGGTACTGATGTAAAAAACTCAAACATTCACAATGACAAAGATATAGCACTATATTCGTGATCAACACTATAAGTGAATGACATATAAGTGAATGACATATGTTTAATGTTAATTATTAATAATGTAATAATGATTTTGTAAGACCAAATGTTGAGGTCAGTTATTAAACTAATTTGTGCTCTTTTTTCAATGGCATTGCTTGCGTTTCATATTTTATGAATTGGTAAGTACGGTACGGTAAGTTTTTTAAAATATAAATTTTATTTAGTAGAATGCTATATGTAACCAGGTTAGAATGCAAAAATTCTCTATAGGCAGCATGAAGACATTGTTTACACAGTTAAGGCTCACTCCTTAGACATCCATTAGTAAATAATGCATTCATTATTCATGTTAAGTATTATAACTTAATGTACAATGTTTGCAATATGCAAATGATATATATTTTTTTGCTTTGAAAGACCATTAAGCCATTTTAAACAGGCTAAAGTAAACATTCTGCTTATGAAAATCAATATGTGCATGAAAATGTTGAGCACATCTTTGAAATAATTCTTGCACTTTCAAGAAGAATATGAATCTTCTGGAAAGTGCTAATTGGAACAGTTCAGTTATGACACAATGTAATGAATTCTTGTTTCTTTGTTAATGAAAGCTAACTGTAAGTTACTTACATTCCAGTCCAATGAGGTCACATCTTTGTTGCTCGGAACATCTTGCCCACCTTCCCGTATACAGTGTCTTAACACTAACTGAGTGGAATTGCTACTGCTATTTTCATTCAAGTTCCATATTCTTGCTGTTGAATCTCCCGACCTAAAAAATTGAATATTTAAAAAAGTATATCATCATAATAATTATGTATGTTTGATGCATATCTAACCTTACTGAAGGGTAATGCAAGTGTGCAATGCAGGACTTTTATATTCAATGTACTTTGATTGTTTTGTACTGAAAATGCAGCACAACCGTATATATTGAATAATGTACATATACTTAATAAGCAGTCAATGAATTTTTAACATCCCTCACTGACTGCTGACGTTGCAGGCACTGAGGCAAAATTCATCATGAAGTTCAAAAGAAAAGCACAACATTAAGTCTCTGTGCCTTTTCCTTTTAACTGTGTACCTGCTCTGTGTTACATTAAAAATGACTGTTGAAAGTGTGAAAACCAATAGCTCTACACTGCCTTCTGCTATAAAAGACAGTATGTCATTGGGCTTGGGTTTTGTTCTTAAGGCTTTATCTCTTGACCCTAACTTCAATTGAAGTGGTTTAAGGGCAAGAGGGCAGAATGGACAGAGTTTAACACTCTCGAAGGTCTGAGATAAATAGATTTATAAGGATAGAAGCACTTAAATAGAAGGCCGCCAGATAGAAGAGTATATTATCTATTCTTTTGCAGAAATAACATAGGGGTTTCCAAAATGCTGACATTATATGTAATTATATGAAAGAATTTCGAGGACTGCGGAGCAAACGTTACATTCTTCTATGCCCCATTCCAAGGTCTTCTATGTCCCATTTCAAAGTCTCAATTATATTTTTTGGTTCAAATAGCTGCATTAAACATTGAGGCTCCATTCATATGGTCCGTTTCTGGAACTGTACCCAATCCAGCAGTGGTTATATGGGTGGTCACTTGTCAATCACTGAAAACCACCTGTGTTATCCCTATGTGAGGAGACCTGGGCAGTTCCTGGCCACAGTTCAAAGTCTATCTAGGATCATGTTTGTACCAGGAGAGTAGTCAGGAATGGGAAATAAAAGCATTGAGGCCTGGTGCTGTGGTGGCTGTGGTGCTTATTGGCATCATTATGATATATTAACTCAATATGACCCAAATAATTACACTTTCATAAGACCTTCAGATAAACGGCTCCTTAATGGTAAACAGAAATAGCTAAAATTACTTTAAAAACCATCTACCTTGTAACATCACCTAGAGAATTCTTTAACAAATATAGTACTTATATGCCATAACCCCTATTTGACTTACCCAGATGCTAAGAGATCACTGACTGGATTCCAGGCACAGATGAACACTTCAGATTCATGTCCACGTAGCACTGTTGCTTTATTAGGTGGAATTTCCACATCACCATCAATTTCCATTGGTTCTGCATGGTTATCTGCAAAACACATCAGAATCTAGTTATGTGTCCAATATCTTACAATGGTTATTTAATGATACTGTCAACTGCTGGTAAGGAAGAGTCATTTGAAATTCTGCCCTGTATCTCTTTTTAATACAATGGAAGCACTAAAGGTAAATTGAATTGATAAAATTTCAATGAACTGGAATAAGCTCTTTATTTTTAAACATACTTTATGGAAACTTTGAGTGTGATGACATTTGACAATGTAATTACATTTATAAACCAATTCTACAAGGACCAAAACACTTAAGAGCATAAAGATTAATGAAAAAAATTCAGTATCTCATGTAGACTGAGTAATTAATATACTAATAAAAGGTTTTTACTCTTAACCAGTTTTTCTAATCTGCAGTGTTCAATACCCCCAAAAATTACAATGTTGAGAAAAACCAGAAGATATAAAATCTAGATTTAACCTGTATTAAAAAGAAATAACCAATTATGACAGACTTTATAGCAATGTGTTGCAATGCATAGCAACAGAGGAAAGTTAATACAGTGCTTTGCATTAGCATTTATTTAAAATGACACTCAGAATAGACTAGCCCCCCACCCAGGTGGATTAACCCTCACTTCCTGTTTGAACAGGAAAAGGATAAGATTTCTAAGTGAAAATAAGAGGAAATGCAGGAGATCTAAGCATGGTGATGTTGATGGCACACTTGCATGGGGACTATTAGCCTGCAGAGCATGATCACCTGCAGTAAGGAAGAACATTGGATGAGCTTAACATTTAAATGGCTTTACATTAACAGTAATGTATGAAAGTGACATATTATTTGCCCTGTAATGACAGCACATTTTGATTTAATGACAATTAAAATGAATGCTACAATCTTAAAATACTAAATATGAAACAAAAAGAACTTGAGGAAAGCTAACAGCCTACTTACTTATTGCATGTGCCCCATTCTCGTCACCATTCACAGTGGCTGCCCCGTTCTTTGGTGTGGTCTGCTGGGTTGTAGGTGGTGCTGAGGCAGTGGTGACTGTTGCCGAACTTTGTGCTGATACGGCTGCAGCAGCTTGTTGCTGGGCCAACTTCTCTCTAAAGGCTTGTTGTCTAGTCTGTACAACATCTGGCATTACGGCATCGATTAGAGATAGTGATTCTATAGGTCGACCGTCAAACACTGTTCCATCCTAAGAGAAAGCAGTAGGCATTTTTATATGTAGTGCTGGTTGTAAAATACTAGGCACATTATGATTTGAATTATTTTTTTTTATATAGTTATTAGTAAAAAAAATAAGTACAAACACTACAGAGAAAGCAATAAAACATGAATATAGACATTGTAGCATAACTATGAAACATACAAAATGGGGTTCCAGAAGTATATATGTCTAGAAAAAAATGGTAATCTATCTAAAGCAGTGGTGGACAACTGGGGTGATATTGAGGGTCATGAGTGTGGCCGCACATAACACCCCCACGATCCAGACCCCCCTGCCGACAGATCTCAGCAGGCAGTGGACCAGATAATGGCAGGCAGTCAAAACTCTACAGCAATCCCCCCCCCCCGCAAAGTTGATTAGGAAAGCTGGGTCAGCGTGTGACCACTACACATGGTAATATATGGAATGACCCATATATATATCAACAAAGGTTATGTGCCTCATAGATATAATCAAAGTAGTCTATTGGAAGCATAGGCGCTCAGACGCTGTCTGGGTCTCATTAGCTTTCTCGTTTGCCAATTAGCGTGCTCAGCTGGAGCCTGAGCAAGTCCCTCGCCTCTCCTCCTCTTACCTCTCTAAGAAGTTCCCAGGCGAGGATGCATCAGTGGAGGATCGTTGAACAGGTGAGTTCCTATGCCCTGGGCCAAACAACACCCGAAGGGCCGCATGAGGCCCCTGGGCTGAAGGTTGGGCACCTGGGATCTAGAGTGTACACAATGTCCTAAACACCTGTAGCAGTTAAAGTTAAAAAAAATACATATTGTATTTGTTCACTCCACAAGAGGCACTTTTTTACCCTTCAATAGGGAAAATCTATATATAGAGTCTTGACAGCGTCCCCGCACCACACACTGTGGAAGGTTTGTCTTGGCTGTGTGTCTGCCATGGGCAGCCTCTGACAGCACCCCCACATGCCCCTTATATACAGCTGTATATAGGGATACCTCTTATCAACCACAAAGTACAGTATAAATTAATTTTTCTTCCTACTAAGGGAGCCACCACAACTGCCAAATACACCATGCTCAATTGAGACTATAGAGGCTTGACACCCTAGTGCTCAAAATTCTATCAAGTGCTATAAAGAGAGTCCATATTCAGACCTTCAGTCATTTAGTTATAGCACAGCCCTAGTAACCCTAGCATAGATTGGAAGGATAGTCGACCAGATTTTAAACGAAAAGTTTTCTTTTGAGCCTGACTCAGGATTAATAAACTGTGGCAGTGTACAAAGCCTTACTCCGGGCCTCCAATATGATAGCAAAACCAAGACTGTTTAATATACGTTTTCATACTTGACATTAAGGGAGTCATCCTCCCCAAAGTAGTAATTCAGACAGTTATGTTTAGACCTGTGTGGTGCAGAAAATGTCATCATTCATCTGTAAGATGACTAGTGCCTATCACTTGTAAGATTGTAGTCCTTAAGGTATAATAAAGGATGTGTGCATGTTAGCTCATAACTGCATTCAATACATGATAGCTGTTATCTGCAAGCTACTTATACTAAATTATATATTGATGTACAACATATCACATTATTAATGGCTAATAAGCCATTCTCAGGTCTAATAAGCAAATGTTACACCTGATTTTGTCTTTCAAGAATTGAGCTGTATTATCTCTTTAAATACTACTAACATTTCATATACAAGCATTTTGGTTTTCAGAGAAATATAGAGTAGCCCAAAGAAACCAATAGAACATATCAAATTACTAGTTTATCTTATACACATACTAGTGTATTCCATCAAGTAGTGGATATTATTAGAGATGGTCGAAAAAAAATCGACAATTTTGACGATTTCGAGTTAATTGCAAAGCCCCTAAACATGGTATCAACACCAAACTTACTGGAAATGTACAGAAAGGTTGGGGGTATACGACAAAAAAAGAAAGTATGTCTCTAACACTCATAGTTTTTGCATAAATTAAGTTTAAAGTCAAGTCTAAATTTCGAAAATCGGAATTTTGACTTTGTTTTTAAACTTAATTTATGCAAAAACTACATCTGCTAGAGCCCAATTTTTTTTTTAAATGTTCCCACAACCCTTCTCTACATCTCCACAAATTTTGGTGATGATACCAAAAAATTCGACCATCTCTAGTAATAGTTACGTAAATTAGAATGTACTCACAATCAACAGATATATTCTACAATCTCTGCAACTGATCTAAATCTGTTTAGCTATTTTGTAGGCTGCAATCAGATAAGGGTGTCACCAAAGCATATGCACACAATGTGCAAGAGTTTGGCCAACCACCCAAAAAACTTCCATGAATGCGTTCCCTGGGAGACCGTGGTTTTCAGTCACATTTTTTACCTACTATCTGAATGCAACGTAAGTGTCTATGATGCCATTGGTGTGCCTAAGTGCAATACAAAGTTGTGCTTTTGGGGGAGAGAGAGTTCAAGCAGCCACAGGAGGGACTGCAAAGGCCACTTGACCCTGCAGGCTGCCTGGAAAGGTGGCATAGTGATCATTTTGTGACAGAAGGCTTTCAAACAACAAACAGAAAACTTTCTGCTTGATTAACCACATCACATTCCTTTTCTGTTCTTTAAACTACCCAATTGACTTCCATTTTGAACTTAAAGCATGGCCTTGCAAATGACAGTGTAAATTTAGCCTAAATGAGCAACATCCCCAAGGGCCACTTTGTCCTGGTGAGGAGGACATGCGAGGAGTGCTGCCCAGTCGTTCTCCCCTCTCCATAAAACAAAGTAATTGCTGTATGTACAGTGCTCACTTGCTTGTCACTTGGATTGATTGTTCTTGGCAACAACAGTCTAGTGTCTATACACAACTTTGGGTCAGATGGCCTTTTTCCAGTCTTAACACCATACATGTTGGTCAAAGTGCTATTAGCTCAATGGCATATGGTAGAAGAAATGTTTCCTTGTCCAGTGTCTATTACCCTAGCTCACAGTGGATACCTATCCTGCTAAAATGTGCATATTATTTGCAGGCTTTTGCTGTTGCTGTGAAATAAAACTACATAATTAAGCTTTTCTGGGTCTTCTGTACATTAATGTCATTTCCCACTTATTCTCTTTCTAAACTTTGGAAAGTAATTATAAAAGTGCTATTAGGAAAAAACAGTAGATAATTGTGGACAAAGGGAGGCTGATTAGAAAATTACAGTTCTGCTGTTGATAAGAAAGAGTATTCTTTCACAAACATACTGTTTTTTCCTTCAAATGTGATTATATCTTTTTCCGTGAATCCAATTACATTTCTAATTTAGCAAAAACAAAACAAGAAATGCCGCTTCCGAGAGCTTGCCTTTTAACCTGTTCACTACAGAATGTAACAACTAGAAAACACATTATTTTATTGTCTCTCGAAAATGTTGAATTCAACTGAAAACAAAAAAGTATTTTGCATCAGACTTAATTACAACACTCAACAGACTTACTGGAGCATAACAGATGCACTTCATCAGTATCACACAAAATCATGACATATAATTCCCAGAAGTGAAATTTAAAATTATCATGCTAATATTTTCTAATAGTTTATGCGGAGTTTAGATATTATGGAAATTATTTTACTCTGGAAGTTAAAACTCTTATTTTACTTAAATGTTAGATCTTATCTAACTTATATTATTTATGGGCCCCTAAACACGAGCGTGCACACATATCTGCTGGCGTCAAAAGCGGCCACGAATTGTGGGTGCCCACAAAGTTTGGTCGTCCACAGAACAGACATGTACGTAAATCTCTGGCTGATGCCATTAGTTTGAATGGGGACCGGCACACAAAGGTAGCCCGCCAATACTGTGAGCAATGGAGTGCAGCATGATGACGTCATCACGTTGCAGTCCACAGCTCATCTGTCAGACTCTGCTCGCTACGTGTGTGGGGGCCATTAGAAAAGGCCATCACTGAGTTCATCTTAATACAAACTACAAATCTTCCATTAGAACTATTCTCTTTTATGACGCAGTATTAAAGAGTGGCTTTAATAGGGGAAAAGCGACACCCTCTCCATTACCATGGAGGTCTATGGCCCCCTTCGGAATCACAGATGAGGCTGAAGACTCAGGGCCCAAAGAACTCAGTGAGCCTGCAGCTATGCAGAAATGCTGCAGGTTCATGGAGAACCAGTGATTTTGCCTGATCCTGACAAGGCTGCAGTTTGATCCTAAATCAAATGTCCATACTGGCTTTGGGCGTAGTAACCAGGGAGGTTAATATAGCTCCATTATTCTGCCATCATTCAGTGTACCATAATAATGAACAGACATTTATGGTTTAAGTTGGGCATACATGGTTCGATTCTCCATTCGATCAACTCATAATGTAAAAAAATTCAAACAGATCAATTTTCTTTCCTATGCCCTGTGCGCATTTTCTATAGTACCATCTGATATAAATTGACTGCAATACCTAGAAAACCAGATGCTTGAAAGATTGACTGAAATGTACCAACATGTCTGATCACTTGTCGAATTTATGTTTAATTTTAAAACAATTTTTACGATCAAAAACAACAAAGGAATCTTTTTTTTAAAGGATTGAATGCATATGATCTTTTTGAGTCGATCAAATGAAAAAATCGAATTGCATAGGCCCTACTTAAGGGCACTGCACATATACCAGTACTGTAATATATGAATGCAATGGCCAAGTCTATCTTAGTAAAAAGGGGGCTTACATGGTTCAGCTTTTCAATTCGATCGCATTCAATTGTTTAAAAATCAGTTCCTTTTTTGGATCAAAGTCAAATTGGATCCAAAAGTTGATTGAAATAATTGATTTAAATTTCAGTCATTCAAGTATCTGATGGGTTTCTAGATATATAGCTAGATGTTCTGTCTGAATGTACTATGGAGCATGCATAAGGAAATAAGGCTAAGGAAAGGAATTGATCTGTTTTAAATGTGGTACATTATGTGGTGGTAAAAAACGATCCTACGACAAATTAAACTGTGCATGCCCAACTTAGGACCTCCTTCTGCTGTGTAAAGAGCTGAAGGGGGGTGCTTTTTTTGGCTTCTGCAATAAAGAAGGCATAGGCACGATTGAATATTAAACCTCTGTTTTAGGAAAAGAATTTGAATAACAGAATCCTACTAATACACAGCCCCAACATCATTTGCTCTTTCTCGACTGTAAAAATAAACTAGATTTAGTACAAATAGTACTAAGGTTTCTTTTCTTTAATCCCCCTTACTCTCATGTCCTATATAATTTGTAGTATTCTCTATAAAAAAGGGTAATTTTGGTGCTTTTACCAAGAACAACAGGTTGTAAACAATTCAACCATTGTTGGATATGAGCCAGTGGTTTTATCCACAAAAATGTGGTAATGGAAACTCACTGTTAAAACTTTATTGGCTTAAGCTGGAAGACACTACCACACTGGGGGTCACTACATTAGATAAAAAGTACAGCGCTAATTCCCTTTACTATACTCTTTATCAAAATGGAAGAAATCTTTTTGAGGTGGTATTTAATTATACAAATAATAGTAAGCCTACAAGATAGCTCGAGGGGAATAACAATTTGTTTTGCTTTTTTTTAAACAAGCAGCTTTAATTTTTTCATACTCACTTTATTCTGTATGCTGTGAATTTATACTTAACTTTTTTTTTCAAATACGTTTTTGAAACTCAAACCACAATGCACAGTGCATATTGTCTTTCATCTTTCTTCCATTTTATAAAGAATACAAACACCATGAGCGATCTCTGCATCACTTTCCAACTCAAGTGACATTGCTATTATATTTCAGGATGTTCAGAGCTGGCTGAGCAGGCAATCAGTTATGTGACTCATATAATATAAATGGAATCTGCAGGAATACTCAGAACATAATGCAAATCTCTTGTTACAGGTCATCAGCAAAATCATTTATGAGCAGAATATGCATGCATTTAGATGATTTCAGATCAAAACTATCCAATGCTTGCTCGAGATGTAAAAAGTAAGAACCTCTCTGAATTAACTTTCAGTGAAATATAATATGTGATATAAGGGGAAAATATATTGATGTTTTTCAATTGTGTTTACCTTTTTAAACCTTGATTTTGTGCTGCTTTTTTTAACCCCATTTCAATTATGGTTGTGAAATTTTGACGTAGTTTATTTGGGAGTTAATTGCAATGCCCAGGAACAAGAGAAGGGTTGTGGAAACATGACAAAAGAGAATGGATTGTTCTAGCAGTCTTAAGTTACACGTTGAAATTTTACTAGCAAAGTTTGACTTGACTTTGAAATAGTTTATGCAAAAAAGGACACAGGCTTGTGCAATACATTCTTTATTTGAGATAATTGTAAAATTCTTCTCCAAAGTTGAACTGTAAAAAATAAATATGACCATCTCTATTATTACCCAACACTTTTTGTAACATGCTGTTGGAATTGGTGCATTTTTGACAGATTATACCATGAAAAGGCGTAATCCATTAACTAGCACCTACCCTGGCAACCTATGCTCAGTCCATTTATGATATTGGCTGTAATATATAAGCATAACCAACATACAAGCCATAAAATGCAACCTGAATGAATAAAGAGCACTGAATAGTGTGAACATGGTCATGGTATATACATACAGAATGTTTACTATAGCAACTTAATTCATTTGGGGTTTTCTAAAAAGACAGCCCAACAGAAGCTGTTTACTTCTGGACTCTTTCTTTTTGAAAAACCCAACAAACTAGAATCAGCAAGAGGGATCTTCTACCTGTTACAAATACAGTTTATGTTCTTGAAGTAAATGTTGATAGCTGGGGGTTTAAGCAACAATTTTATTGGTTTCTTAAATATGTTAATTGGCAAGATTCTTTTTAAAAATAGACACAAAAAAGTATAAACTTTTTCCTATCCATGCTTCCATTTTGGAAAAATGAACCCCTGGAAGGTTTAGAGATAACTTAAGACACACCTATAAATACTGAGCTTGTATTTGAATGCTTATTGCATCCTGATTACAGCATATTGCCATTTACCATATCTGAGCAAAGATATACACCTTGCCTTTAAGTCCCTAGGGCCTGTAAGATACCGTAATTGAAAATGATGTTCTATTTAAGGATTATGCTAACCTGGTAACCTTTAAGATAGATGTCATCATTAATTGCTGTTGAAAGCTAATTTGATCACTGGAGACTGTGGTGCCAAGATAGTTTAGCTACCAAACATAAAGTCGGTGCTTGTAATGGAAACGGTTAAGAATCCTTCAGAGAAATAGAATTTGAACACAAAATGTACAAGCTAAAGGTCAACTTCACCTGAAAATGATATTTTATTTCTGGGTGAAAAGAAAACTGTTGTTTGAATCGTCCATTAGTAACTAATATGTTTTAGAACCCAGTGGAAGATTTATTTACAGACAACTACCTAAAACAATACATTTACTTGCAGATAGTTTCCTTGATTGTTTACACTACATTATAAAAAATAAATCAAGGGTAATTATACACAATTATATTCAAATTCACCAAAAAACCTTCTAAACCAATAAACATGGGAAGCCATCTGCGCCTTCCATTTTCCTCCCAATTACAATACAATAAATACCAATATTAAGAAAACTTAGAAATACCCTACATGATTGCTACATGCTCTGCAAGAATAGGAATTTAACCTCTATATCTATACTAGCTAGTGAGATAACAGGAATCGTCTCTCCTACTTTTCTCATCCAGGTCTACAAGAGTTGTAACTAGTCTCAAGCATGCACATTCATGATCTTAGAATAATGTATAATGTAGTTTAAATGTGTCTACTGCCAGCAGTCTAATGGATGGTCGCCTCATAAGAAAAATGTATTGTGCCTTCCAACTAACTCTCTCTGTACCGTTCTCCCCAGCTTGCAGCCTGTGTGAATCAGAACACGCTGCAAGCTGGGGTGAAGCATCCTGCCTCACTCACACAGCTTCTGAGTGAGGAGTGCTGGCTCCGCCCCTTCACACTGACAGTGAACGGCTGTGCAGGAAGGTGACAGGAGCAGCACATTCAATACTTTGCATGAAGACTCACATCTGCATGCAAAGAAATGGAGATTGAACAGGGTTTTCCAACATGTTGGAACTCCGTTCAATCGAGTTTCTTCGAGCGGGGTCTATTGATCCCGCTCGAAGGAAGGCACACACTGGTAGATTTGTAAACAGATTAGAGTACAATTAAGCACCATGAACGTGCACATCGATTGATTGTACTCTGATCTTTTTACAGACCTACCCATGTGTGCCGAGCTTTAGTAACATTTTTATAATGGCGCCCCCTCCTATCCCAAGCCCAAAAAACTGTTCATGCTGCAATAGTTGTAATTATCCAACTGCTTGGTCTTGGTAATGGTCTCAATGACTAACATGTAAATTAAATCTAGGAATGTTGAATTTTTCAGAAACATCAGCCATTTTATTACATTTATTTTGCAGGAATGCATCAGTATATTAAAGAATTGGAAGATGTATTATGATCCTAACTTTTTGTCAGTTTAGAACTTTTAATAATGATACAGGTTACCATCAGGTTTGCAAATCCTTGACTGTGCATGTGCCTATTCTCTACCATATGACCATGATATTTCTCTGGTACCAGGAATCAAGGGTGTGTGTCCACCTCATGAACTCAAAAACATAGGAAATATCCCACAATAAGAGGATGGTTCAAATTAAATTTATTCAATCAGATCTTGCGTTTCACCCAAGATGGGTTTACACATTTGTGGCTTCTCTTTCCAACACATTTCACCAAAGATGGGTGAATTGTGTCATAGGGAGAAATCACACAAGTCTAACCCCATTTTGGGCTTAGGCCTCTCTGACACATTTTTCCCAAGGTGTGGCTTCTCCCTCTGACACAATTCACCAAAGATGGCTTAGGTATGCGAAACTTCTCCTGATGACACAATTCACCTAGGATGGGCTTAGACATGTGCGGCTTCTCCTTCTGACACATTTCACCCAAGGTGGGCTTAAGGTAGCCATACACAGGCAGATTCCTGCTCGTTTTTTTCAGAACTATCAACCACCGTGCGCATTCCCACCAATCGCCCAACGGTCGCTTGCCCGAATATCGGGTGGGCCCATCCGGCAACATCGACAAGGAATGGGGACGGCAGTCATTTTTCTATCAGTGGATGAGGACTTTAAACAACATACCATTGTTTTGAATCACAATAAAGCCACCAGGTTGCAGAAGTACTGATTATTAATGCAAAAATTTAAAAGCTGTCCAATATTATTAATGACTTGGCTGGCTGTTATGGGGGGAGCTGCTTCAGTTTTGCTCAAATTTTTTCTGCTCTATTTTTTTTCAGCACTAATGTCTTCTATAAATGAGCACATCTCAAGAATCATTTGGAAACACATTGCTTTAATGAAATAATGTGTGTTGTGTCTCTGCTGTTCATTATATGTCAGAGGAAATCCATGCACCCATTTAACACACTCATTTCCAGTAGCTAATGCAACTGTTATGTCATACTCCTGATCCGTCATTAACATGATTTCATTTAAGACACTTACTTCATTGATGCTGATCTCAGCTTCCACATATTGTAAGCCTTTCTGCAGGATGGAGATGAGGGCGGCAGGTGGCACTAATGTCCCATTGATGTTAGACTGACTGATGTGACTTTCAATTCCAAATGTGAACGCAGAGTGAGAGAAACCTGAAAACAAGGAAAGCCAGCCATGACATTCATCAAAATAACACCCCTGCTTAAAAAAATAACAACAATAACAACCTGCTAGAGCAGCAGATTTATAACCAGGCCAGGCACTTTTTCTGCTTCATGGTACCATACACGATAATGTATTTTATATTCTCATTAACAAGCATTGCACTAGCAAATAAAATTCATATCATTTCCTTTTTTTTGCCTCTGAAACTCATACTGTTTATTCATTGTGGATATTTTTATTAGCATTATGCAAGATTTTAGGGATTAGGTCTTCCAAATGATGATCTCTATGCGGGATATTGTACAATAATGATTAGCAGCAGTGAAATTGATTGGAACCTCCTAAAGAGATAAGATGTGCACCCAACTATGAGTTTATACATAGTACTTAGTAATTAATCTACTGACCAGTAGAGACAATCCATTGCAAAGCTTTGAGATGCTTTAAAAAGTAAGAATTCTACTATAAAGCCAAACTCAGTTATGCAGGTCACTCTCCTGTACTGAAATTGCTTAAGCTGGGAATAGATGGGCAGATTCCTGCCTGTTTCTTCAGCCGATCAACCGCCGTGCACTTCCCACCAAGTGGTCAGTGGTCGGTCGAAAATCAGGTGCGCCCACCTGGTCAGATTGACCAGGAATGGGTCAATCTGACCAGGTGGTCAGTGCATGTTAGATCGCACTGGAAATTCCTGGACAATCCTATTAGTGCCGTCCCCAATCCGAAGTAATGGCCAGCGCACAAAGGGTGCCCGGCCGATTCTCGGCACTAGCGGCCGTGCATGATGATGTCATAACAGCCAGACGGTCTGCTGAGCAGTCGACAGGAAAACGACAGACTATGCCTAGCTTTACTCTGTTTCAACTGGCCATATTTAGTTTTTCACAGTGTGAATTCACATTTTAATGAGAAGGGAAAGGAGTAAATAGAGAAAGCAAAACAAAAGAATAGCAGATTATACTCATTTCACATTTTAGCACTTTTACAAAACAAGCAAACTAAAAAACAAAACAAAGAAGAGACAAGTTTACTATACAGGACACAAATCTATTGCCTTATATTTGGCATTCCAGTTATAGTATTTTGTTTGCCAAAATGTAAAAATGCTTAAGCTGGAAATAGGCGGTAAGGTTTACCGTTGATTCCCGATCCGATTTCGGCACTAGGAGCGGGCGTGATGACGTTATCACGCCCGCCCGCTAGTGCCCAGAATCGGACGGCACTCTTTGTGTGCAGCTCATTACTTTGGCTGGCCGTCCAGCCTAAATAATGGGATTGGGTTAAAATTTACCGTCCTGTTAAATGGCAAAGGGGATTTGTTCTGAGCAATGTGTAGATGGCCACCCCTTACTGCATACTTACTATCCAAAGTAAGCAAATTTTTTAGCCATTAAGTATTGCATATAATACCCTGCTGTGCTACATCTCACATACAAGGAAAACATACATAAAACACAATCTCTGTAGAATAAAAACCCCAAACTTCCCAGAATATTTCTTCATTGCTCATCCTCTTCAATGATCTCCTGCTGTGGAATCAACATCCCAATTCTGCTGAATTCTAGGAGATTGGCCAATGTTTAAGTTTATTTCTTGAATACATATCCACCTTAATTAAACCAAGTTGTGCCTGATTTGGGGAATCAGATTGATTTTGTGTATTTCTTCATTACAAATCTAGATTGATCTTAGTAGCGTTGATTTATTCATCTTTTCCCATTTCAATGTTGATGAATTAAGGTCCCATGTCCCAAAACTGCTGGCAGAATTAGCGTGATAATGTAGCCTTATTCAGTCTGACAGAATGGAACTAATAATATGAGAGAATATCACAGTCCTTTTAATGCCCTTTTTTAATTATGATCACAGTGAAATAAATTAATGTGTGATATCTGTAGTAAAACGGCATTATGTATGAAACGCGCCTTCAAAGCCTCTGGCTTCCTATTATCATCCTTCTTAATGCAGGATAATATAGCAAAGACATCAGCAGAAATAATGAACTATATTAAGTGCAAATTTTCCTGGTCATCAAAAGCCAAAGATTTTGGGAATGGATAAACCAATGCCCTTTAAATAAAAGAATAAGCCCACAACATTAATGTATTTAGTGCTCTGTTGGATCCGCTTCCAATTTTATTTATCTTTATTTTGGCATTGGTATATACTCCACGTGGTAACACTTGACCTCCAACAACTGTTGCTGACAACTAGTTTGCTTATTAACTATACTAACTACAAACACCCAGGATTAGATAAAAAAAATAACATGATTTGCCACAAAGCGTACACATTAGGAATTTAAGACAGGAAAGCTTTTCACAAACCGAGCCCAAAATATTCACTTATGTTTTATAATATGCCAACTGGTTTACCTGCTAAAAGATTTGTCATGCTGTTCTTCTCATTTCACAATCCAAATTCCTTGGTCAAACTTACAGCTAACTTACAGCCCAGAATTTTGGAGCCAATTAGGTAAGGGAGACTACTAAGATTAGTAAGCTCTCCAGGTTAAATGGACTGTGCTATGTAATTCAGCAAAGACTTATACATTCCACGTGCTGGCTCCTTCTCCACCATACTGTGAGCTATTTGAGAGGATTTAGACATTTTCTCTGTAGCAATTTAAAGGACAACCTCATTTGAAATGCAAATTTAAACTGCCATTATGGGGAGGCAAGTAAGCAAATGGGTGGGAAGGATATGGGTTACATTTGGTAAGGTGGATAAGAAAGTTGTAGTGCGCATTTTCCATTACATTTTTCAGAGAACGTGACCTCAGTGGTTGCAAATGATGAATAACAGTCTTATTCATTACCAATGTAATGCATTTATAAAAGTCAACTTGTAGGAAACTGATATGGTTATCCTGAGCTCTAGAGCAAAAAGAAGATATGAAAATCAACCAAGGCATTGTATGAGCCATTATCAGTCGTCCTTATTCCAATGCGATATGCACAATGAATACCGTAGCTCCCTGGAAGAAGACTAATCTGCTTAAAACAATTTTTTTCTGAGCTTTCCCTGCTATTTGGAAATAATTATATGTCTAGATTTCATATGAAGCCACTCCGCAACCAAAAACATAGCCTCATGTTTTTATTTCCATATTTCTTATGCAGAATATAAACTACACTGAGAAAGCACTGCTGTGTTATTTGTAGAGAAAAATATAAATTAGGGAATGCAGTACTTTACACCGCATTGCTGCTATATTCTCTGTTTTTCATTCTTAAGAATAATTTGTCTTAAGCTAAAAGGAAAATGTCAACATTTCTATTTCTGGTTTAGGACCAAATATTTTCTCAGCTGTAATTGTAAGTAGTTATTATTCTAAAACACTCCTTAAATTAACTTATAGTATCTTATAACCTGCTTTAGGAGAATTTGGTGGTTGGGATGTCCATACACTGACTCCACAATTTATCTTAGATGAGGGTTATCAGATTGTTTACAGATATGGCAAATAAAGCTGGGCATACATAGCTCGATTTTCCATTTAAAAAAAATGAGCGTTTGAAAAACATATTGTGATTGATTTACAACCGATTGGTTCCTTTCCTTAGTTCTGTGTGCATGCTTCATATTACCATCGGATACAAATCAATCAAAAAAGCTTAAAAACCCATAAGATATTTGAACGGGTGAAATTTACCAACATGTCTGATCACTTCTCTATTGATTTATTTCTCCATTGATCACTTCTCTATTTATTCAATTTGGATCAATTTTGGACGATTCAGCTAAATTAGAATTGATTTTAAAACTGTTGTTTCAAAACGATAATTTTTTAAGTCATTTGAAGGGAAAAATCGCATGGCCACCTTAAGGCAGTCAATCTGACCATCTGCTTCCAGGAAAAACAAAATGTATCTCATAACTAGATATGGTCGAATTTTTCGACTTGCTAACTTTGTGAGCTGATTGCAAAGCCCCTGAACAAGGTATCATCACCAAAATTGCTGGAGATGTAGAGAAGGGTCGTGGGAACATTTGAAAAAAAAGTTTTGGCCTGGCACATGTATTTTTTGCATAAATTAAGTTGAAAATAAAGTTGAAATTTCAATTTTCAGAATTTTTACTTGACTTGATACTTTATTTGTGCAAAAACTATTTATGTTAGAGACATACTTTCGTTTTTTGTAGTACACCCCAACCCTTCTCTACATCTCCAGCAAGTTTAGTGTTGATACCACGTTCAGGGGCTTTGCAGTTAACTCAAAATAGTTGAAATGGTTTTTTTTTTAAAATTCGACCATCTTTACTCATAACATAAGAATGACAACAGCAGTAGTAATATAAGAATTTCATGAACACGCATGGAACGACCTACAGTTGACATTTACTGTATTTTTCTGACTAAAATACGCACCTGAGCAAGAATTTTTTTTTTATATAGAGGCATCTCCTCTTCCTCACACACAGGGAAGGGAAGGGCTGGTGGAGGAATCTGCACCTTGGTCTCCCTTTCACCTCTGCAGCTGTTTGTGTGAGGAAATTGCCAGCGTGAGTGCAGCTTTCCCCACACACACTCTGCAAATATGACCAATACAGTTCAGATGGGAGATCCGGCAGTGTGCAGATCTCCCATCTGCCAAGTTGTGGAGGTCACACATTCGGACAATAAGATGCAGGCACTTTTCCCCCCCGATTTTGGGAAAAAAGTGCTTCTTATGGTATGTTTGTTGGCTCCAACTGACAGTAAAAAGCCAGCAAAGGGTCCAGAAATTTGAATATTTGTAAAGCTTACAAGCATTATACTTGGTATGTGTAAGATTACACAGGTAATCAGTTGTATGTCACAGTACATACACAAATGTATCCTTTCATCACAATAAATAAAACAATATTGCTTAAAAACGAGGCTTCACATACATACATCCAAGTGGTAGTGTCAAACTATATGCAACTCACTATACATCTATTTTTACTGATGCCATGATTATGATGCCAGGGAGCTTTATTTACATACTAAATATTGGACATACTGGAGATACAACAAGAAGTTAGAGGCCATCTGTTCAAAGTTGAGTGACTGTCTTTTTAGACAGGTGTGGGTTATTATCTATCCAAATTTCATTAATGGGAAATTTTACATCACCCTGTTAACAAATGTTACATTTTGTAAGCTGTAGATTTTTCATCTCATAGTTTTAGTTACAATGATCACTTGAGGAGAATATGAATCTGCCCTATTGGGACAAAGCTTAAACCCCAAATCCTAAGTATACTAACCTAGCATAAAACAATACCAAATTTAACTTGTATTTAGTACAATTACTTATACTGCCCTGGGAGCTTGTCTAAAGTGAAAACATGCATGTATCACACTTATATCCCTGTGACACAGCATAACAAACCAGATATACAGATATATCAACTCCTTAATTACAGTCTGCAATCTCTCATTCAGACAGAACTTTTTAAAATTGCATTTTCTAGATGAAGTCTGTGCAACAAGCTTTCCTGTTTTTGCAATTGACATTCTTTCACCTTAGCAATATAACTACTTTGGTCTTATGTCCCATGTGCTAGGGAGGAGGGTACTATCACCTTGTACTATCACCTTGGAATAATGAAGCAACTACCTTAACTGCATCTATACTTTACCTAAAGCCAGTGTGACCTACTTGGTGGCCCTCTGTTTCTTGGGCGTTCGTTGCACGGTGATGGTGCGATGTTTGAGACCCTTGCTCAAAAAAAATGAAGCATACTGAAATGTACGTTGGGGGTCTTCATTTTCATCTGAATAATGCAAGGTTACATCCACCTCCTATAAACAGCCCAATCACCAGCAGACTATGTGTACTATTAAATCATTGTTTATACTTTTACTTGAAGTTTACATTATTATTGATGTATAATGGTTTGCCATTTATGTACAATGGCAACTAAAGTCCCCATGACCCGAACATAAGAAGGGGAAATTTTGGTGAGCACAAGGGAAGCAGAGCCTTTTAGTTTCTCCTTCTACTGGTGCTATTTGTTTCATAATTTAACAAGGAATAAAGACCCCAACAATGACTGTAGGGAAGCAATTGTTGCCCATCAGAAGTAATGTTGCAAGTTGTATCTTAGCTATTACTCAACATAATTATATATATATATATACACAGTATATCTTTTCTTGGATTCATTTAATTGTCATTTAAACCCTTTATACACCGTGACTAGTTAAAATACTGATCAACAGGGACTGTTGGGACACAAATCTACAGAAGCCTTACACAAAATTTTAAACTATAACTAAAATAAGCTTTAAATCAATAGATTTAATCTTGTGATTGAGAAAAGTACATTACTGAACAAATTAAAATCACTGGGCTCAAATCACTGGGCGTAAATTATCTAAAAAAATACTACTTAGTTATGTTTATTTTTGGAATTGTAACTGAATTTATTTGGCATATCTAAAAAAATGGTTGTGGTTGCTGTGGTTTACGCTGGAAGGAAGAGAGAATAGCCAAGATTTGGGCTGGAGAAGCAGCTGTGAAAGATCTTGGATCTTGGCTGCTCTACTCTCATCCAGCATGTGGCATGGGGGGTGTATAGGAACAATAAAAAGGCAGTAAGGATCTTCTGACAGGTAGGGTGGGGGTAAAGGATGAGCAAGGCGCCACACAGGAGATTTTAGTTGCTCTCTCCAACATGTGGGATGAGGACGGTTGCTGTAAGTGAGAAGAGCAGGAGGTGAGTGAGGAGAGTGTCTCCTTGCTCTGCTGCCCCCTCCTTTAAAAAAAATTTTTTTGCTCCAAAAGGATGCGGAACTCTGGTCTAAAGCTTTATAATCTGTTTAATATTGAAGACAAGAAAGCAGTTGCATTATGTTTAAAACAAATGTTTCTATATCAATAAGAGTGTGGTTAGGCTCCATTATATGCGTATAATTGCTTGGTTAAGAAAAGAAAAACTACAACTTGAATTAGTATAGCATCAGTTAAATAATTTTTTTAAATGTTTATTTTAATGTAAGGGTACATTGTGTGAAGGGTATGAATGTTTATAAGTCCGTGATGACAGAGATTACATGGAAAAGCATGAAACCAATCAACACAATGTATCATTTGGAATAATATGACATATTGTTTTTAACACTACTGTATATTGAAAATAAAGAACAGTTCTATCAGTTTACAAGTCTCTGAAATGTTAAGGAAGGTCAAGGAAATCTTCTGTGGTTCTCATTGGTTTTCTGTGGATGGAATACATTTTTGCACAACAACATTGTGTTTTGTACTTTCAGCACCGAGTTCAAACCCAGTATCACTGAAACAACAATATTTGAATTCTTCTCATTTCTCAGCCGCCCCGCTGTTCCGCAGCTGAGGCCTATTTGTAATGTTCCAGGAATGCTTCATTGTTCAGATCCTGTTCTACCGCGCCATGTTAGAACATAAATAGCAAAGTTCTTAAGGTGACATTAGGCAAGCTGTTGAAGGAAAGCTATGGGCTACATTTGCCACAGGCTGAAAAGAACTCAAGAATGTATTGTAACAATTCTGCAGGACATCAACAATACCTAATTGTTGGGTAGAAGGAACAGCACCTACATTTCAAAGTCTAGAAAATACTGCTGCAATCATTTTTTATATAATGTAGTCAAAGACTTCAATACCACACTCCTTGCCAGTGCATATTTTTGCTGGACTATAAAAACAGAAAGTGAAAAAAGAAATCCAATGGGACTAGATTCTAAATAAGTTTTTGTGTTCTGTTTAACTTCCTGGCGGTCCAGATGTTTTTAGCGTTGGGAATAACTGGAGATAAATCAACAATTATTGCAGCCTATAAGATCTTAGAAAGAAAGACCATTTTGGCAGTTTCCTGATTTGGCTGGCTTAGTTAGTCATGCCATTGCCTATATAGGAATAAAGACAGGAAATGGACAAGAAAGACAGAGAAAACCCTATGCATCATATGCAATATAAAGTAATACTATGGTAAAAGAAACATGGTGCTCAACCTTCAAAGATGGACTCACATTGTGGTGACTTGATTTTGAGCCTTTAGAGCAGAAATTAAGGGTCTCTCAATGGTCAGATCAGCACATATTTTCTTTCTCACATTGACAGTGGAAATTAAGTTTAACAAAATTAGAAAAAGCAAAACCTGGCCTTATGTGGACCTCAAAAATTTAAGTTGGAAAATCCTATTATACCCCTTTTTGGCTCACCCTTCTTTTACTAGTAGCAAAGGCCAAAGTCTTACCAATGGTATTGGCATTGGGTAGTTTAATCTCTTGCTTAATGGTTTGGGTCACAGGAAAAAAAAACCCTCTCTTAGGTTAATAACTTATTTTTTGTCTTCTACTGATAGGGCATTTCACCATCAACAATGTTATGTATGTATGTTATACCTAAAGTACTACCACCATTGATAAATAGATATCACGGAGGATGTTACATTGCTGTTTATACTCCTATTTGCACAATGTAGCTGACTCACTAACCCCATCTAGTAGTATGGATTGTGGATTCCCCACATATGTTTACTAAAATATCATTTGCAACAGACTTTCCTATAATAAGAAATAATAATATGACAGGCAATAAATTGTGAAGTGATACAATTCAGCACAGAAGAATGATAATAACATGGTTGGAAACTTTGAAGACCATGACAGCGCAAAAGGAAAACTTTACAGAAAGCGATTACCACTGCTAAACACCTATTGGAACGTTATACACTGATATATACTGATATAGTTATAAACTGATACTGATATTCAGCTAACAAGGTTATACCATCAATGGATTTTTTCTTCCCTGATGGCATGGGCATATTCCAAGATGACAATGCCAGGATTCATTGGGCTCAAATTGTCCAGACCTTAACCCCATAGAGAATTTTTGGGATGTGCCGGAAAATGCTTTGAGCACAGGTAAAACATCTGGACTGCCAGGAAGTTAAACAGAGCACAAAAACCGGTTTCTCTACCATTATCAATGCAATCATATAAATTGTCATATGAAACAATCTTGAAATGCATGTTTACAAAATGGCATAAAATTATGCAGTTGACCATCAAATATATAGTTGCATATAATCTAAGATCAAAGTAATTTTTTGGTCTTTATTATAAAATATAAAAATTTACCTGACTCCTGAAGATAGCGATACACCAAGAAGTTCACTTCGTCACTGGTTATGCTCATCTTAGCCTCACCTCAAAATGATGAGGTTTACAGGAAATGAGATTCCCGCTCTGAAATATGTAAAGAGGAAACGTTGATATGAGTTTAAGCAACCAGCAAATATAATAAAATGATATAATACTTATTATACTTATTTGTGTCTTTTATCAAACATCACCTAATCAATGTTGAACAGATTTTGAACTCAAAATTCATTTTAAACTATTGAAAGAGTTGAAACTCTTGTCAAGTTATTATTGTTCCTTATGTACACATTTGTGGTATCTTCCTGCATACCAAAAAAGGGTGCTGTTATTGGAGCACCAAGAATACACAGATCAAGGTCCTCCTGTATATCCTACTGAAGATATCTCATCATATCCTGTTCTAGTGATATGTAGTGGTACTAATAATGGTAAATATCCCCAGTTTGGACACAGACAGCAATAAAATCTAATATCTATACAAGCAGGGAACACACATGTAGATATGGGCCAGATCGATGGCCGGTTCGAGCACTGTGCGTGTGTATCCTATGCGCCTATCGAAAACAGGGATATTGGACATGACCATAAACCACGGTCGATGTCCGTTTGTTTGCATGGAGACCACAGGGTCTCCATGCAAACAAACAAGATATGATGCCAAACACACTTAACAATATTTACTCATATTTGATTAACTTTTATTTTATATGGATACATACCCAAATCATTTATAAATAGATATTGGGTTAAGCTAGCCATACACGTGCAGGATTCCATGGCCAATTGATCACCCACCCGATCGATTCCGGCGATTCTGCCGGGAATCGCAGGTGTGATCAATCGGCCAATTAAGAGTATCCATCGCTGCATACCACCTTGTCCAACGGATTCCGGCACGATTCCGGGACGATTCCGTGTCCGATTCCACCTCCGATTCCACCTCACAAATGGCAACTCCCCCTGATCTGTGCAGAATCGGATCAAAAAGACCAACATGTTGGTTCTCTGACGGATCCGATTCTGGGCCCCCGAACGATCGGACGTGATCGGACGGACAAGGTGGGCTGCACACGATTCCGGCACGATCGATTCACGTGCACGCGCCCGGAATCGATCGGCCCGGAATCCGGCCGGAATCCGACCCGTGTATGGGGGCCTTTAACATATTTAGTCAAATGTCCATATTGTGGTTTGAATTGAATCAGATTTCTCCAATCAAAACCAGTAAGTTACAAATCCGGACTATTAAAATAGATTGAACAATTGGGTAGGGTATAGTCCCCATGACAATAAGGGGACAATAGAGAAAGTAGATAAACTCTTAACGCTTTTATAGGAAAAATATATTTTAATTGAACTGGTTATTACATAAATTGCATGTAACCTCTTATAGGACAACTCGATAACCACCCATTGGTTGTCTCTTAAATATAATCTTTGCTCACTTGGTATTGGACCACTAACCCTAGAAAAAGCATAAGCTGTCGATTTACTGCTCTAGCTGTTAGGAAATGTTCATATTTTTTCAGTTTGTTGAATGACCAGTCGATATATCAGTGATCTAAAAACCAGTAGTAGAATATTGTACCATCATAGCAACTAATAAACACTGACTTATTACAGTTTGGAGTTTATGTGGTGCCATTAAGGCTAACTGAAGTTATTCAAGGAAGCAAGCTTTCTTTAACAATGCTACTTTACAATTAAGGGAATCACTTAAACTTCAACCCTTCGGCAGAAACCTTAGATCAAAAGTAACATATTGTGTTTTTTTAGCTTTCAGATGTGGAGGCTTATATTGTCCAGGAGCGGAACCTTAAACACATTTATTCCTTCTGAATGATCTTCAACACCAGATTTTCCAAAACTGGTCCCACAAAGTATAGTACATGCATTGCAGGCAACCTTAAATATTAACAGTGTAGGGTAGAGGACCACTAGTATTGATCAAGTACCTATTTAGAAACCCACTGTTGGTGGGACCTGAGGACGCATTTGGTAAAGAGTTCTACATATCTTCCCCAATACCCATGGTAATGGTGATAAAATCAGATGTTTTTGTAGTCCACACCTAAAAAGAAGACAATGACTGTCTTCACGGTACAGTGGCACCCTATGGCTGAAAGTGTATTAATGTAAGGATTGTCGGGGGGGGTCAAGGTCTGACAACAAAAAACGTTGATCACCACAATGACCACATGTAATGACTGGTATGCTCTTATACTGTTTATACATTTTTGATTTGGGATTTAACTAACCTTTTAGCTGGATTACAGCGATAGTGTGTATGCTTAGGCACATAAACTGTCTACCAATGTTTCAAAATTGATCCGTAGGGTAGCCATCTGCATCCTACTTAAATTAATAGAAGTAGGTAATGATGATCTAATATTGGTGGACAACTATAAGTTTCTCTTCCTTAATATTATGTAGCTTTTGTTTCAGTGCATGAAACCATTGAAAGCTAAATTAAATAGAATTATTGCCACAATTTCCAAAGGTAACACTTTTCTGGTTCTGAATTATGTCCCCCCCCCCCCCCCCCCATTTCCTTACATTGAAAGGTCAAACCGCTAATAAGCAAGCAAACGTCAGAGCGTATTCTCATTTCTAGTACAATATAGGCATACTAAAGAAGGCAGTCTCTGTGTCCTATTATAAAAATTTAAATCTCTGGATCAAAAGGACTTTTTGTTTCTTACAACCCTGGCTTGTTAACTAAACCAAGTATATTCCTATGATCCAATTGTCTTTACAGTCTGTCAACTCACCTAGCAGCAATGGTGACTACAACTTACAGCATATTAGTCCTAAATAACACAGTGGGGAGTATTTGCTATCCCTGTTCTTGCAGATGTCTGTGTTATCATTTGGGAACAAATGCATTTTTAGATTTTAATACTTCATTACAGTCATTCCCCAGAGGCAATGGAATTAACATGTAAAAATGAATTCATTTCTTAAGGAACATTTTGCAGTACAAAGCCACATTTTTAATCAGTTGATAACAGGTAGAAACAAAGCAGAATGTTTTGGTATTAAATGGAGGTAATGCTCCATGGACCACAGCTATCAATAAAAGACTTTAAATGGGGTAACATGGAGGAAAACATCAACAGATTAGCACAGAGAAAGCAGTCTCCATGGAGTCGTCTATAACGGCTGTCACAGCAACCAGATATGTGAGCCGCTGATGAATAGGACAAAGCAACTCACATTATTCATTCATTGACATCTCCTTAGATCTATATTTAAACCCTTCCTTAATCCCTTGTAAACAAAGCCTGTGTGCATATAAATGAGACCATCCTAATGGTACCAAACAATAGACATATTAGTTCTGCATCTATTAAGGAAATATGGCACACCTCTGCCCAGACGCATGGACATGGTCCCTTACTTTTCACTGATCAGAAGTTTTATTCTGATTAAAAGTTATATTTTCTTTTTCTTTACCTCCCTGGCAGTAGGATTCCTTTTTTTATCAATTATTATTTTACTTATCAATTTATCAATGTGATCTGATTTAATTTCTCACTCAGACTGAGAGGACTTTGCACTGCACAGCCCTTACAGGTTCTTTGTCCATCCCCTCTGTCAATTTAAAGAACCTATTGTGGCCCAATGAATCAAAAAAATTACCCACCCCTGCTCTATATACAAAACTACTGACATAGGTTTCCCCCTCAATAAAATCACAATATATAATGCTCGATATTTCAGTTTATCAATCCCTGAAAGAATGGCAGCAAAATATAAAATCTTATATCGTTTTAGGGAACATCAGATGAGTATATTTTTGGGGGTTGTGAAGCTTATTACCACCCTGCGCTGGCTGGCAGGTAAATAATGGTTCCATTTTGTGTATATGTCTTTTGTTTTCAGTATACATCAGCTTTACACTTCTGGGCGGTTTGCCCATGGCACTCTTTTTTAAAGAAATGGTTGGTTTTGTGCCCCCCACTAGCCCTCCTACACATGACACCAGGGATGAGCTGGAAAAAAAGCAATACCGCCTCCATTACAGGGAGGTTAATGGCGCTGCCCAACCCCTGCTTCTCCAGCATAAAAATGGCATAATCGAGACAGACTCTGAAAGATTGGCAGGTCCGCCGATATGGAGGACCAATGCAGGCTTCTACCGGACAGGCACATATGAAGGTTAAGTTAGTAAATGAACCCATCCCATGTTAACTCTGGCTAACTGCCTAGGAGGTTCAAACAAAAAGAGTACATGCATAATGTGTTGCTGCTAAAAAGATAAAAGTTCATCATAATATTAATATGGTATTAGTACTTATAGAAGAGTAATTCTATGCTTTTACTGAACATTTAGGGTTTCTTATTTTTTTTTTATTTCAGCATGACCCACTCATGCACCTTTCTGACAAACATTCCTTCTGAAAAAGACTGAAAGAAGATATTTTCTTTCTATGAGTTATCTTTTAAGCATGTGCCATTTGAACTCTTGTACATCAGGTTGTTTACATGTAAATGATTGGGTGTAGATTGGGAATGGCATAGTACCAATTCTTGGACCAGGAGGGCGATAAAAAACATGATTAGGAAACTAGGTTGTGGACTGAGCCTAAGGCTGGCCCTTATCAGCAATTTAAGACCAAAGAAATATAATAATAAAAAAATTATAAAAAAAGTGTCTAAAACTATAAATTATTTTGAAACAAACTCACTTATACACAAATCCTAAAATATACAAATATAAGTGTTCACAAAAATACATATGCCAAGATTTATAGTGATCTAGACAGAAAAGGAGGAACATAGAATGTTATAAACTCTTCCACCAATTTCATATCTTTTCATTGATATGGTTCAAAACATATCTTCTCACTATCCTATTGTGATCACCATTGCTTTGTAGAAATATAACTGTATTTCTTTCATAAACACATGAAAAAAAAACATGCAGAAGAGATTGGGAAGCTAATGTTACCCTGGCTGACCATATAATGAAGCGGAATCACAACCTTCGGCTGAGTATTTATGATTGATTTTTCATCAGCTTCAAGTACTCCATGTACTATTCATCTTGTTTGATATTTGATCTGTTTTACATTTGTTTTTACAATTGTATCTGGCTTTCTTGTAATATATCCGGGATAAAAAAGCAGTTTTGAGTTTAATACAATGGTTAACCAGTTGACATTGAAATTTTGGACAGGTTCAGGATCAAAATATTTCAAGAATTTAAGGTCGCCAAAATTGCAAGATCAGCTCTAGATAGAACTAGTCAGGGATTTTCCTTTTAACCATAATACATTATCTAATATGAAAAACAATATAAAACAATATATATAATACCTATGTAGGCAGATGTATACAGACTTGTTCTGTGGACAACTGCCTTAAAGTGGACCTATGATTTCCATTGATACTCCATTTCCATCGCAGTCAACCCCCACATTATGGGAAGATCTGTGAGAATAAAAAGAAAATGCCTTACCTACAATAAGTATACTCTATTTGTCCATCCTTTCTAATGACATTGCTCTAGGATTGAGGAGAAAAGGCAATAACTTGAATAGCTATGAAAAAGTATACAAAATCACAGATGTAAGTTATCCCAATTGAAAACCATTTCCTGGTGCCCAGTGACCTCATGATACGTTATGCCTGCTCAGAGGTAAGTAAATGTCTCATATATATATATGCAGTATGCATTAGCTTTAAGTGTCATAAAGCTGCTCAGTAGTTGCCACATAAAATTACTGTTAGAGATCATTTTAGGAGACAGACATGAAAGGTTGACAATGAGTTGGAGGCTTCCCACTGCGATGACAACAACAACTGTTAAACAAAATAAAGCACTAGCATTGGGTCATTTAGTGATCCATCTCGGAATGTTAGGTGACATCATGAGACACTTGTACTAAATTTACTCTATAGCTACTATATGCTTCTTTATCCTAACTACAGCAGGGAGTGAAGGGACATGTTCCAGTTAGATACATATGGTAGAAAGTAAATAAGAAATGTAACTCTTTCCTGTATCATCCTTAAAACTTTAAGTAGACAAAACTGCAAAATAATTAGAAGCATAAAAAGTGGGGAGATAAGAAAGCTGAAATACTGCTCTAATGCATAACATTATTTGAACACATTTCAGGTTTTCAGGTGATCCCTGTAAACAATGGTCTGTTTCTGTAAAGCATGCCAGAATACACATTTCCATCTTCGGTATGGATATTTAAAAAAATATTTAAATAAGGGAATTTTTTTTAATTTTTATACTTTAGTTCTAACTATTGTGAACAAAGAAAATATGTGCAAATCACTATAAATCCTTTATTTATATTTTTGACACCTCTGTTTCTATAAAATAGCACAAATTATGTGCCAATTATATGTCACTTATTTTGCATTATTTCTCTAACATGTACCATTTCTCGTTTGGATTATTTGCCAGGTGCCTTTTGCAGCTTTTGAAAGAGCTGGAAAAACAATTAGGGGTTTCTAATGGAAAGATGATCAACCGTTGCACATTCAAACTACAGGACCTGCAGTATGGTTTCTATCTAGTGATTATCTGCTTTATTAAAGGAAAATTCAATGTTTGATAGATAGGGGTTCATCCTCAGATGCGTCCACTTTTGTCCTGAATGGCATTAAAGTACCGTAGGACCATGTAGATAATTGCCCCAAAGCCAATGGTCTCGTCTTGTGTCCTGTTTTTTTAACAAATTGTATTTATGGATTTTGTAAAAAAGGAAACTCAAAGTCCACTTCCATTTAATAATCTGTAATTGTTTTTTTGTTTTAGCCATTTGACTTTTTTATTTTGGAGTTCCCTACATGGCAACATCCATGTTCGGTGGAATAATATTGCTATGTTTTGTCTTTAATTTACTTTTGTGCTTAACTACTTGGTGCTCTCGTGGTCATGCCAATGGAAAAGACAATTTTAAATTAGGAAATGTGAATGAAATGGTTATTAGTTATTCAACTTTCAAAAATATATATATTTCAAAACAGTTTTGATGCCTACAGGTGGGCTTCAATCAAACTGCCTGTGATACCTTGGAGCATCAATCATCTACATGCATGAACTAAGGGAAGCAGAGCTATTGACAAAGAAGCTCCTGCTTTAGCTGAAGAAAGAAGACACAGGGGATGGGCACAGAGACAAAACTGTCTACAGAGATACACACACACCATGTGTGAGTGTATTGTCCTTTATTGTGACACTAATGCTCTGAATATAAAGCAGACCACCTTAAATCTACTTCAGTGCTTGGCACGGTAAAGATGGGCATACACGGTTAGATTTTTGATAAACTTAAAATGCAATCGTATTAAATTTTGAGAGATTTTACCACCACACAGTATGATCAATAAAAAACAGATTGATTCCTTTCCTAAAAATCAAACCGTATATGCCCACCTTTAGAATTAAATGCAATCAAGTAGGAAGTCTCAACTGTAAATTAAATTTCAAAGATTTTTTTTAAAGAGACCCTGTTAGAAAACAAAAACCAGATGAAAAAAGCAAACATTTCAATTTACCACATAAAAAATTGATCTGTTAGAATTTAGCTATTTATAATCAAATAAAAGAACAATTATACACAAATAAATTAGGATTTCCAACTCCAAAAGCTTTGCCAGTTCTTGCCACTTATATATCAACGGTGTATCAAAAGTTCCATATTGTGGACATTGGGGTACAGTTCCCACAGACATTTTAAACTGAATTCTCCATCTAGCTGGTATTGCATAATGGCAAATAATGAGTAACATAAGATATTAAAACATTTACACGACCTAGATGCAGTTGAGGCTCTGACCAGAAATATTGAACATCTAATGCTTTCCTTTCAAAGACCAACATTCATGTAGAGGATCATAGGGCTGGATCCTGGATTGCAACTATGTCACCACTTTTTATAATGTGTGGTCCCAGATGTATTCCTGGAAAGGAGTCTGGTATTAATGTGCAAATATTATTACCACTAGTTAGCTGTTATAGGGCCCTGGACTTTGGAATGGGACGGAAGGATCGGGTGGGCCTACCCATTCCATCCAGATACACTCCATGGTTTGTGGACCTTCAGTCAGAGTGGACCACTGGCTGAAAACGGCTCAGGTGTGCAGAGAGAGGGGTGGACCAAAGGAACTGTAGCAAACATGTTTAGTGAATAATCTATTAAATTCTACACAGATTTTATTTCTTTATAAAGTGTCTACCCCTTATGTAGATCAGTCCCAGTGTATGCAGATTGGGGTAATAAACTAGAAGAAATGGGGTTCCATTGTTCTAGGAAACCTAGTTCCTGATGCTTCTGTCTTCTCGTCCTTTTCTTCTCCTCTTTCCCCTGCTAAAGCTACCCGGATAAACTACAAAATTATTGGCTGTGGAGACTGTATTAAAAAACAAGAGACAAGCAGACAAACAGGGAGGAAGAGAGATGGAATTTGCCTTGAAAGCATTTCAGGGAATAAGAACTAAATTGATAGAATGAATGATTCATGTGTTTCAGGTAGATTTCTTTGTACTGGCTCATGCATTATATTTGTGATAGGGGAATTAAAATGAAGGCCTACAATGCAGAGCTAGGATAGAAATGGAAAAATGATTTGGTTTAATTTGATTCATGCGGTACTTCCAGGAACAATCATCCATGATAATAATATATATATATAATTTATGAGTTCCATAATTCAATATTACATTATTGAAGAGGTCTAATTTTAAACACTCTTGTTCTGCATTGTAGCGGTTGGGTCAGCTGTATCTCAGCCACAATTCTATTTCTACCATGTAGTGACATCTCTGCATTGAGCGACTATTGAACGGAACTGAGGAAAAGAAAACATTTGTATTAGGAGAAGCCTTTTCATTTCCTAGCTCCTCAATGTACACAATATTAATGTGAATTATTCTAGTGTATGTGTAGATCCCAACGCACATCACAAAGTATTTTGGCAAAATGATGTCAACACATTGTTTATGGCTGAATATGTTTGTCAGCTAAAATTAACAGGGCTTTATGTGCTATGTTCCTTGCCTAGAGGTCCTATTAGTCTGTTGTAAATAGATTTTTTTTGTATTATTCTGTGAAGTTCCCTGAAGTCTTGACTAATTAATAGAAATCATCCACACTATATATATTTTTAGACCTCCGTATTACTAGAGTGCTGACTGAGAACATAAATCGACCTTCCCCAATGACCAAGTGGCACAAATGGACAGAAAATAACCAGCAAGAAATTGGACCATGGGGCTCTTAGGTAGTGATGGCGCGAACCCTCCCTGGGGTGTCCGCGAACAGGGCGGGTCGAACTTCAAAGATGTTCGCCGTCCGCTCTGTTCGCGGACATATTCAAATTCCCCGCCTCTAGGCGGGGAATTTGAAACGGAGAAACCGGATGTGACGTCAGTGATGTCACATCCGGTCCGTGGACCGCAACCTGGAACGCATAGTTCCTGGTTACGGCCGCAGGATGTGACGTCACTGACGTCACATCCGGTTTTTCCGCCGGTCTTCTCACTACAAGACCGGCTTCTGTAGTGAAAAGATTCTTCCTCCGGCAGGATTACACAGGTTGTGATCCTGCCGGAGGAAGAATTTAGACCTTCTTCTGGCCGGCGAACAGTACGGGTCGAACACCCGTACTGTCCGCCGGCGAGGCGAACGGCGAACATGCCGTGTTCGCGGCCGAACTGTTCTCCGGCGAACAGTTCGGCCCATCTCTACTCTTAGGTAATAAACATTTTTTCTTAACATAAATACGCTAATAGTCTATCTTTTATGTGTCTATTAAGGCCTTTTTAAAAAATAAGATTTAACCCTCTGTGTATTCGGGCCGCTTATTTTTCAAAAGTGGTATGGGTAATCAAAATCAATTTTTTTAAAATCATTTTGAATTACTTGCCCTCTATTCTCTCCTCTTATATCCCTGGTGTTATATGTAGATTAAAATATATTTCTCTTTTTTGATGTGTTCAGTTTAAATGACATAGCATTAAAACTGGTGTGCATCTGATTTAAATGCTATGTTTTTGATCAAGTGTATATAGTTTACAATGACTTCAGTACACATTGAACTTCCCTATATCTTTCCTACCTTTCGTATTAATTTGTGGGCTTTCATTAAGTATGTACATTGAAATCCAAGTGCCAACATGGGATAAGATTCTGGGCTTTAATATTTGCTCTGTTTACATGAATTCAATTCATTTATGGTCATCTTTATCCACAAATGTTTTCTACTTATATGTAGACAGCACTTTGTGAATTGTAAATGTAATATAAAGGAAAGGGACAGTTGAGTTATTTACCTTTCTTTACAAAACAAGGTACACAAAAAAAAGACCTATTTGCATAGTCATCTCGTATGGCACTATACAAGGTAACATTGACAAAGAGATGAGTAACAGAAGTTACAAACACATTAGATATGACAAGTGCATACGATCACATAGCCTTGTTAGATAATGGGTGGGAGAGTAATCAGTGGTGTATCGGTAAGGTGGAAGGATAATGGAGGCTGCCTACACAAAATATGTTTAACTTGCTTGTTTCAATCCAATAAAGATTGCAAATAACACATGCAGGAAAGAAAAAAATGCAATGACTTAAAATGTGAAAGTAAAATACATGAAAGAGGTAGAAATTCTGCTTGTTTCTGTGCAAATGTCCCCCAGTGTCTGGGCACAACCAGTCCAATAGAGCCCACCTCATTCCCTGACTGGTAAGCAAACCGCATCATTAAGCCCATTCCTTCCCAGCCTTGCCCCTTGAACATATGTGTTTGTTACCTAGGGCGGTATGCATACTTAACCCTCTGAGCGTTTGCCACGTGGCACGGTTTTTTTATAAGATTGATGATTGCCAGCTCAGCTCAGGGATGTAAACAAAAGTCCGGCGTCGCTGGAGACGCTGGACTTCTGCTGAAGAAAGGCGACGCCCCTCCAGTTTGACGGAGGTCTATGGCGCCGCCTACCCCCGCCCCCTTCGCGTCACCGGTGACGCGATCGGGGGCGGACCCGGAAGCATCGGCATACATGCCGATGCTCCCGACCGCCGTCAGAAGACGGCGAGACCTCGGGCGTTCCTCCGGCTAACTCGGGCTGAGTTTCATGATGCATGAAACTCAGCCCGAGTTAATTCGGGGAGAACGCTCAGAAGGATAAACAGTCTACTTAGGAATACTCATTGCATCATATTGACATCGTTAACAAAATGGTTGATGAAAGGGCAAGGATATTCTTGATGGGCGATAATGCCACCAATTAAAATCATTATAAATAGAGAATCTTTCTTCATTGACAGCTTTTAATATATAAAATATTTCAAAAGAATTTTGTAAACAAAGTGTACATGCTCACCTCCAAAACTCCTATTGAGTTACACAGTAGGAGGATTTCCCTCTCTCTCTCATCTCTCCACTCCGTCCCAGAGCGGGAGATTTGTGCCCGGTGAGTCCCTGCTGACCATCCCCACAATTTGGGAACCGGGAAATCAAGGTATGTGGCTGTTTAAACATGAAGTGATACATGGACATGAATGTACTGGGATAGAATTTTTGTTTTGACACGTAGGAACTTTTTTACTGTATGCATGAAGCACTTTTATGGCCTTATTGCACAAACCTTGACTTGGACGAAACTCTCCTGAGGAAGCCCCATTGGGGAGCTAAACGCATCGAGAGCCGATCTTGGACCATTGACCCATTTACAGGCCAGAATTTACTAGCACCTGATGTGGCTTTTTTTTCCTTTGCATAATTGTGTTAAATATATTGTATTTTAATCCCTGGTTCAGGATAATCACTGGATATGTATCTATTATACAGGTAGTGAATAAACAATTTCTTAACTGATTTTATGAACCCTAACCTTAAATACATTAGCAACTTGCCGTTAAAGTCCCTGAGGCTAGCCACCTTATCTTGTTGGTGTGGTCTACCAACCCCTTCTTTTCTTTAATTTGAGCCTGTTTCTTGTTTCTGAGGTTCTCTTAATGGTTTAAGTTTCATGGGTGTGGTAAAATAGCAAAAAATGTTTTACTCATTAACTAGACTAGGCAATATTTCCCTTGTAAGGAGACAATTCCCTTGACTGAAACTGTCTATAGTAATTAGTTATACACATACATCTCCCCCTAGGGGTGTCAAAAAAGTGAAGTAAGAAACTACCACATCCCTAAAAATCAAATAAATTCATCAACACATGGCACCCCACTATCCAACAACAATTAAACTGTATTTCTTTAGTGAATCCACCCCCATTGTTTTGTCTGAATGAAATACATGGAGCAAGTGCTGTCAACTTTAAAATGGAAGCCAACATATCTTAAAGCATCAAACTAAAGACTAAAGATGTGCAGCTTGGGGTACAGTTTTATTTTATTTTAGTTTATTTTAGCTTCTCATACACTTTACTCCCCCCTTCACACCTCTTCATTTTAAAATGTGTTCGGCAAGACTTGTTGAAAAATGTCCAACAGGTTCAAATTATATCCAATGGGCCTGTGCACATGAAAATGCATGATGTTGTATGTCAACTTACATAAAACAGATAGGTGTGAGCCAAGCCTTTAACTAGGAACACATATATTGGTTTATTTATAGCTGCATAACTTTTACCAGCCATTTGATTTGTCCATCAAAAAATAAAGTAGAAGCAAACTGTGCCCAGAACCTTAAACAAACCGTTCATGAATCATAGCCCAGTTAAGAGTTTACCTTGGTGATCATAATACACATTCTTGAAATGCTGAATATTTTCTCTTTGAAATCCTAAAACAAAAATCTCTATTTATATACATAGCGCTTCAAGATGTCATTAGCAGATGGCAAGATAAATATATCATTTTGAGTTGACGTGATTAAGCTCAGAAAAAAAAGATAGATTTTCTTTGCCTTTGTCAGAAAATGTATTGTAAGAAATAACCATTCCAAGAGTTCAATAATATTTCTCTAGTTTATGAAAGTAAATGCTACAAGCTCATGATTAAGTATAATAAAGCCGCACAGCTAGTATTCCTTGGTCTGCTTGATTGGATATGTTCACTTGCATCATCAGTAAGGCTCATAAAAATGATTATTTTGTTTATGGGGTGCTCATGTACCAAAATCATGAGGGAAATTAATGCTAATGAAAAAATAAGTCATTTCGACTGAGCTGATTTCAAATGATTTAGGGAAACTGTGAATACAAATAACATTCTCAAAGCTCTTCCCTTGGAGAATTTGTCTGATAGGAATCTATATCTTACCATAACAAAACAGATACCAGCAATGTTTCAGGAGCGTACAACACACACTGGTTTATAAAACATATTTCTTCACAGCAGCAGGGAACATAACTAAGAATGTAGTCTGTTGGGTCCTGTAATTTAACAGGTTAGTTATATTTCAAGACTCTAAATCCTAAAATAAAACCTAGATTGTTTTGTAAAAATCAGTTTGAATCTAAAATATATTCAACTTTGTCTTTGCAGTCTTATAATATTGTGGTCATTAATAAAATAATATAAAAATGTCCAGTTGCCCTAACTGATAGAATTCTAACCCAATGCTTTGTATCAACTAGCTCTAATGAAGGGGTTGCAAATGACTCCTAAGATACATTCACTTCCCAAGCAAAGGCTGTTAATTAAATGGACATGCACTTCATGTCTTTGACTTACTCTTCCCATACTAATGATAGCATTACTTAAGTATCTTCATTAGCTTATGGGCTGCAGGAAAAACAAGTTTATCCTTCATGCTCACCTTAACACCTTCCCTTTTTGCTTTCAGTAAAAATGTATTTAAAATTAATATGTGTCAACCTAGAGTAAATGTTTTCTGAACTAGACTCAAGGTGGGATGTGGTGGTGGTTGAGTGGTTAGCCCTGTAACCATCTGTTTTGTGTACATGACCTATCTAGTATGTTCTTGAGGTGGGGGCTCCTTGGGGGCTGTTGGAAAACCCCCAGGCCTTGTTTGTCTCACAATGTGACTTTTTCACCTAGTATATTGTTGAGCTTTTCACTTTCTCATCCACTGACAGGACTCACTTGCTCTCCCACAGAGGTTTTCTGGCAGTCACAAGAGTACAAACTGATCCCAACTCTAAAGAAGGCAAAACCTCTTGGTCCCTCTTCTCAATAATATTTATACCTCTTTAGAGGGCAAAGCACCTCCCATGTACTGGGATTAACAGCAAAACTACATTAATGGTTTCATTGCCATTTCATTAGAGCACTCTGGCCTCACAGGTTTGAATCTCAGCCTTCCCTGTGTTTTGAACCTCAGTTCTTCCTTGTGTCTGTATGGCACCACACTCCATACAAGACATACTGGTAGATAATTGGCTTACACACATACAATTTACCTTAGACAGTTTTAATAATATACAG
>CM070033.1:140283879-140312005 GCA_036250615.1 Ptychadena robeensis
TCATTGGGATCTGCTATGGGATGATCCCATACTGAAACACTATGTCAGAGACAAGCCAGAATTAGTTTTTAGAAAAACGATGACACTCAAAGACAGGCTAGTTTCTAGTCACTATAAAGGGGGAACTACCCAAACAAAAACTATAAAAACTGGCACAAACAAATGTGGAAAACGGGACTGCCCATACTGTCCATTTTTGAACACAAACAAAAAAGTTATCCTCCCAGGAGGAAAACTATTACAGACGAAGCACTTCTCTACATGTCAAACCCCAGGGGTAATATATATGTTTAATTGCCCCTGCGGTGCGTTTTATGTAGGGAAAACAAAAAGACCTCTTTGGCAAAGACTTAAAGAACATATAAAAGCTATGCGAGTGGATAATTTGACTACACCCTTAGGGAGACATATAGCTCTGACCCATACCTATGACATGACTAATGTCTCCTTCGTAGTGTTAGAACGTATCCTAATGTCTATTCGTGGAGGAGATTTGAACAAAATTTTGTTACAGCACGAAATGCGCTGGATTTACACTCTAAAGGCGAACTATTTCCCTGGCTTGAATGAAGCCCTTAATTTTAAATGTTTTTTGTGAAAAAGCAAATGAAAAAGCTTATTTTCTTTTCCTTTGCCCAATACTGGGTCAAACGACCCAATTACAAATCCAAGTCTGAGGAAGACAATAGTTCTCCACAGACAGAGTACAAAACAGATCACCTCACCAAAATAAGGTGGGTGACACAGTCTACTATTTAATTAAGAATATGACCTGTATAAGGAATCAAAAATCCCTGAGGAGTTAGAACCACAGGAATATGGTTCCAGTACCTTTAAACTTTACTTGTAAATTATCTGAACAAACTTGTTAAACACAACATTACTATACAGATATGAGAAATATCTGAGAAATATCAGATACTAAGTCTGTATAGAATGTACATCATATACTTTATTTACATTTATGTACTGTTGCAATGACCATTTATATGTGAATGTAAGGTGAACATAATGAGGAGACAGACCACATGAATCTCCCATATTTTACTGGCCTATTTGGCTATATTATCTGGCTTTAAACTACATGATTCTGATACTAACAGAATTGAACCCTGTGGTTTTTTTTCTGACCTCTGGGGTTGAAGACTAATTAAGCTGCAAAATAACAATAAGGATACACTTTGTGAGGTCTAAAGAGTATACTGAGACCACACACAAGCAGGCGGCGGGGTTTTCTTTTGGGGGGATCGGGGTGGTCTTCCTCGGGCGGGTCTATTTCGCGGGGATGCGGGCGCGCCCCCGTGGCCGCCGCTCCTGTCCCGGGGGGAGAGAGAGGGGGGAGATCCGTCCATGTATGGATGGTCTCCTCCTTTCCCTGGCTGGGCATCGCGGCGTTCACGTTCCGCCCTAGGGATCCCATTTCCTTGCGCACACATGTATGTATATGTGGGCGTATGTGGGACAACCTGGGTTGGATACCCCTGCCGGCTGGCGCACCCCGAACCTTTTGGTCCAGCTGATGAGCGCTCCTGACTAGGCGGGTGGTTGCTGGGAGACGGGACGCCACGGGACCTCTCCCCCTGGGGGAACCTCCCTCCGTCGGTCGGCTGGTCCGCCCCCTGTGACGTCACCCCCCGCACATCCGCCAACTTCCAACATGGCGGAGCGGACTCGGCACCAGGACCAGGGCGGGATGTGTTTGCTGGCAGGATGGTTGGAGGCGCGCCCGTACACCGGGCGTGCGGCGCGCGCGCTCACGGAGACGGTCTCCAGTAAGGGGACTTGCCTCTTCCGGGGGGGCGCGCGCCGCACTTCCGGTGGCGAGGGGCCATAAAACCGGGGCTGAGACCCCGGCATATCCCAGATGCCGTAGGAGCATTATACACTGAGGTGACACAACAAGAGCATTTTACATGTAAGGTAAGCAATTGCGGTGACGAATTGAGAAAGCCACTGGTAGCCTGGCTATATAGCGAAATAGCCAAGAGACTTTTTGAATATACTGAATGTATATCACTCTTTTTTACCAGAGTGGCACTGGCCACCAGATACTAAGATTGGCCATCGTTATGTATACACGTTGGAAGGTAACGCGGGGGGATCACTGAGTGGGAAACGTTTGTGGGCTGTATGCCATGAGCCAATTTGTTTTTCTTATCTTTCGGGTTGTGGGATATAAAGGTTAACAACTTTTATAAAAACTACACACGTTCAAGTGACACCAAGTAGAAACTCTCCTTCTTCTCATAGGAATAAGGGGTTAACACAGTAGTAATAAGAGCAACATTGTTAACACAGTAATAATTAGACCAATCTTATTGAGTATGCTTTTTTTAATATATTTTTTCTATAGTAGCCTCACATTAGAGCACGATTAGAAAGACACACACACACCATGCACACATATAAAGTAATATGTTGGAGATTGATAGAGTAGGGGTGTTGAAGTTGGTCAATATGGACTTCCCAATTATGAGTGGGATTATTATACTTAACATTATATTTATTCAATATTCACTTTTTGCTCTGGTTTTCCCTCTTTTCCCCCTCTCACCCCCCCCCCTTCCCCCACTCCCATCCCTGTTCCCCAAATTTCTCCCTTTTTTCTTTGACAATTTTTTGCATTACCCTCTACATTGTTTTCCTTCTGGCTCTTCCCAAGTCTAGTGACAACACTAATATACAAGTATACACAGATATAGGTTATCACCCACTTAATAATCTTGGAGGTGGTGGTCCAAATTATACAAATATATATACCATTACTACAGATTATGGACATAAACATTCCTATTAGGTAAGAAAGTACCAACAATAAAATACAAAACAAAGATAATACAGGATCGGTATTGGGATTCGGCCCCTCGTTCCCCGCGCCACGGCGCCGATCCGGTCGTCCGCCACGTCCCCCTCCGTTGCCGCTTTGTGTCATAACCACATCGACGGTCCGGATCCGGAAATCCGTGTGACACTACAAAGAGCATTCTATCCCCATACAGGTGATGATTTGGAAATATTATGATCTAACAACCAGATATGTACAGAGTATCTACTAACCTATGTACTCAAAGAGGTACCGATACACTGGTCACCGCCACCGTACAGGGTCTGGAGGATGGATTAGTAGAACGACCACAAAGAGGAGGAGTCTAGTCCGGGGAACCTGTCTTACACCCCAGAGCCCACTAATGGGAGTGGGCCGATGTCCCCAGGAGGGGGACCGGTGGTTTTCCAGCGGCAGGTAGGACAGGTACCCAATTTGGGTCGAATAGCCCACGTATACGGTGAGTATAGGTTAATCGGCCCCAATCTGGAAGCGCAACAGCACTAGATATCGTTCAAGCCAAAAGACGTAGTCACAAAAGGGTAGGAGATGGTCAGAATCGTCAAGACAAGCGAGGGGCCAGGGCCGGCAGCAACGACGGACAGAGAGTTAACCATACAACACGAGAAAAACGTCAAGGAATCCGGAAAGTCGGTAATCGGGTAGAGAAAGCCCAAAGGTCGTTACACGGGAAGTCGATAGTAAACAGGGTAGGGAATACGACAAATTAAAAAGCTCCAGGTTTCTCACAAAAAGGCAATACAACAGCACTGCTTTGGTGTTGTAATGGGTCTTGTATGGACAGTCCACTGATAAATCACCCATCCCCTATGCAGGAAGTGCCTGCACGAAAGGAGGGGTATGGCCTTAAGAGTGGCACAACTCGGGCGCGCGACCGTCTAGGAGCGCCGGACCAGCGCACATAGCGCAGATGCGCTACAGGGACGGACGCCATCGCTATGCAAGGCTGGCTGTGTGCAGAACGCCCATACCAACCGGGGTACCACACGGGGGGGTACCCCATTCAGGCAGGGTTAGTGTCTCCTGGGGGAGCAAGACTTGCGAACACCCGGGGACCCCACTACCACACTGGGGACCCAGAGGGTTGCCGCATTCACCCCAGGAGGCATGGAGGGCTTGACAAGGCCCCACCCCCCTCAAGGAGCGGGCTCACGAACGCCCGCAGGCCCGGGCTTGAACGGGGATGACCGAGATGGAAACGGCAACCAACTACCGGGAGCCCGCACGCCCCCACAGCCGGCTCCCAGGAGGCATCCTCCAAAGGATAGACCTCCCACAACACCAAATTACTGAGAGCCTGGCCGCGGAACAACGGAATCCCAAGAACATCACAACCCTCAAACTACCAAGCGAGCACTCACCAAACTCCGGGAGGAGGAGGACCAGGGGCACGGGAGGGACTGGCAACCACGCTTCCATGGACTTAACCATGGAGACGTGGAGAAACCGGGTGCAACCCTCCAAGAGTCAGGTAAGCAGAGGCGAAATGCGCAGAAACCCACAGCGCCTCCACTTGACGGGACAAAAAACAGGGACCCAAATTTTTCGAGAAGGGCAGCGCAAAACGTAGCGTAGAGGGACAAACCAGACTTGTCCCCCACCACCAGAGAGGGAAACACGGACGGCATCTGCGATCAGCCCTCACTTCATAGACCTCCTGAGAAACCCTCAAGCACCCTGCGGAGCAGCCATGTTACTCTGCCCAACAAATCTAGCCAGAATCCAGCAGAGCCGCCGGAAAACCAAGGAGGAAGACGGCAGGGAACGGCGCCACTGCGGATGAATATCATAATAGCATAAAAAGGATCTAACCTTTGTCGATGAATTACCGAGTTGTTTAAAAGCGAATTCGCCAACAAAAAGAAGTAGCGATAAACCAAGTTGGTCCTGCGAATCACAGATGTAGACACCGAAGATACTGCATCGAGTGTCTGTTAGGTCCTTTCCACGCTGTACGTTTGTCTGACGGATGATATGCATGAGGAAAAAAACCGCCCTCCATCCCCAGAAACCCGACAAAACTCCCTCCAAAATCTAGAAGGAATTGAGATACCACTATCTGACAGAGAACGGAAGGGGGTACCCCAGTAACCTAACCACCTCCCGTTAAAAAAGTTCAAGCAGTCTCAGAGTACGCGAGGAGGGAAGGGAATTAAAGGAATAAAAATGGCCATCTATAGGAGAGCGATAAACAACCACATATCCACAATATGTAACCATGTGAGGGGGGGAACAGATCGGTTAATAAAAATCAAGGGCCACGGCCTGACAATAGGTGGTGGGAATGGCGATAGCGGTTGGAGTAGGCCATAGGGAGACATCTTGGGAGAATTGCCCTACATACAGACACGAAAATGTAGCAAGGTAACTACCATACAATCCTTTGCCTAAAATTGGCCACAGAAGAAAGTACGCTGCAGAAATATCTTTGGTGCGATCAAAACCCAAAGTGAACCCGCACAATGGGGAGTCGTGACAAGACTCCAGGACCGGTGGTAAGTCTATCTCACTGGGGAAAACAACACAGGTTATTACCTTTCCACACACATGAGGACCCTGACCGGGTGGTATTGCTGGAAGAGCCAGAAAGATCCAACGGGACCTAGCACCCACCCACCCACACTACGGGATAGGTAAGGCAGCAACAAAAAAAAACTGGTAGACAGGGAGGAGAGGAGATTAGGCAGAGCTTTCTACGGCGGTAGGGTGGTACCAGGGTGCATACGGGATAATGCGTAGCATTCCCATTCTTGACCCTGGTAACGTAAGTAAAACAGTAAAGAGGAACCTTGAAAAGATGAAAGAGAGTCCATAGTGACTTGACGGAAGTGAGTCTACGTGCTTTTCGGATGTATCGAAGATTCATTGTGGTCCACGTATATACCAGAAAGGGTAGTTAGACCCTTCTAAAGGTGTCTCCAGTCCTCCATGAGCGGCTTATCATAGCCAACAACTCCCTATCGACCCACATGTAGTAGACTTCCGACTAGGATAGTTTTCGTGAAAAGAAAGACATCGGGATGTAGGAGACTTTTGCCCATACACTTTGGGACCAGTATGGACTCCGATAGCATCTATCGGAGCATATACTTCCAAACACAAACGGCAAGGCAGGGTCGGGATGCTTAAGGATTGGAGCAGAGTGGCACAGGTTTTCAGCGGTCAAAAGCGAGTTGTGCTTCAGGGGGAACCATCTAAATTTATTTTAATATGGTTAAGAAATGTGCTGTGAGAGGAAGAACTATTTTTGAAAATACCTTGATGAATCGCCTGTTAAAAAAATTTGCGACACCCAGAAATCTCTGGACCGCTTTTTCTGGATGATGGGATAGGCCAATCGCTCACGGCTGTGACCTCGAGGGTCCATAGAGATTCCATCAGGGGAACACAATGATTAACCCTAAGAACAAAAGTCGAGGTCTTTTCCCATTCACACTTGGACGTTAGCGGAACAACGAGTGTTTACGGAAGTCTCTATAAACTGTCCGCACGTGGGCCACGGATGTTGGAAGAGAGGTTATGGGGAGAGTAGGCATCAGGATTCGTCTAAATAGACGATGACGAAATGAATGGTCTTAGGACGTCGCGGAGATCGTCATTTAAAAGCTTGTGGACACTGCGGCGGGCATTACCTAGTCAAATGGAATCACTAAGTATTCAAAATGCCCAAGGTTGCGTTACGAAAAAAACGCGGTCGTACATTCGTCCCTGGTTTAATCGTATAAGGTGTAAGCACCTCTCAGGATCAAGTTTCGTGAAGATTTTTGCGTTGTAAGTCTTTGATCAAGTCAGGCATGAACGGAAGCGGGATAACGATTCTTAATGGGCTGATTTGATTCAGCTCTTGTAGTCCACATGGGCTGATGGTCTTATCTTTCTTTCAAAGAAGAGAAGGAGTCCCGGCCCCGCAGGGGATGTTGGATTGACGTATGAATCCGTTCTTAAATTGGTTGCAGGTACTCTTTGAGTGTGGGTTTGTTCAGGTCCCGACAGGGGATAAGTCCGACAGAAAAGGGAATCTTTGCCTCCTGGGAGGAGGGCTAGGCGCAATCGTATGACGATGGGGGGGTTAGACGTCCACTGCTTAGGGTCAAACACCTCTATGAAGTCTCGGTAGATGAGAGTGGACGTTTTTCAGTCTTCCGATGGAGGGTGACGTCTGTGAGGACGGGGAGCGAAACAAAGAAGCCTGTACAATAAACAGAGGGGAAACTCACCTCCCCCGAACACCAGTTATTTGGGGATGTGGGTCTTAAGCCAAGGGCAAGCCGAGGATGATCGGAAGAGTGGGAATTGAATCAGGGCAAAACTAAGGAGTTCCGAATGTCCATTTTGAAGGTAGGTGGGAATGGGGCATAGTCGCCATGAGGACTGGACCGAATTGCGGGGAGAGAGCATTCAGCTAGGGAGATGGTGAGAGGACGCTCAGAGGCCCTTACAGGTGAAACCAAGGTGGGAGGTGGCAAGGAGGTTTCCATGAGGCAGGTACATGCCCCCGAGTCTAATTATGCAGGTACCTCATGTCGGTTCTGTCCATTGAACCTGAGAAACAAGGAGGTAGACAGGTGAGTATCCTGAGGATGAGAACAGGAGGAGCTCCTAGGAGAGTGAGTTTTAATTTACCTGAGGTTTCAGGGGGCATGATCGGAAGCATTGGGGACAGGTTGCCCCAGTAAATGCAGAGGAGGAGGCTTCTGTCAACCGTCTGAGTCTCTCCTCCGGTGTGAGGCTTGGTCGGGCAAACTCCCAGTTGCATGGGTTGGGATGGAGGCGGAGAGTCTCCAAAGCCAACGGGTTTTGAGAAAGTAGGGGCCAACCTGGGGTATGTCCTTGCTTGGAACCTAGGCAGAACGCCTATTGATTCCTCGAGGATGATCTCAGAGATGGCGAGTGACGATCTTCCGATCTTCGGTCTCTATAGCCTGATCAATCTGTGTGACAGGGAGGATAAGCTCGGATAGGGACTCCGGAACTCAAACCCGGTGCGAGCTATCTTTAGAAGATCTGAAAGACCCTGTTTGAAAACAGACCGAAGGGCAGGCTCGTTCCAGGATTGTTCAGCTGAGTGGCGACGGAATTCCCGATGTATTTCCTCCACTGTCCGTATCCTTGTTTAAGGGATGGAGGGCGGCTTCAGGGTATCACATGACAGCGGGTCGTCATAAGGCTCTCCCAGTTTTGCCAAAAAAGCGTGATGAAATTGATGAAACAGAAGGTCAAGGCAGGGTTGTCCTGACTCCATGAGCTGAAATTGCCCAGTATGAGTTCGCCTGGCAGTAAGGTGATGATAGTGCCTACACGGGAGAGTGAGTGGGGTTTAGATAGGTCAGTGGGAAAAAGAAAAAGTGAAACTCAAATGCATGTTTTTGTTGAATGTCTGAAGTTTTGCGGAGATGCCCCAGAGACTTTCAGAATGGATATCTTGGGTTCCGTGTTGTGATGTTGACGATGGGGGAGCTGAGGCCTGGGCTTTAGATGTTCCACGGTGTTTGGGGGGTTTGGTGCATGGACGCATTGAGACACGTAACTCGTCCATCTGTTTACGAGGAGTTCAAGCCGGGTCAATTCCAGGGGCGACCCGAATGTTGTTTTGATGTTGTCTACCGCCCGTAAAGGGTCTGAGGCTAGTAGAAACGACCACAAGAGGAGAGTCTAGTCCGTGAACCTGGGGATCTTCCACCCAGAGCCCCCACTAATGGAGTGGCCGATGTCCCAGGAGGGGGCACGAGTGCGGGTTAGCGGCAGGTAGGACAGTATCCCAAGTGGTTGAGCACAAGTAGACGGTGTAGTTAGGGTTAATTGCCCCAATCTGGAAGCGCACAGCACTAGAGATCGTCAAGTCCAAAATACGTAGAGTCACAAGGGCGGACAGGAGGTAAGAATCGTCAAGACAAGAGAGGGAGTCAGGGCCGGCAGCAAAAAACGATGAGAGAACCATACACGAGCAAAAGTAAGGAAATCCGGAACAGTGAAGGCGGGTTAATCGGGTGGAAAGCAAAGGTCGATAACAAGGGAAGTCGATAGTAAACAGGGTAGGGAATTAGGATACGCATATTTTAAAGCTTCGGTTTTCTCACAAAACTGCAAGACTAACAAGCCTTGCTTGGTGTTGTTGGTACTGGGTCTGTATGGACCAGTCACGGATTAATCACCCCTCCCCTCTGCCAGGAAGTGCCGGCAGAAGGAGGGGGTATGTTCTTTAAGAGTGTGCACAATCGTGCGCGCGGCCGTTCTAGGAGCGCCGGCCCCGCGCCACATGCGCAGATGCGCTACACGACGGCGCCATTCGACTCTGCACGCTGGCGAGTGTGCAGAGCCATACCAAACCCCGGGGTACCCCAACGGCTGGGGGCGGTACCCCCATCATGTCCAGGTTAGTGGTCTCCTGGGGGAAAGATGACGGACACCCGGGGACCCACACAGCACACTGGGGACCCCGAGGGTGCCGCATTCCCCCAGGAGGGAATGGAGGGCTGACACACTGGGACTTTCGAATGGTGGTTGTATATGTTATCTCTTTATGTTCACAAGAAAATACATTGATGTAATTTTTCTCCTGATGAAGCGGTGTATACCGCGAAACGCGTCGAGAACATTTATGAACTACCACAAACTGTATTGTTAAAACTTTTCTTTTTTTCCCTATATTAAATTACTGTATAAACTTTATTGGACGAAATTTTGAATAACATTTATATACGAGTTTGCCGGTTAAAGTCCCGCTCTGCTTTTATTGTGGATCCTATGTTGTTTACATAGTGACCCAAGGTGCTTCGAGGTTTGAAATTGTTCTTACCTTAAACTTTTCTACTACTCAAAACTCATTAATAGCCATGGATATGCTTGCTTATCTATAGAGGAAAAACTCCTAATTACTTTCCTTTTATTTATCCCTCAATTCCTGTGACTTCTAGAAGAAAAATAATTAAATCACTTAAAACAATACTATCTGGATAATACATTATTTATCAACAATTATTATATTTTTCCTCAGGATATCTGGGTGGAGGTCTGGCTTTTGGCACTCCAGCAAACCAGGTGGAATATGAATCACTTATCTCCAGGCTAAAGCAACTTTCCTTTCTTCTATCATTGACTCAACATAAGGGAAACTGCAACAAATTAACCAAGGTTGCGTTTAAAAATAAAACTTATTTCAACATCTATGGTTAATATCCTTTTGTTGACATGACAAATACATACAAAATACATTCATACAATTAATGTTATTATTAATATTATCTTATTACCTTGTACTTATATAGCGCCAACATATTAAGCTAGCGCTTTACAGAGCATATATTGTCATAATTTTGTGACCTTTCTGTAATCATCTCACTACAGAGGTTTACTTTTGTCTCTGGTTACTTACAGAACTGCAGTACAACACTTCTCTGTGTATTGACCACAGAAGAGACCATAACTTGCTCCTACATATACAGTAATCATTTCAACACTACCTACAGAATGAGTGTACAAGAGCTAATGAAAACAAATAAGAAAATTACCTACTTTTAAGGGACTATACAAACAGATTTTGCCAAAAAGGTGGTTGAGAGAAACACTTGAAGTATTAATCATAGAAACGATACAAATATAGACATTGTTCCATAAAATGCCTTACAATAATGATTGCATATGTATGACAGATAAAACGGTTATAATAAAAGTGGCAACTTATTACATTGAACATTGTGCTTGCCTTCAGTTACATCAGTGTAATTATACTGGCTATAGTCAAGGTCAGGTGGAGATATTCTCCAGTGTTTTATGAAGATATATAAAATATTGTGCCAAAAAAGTATTATTTTAGAGAGTTCAGATAATGACTGTCGTGCTTCTCATTGAAGTAGCCAGTTATCATTGGACACAATGGTGCATGTGACCTTTTGTATTTTAGTTTTAAAAATATATTTATAGACCTTGAATGTAGGTCATTAAGCTAATAAATTGTTTAATTTGCATTCACTGTAGGCACATTGGTCTTCAATTCTAACAAAACAATAGTGTTCAGCAGGAGCACTAAAAATGTGGAACCTTTATGTTAAGTCATGTTATGTTATGTTAAAAGTTTTAAAATTATTTCCAAATTAAAATCTAGTCCAATGCCCTTGGACTACATTTCCCTCAATACCAGCTAAAGAGTATTGTGGGAAATGTGACATTTCTGCACAAATAATACGTTCTGTAATATCAGAATTCGGACAGACTTATTATTATTTTTACAGTTTACTCTCTAACCTATTCATTAGGTTGAATTATTGATGCATAACACATGAAACTCAAAGAAATCTTTCAACAATAGTTGACGATGGCCTTCAGACACCCAACCAACCTAAGACATCACTTACAAGCAGGATACTTAATTTCAGCTACAGCGAATAGGAAATTATATGTGACAACAAAAAAGGTTTCAAATTGTGCTTCTACATGAATCTATCAAAAAGGCCACATAAAAATTACATTTTCAATATCACTATCAAAAGTGGCACTGTCTCCATTAACATGAAGAATCATGCAGGCTCGCAAAACACCAGTGTGTGTCTGATTCTGGTATAGGCCCAGTTTGTTTTATGAACACACTGCACACCTACTGGCTTCAGGCATAACACCAGGAAGGTTAATAATTGCAATAAATATGTAAATTTGAGAATACGTGATCTCCAGTCATTATTTCCTTCATTGCCCAATCAGCACTTGTAAATGCGTATATTGTACATGTGTTGGGGATCCGGATGGAGAGCCTTTACCCTGAATACTGTTTATACGAGTTCCTGCTACCTAGAATACTTTTATACTGTAACAGTGCTCCCCCGTTCTTCCTTATCTCCATGCTTTGGAATCTATGATTCTTTTCTATTCTATCATACCATGACACCAAGTACCCTATTTGGATTCAGGAAAGCCATACCTCCTGAGGAAGATTCTCAATCATATATTTGAAACACGCGTCGAGGCTTTATGGCGATTTTCGTTTACCTATTCTAAAGCATCATTCTCCAGATGTCCAACTAGGGGACATGATGGCAATTTCACCCAACACTACGTGTTCAAAACTGATGTTGTACCAATAAATCGAAGAAAATTGGATACTCTACTATACCTACGTCGAGTATAATGATTATTGGACTCATTATTATTTATTTTGTTGGTCAAGAGAATCCCTTATGTTTGGGTTCTTTCTTGACATGTTTGTATATTACTGTTGTACATTTTCAATAAGGTGGCCTTAAAGTCCCCACGTCCTGGCTAGTGCTGGAAAAAAACTTATTTGGAATGCAGGGGGTCTTGTGATTCCCCTACATCCATTCTTGTCTTTAGATGTAAATGCGTATATTGCGAACGCAATGCATGGTAGCCCTGGGTACTGATTTAAAAAAATTTTGAATATTTGTAGTTACGAAGATACAGCACTATATTCAAGTAAGTCTTGGGGTGCTGATTTTGGCAATACAAATTTGCAATAAGAATATTCGTGATCAACACTATTAGTAATGTGGTTTATTTCATTCAGTGCAACAGGTGCCACCCGGGAGGTGATATCTGAGAGGAGGATAGAAACAAAATATAAAAATGGATTGACCCTATCAGACACACCATACGACACAAGAAGGATATCTACTGCAAATTTTAATTTTGTTTTTCTTTCTATATACGAAACCACTTTAAGGAAGTTAATTTCAAAACCTTCTAGAACTGAACACTTTTGAAATAAAAATGATGGCCTGACACAACATAATGGACATATTGTTGTCCTTACGTTGACCATTCACCAATTGTCATAATCAAGCAGTCAATTGGATCATATAATCAATGTTGCCATAAACTAATTCTTTACTTCTAAATTAGAGATGCCAAAAGCAATCAAAATCAAGTATAACACTAATAGAATTAGCACCGGAGATATCCGACAATTTTCCATAAATTTTAAGAAAGTATCAGTTGGTTTTTTCAAGATCTCTCAATGTTTTTTTTTTTTAAATGAATTTTGGATAGGCTATCCAGGAGATACAAACATCTTACTTAAAACCCTAACACATAGTTACTAACCAGATCACCCAGCTCCTTGTAGCTTGGAGACTGTAGACACTGGCTGGTTAAAGGCTGGAGTAATGGGGGCTGTGTCAGATATGAGGCTAGAGGAGGTAGAGGAGGGGTGTTTTGCCAGATCTGTGTGATGTTGGCTGGAGTAAAGGAACTGTGTCATATCAGAGGCTTGAGGGAGCGGAGAAGAGGGACTGGGTCAGATCTAAGGCTGGAGGAGGAGTGAATACAGCATGTCAAAGCAGAGTACATAGCATGGAGTGAGGCTGGGGTGGGGGGGGGGGGTGGACACAATTTCTCCTATGCTGGAAGCCATGTAAAAGAGAGGAAGTGCAATAAGTTACTAGATTGTATATGTGTATATACCAGCCTTCCTGTTCTCAAAACCTAATGAAGTTCAAATGGTTAGGTTTTGGAGGTCATATATATATATAGTATATGCGTTATTCCCTGTGGACATATTATCGATAAAATTATTTTATATATTTTATTAAAGAATTTAGTATACCAATATTTTTTTTCTTCCCAAAACATAGATTATGTATATTTCTTCTGCCTGTAGTACATTAAATATCCCAAAGTCTAATAAATGACCTACTGATGTCCTCTCAATGTCCTTCTTTCTATGGACAGGACATGGATGATATTTACCAGTTTTCTTAACAACTGCTAATGCATCATCCTTGCATTTGAATTTGAGTTTGAGCACACTTGAGCAATTTTCTAAAATAAAAGCCAACAAAACCATAACCATAGTCATAAAATGTAAAGATCCAGCCCTTCACATTGTACAAGACAAAGCCAACTGACTAATTTAACAGGCTTGGTTATATATGTTTGTTGAAGAACAGAAAATGACCAGGTTTTCTAAAAACAGCACTTGTCCAATTATGCGGCCATTACTTAATTAAAGTTGGAGGCTTCAGCTGCACTAAGCACCTCCCTCTGACACAGTTCACACCATGCATTCTCCAGCTCTGAGGCTTTGTAGGCTTGGCTGAACAATGAAGCGTGCAAAGCTGGTGGAAAGCCCGATTAAATTGTGACCCTTAGTCTCCAGCAGAATACTGTTATTTGTCAACTGTTCCTTAATCAGACAGACTCGGACTAACCTGTAAACTGTAGAGTTACTGCTAAATGCCAGTTAGGGACTGTCCGCTAAGGGGAAGAAAACTCTGGACATGAAAATCAATATTGTTCTGCATTAGATGTGTTTGCTGTTCATGATTGCTCCCCAAGCCAACCAAGGTTTTCATATGTTGCACTTATGAGGGTTAACAAGCTTGAAACAGCAATCTGCAGGTTGGATCTGTCCAACTATTGACCATTTTATTATCTACAAAAAGAATGTTTTGGATCTCTGAATATTCATAGCAAAGCAAATTTATTTAATGTATTTTTATTCCTATAGATTCTCTTGGTGCATTTTATTTGTCATATAAAATGATGTGGAAATGACATGTTACATTATTTATATACACTAGAATTGCAAATAAAGAAAAGATTACTTCAGGCACAAGAAAATAAGCATGTAGCATAAAGAATATTCCAAAGTTACATTTACCTATTATGTATCCACCAGAATAGTTCTGGTTATAACCAATTAAATCAGGCATTGGATCTGCAGCACTAGATCGAACACCAAGAATACATAAAACATCTGTTGCTCAAAAAAATCTAACGTTGTTCTGATGGGTTTGTTTTTTTTCAATTCTTTTAAGATGTTTTCAAAGCCAAAAGATTACCATGTTTTTTGGACCATAAGACATATTTTTCCCCCCAGAAATCAGGGGGACAATTGTCTGCATGTTATGGTCAAGATGCTATGTAGCCATGGGTGGTCACGCCTTGACACCCTGCAAGCGTCTTACCTCTGCCAGCAAGAAGATTAGCCAGGGAGTAGGAGTATCTGCTCACGGCTGGATCTTCCATCTGTACTGTATTGTTTATATCAGTGGAGCCCTTCTGATATTACCAATGAAGAGCAGAGAGAGAGAGAGAGATGAAAGAGCTGCCAGCCGCAATCCCTCCCACCTATCTCTGCCTGTGTGTGAGAGCTGCACTCACGCTTCAGCTTTCACACACACAGCTGTAGAGGGGAAACATCTGCAAGCAGCTTCCCCCTCAGCCCCATCTTCCCAATGTGTGAGAAAGATGATGTGATGTGGTACTTGTGACATCTTGTGGCTGAAATGTGGTATTGCAGGGGTTTTTCCCCCAATTGATTTGAACACTTTAAATATTTTTTTCAGTTTTCCTGCTCTAAAAACTGAGTGCGTCTTATGGTCAGGTGCATATTAGCAATGTCAATGACCTTGCTTCTTGATGGTCACAGGAGACATTCTGTATGGTATATGTGTGTCCATGTGACAACTGTCTAAAGGAGAATTTTTCGAAATTTGATCTTAATTTATTTTTTTCTGGGAGAGGCACTGAAGAAAAATTAGAAGCATTAAATACCTGGCATGAAATATTATTATTTATTTTTATTTATAAAGCACCAAGATATTATGCAGCATTAAGTAGGTGTTAGGAGGCCATACAAGTTAAAATAGAGACTATGACACAGGAGGAGGAAAGGACCCTGACAAATCTATGCAAATTTTAAAGCTTTTCTTTTTTGCAGTTCTTTTCTGCTACCAACAAATAATGGTCTTCAGCATCTAGTAGTGTAAATGTCTCCATGTTAGTATCACAGGTCCTGCTTACATCAGGTAAACAAGCTCAATTTACTGGTTGAATTTTTTTAAAGGGAATTCCCCCTATCCACCTAAGGAAAACATGTACTTTTTGAAAATGAGAACACAATAATTAAACAATGGAAAAACAGGACTGTCCCACATCTACTAACTCCCATTTGCCTTCTCTAGCAAAACATGGTTGTTGATAACAGCTACCTGAATGCTGCACCTCCCGAGAGGCTTCTGGATAGGTTCTCAGCAATTATTCCTTCTCACTTACAAAAACACTCCCAATGCTATCATTACACATAGAACTGTACTTCCGTAAGGAAAATCGTGTCCCCTAGGAAACCAATAACATCAGTGTTGTTTCCAGCTGTAAAAGAACAGTGTTTTTATTTAAAGGAACTCGTCATAAAGCATCTGTTTGAGAAAACACTGATGGAAGTATGAGTTCCCCTTTTCTGGGTGGAAATACTTTACTTGCATCTAAAACCTTCAATTAGTTCTACTTGAAGCCCTGAAGTCTACCACCAAGGAACAAACTCTGGTGGTCAAACTTCGGGCAGGTCCGTTCGTGAACAGGTGAGTCTGACATCCGCCTGTTCGCGGGGAGATTTAAATTCCTCGTCTGCACACGTTCGCTAGAAAACTGGGGTTTCTACCCGGTCTCTAGTGAAAAGATTTTCTTTCTGCACCTGACCCAGCCAGTGGAAGAATGATAACCTTCTTCCTAACGGCGAATGGGATGGGTCAAACACCTGTACTGTTGGCCAGCGGACAGTTTCACTAGCGGTGATCGATCGTTTGCAACTCATACACTGCCCACCTGGAGCGATCGATCCCTCTCGGCATCCCTGTCCGATCACCATTACTTTTGATGAGGACCTTTGCTTTCCATCCAAAGTATTGAGCAGGAATCAAGTATCCAAAGTGGTGTGCTTCAATTCACTGAACAATCGGTCCTCGTTTTTTGCATCACTGCGTTTGTTTGTCGATTGCACGTGAATAGATGAGTGCATGACATCCCGTAGACTAGCCTCTTCCAATGCATGGAGATAGAAGAAAAATAAATAGTATTAAAATATAACTACCAGCTATTTATTATGCTCTCTACCCCAGTACTGTATCTTCTCATCAATTATACAAATACAATTGTCCTCCATCAACTCAAAGTTTGCCTATTAAGAATGCAAACTGAAGCAAACCCACATAACAAACAATACATTTAAACACAGCCAAGTTTAACCTAAAAAGCTGTTGTTGTCAGAAGAATTTCAGGGTCCGCACATGCTGCTGAATCAGAAAATGGACCAGAGGCACAAATAAAATGTCTTCTCAACTATTGATTTGTGCTCTCTATTTCATGTCAGCTTCCGAGATTCCAGGCAGAGCAAGGCATGAAAGGGTAATGAGTTTCTGAACACACAGTGTAATGGTGTACACTGCATCAAAGCTTTCAGCAGTTGCCTGGATGCAGCTTCCCAGCAGTACTAAACAACTTAAATATAATTAGCTGGAAGCCCCATAGGCTACATTTCCCCACTGGAACACTTACACTAATCCATTTATCAGACTGACAGATGACTGAATCACTGGTAATGGGGGTCCCATTCCATTTGTATTTCTACAGTCAAAATGTCACATCTCTGTTTATACGATATTTATTAAACACATTTGCATTGTTTAAGGGTTCACTAAGAGAAACATTGAAGCGTGAAGAGTAGAAGAATAAAGTCACATTTCGGAAACAGAACTTACTGACTACAGGTTAAATTAAAAGGTGAATACTTTAAGCTGGGCATAGACGGGCAGATTCCTTCGACAGCCGATGGACCATCGTGCGTGTTCCCGAAATCAGTTGGCGGTCGGTCAGCAGAGAATCAGGTGTGCCCACCTGTCAGACTGCACGGTGACTCGACATGCTGGTAAATTTCCTGCCGATCCCATTAGTCACGGCTGAATCTCGGCACTAGCGGCCATGTGTGATGACGTCATCACGGCCAGACGGTTGGCTGAACAGTCGACGGGAAAACGACCCATCTATTAATTACATATATAACCAAAAAACACTACTACCAAAAAAAAAAAACCCAAAAAGAAAAAGGTCTAATTGGTTGTGCAAAGAAGTAAGTAAGTCATCAATATGTATAGGTATAAAATAATATACCTTATATTATGAAAATCATCCATTTCTGAATAGGGATGAGCAGCATGGGCACTATTTGTATACATTTTCACCTTATATTCGCAGTAAATTCAACAATTCGTGATCTTGTAATTTTTACCTTTATTGCAAAAATCGGCACTTGTACATGTGCATATTGCGAACGCAAGTTATGTTGTCATGGTGACATCTACTGGCAGAATGTGAAATTGCAGCTGCAATGTAATCACCACATGAGAGAATACTCAAAAAATACTAGGAAGTGAGAAATCTAGAACTAAACCAAGACCAAAACCAGTGTCTAAATGTATATTTCTCCCTGACAAACAATTTGAACAACTAAAGTAAGCTTTATTTGAATAGTAAATATCTTCATCAATAAAGTTAAGCTAGCCATACAAGGGTCAACTTTTCATTGTTCGATCATGCGATTGCCTTGTGAAATTCAAACTTTGAACTTCATATACTTGTACAAACTACTACAATTTAGCAACATGTCTGATTTTTCGATCAATTTCAATCACTTTTGGTCAATCGTACCAGGGGAGCAGGAATCGATTTCTGTTACATAGACTTAAACATCGAACAAAAATATTGAACCGTGTATAATCACCTTTACTGTTCCAATACATTTCGAGCATCCAAGAGGCAACGTAGTTATTACTATTCCCTAAATTGTGCCCCTTTTTTCAGTATCTAGTAGAGATGGTCGAATTTTTCGACTTGCTATGTTTGTGAGCTGATTACAAATCCTCTGAAAATGGTATCTGAGCATATCATATGCTCTAGCACATGTGGGTTTTGCATAAATTAAGTTAAAAGTCGAAATTCCGACTTTGACTTGACTTTGAACTTAATTTGTACAAAAACTCTATGTTTTAGTGCCATACTTTTTTGTAGTATACCTCCAACCCTTCTCTAAATTTCCAGCAAGTTTGGTGATGGTGCCATGTTCAGGGGCTTTGCAATAACTCAAACTCCTCAAAATGGTTGATTGTTAAAAAAAAAAAAAATTGGACCATCTCTAGTATCTAGGGGTACTTTAAAGAACAGTGTAGTGGGGAGTAGTAAAATGAATAGTTGAGGCTAATATAGTACTTGAAGTATCCCAACAAGACAGAAGTTATATAACCTGTATAAAAGTATTTGTGAAAAAAGAAATAAAAGAATAAGGGTTGGGAATATAGGGTTAAAAATGTGCTTCCCTTGCCAGTAGATTAGAATAGCAATCTATAATTTGCTCTGCTACTACCTTAAATGAACAGTTCAGAGCAAATGTCAACAATGATTTGCAGAGAAATGCATTTTATTTTATGGATCATGTTGGCTGCGCTCGGAATAAATAACCTTAATGGCTATGACGAGGTGAATAGAGCATGAGTCATAGTCAACAGCCTGTGAATTAGCTAAAAAAGGTTAATCATTTGTTTTTCCACAGGTTTTCTTAAATTACTTTTTCATTGATGAAGATGGCATTGTAGACCAGCAAGTTATGGATCCTGAGCTAGAACAAACATATTGGCTGTATGAAAAATATTTATACATTTGGAAAACAAAGATTTGAAGCATTTACGTTGGCAATAAGGGCCCTATTACACTTTAGCCAATGCTGTTGCTGTGGGATTTCTGGCCGGTAATGGACGCGCTAGTGGTAACACTACCATGGCTCTAACTGTAGGGTTTTGAGTGCTAATGGACGCTGTTAGAGGCCATGGTAGTGGTACCGCGTATGGGAGACTTGTGCTGCAACTGCAAAACTGCGTGCAACGTTTTTGGTAACATGTGGCATTACAAGTTACCGGAAAATGCAAGCGCAGGGCTAGTGTATGCTTTGCCGTACTGTACCGCACTACAGCTGCATGACTTATGTGAAACGCCTTATAAGTTGTGTTTTGGACCATGTAATTTTTTTAAGAATTCAGTCATTACCAAAACAAAAGTTATAATGTTATATATACACTGCCTGGCCAAAAAGTCTTGTTCCAGAGTGATGGGCGCATCAGGGTAAGAAGATGAAGTGATGCACCCATCATGCCTAGTGCCTACAATACAAGCCTGTGGGGGCTGTGCTACAGCATGATTTGGGATTGCTGCAGTTGCTCAGGTCTAGGTTCAGCAACAGTAAGTGCTCCAAGAATGAGGTCAGCTGAATGCCTGAATATACTGAATAACTGGGTTATTCCATAAATTGATATTTTCTTCCCTGATGGCACAGGCATATTCCAAGATGACAATTGTTGGATTTACCTTCTTGCCTGTTACTTGATTGGCCTGAAACAATGTATCTAAGGAGAAGACTGCTTACTGTAATGTGTATTTATGTCCACTTGTCAATACGGAATAGTATGAGGCAATAGCAGAGAACTTTTTCTTTTAGTTTCTATATCAAGAGCAGCCAGTCACTTGACTTGGCTCGATCTTCAGCCAGAATGGCATCATCAAAGCAAAAAAAAAAGCCGGATAAGGCTACACTGCACTGTGCTTTCTCACACGAGATAACACAAGTGGGGCAGCCATTAGGTAAATTACGGCACTTTAAAGCCCCCCCCCCCCCCACAAAAATCCCAATTTTAGTCTTTCGGGAACACCAAAGCATTTCTTTTCCCAGGGTGCCTCAGGACTTTCACAATCCTTGCGACACCACTGCCCTTTCATGTGGGTCATTCAGCATCCAGTTTCCCTAAAATAATTCTGCATATTTCTACAGATGTTGAGACCTTGGAGAAGGACCAAGCATCATTGGCAGAAAAGGTTAGCAAAAATGCATATATCGGTTGGGGGTTTTCTTCTAGTAAATGAAAACACAGTAGGTGTTAAGGCATTTTAAGAATCCTACAACTGCAGGGTTACTAACATTTAATATAGGATTCCTTATATGACCGCTGTCATTAAGGAAAGGCATTAAGGAGTCCAAGTCTTAACCAACCTCATACACATACCGTCCAAAATAAAGAATGATTTTTTTTTTGGAGCAGGTGTTCTATATTTATTTAACACATTTCCTGAAAAACAGTTACCAAGGCTAAGCAAAATGTCATTTTTGTGGAGGTAAACTCTGCGTGGACTTATAAAGGACCTTTTGATTTCACTCCTGAAGATTTACAGCTGTGGATACAGTAAAAAAAATAGAGATGAGACATGTAGACCGTGCTGCTTTTCATCTGATAAATGATTCAAGATGTTTTGTCTGCATATTCCCCTGCATCATCACATAAGCCTAAAGTGGTTATACAAAGGTCCTAAGTGAAAATGTATACGCCTGTTCCAGAGGTGAAGAAAGTTCCACGGCTAAACTTTTCAGATAAACTTTCCAGTTCTAAAACCTTGCTTGTCACAGTGGGCTTGTGTTAGAAAATACACTTATTCAGTATGAAAATATTAATCTTGCAAGATTTTACAATATAGAATTTTCAATGGATTTAGAGGATGTGGTCAAGTTATTTGATGCTTTTAAATAAAAGGCAGTAGTGCAATTGGTAAAGACCAGTGGAATCTATATAGCATGCATCCAGTAAACAAGTATAAATATACAGAGCACCCATTTAGGGCATAGCATTGCTTCACTTGAGTTTTAAGAAATGTATCACTGAAATGCATTGCTGCCTCCACTGGAGGGACACAATATGGGAATCCTTAGCATAAAAGACCATCATCCACATTGTGGGTTGCTCTGCTGAAAAATGGGTAACTAGATTTGGTCCCACACCCTTCAGATATTACTATGAACCCCAGCCACCTGGACAACACTGCTCTATGTGTTGTCATTTGCCCCAACCTCTGTCATTGCTACTTTTGTTGGACAGCTTGACCAGAAACACAGGTGTAGCATATGCTGTTGGCCTGGGGTGCAAACACAACCAGCTAGCATTTTTTATAGTACAGTATAGAGACAGATTTCTGTGGGCAAATGTTTAATGCAGTGTGTGGTATGGTCCCACATTTACTGGTGAGTAGTGATGGCCGAACTTCGGCCGCGTCCGTCCGCGAACGGGTGGAGCGGACTTTTCAAATTCCCCGCCCCTAGGCGGGGAATTTGAATCGGAAAACCCGGATGTGACGTCACTGACCTGTAACGCACAGTTCCTGGTTGTGCTAACCGGATGTGACGTCACTGACGCCACATCCGGGTTTCACAAGCCGGCTTTTCACTGAAAGACCGGGTTCTCTACCCGGTCTTCAGTGAAATATTCTTCCTGCGGCGAGATCTCGCTGCTAATGATCCCACCGGAGGAAGAATAGAGGGCTCCTTCTCGCCGGCGGACAGGGCGGGTTGAACACACGTACTGTCCGCCGGCGAGAAGGAGGGCGAACATGCTTGTTCGCGGCCGAACTGTCCGCCTTGCGGGCAGTTCAGCCATCACTACTGGTCAGCAGAATTTTATATGTTACAGGAACAGCATATATTGCTGTATGGGTAAGGGTCTATAAGCATGGCACATTTTGCCCACTCTTCTTTGCAGAAACACTTTAAATCTGTCAGATTGCCAGGACACCGCCTGTGCACAGCCCTCTTTAGATCACCCCCACAGATTTTCAATCTGATTCAGGTCTAGGTTCTGGCTGGGCCATTCCAAAACTTTAATATCCTTCAGATGAAGCCATTACTTTGTTGATTTGGATGTAAGCTTTGGGTCATTGTCATGCTGTTCAGCTTTCTAGCAGAAGCCTGAAGGTTTTGTGCCAATATTGACTGGTATTTGGAGCTGTTCATAATTTCCTCTATCCAGCTGAATAGAGCCCCAGCTTCAGCTGAAGAAAACCCCCCCCCAAAGAATGATACTACCACCACCATGCTTTACTGTGGGTATGGTGTTATTTTGGTAATGTGTAGTATTGTATGGTATAGTGGCAAGACAAAAGCCTTTACTAACGAAGAAAAAAATCCAAGCCAGGCTACATTTTGCAAAAACACATCTGAAGTCTCCCAAAAGCATGTGGAAAAAGGTGTTATGATGAAACCAAGTTTAAACTTTTTGGCTATATTTCCAAAACATATGGTTGGCGCAAAAACAATGGCGCACATCACCAAAAGAACACTAGAGAAGCTCTCCTAATCCTCTGTGTACAGTAGGTAACACCAGTCTACAGGGAGAAAAGGAGAAGAAGGGGAGCTCAGTCTGTGCCTTGTTTCCCTGGGATGTTCCTAGTTGGCAGGTCCTAGGGACACAGGGGATATCTGTGGCCCCTCTAGGCACATCAATGGGGTCTAACATCAATCTGCCTGTGTGGTGGTGTCAGTGATCGGTGCTAGACCTGCAATAGATATGGTAATTGAAATTATGACCAATTGTGCAATTATCTATGCATGTATGTCCAGCTTAAGACTTCGATTGATTATGGGGGCAACTCTGATTAACAGCTTACTAGCCAGAGTCTTAAGGTCCCCACACATGTAACACATGTATTGAGTAGGGAGAGACAGATTGCGAGTGCACATCAGCGGCAAAATCGGCCACAGCTCGTTATGTGTGTGGGGACCCATAGAGCCACCAGAACAAAACATATTATCTTGGTCTAGAGGAGAAATAACCCCCGGGCCTCAAGCCAATCTGCCCCGCTGGAATAAAAAAAAAATTGTGCAATACAAAAAGTAGTCACTTCTATCTATCCACTAGCACAGTACTATGACTGCATGCTGGATCTCTTAATTATCTATATTAAAGATTATATATTTTCTGTAATGATCAGCCAATGCTTTATGCACACAAACAGGTTCACTTTGGAAAGCTAAAACATTATTTAATTATATCGCCTATTGCTTTTTTTAGATTCCATTTTTGTTCTGCAGCACTTTGCGAGACTGAAGTGTGTTCCACCGCCGCGCACTGTAGAAAATGTTTGTTACTAAGCAACCAAATTTTAAATCTGAGAACTGCTGAGAACCTCTATGCTTACAGCTCTATGAAGGTTTAATCTGTTGCCAAAATTATTACCTATTTTATATTTAACCGACTGATGTTAATGCTCTTATTTTGTTGAATATCTTACACAGTAGCTTAGTCTACAATGCAATACACCACAGCTCTATTGAAATACTGAATTAGTCTCACTGTTTTAACAATAAATATGCAATTGCATTAGCATAATGTTTTTTTCACTTCTAAAGCCATTTTTAGCATGTGGCATGTAAAAATAATTTGACTCTTTTACAATGGAACAAACAGTGGAAAAATAGCTTTGCATCTCATTCCAATTGCAGCTGAAATTAAATTTTCCTTATTATTCCTTTTTTTGTTTTACAATGAAATAACAAATTTCCCTTTCTTCCTTTTTAAGACAAGCAGATCTGGCAATTTGCAGACAGCATTATATTATGTATTCATCATAAAATATATATATTGCAAAATAAGAAAAAGGTGTGAATAATAAAAGAATGACTTCTGGGAAGTGTCAGCCTTTACTGAATATTGGGACACAAAGGCTCTTTTCTGGGAAAGGATTAAAAGGGTGATGGAAACAAGTATCTAGTTTTGATGGTTAAAATAAAATATAAAGCGGATTACCCTGTTTCCGCTGAAAATAGGACATACAGCTAAAATATGCTCTAGCATGACTTTTCTTTAGTTCCAGTTCTTTTAAAAAAGTCAATATAAATAGTGTCCGGGCAGCTATACATGTAAAAAACAAAAATCGATTGGCAATTGAGTGCCACAGTTGGCCATGGAAAACATGCTCCCCCCCAAGAATCCCATTACAAAGATCCCATGAAACCCAAAACAAGTTGGATCACCAAAGGACCTGATAGCAATTCAGGGTTTGAAGAGCTGTGATGATATTCCAGAATGTGATTACATGACTAGATGTTGTTTTTTAAAAGAAAAAATGTAGATTGCTGTTCATAAAAAAATAAGACATCCCCTGATGTAAGACCCTGATTTATTATTGGGGAAACATGGTATTAGGTTCAATTCACAAAGCTATTGTACCCCGTACTGATAGTTACATCAGTTAAACAATAAATGCTTTCAGCCAGATTTTACACACATGGCTTATATAAAGGTCCCTCTTGTTGAGGTAAAGTAAACCTATTTTGCCATTGGATGACATTTCTGATCCTGTTGCAACTGAGATTTTGTCTGTTGGGGCTTGTGTACACTACTTTTTTTCCATGCGTGAATGCGGGAAAAACAGCAAAGTGTAGCTGCCCCCATCTTTCCCAATGGGAAAGGGCCCGTCAGGCATTGTGGGTCCGTTGGCGTCACACTGCTTTGTACTACTGTACGTTATGTGATGTGAATTACATTTTTAATTAACAGGGCGTAGTAATGCCATCATGGTGAATACTGCATCCAAAACACACCAAAACATCGCCTAAGCAGTGCACCAATGTCCCATAATGCCAGCCCTGTTCGTGCACCTAATAGCTGAAAAATGCAGGGCTTGCTGAATTTGGCATTGAGTCCTTGCAAGAGTGAACCCAGGTTTATACAGCGAAAAAGGGATTTAAATATGGGTTCAGACGAGGTATGGACAGTTCTCGTAACAATAGTTCTCCTGCAGATGAACTCACAGGAAAGCACAATACCCTCAGCTAATTCTCATTTGATTCTCATTTATGCTCCAAATTCACCATGAGTTTTCAAGGGGAATTATCTATCCCTAATTCTCACCTGACACTTGGGCACAAATTTGTGAGAGATTAGTATTAGATGGGTAATAAAAGGGTGCTTAGAAACATAGCACCTTAATGCCATAGTCCACAACTCTGTATAAGAAAGCATTTGTTCTTATGGAGCAAAAGCATTAAATTCAATATATCCATTGTGTTTTGTTATCTAAATCAAAGTAGTAAAAAAGTTGATAGGGCACAAACTATTGACATTTTTTTAACTTTGGAAAAAAAATTCTACTGTTTTAATATTCACTTAGGTTCATTCCTTATCTAATTTTTAACAGCATGCTTAAGCAAAAATAAGCAATTATAAGTGACAAGGCCTCCCAGGGAATCCTATGCTTTTCCTTAAATGTCTAATTATTAAATCTGTTTAACTGGTAACCAGGGCTACCAGGAACCTGTGATTATTTCTTGATTGAGATACCATGTTCAGCGGCTTTGCAAATAACTAGAAATAGTTGAATTTTTTAAAAAGATTTCGACCATCTCTATATTTTACATCACTAAAATGTTGGAAGTCTGAAGTCATAAGTCTTGTAGGGTATAGAATAATCATGCATAGAGATGGTCAACATTTTTTTTTTAATACCATGAGCATGATATCATCACCAAACTTGCTGGAGATTTAGAGAAGGGTTGGGGGTATACCACAAAAAAATATCGATATAACACAAATGGTTTTTGCATAAATCAAGTTCAAAGTCAAGTCAACATTTTTAAATGATAAAAAAAAAAAGTCAACATTTTGAATTTGATTTTGAACAGCTCACAAAGTCAACTAATTCAAACATCTCTAATCATTAATACATTTGTAAGATAGAGTAAGATTAGGGCTTTTAATTGATATATTTCCAATCAGAAAAAGATTGGGTTGGTTGCTAAAGTGCAAAATTGTAATTACATGAACACTTGATTGGAAGCTGCGTTGTTTAGTAAAAAAAACCTTTTGAGGAAGCGAGGGTGTTATAAAGCTCCTTTTAAAAAATTTATAATTTGGATGCTATCTCAAATAATATGAAAGTGAAGGAAGGGGTTAAACTTCAATTCCAGACCTCAGTATCAGTGTTGAGCTTTTGCCAATAAATAGCAAAACTGTGTGATATCTGTTTTGTGTTGAGAAACATATTACAGTTAGAGTCAGCATGAAAAGAAACCAATTCTCACTATATTGTGCTACCCCTGATACACAGAGACTTCAATTTCCTGATCTGATTTCCAGGCCAAACAGTTATAGAAGAAAAATAAAATCAATTATTGCAATCCTTTGTTTGCAACAGCTAAAATATATAAGGTTATCAAGCAATATATGAAATAAGTGTAAAACCATCATTGCTGCGAACATCCAAAAATATGGTTGACTCATGGATTTTGCAGCCCCTGGGGGATGCTGTCTGAATCCCTCGGCGTCAGTCCCTAGACATAATGAACCTCTTATCTTGATTTGTATGATGAGTTATTTCTAGCCTCCATCTTGTTTGGCATGGGTAACCTGACAGGACATGGCAGGACATGGCAGGGTTTTCCCCCATACATATTGATCATTTTTCACTCCTGCAGGATTCGGCTTAGAGGCAGTCCTTGGGGCAACTGTAGGGCTTGACCACTCGCTGACACATTACAGACAGGCCTGGACCACTAGTCTCCTGCTCTATTTTACCCTTGATCCACATTTCTCTTCACTACCCTATACTTCTACACTGATAATTTTAATAATGTGTATTCACACACCTCTGTTCCCTGTCACTAGGGTTCAGTTACTAAACAGTACTCGTCATTTTACTTAGATGGCCTGTCCCCCTCAGGCATTCTTCTGAGCCACATCCACAGAGCCCTTGGCTCCTCCTAGCTCAGTCTTATGCACACTCCTGGAGACTTAGCACCACCCTCTGCCTGGGTCAATGCTAAAATTACTACACTAGTAATGAGTGCTGCTATGTGTTATCGTACATGGAGAATAAACTATACACACAACATCTATGATTTATGGGCCATTACAGACTAGACAAAAACAGTGTTTTTAGTGTTAAGTTTATAAGGTTATTGTTTAACATTATTGGGTTTGTGGTACAGAGGGTTAGAGCCATGGAGGGAAATTTTATGACAGAATGATACAGAAACTCTTAGCTCTGACAAATGCTTCTGCATTTTAAACAAAGATTTTGGAGTTCAAGCAAGCTTTTAGGATGACTCAGATCCCAGAACTCAGAACTGTTTTGCCTTGACACACTTGACTGAAAGAGGAGAAATTAAAGGCGTAGGCAGTATTAACCATTCTCTGGTATCGGGCAGGCGCCCCAGAAGTGACCTGGGAATGCCTCATGGTGTGTCTGGCTTTGCCGCTTTTCGGCCATCCGGGTGCCGGAAATGTGGAGTTTCCAGATGCCTGTGTGAATGTGTCAGCACTAAGATACTAAGATACTGATGAGTTAGGAAGCATTATTTGGGGAAATAGAGGTTCATGCTAACCCAACTTTCACCTCTGTCAAGTGTGTCAAGACAAACCAGTTGTTTAAGTAAGGATCTGAGACATCCAGAAAGCTTGCTTTTTTTAATGACTTCAGTTAGGCATATAAACAGCATCACAGAACTCCAAACTCTGTATTTTCATATCTAACACGGTACAACACTCTACTAAACAATAACAAAGTAAATTCCTGGAGCATGAGAGCTTACAATCTAATGTTCATACCACAGTTGTTCAAACATGAACCACAACCAATCTACAGGGAGTGCAGAATTATTAGGCAAGTGGTATTTTTGAGGAATAATTTTAT
>CM070033.1:140312030-140368226 GCA_036250615.1 Ptychadena robeensis
TATGCATGTTCCTTACTCCAGCTGTATAGGCTCGAAAGCCTACTACCACAATTAAGCATATGGTGATGTGCATCTCTGTATGAACAGGGGTGTGGTCTAATGCCCTCACACCCTATATTTAGGTGTGCAGAAATTATTAGGAACTCCTTTCTTTGCAAAATGGGTCAAAAGAAGGACTTGCACAGGATTAGAAGTCAAAAAAAGTGAGATTTCTTGCAGAGGGAATGCCGCACTCTTAAAATTGCAAGCTTCTCAAGCGTGAATCATCGAACATCAGCGTTTCATTCAAAATAGTCAACATGGGTCGCAAGAAACACGTGGAACACAAAAGCGCAAAATAATGCCATGAACTGAGAAAGTCAGCGTGGCAGCTGCCAAGATGCACTTGGCCACCATTGTTTGGCCATATTCAGAGCTGCAACATCACTGGAGCCCAACACAAGGTGTCAATACTCAGAGACAGAAATGCTGAAAGACACCACCACTGAACAAGACACACACGCTGAAACGTCACGACTGGGCCAAGAAATATCTCAGACTGTTTTTCTAAGTTTATGGAACTGATGAAATGAGTGATCTGATGGGCCGATGGAAGGGCACGGGCTGGGTTGTAAAGGGGCGAGAGCTCCCTTCCGACTCAGACGCCAGCAGGTGAGGTGGATTACTGGTTTTGGGGGCTGGTATCATCAAAGGATGAGCTTGTGGGGCCTAATTTCGTGTTGAGTGACATGGAGTAAGCTCAACTCCCAGTCCCTACTCCAGTTTCTGGAAGACACCTTCTTCAAGCAGTGGTACAGAAGAAGTCTGCATCCTTCAAGAAAAAACATTGATTTTTCATGCAAGGACCAAAATGCTTCCATCCAAACCAAACGCGTCCACGTAAACAATAAAAAAATCCACAGCGTTTTGCTGGCAAGAAGGGTATAAAAAGAAGAAAACTATGACATGGCCCTCCTTGTTCACCTGTTGCTGAGACCCCATTGAGAACCTGTGGTCCCAATCATCAATGTGTGATTTACAAGGAGGGAACCGTACACCTCTTGAACATTGTCTGGGAGGCTGTGGTTTCTGTGTGGAAATTGCCAATAAAACGCATGTTGAGGTGAACAGATCAAAACCTGACAGAATCCATGGATGGAGGCATTTGATTGTCCGTGCAAGAAAGGTGGCTATATTGGTCACTGATTTGTTTTTGTTTTGTTTTGAATGTCAGAAAATATTTGTGATGTTTTGAGATGTTATATTGGTTTCACTGGTAAAAAAAATACTTGACAATTGTATAAATTTGTTTTTTTGTTAGTTGCCAAATACTTATGCCATAATAGTCACCTGCACAAACAGATATCCCCCCTAAATAGCTAACAACTAAAACAAACTAAAAACGACTTCCAAATCTTCAGCTTTGATATTATGAGTTTTTTGAGTTCATTGAAGAACTGGTTGTTTGTTCATCATAAATTATTCCTCAAAAATACCACTTGCCTAATAATTCTGCACTCCCCGTAATTGGTGTGGTTCATGTTTGAAACACTGTGGTAATGAAACATAAATTGTAAGCTCTCATGCTCCAGGAAGTTACTTTGTTATTGTTAGTAAAGTGTTGTACCCGTGTTCGATATGAAATACAGAGTTTGGAGTTCTGTGATGCTGTTTATATGCTAACTGAAGCATTAAAAAAAGCCAGCTTTCGGGATGTCTCAGTCCTTTAACTTAAACATGTTTGTCTTGACACACTTGACATAGTGAAAGCTTTTTGGTTAGCAATGAACCTCTATTTCCTCCCCAAATAATGCTTCCTTCCCTAACTCATCAGTTCTTAGTTCTAGTGCTGACACATACACAAGGCATCTGGAAACTCCACATTTTCCCGGCACCTATGGGCCGAAAATGCGGCAAAGCCAGTACACACATGAGGCAGCCCAGGTCACTTCTGGGGCGCCTGCCTCGAAGTAACCATAGAAGGGTTTAATACTACTACTGCCTCCGCCTTTTAATTTCCCTCTTTCAGTCAAGGTGTCAAGGCAAACATTCTGAGTTCGGGATCTGAGTCCTCCTAAAGCTGCTTGGGGGGGGGGGAGGGGGGGGAATCCAAGAAAGGGCAAACCAAAAAAACACACAAGCAAAGGGAACCGCATAACCGTGGGGCGAAATTAACTCACTCAAGCGGGGAAAAGTGGTGTTGGACCCCGAGTTCCCCCTCCCCCCCTCACTCCCTCCGTTTTTACCCCTGTGCCCCCCCCTTCTCCCCCCCCTCTTTGGTCCCCCCTCACTGCCCCCCCGTCGGCCCCCCAAGGTGGCCCCGCCCGCTCACTGCCGCCCCCCCGCTTCCCTCCGTGGTCCCTTCCCCCCCCCCCCCTCCCACCTCGCTCTACCGTCCCGTTATCCCCCCCCATCCCCACCCACCAGATTTGATAGGACTGCAGCCCCTGTGATTGGCATTACCCCCGCTCCTCTCTCACCCCTCTATGGTGGGTGGGGTGGGGCCCTTGTTCCCCCCCCCCCCCCCCCCCCCCCCCCCCGTCCCCCCCAATTCTTAGCTCCTCCCCGCCCCCCGCTCCACTCGCTCTCCCCCGTCCCCCTTGCCCTCACTCTTTTTTTAACAACACTCCTCTTCATTTGTCAGAGCTAAAGAGTTTCTTTTCTTCTGTATCATTCGGTCCTAAAATTCCCTCCAGGTCTCTACCCCTCTGTAACCCACAAACCCAATCATGTTAAACAAACCTTATAAACTAACACTAAAAACACTGTTTTTTGTCTAGTCTGTAATGGCGCCATAAATCATAGAATGTTTGTGTGTATAGTTTAAGTCTCCATGTACGATAACACATACAGCACTCATTACTAGTGTAGTAATTTTAGCATTGACCCAGTCCAGACGGGGGTGCTAAGGTCTCCAGGAGTGTGCATAGATGAGCTAGGAGGAGCCAAGGGCTCTGTGGATTTGGCGTCGAAGAAGGCCGGAGGGGGACAGGCCCATCTAAGTAAAATGAAGAGTCGTTTCGTAACTGAACCTAGTGACAGGGAACAGAGGTGTGTGGGGAATACACATTATTAAATTATCAGTGTAAAAGTATAGGGTATTGAAGAGAAATGTGGATCAAGGGTAAAATATAGCAGGAGACTATGGTCCAGGCGCTGTCTGGAAATGTGTCATCGAGGGTCAAGCCCTACAGTTCCCCAAGACTGCCTCTAAGCCGCAATCCTGCCGGAGTGAAAATATCAATATGTAATGGGGAAAACCCTGCCAGTCCTGCCATTCCTGTCAGGTTACCCATGCCAACAAGTATGGAGGCTCGAAATAACTCATCATACAAATCAGATAAGAAGGTTTCATTATTTCTAGGGAACTTACGCCGAGGGATTCAGACAGCAATCCTCCTCCCCAGGGGCTGCAAATCCATGAGTCAACCATATTTTTGGACTGTTCGCGCAATGATGGTTTTTACCCTTATTTCATATATTGCTTGAATAACCTAATATATTTTAGCTGTTTGCAAACAAAGGATTGCAATAATGTGATTTTATTTTTCTCTATAACTGGTTTGGCCTGGAAATCAAGATCAGGAAATTGAGTCTCTTCTGTGTATCAAGGGGTAGCACAATATATGAGAATTGGTTTTCTTTTCAATGCTGACTCTACCTGTAATCTGTTTCTCAACACAAAAGATACACACAGTTTTGCATTTATGGCAAAAGCTCAACACTGAACTTGAGGTCTGGAATTGAAGTTTACCCCTTCCTTCACTTTCATATTATTTGAGATAGCATCCAATTAAATAATTTTTTAAAAGGAGTCTGGTTTATAAATAACAAACACACCCCCTCGCTTCCTCCAAAAGGTTTTTTTACTAACCACGCCGCTTCCAATCAAGTGGTTCATGTAATTACAATTTTGCACTTTAAGCAAACCAACCCAATCTTTTGCTATGGAATATATCAATTTAAAAGCCGAATCTTACTCTATCTTACAAATGTATTATGATTAGAGATGTTTGAATTAGTTTTACTTTGTGAGCTGTTCAAAATCAATTCAAAATGTTGACTTATATTTTTTTTATCATTTAAAATGTTGACTGACTTTGAACTTGATTTATGGAAAAACCATTTGTGGTTATACGATATTTTTTTTTGGTGGTATACCCCCAACCCTTCCATAAATCTCCAGTCAAGTTTGGTGATGATATCATGCTCATGGTATTTAAAAAAAAAAATGTTGACCATCTCTATGCAGATTATTCTATAACCCTACAAGACCTTATGACTTCAGACTTTCCAACCTTTTAGTGATGTAGAAATATAGAGATGGTCCGAAATCTTTTACAAAAATTCAACTATTTCTAGTTTATTTGCAAAGCCGCTGACCCTGGTATCTCAATCAAGAATAATCACAGGTTCCCCTGGTAGCCCTGGTTACCAGTTAAAACAGATTTAATACTAGACATTTACAGGAAAGCATAGGATTCCCTGGGAGGCCTGTCACGTATAATTGCTATTTTTGCTTAAGCATGCTGTTAAAATTAGATAAGGAATGAACCTCAGTGAATATTAAAACAGTAGAATTTTTTTTCCAAGTTAAAAAAAATGGTCAATGTTTGTGCCCTATCAACTTTTTTTTACTACTTTGATTAGATACAAACACAATGATATATGAATTTAAATGCTTTTGCTCCATAAAACATGCTTTTCTTATACAGAGTTGTGGACTTGCATTACGGTGCTATGTTTCTAGCACCCTTTTAATACCCCTCTAATATAATCTCTCACAAATTTGTGCCAGTGTCAGGTTAGAATTAGGGATAGATAATTCCCCTTGAAACTCATGGTGAATTGGAGCATAAATGCGAATCCAATGAGAATTAGCTTGAGGTATTGTGCTTTCCGTGAGTTCTCTGCAGGAGAACTATTGTTACGAGAACTTCCATACCGTCGTCTGAACCCATATTTAAAACCTTTTTTCGCTGTATAAACCAGGGTTCACTTCTTGCCCATGACTCAATGCCAAAGTCAGCAAAGCCTGCATTTTTCAGCTTTAGGTGCACGAACAGGCGGCATTTATGGGAACATTGGTGCAACTGGCCTTAGGCGATGTTTTGTGTTTTTTGGATGCAGTATTCACCATGATGGCATTACTACGCCTGTTTCATTAAAATGTTAATGTTCACATCACATAACGTACAGTAGTACAAACAGTGTGACGCCAACGGACCCACAATGCCTGACGGGCCCCTTTCCCATTGGGAACGATGGGGGCAGCTACACTTTGCTGTTTTTCCCGCATTCCCGCATGGAAAAAAAGTCGTGTACACAAGCCCCAACAGACAAAATCCTCAGTTGCCACAGGATCAAAAGGTCATTCCACTGGCAAAATAGGTTTACTTTACCTCACAAGAGGACCTTTATATAAGTCCATGTGTGTAAAATCTGGCTGAAAGCATTTATTGTTTAAACTGAGTAACTTCAGTATCGGGGTACAATCGCTGTGTGAATTGAACTAATACCATGTTTCCTCCCCAATAAGTAATCATGTTCTTTCCTCAGGGATGTCCTTTTTTTATGAACAGCAATCATACATTTTTTCTTTTTAAAAAACACCACTAGTCATGTAATCACTTCTGGAATAATCATCAAAGCTCTTCAAACCTGATTGCTATCAGGTCCTTTGGTGATCCAACTGTTTGGTTTCATGGGATCTTTGTAATGGGATTTCCTTGGGGGGGAGCCTGTTTTTCGCATGGCCAACTGGTGGCCTCAATTGCCAATCGATTTTTGTTTTTTAACATGTATGAGCTGCCCGGACACTATTTCTATGGACTTTTTTCAAAGAACCTGGAACTAAGAAAGTCAATGCTAGAGCATAAATTTTTAGCTGTATGTCCTATTTTCAGCGGAAACCAGGGTAATATCCGCTTTATATTTTATTTTCACCATCAAACAGATATTTTTCCATCACCCTTTTAATCCTTTCCCGAAAAGAGCCTTTGTGTCGCCATATTCAGTAAGGCTGACACTTCCCAGAAGGCATTCTTTATTATTCACACTTTTTCTTATTTGGGCAACTATATATTTTATGATGACTACTCATATAATGCTGTCTGCATTTGCCATATCCTGCTTGTCTTAACAAGGAAGAAAGGGAAATTTTGTTATTTCCTTGTAAAAAACAAAAAAAGGAATAATAAGGAAATTTAATTTCAGGGCAATTGGAAGGAGATGCAAAGCTATTTTTCCACTGTTTGTTCCATTTTTAAACAAGAGTCAAATTATTTTTACATGCCACATGCTAAAATGGCTTTATAAGTGAAAAAAAAACATTATGCTAATGCAATTGCATATTTATTGTTAAACAGTGAGGACTAATTCAGTATTTCCTAGAAGCTTGTGTGTATTGGCATGTAGACTAAAGCGACTGTGTAATATATTCAACAAGATAAGAGCATTAACATCAGTCTGGAATATAAATAGGTAATAATTTTGGCAACAGATTAAACCTTCTAGAGCTGTAATCATAGAGGTCTCAGCATTTCTCAGATTTAAAATTTGGTTGCTTCGTAACAAATCTTTTCTACGTGCGCGGCGGTGAACACACTCAGTCTCTGCAAAGTGCTGCAGAACAAAAATGGAATCTCAAAAAAGCAATAGGCGATATAATAAATACTGTTTAGCTTTCCAAAGTGAACGCTGTTTGTGTGCATAAAGCATTGCCATCATTACATAAAATATATAATCTTTAATATAGATACTTAGAGATCCAGCATGCAGTCATAGTACTTGGCTAGTGGATAGATAGAAAGTGAGCTACTTTTTGTATTGCACAATTTTTTTTTTATTCAGCGGGGCGATTGGCTTGAGGCCCGGGGTTATTTCTCCTCTAGACAAAGGATAATATGTTTTTGTTCTGGTGGCTCTATTGTCCCCCCACACACATAACGAGCTGTGGCCGATTTGCAGCTGATGTGCACTCGCAATCTGTCTCTCCCTACTCAATACATGTGTTACATGTGTGGGGACCTTAAGACTTCTGGCTAGTAAGCTGTTTTAATGCAGAGTTGCCCCCATATCATCGAAGTCTTAAGCTGGACATACATGCATAGATAATTGCACAATTGGTCATAATTTCAATTACCATCCTATTGCAAGTTCTACGCCCGATCACTGACACCACCACCCAGGCATTTGATGTTAGACCCCATTGATTGTCCTGAGGGGCCACAGATTCCCTGTGTCCCTAGGACCATGCCAACTAGGAACATCCCCGGGAAACAAGGCACAGACTGAGCTCCCCTTCTTCTCTTTTTCTTTCTCCCTGTAGACTGTTTCCTACTGTACACAGAGGATTAGGAGAGCTTCTCTAGTGTTCTTTTGGTGATTTGCGCCATTGTTTTTTTTGCGCCACCATATGTTTTGGAAATATAGGCCAAAAGTTTAAACTGGTTTCCATCCTAACACCTTTTTCCACATGCTGTTGGGAGACTTCAGATGTGTTTTTTGCAAAATGTAAGCCTGGCTGGATTTTTTTTTTTTTGTTCTTCTTTCGTTATAAGGCTTTGGTCTGCCACTATACCATACAATACTACACATTACCAAAATAACACCATAAAACCCCCATAAACATGGTGGTGTAGTCTCATTCGTTTGGGTGGGGGTTTTCTCAGCTAGCTGGGGCTCTATGCAACTGATAAGGTAATTATGACATCTCCAAATACCATTCACTTATTGGGCCAAAACCTTCAGCGCTTCTGCTAGAAGCTGAACCACTGACAATGACCCCAAGCTTACACATCCATTCAACAAATATGGCTTCATCTGAAGGATATTAAGTTTTTGGAATGGCCCGTCCAGAACCTAGACCTGATCCGATTGAAAATCTGTGGGGGTGATCTCTAAAGAGGCTGTGGCACAGGCGGTGTCCTGTCAATCTGACAGATTTAAAGTGTTTCTCTGCAAAGAAGAGTGGGCAAATGTGCCATGCTTATCGACCCTTACCCTACAGCAATATATGCTGTTCCGGTAACATATAAAATCCTGCGGACCAGGTGATGGCCTGAACTGCCCGCAAGGCGACAGTTCGGGACCGCGACAAGCCTGTTCGCCCTCCTTCTCGACGGCGGACAGTACTGTGTTCACCCTCCCTGTCCGCGGCGAGAAGGAGCCTCTATTCTTCCTCCGGTGGGTCATAGCGCGAGATCTCGCCGCATGAAGATATTCACTGAAGACCGGTGAGAACCCGGTCTTCAGTGCAAAGCCGGCTTGTGAAACCCGGATGTGGCGTCAGTGACGTCACATCCGGTTAGGCAACCAGGAACTGTGCGTTCCAGGTCCATTGACGTCACATCCGGGTTTTTCCATTCAAATCCCTTCCCCGCCTAGAGGCGGGGAATTTGACAAGTCGCTCCACCGCGTTCGCGGACGGACGCGCCGAGTTCGCGCCATCCTACTCACCAGTAAATGTGGGACCATACCCCACACTGCATTAAACATTTGCCCACATAAATCTTCTCTATACTGTACTATAAAAAATGCTAGCTGGTTGTGTTTTGCACCCCAGGCCAACAGCATATTCTTATCACCGGTGTTTTCTGGTCAAGCTGTCCAACAAAGTAGCATGACAGAGGTTGGGGCAAATGACAACACATCGAGAGTGTTGTCCAGGTGGCTGGGGTTCATAGTAAATCTGAAGGTTGTGGGACCAATTCTAGTTACCTCATTTTTCAGCGAGCAACCCCCACAATGTGGATGATGGCCTTTTAGGCTAAGGATTCCGCTATTGTGTCCCTCCAGTGGAGGCAGCAATGCATGTCAGTATACATTTCTTAAAACTCAAAGTGATCACGCTATGGCCCTAATGGGTGCTCTGTATAGTTAATCCTTGTTTACTGGATGCATGCTAATAGATTCCACTGGTCTTTACCAATTGGTCCCTAACTCCTGCCTTTTATTTAAAAGCATCAAATACTTGACCACTCCTCTACATCCATGAAAATTCTATATTGTAAAATCTTGCAAGATTAATAGAGGATGATGTGGTCAAAATACTCATTTGCCTAATAATTCTGCACTCCCTGTAGATGGAGGGGAACAATCATATTTTCAGCTTCAAACTTTAAAAAAAGCAGTCCTTGTAACATTACTAAAGTGTCTCTTTTGTGGAATGTAAAATGCCAGATAGTACAAGAAAAAGAAAAGAGAAAATGCCCAGTGAACTTCTTAAGACATATGCAGGTTGAAATATCTTCATTATTCAACACTTCATTAGTTGAGATGGTCATTCAGCCAATCAAACAGCTGTTGTATCCGATTGGCTTAGTTCCAAACAGCATAAAATATGGATCCATTTGCATTCTAATGTTGGAATTTTATTAAATATTATTAGTCAATGGGGTGTGTACAGAAGACATAACCATTTTTTAACACAATTTGAGTACTGGTCTAACCTCAATAACCAATTCAAAATGAAATAACATGTATCTGTGTTCACATGATGTTCTTATTCATCCAAAAGAAAACACAATTATTATGATCTGGAATGTGGAAGGTTTTCTTTTCTTTTCTTTTTAAACTGGCATTGGATTCTTTTTTTGAAAAGCTTTTCAATTATGAACATTTTAATGGCATGGATGGTGCTTAGACCAGGCCTAATGTGAATTTCCAGAAAGCCATTATAGAAATATTAGTAGTGCTTGGAAATGTAGTATGTGTTCTAATGCAAAGTCAAATTAGTCAAATTATTTTTGAAAATGAAAATGTGAGTTACGTATTTACTAGTATTTTTCATGCAATTATCTATGGATCTATTGATCCTGCACAGTCCATGATAATGAAATTTGATGACCAATTAAATATAATAAATGACAGGAGGATCCCATAACACATCCTATGCCTACGTAAACTGCAGGAGACGTTTACAAACTTTTTGGCAAATGTGGATATACATATTACTTAATCGACATCAGAAAGTATCCGGTCTGTGAGATCTAGTTTAGTTCATACAGGTGCCACGACCCTAATCTGCCTATTCCTCACAAAGAACCCTTATGCCACAATAATTTAGCACAATTCTAATCTAATTATAGACAACATCCAAGGGACCCAATAAATCTGTTGTGGCTTTCCCACATTTGCCTTCCAAATTGGTTTAATTATAGATAAGACTCAACAGTTAGCCTTATAGTTTTAGCAGCACTTCTTATTCTGAATCTGCAAAACATCCTCAATCTGTCAATCTGTCTCAAGCTGGCCACACACAGGTCGAACAGTTCGCAACCCACCTTGAGCAATCGATCCAGCTCCACAGAAAAAAAGAAATCAAACAGGGATCTGATATGTTGGTAAATCCCCGTTCGATCATCCTCAATCCCCATCCAAAGTATCATCCAAGGATTGATTGGCAAACTTGGTGGGGATCTATTCGGCGAACGGTTGTTTGGCAATTAGTCACCACATTGCAAATGATCACACAGGAATCTACCCATGTATGGCCAGCTTTAGACACAGAGTCATCCAGAGGATGTGTGTATTAGCAACTATAAGGTAAAGGCTAGTAAGCTATACAAGAATGCTGATGAGAATTTTTCCTTAGGTCACTTTGATCAACTTGAATATGCTCATAACTCAAAAGATTGCATCAATTATTGCCTCTTTTTTAATTCTATAGAGATTTAGAAATAAATGTAAGACACACCAGATGTTTATTACACAAGTAGGCATTGAACATACACGCCAGTCAACAATGAAATGTATTATCCAAGTACATGCATGGAAAACATTGTATCTGTCTTCAAAGGTAGACTCCCCAAAGCTTCTGAAGACCAACCTCAACTCAAGTCAAAGTTTTTAACCACAATGTCTCCTATATTTAAGATTTATATATAAGAGCCCATGTTGAGTTCTATAAAATAGCATAGGCAAAAAAGGCAGGAGTATTCTGTAGTACAAGAAATCTGCCTTTTCCAGCTTTGCAATATTGTACTATATCAATCAGATCATTCCTGACTGGAATCACGTTTTTTACTACATATTACATTTAATTAAATATATGTATTTGTTTTATCTAATCCTTAAAATGTAAATATTATAATATGCTTTAACCATTAAGCTTTAATGGTTTGCATGTTACAACTCATTTTGCTTCTTAAGCTCTTACTGGCGGAATACCAATCAACACGATATGTTTTATAAAAACAAATGTTTGTCTGGTCCTTCCCCCCTTTCATGTGACTTTAATTCATGCCACCTGCACATGATGTAATAGAAGCTGAATAGGATCTCAAAATCATGGCAGCGTTGTTAAATTGTTTTACATGCTTAGAATTTCAGATGAGCCGTGGTCCTTTTGCAAAAGAAAAACAGAGACTGTGGAATGTACATATGGTCTAGACAGGGTTTAGAAAGTATGTACACAAATAGACCCTGTCTATGATAGTAGGGGGTAATGTTCAATACATTATACAAGTTGATTAAACAATGATTCGAGCTGTAAAACTTCCCCCTTTTCATTTGTTAATGTGTTCATATTATAGACTTCAGCTGGGTTTCATTAATCTACATGAAGTCAAAGTATAAACCTTTAAGGATTTTTGGTACAAAGCCACATTTGTAATGGATAGAATGTATGATGAATATTGCAGGTGGGAGCTGATAGCAGAGTGATGTATGTAACTTCTTTAAAATGTCATTTTCCCTGAATATTCTTCTAAAAAACATGATGTTAGGAAAAGTAAGAGGTCTAAAGCAAGCATTTTATTTATGCAAAATGTCCAAGAAAATGCCCAGATGTAAGGATCCAATGAATTGAAGAAACCGAAAGGAGGAGAAAGAAAAGGTTATTTGATGCTAGAAGTGGGTCCCTATTGCAGTGTTGCAGCCTAAAACATATACTGTAAGGGTTCTTTCCCACTATACATGTTGCGTTGTGTGCTGGCAACACATGCGTTTGCACACATTGCACAGAATACATGCACGCATTACCGTGTGTTGCGTTATTGGTTCTCATATTAATGTATGGGAAACATTTGCACTGCAGACATAAAATGTGTGCCTAGGTACAGCACAGGGCACGCAAGTGTGAATGCAAGTGTGAATTTGTCCACAATGTGGCAAAGCATTTATGCGATGGCAACATGGCGTATATAGTGTGAATGAACCTTTAGTAGGCAATTTTATTACAGAACAGGAGTACAACTAAAAAAGGACCAGTCAGCTGTATTTAAATAAAGTATATGAAAATACATTTTAAAAATGGATTGTAATTTATAAAAGATCTACATATAACACTGGTAATGGTAAATGTTACATAACTACATAGAAACAGAAAAGCATGTTGCTGCCACAGGGAGTAAAAATAAGTAACAATTTTTAGGTTGTTATTATAAAATTTCAAGATATCAAACTGCTAAGTTTTCTTTTTTTTATTAATGGCTTTTATTGTCTTTAGTTTAGTTGTTGACACCACACAACAGATAAAGCCCCCCAGTTTGGGAACCACTGACCTACAACATAACATTAGAGTTGAACCTAGAAATGTGTTGCAGCATGGAACTTTCTAAGGTTGTGGTCTTGTTTATATATCTTCTGCATTCCTCATTATAATACAACTTTGACTCTGCAAGTTCATTTATCGTGGTTGTTTAAGACATAAAGTGTATGTTAAATTTGAAAATAGGTTGTTCCTCTAATGCAGAGGCAAGGAACCTAGGGTTTTGTCTGGTTGGCCTAGGGAAACCACTTCCTGCAGTGAACTAGGGGATAAAACGGCAGCTGTGCACCTACTTTTCACAAGGAAAGCAGCTCTTGTTGGCAGATAGTGTATTTAGGGATCTTCCATGTCAGTACAGGCTATGCGAAAATGCAAATCTCAGTGCCCTTTGCAGTCCTTATTGGTGTTGAGCTTGAATATTCAAATTGCAAATATATTCGACGAATATCGGCTATTCGAGAATTCACCATTTTCGTGAATATGACAGAGGATATTTGCAATGATATTATGCATTGGGAAGGCTATGGCCATGCATTGCAAATTTATATTCACAATACAAAAATAAATACCATGTGACCATTAATTTTGAAGGTAATCGCAATGTAATTATAATTGTGAATATATTTTCATGGCCATACACTCGAATTACAACAAGGACACGAGGTGCACAACTTAGTACAACAAAGTAAGGTACTGTAAATGGTTAAATAAAATCAAACAAAATCAAACAAAAGACAATATACTCACATTAAAGTAGGTTTACAAGGATTGATCCCCCAGGGGCGTGTGCTTTCCAGGATGATGTCACTTCCTGATTAGGGATGAGATCACTTTCTGCTTACAGATGCTGGAGGGCTCAACAGGAACAATGGGATGCGCTTTGAGCGGAGGCTCTTTGTCAATACACTCGAATTGTAAATAATCGCGAATATAGAATATTAGTAGAATTATTCCCGAAATATTGCACATTTGAATATTGTCTATGCCGCTATCACTAGTCCTTATCCGTGTAAAGAGATGGGGGTTTAAAATGGATTAAAATGATTTCTACCGTAATATTTCTCGGAACAGATATACCACAGCATGATCACAGCTTTGTTCTGTGAGCTTCTTTACTGCCAGTAAGCAAATGACCATTGTTTTTAATAATGTTATCAATTTATTTTAATAATATAGCAAAAAATATGATAGGAACATAATGCAGTCTCGGGGGCTGAATGTGTGACTTTATTATACATCCTTGGCTTTGTTAGTATGCTGGCCTCTCTGTGTCCCTGATTTGTTTTATAGGGAGATGACTCATAAAACACAAGGACAAAAAAATGGCCGTGGTAGCTATCTGTTTATGGCTGATTGGTTGTTTTTCCCCTTCTGATAGCTACAGGCAGGGAAGAAAAGAGCAGCTTATCAAACACTTCAATCTTGTTTGCGAAGTGTAACAGCTTATGAGAAAATGGCTGCCTTGTTCTGCAGACTCTTCAGGATATGACCATGCAGGCGAAAGTGGGGATCGAAGGATGAAAAGATATGAATGTATTTTACTGTGCCATTTAACATTTAGAAATAACTGTGACTTGAATCAATGTCTCCATATAGATGTGAACTATAAAAGAACCATATCTATGCATGCTATAAAAATATATATAGTTTGGAAGGAATACATCCAGTTTTATTGTTAATTACAGTTTGACTGTTGATGCTGTAAACTTAGCATGGCCACATTTAAGTTATCTTGTCAACAGAAATAAAAAAAATAGGTTTTGACAAGTCCAAACTTTAAGACCTATGAGCTTAAAATATAAAAAAAATAATAAAAATAAATAAACTATAAGTTATACTTCTGCCTGCAGTTTCTGGACATGAAAAATTGGCCTGTATCCTTGACAGATTCCATTCTCATTTATTTTGTAGGAAATCCAGTGACCTAACCCTTTACTGGTAGAAAAAAGAGCTTCTATAAACACTGAAAATGACAGAGCTATAACATTGCAGAAGCAATAAAGAAGCCAAGCTCCAAAATAGTTTTACAATCTTGCTTAAAGCTGAACTCGAAGTTCAACAAATGACTTCCCTTGCAGGCTAGCCCAGACTAGGTGGACAAACCTTGTGACTCATGGGGCACAATCATTTTGGCAGAGGAGCTGCTTAACATGGAATGCATGGTTACCTGGAGAGTTTTTGGGCAGTTTCCCATTAGGATTATATACAGCACCTTTATTCCACCTTAATCCCTCAAGGAAGCCTACTGTCACCATGGGGATGCCCCCATAGCTTCACTAGACCTTATGGTGCAGTTTAATGTCTCTGGGCATTATCTCCCCTCATTGCAGGAAATTAGTGGAGGGAAGCCACAGTGTTTTATCACCATCATATTTTAATTAGGAATATCCTTACATTTCAGTTTGCAGACATTTTTGATTTCTTATATTTGGTAATCACTTATATTTGTTTTCCATAATGTGGTGTCCTGGAAAATTCATACCCCTGTATCTTCTCTGATACAAAGCTATGCACAAAGCACAAACAGCACCTTAAGGTACTTTGAGACATGTATAGTATATGTGAGCAGTGGTACTAAACGTAAATATTTTTTATAAAATAATGAATAAATAAATTAAATTAAAAAACCTTATTATTGTTAGTTATTGTATTACTTTCATTATAAAGTAAACTTCAACCTTACAAAGTCAACACCATCACGTTCTTCCCCCACCATACTTGCCTCCATTTCCCAGTCTTTTTAATCAGCTACCACACACAAAAAAAAGAAAGACCATTGTAAGTTCTTACACGCAAATTATTGCTTACACTCATTGGCCCAATCAGTGAACATCGTTGCTGTCCCAAAGCGTGAACAACATGTTCTAAGTAACAGATAAATAATTATATTTCTTCCAACTTGCACAGTAAAATGTAGGCCAAAATGTTGGTTTTTGGCTTTTCTGTACAATGTACAGTCTAACTTAGGTTAGGTGAACACATTTAGGTACAGTGGACTACAGAACACCTTCATTGATAGATTACACTGATACTTGTAGCAGGTAATAAGTAACTAGAAATAGTTATTCTAATCATGTCCATTTGAATATGACTATGAATAAATACTACTACTACCGCATTTCCCCAAGAATAAGACAGTGTCTTATGTGATTTATTCATGTCTTTCCGGGAACAACATTTATTCTAAAAAAAACTAAACCAAACATTTATTCAAATCTAGTAATTTCATCTTATTCTGGAATATCATTAGAACTGTCCAAATCCTATATTGCTGACAGTTTCCTTGGCAGTACAGTATTTTTTGGGTCTTGAGGAGTCAAGATAGGGTGGCTGTTTTCAGGGTAGGTTATATTTTTGGCAAACAGAATAGCTATACCATGACCTTCAACTACATACTCTATGTTATAAATAAAGGATCCGAGTACAACTTCTAGCAAAACTATTTATCAACTAGTAAATCTAAAGCAGTCTATGAAATTTTACAACTGTGCTGAAATCAAAAAGTAATCTCATCTTTTTATATGAGCTATGTATAATAGTTGAAACAGAGTTGTCACTGATCTGTCCTGCACTTGAACATGGACCCTATAGGAAATATATTAGAACATTCAATACAACATTTCTGAAACTGAAGCATTACATAAACTCCTATGCAGATAATTGTAGAAAATTACAGGTTAGGTATTTTAAAGGAACCCTGTAAAGACAGAAACTTATTGGCTACCATTGCTGACCTCTCCTTTAGCAAATTGCTTGACTTTCTCTGGTTTAAATATTTTCTAATTCATTAAGCAACAAGAAGCAAGCAGCAAGTTAACTTGGATTGACATCCTGATTTGCATACTTGTTGTGGGTCAGTAACTGAGAACGTATTAAAGCTCAAGGGTCACCATGGCAGCCAGTAAACATTTTCAGAAACAACCATCAACATTTGCTGCCCATGTATTCCATTAAGAGTGTATTTTCTTTATTAGAAAAAAACTAACCACCAAACTACTCTGGAACCCATGGGTCAACCATTACACAGACGAGTGAACAAAATACACCAAGTTTAATAGTGTAATCTTTTTAACTTAACCTAAATTATATGTTGTTACTATATTTCTTTGATTGATTGTTTTTCTTTTTTTAAATGTTCAATCTTGAATGGCTATTAAAAAATAAAACCTTTTTCTATTAACCTCATGGAAGTTTGCCCGGAGTTAGTTCGGCAGAAGTTTGTTTACAACATAGCTCACCCCAAACTTACATTGGGGCATCTAACCTGTCTGACAGGAGCCCCCGGTGTCTCTGCAAATCAGCGTCTCCACCTTTCTTTATTGATTCTGCCTCTTCAGCGTCATTGATTATATCAATTACACTGTTTTGATTACCAAACCACTGTTTTAAAAAGTGTGGTAAATGGACAGAATGCTCAGGTGGTTAAGTAAATAATAAACACCCAAATACTCCCAAAGTAATAATACTCACCCCACTACATGCAGTAGTCTGTTCAGGGAACTACACATCCCATGAACACTGGTGGCAATGTTTCGGGAATGCACCAACTGTCATTTACATTGATCGTACAACAGCATGAACGCAGCAAAGTGGTGATCAGCTAGGGAGTGTGCGCGCTTTGGGGGCAACCTAGGGAAGCAACAAGCAGCAACTGCAGAACTGGAAGCCTTACCATGGATTTAGAAGGTCTCTACAAGGGAAACCACTAAGGTGCATGTTATTTCTTAGGAAGTATTCACATGTTTATTATCAACTTAAATATTTGTTTACGGATTATTAACGCTATAACCTCATTAATTGTCCCACTATGTCTCAAAAATATTGGCCGTGTGTAATGACAATGCTTGACAATTAGATAACTGGCCATGATAGTTTGTTCATGTCATTATGTTAATTCATATTATATTGGTTGGTAAAGAAAGCATGTGTTTTGCTCTATTTATAATTGCCTGTGTTATTAAATTGTATATCAACTTTACTATTGGCTTGTTTTTTATAAACTGTATGTTTTCATATATCCAATGATGGCTTTCCATTTCGTAATTGTATGTAGTCACCGCAATGTAGCTATTTGCGGCCTAGTCATAGATGAAAGTCGCTAGGCCACGGCTTTTCCTGTCTTTAGCACCTTTAAGAGGATTCGTAGGTGTAACTAATGTGGACATTTCCCATCAATTTACTTACTGGAATATTTAATAAATTGGCAGCTGGGATTTAGTATATTCAAGACATTTGTTTTTTTGATTATCTAAAATACCTAAAATCATCCCTGTACTATAAAGTTTAAAGAACTGAAACTATATATCTGTTTTATGGACTATTCTTGTATTTTAAATCTTGAATCATAAAGTTGCCAAGAGACTGAAATAAAAGATATATATTTTTTATATTTTGGCAAGGTTATTGTCTCATGGTATCTAGAATACACAAGATACACTGTATGCTGCTCTTTCTGTTTAGAGGAATATTCTGTCAAATAAATGGATGAGATAGAAGGTGTAAATGTAAAATGAAAATCTTGACAGCAAATCAATAGTAAGCTTGAGATGAGCCTGACTCAATTAAATCAATTGAGCATGTGGGAGGTGGGTTAACACTGAGTGATCGAATACTGAGACCTATGTAGCTCTTTTTCTCAACAAATAAGTTGATAATATCTACTCTGAAAAGGCCTTATGTGCATTGAAAAAAAGAATTCTCGGTAGAATGCAAAAGCCAAAAGAAAAAAAAAAGAGGAAAGCAAATTGAGAGAGAAGCCAATTGCTTAAGTTTGGACACCCTAACATCTCCATTTTCTAATTGTTAAATAAATAGTAAAGAAAAGTCAAATTGATAATGTAGGGTGTCATATGTCAAATGGTCAATGGTTATATAACCCAAATATCCAATCACCAGCCCCATATAAAGGTAGCCAATTAAAAGTGGACCCTATGGCAAACTTTGGTGTCTGTCAATTTGTAAGAATATATTTAGGTATAAACTGTCTTGTAGATACGTGCCATTTTCACCATATTTCACAGTTTGTACTGTGTGAATGACCATAGACAAATGGGACACAATAAAAAATAATTAAATGCATTCTAATTCTCAGTCTTTGATTAAGATAATAAAATCAGACATAAACTTTAAAATTACCGTATTTTTCGGCATATAAGACACAATTTTTCACCCCCCAAATTGGAGGCAAAAAGTGCCTGCGTCTTATACGCCGAATGCGTGACCCCCGCGGCCACTCGGCCGGCACGGAAATCAGCTGGTGGAGCTGGAGAAGCTGTCAGATGTGAAATGCCGGCTTCTTTTTTTTCTGCTTTTCCTGCCCTAAAAACTGGGTGCGTCTTATATGCCGGTGCATCTTATATGGCGAAAAATACGGTAAGCTTAGAATGAAGTTTATTTACTCACACAATTAAAATTTCGACTTTGATTTTGAACTTATTTTTTTTAAAAACTACATGTGCTAGAGCAAAAAAATTTCCCCCAAATGTCCCCAGAACTCTTTTCTACATCTCCAGCAATTTTGGTGATGATACCATTTTTAGAGGCTTTGCAATCAGCTCCTAAAGTCAGCTAGTCAAAAAATTCGACCATCTCAAATTACAACGCCATTTTACACACATGCTTTGCTTATAGGAACTTAGGTCAGAAAAGTGCAAACCACATCGTATACAGATACACCGCAACAGTAAATACATTCCAAATAAAAAATTTTCTCAGTATACTGTCAAGACTAGTGTTGATCGCCAATATTCTAGTCATTAATTTTTTATGCGAATATCGACACTTCGAGATGCGCAAACCTTAAATATAGTGCTATATTTTTGTAATTGTGAATATTCAAGATTTTTTTAGTACCCAGAACTACAGTGCATTGCATTCACAATATGTGCATGTACAAGTACCGATTTGCGCAATGAGCGTAATCTGTGGGAAGTACCATGTTTGCGTTCGCACTATGCTCATGTACAAGTGCCACTTTGCAAAATGAAGGTAATAATGACTGGAGCTCACAAATTCTCAAATTTACGGATTTTTTGCCAATATCAGGCAAAGCATTTGCAATATTTTGTGAATATGAATATTGTGGGCTTTGAAAAGCATACCAAAAAAAATAATGACTTTCATGGCTAATCAATTTAACATAAACCCTACCTAGTGATGAACATTGGCTTCCGTCTGTTGGCGAACAGGCAGATTGGACTTTAGGAAAAGTGTGACGTTCACCTGTTCGCGGTGAAATGCTCTTTAATACGGTTAAAACGCACAACTCCGCATCCCAAATACCGGAAGTGACGCCACGGATGTGCACTCACTCCATGTAGGAATCTAAAAAATTCTTCCGCTGGCCAGATCTCTTTTAGATCCCTGTGCACCTGATCCGGCCAGCCGAAGAATACTCACACTTCTTCACACTGGCGAAAGAGGCGGGGGGCTCGAACACCTGTACTGTTCACTGGCGAGAAGAAAATAGAACATACAGTGTTCAATGTGGACTGACAGCCGCGCGAACACTGCAGCCATCTATAATCCTGACAAAGTAATACAAAACTTAATATAAGTAGGTAATAAATGGAGTATTAATAGACCATGACTCCCACTGTACACAGAAATCATAAGTAAAATAAAACCAAACAAACTCAAAACTGTAACATGCACCTAACAAATTTGTTTAATCTGTTTCTTCTTGCTTAATAAATCCTTGTTATGCTCAAGTGTGAATGATTCAATAATTACACAATTTCCTTACAAAGCAAGAATGACATTTTCTCTGCTAATTTGCCTGCTGGGTATCTGTGTTTTATAACTATTAATAGTTTAACTTCCTTTGGCAGAGTTGTCAATATTTCAACTCCTGCTCAGAGCGAGAAAAATAAGGATTCACTGTGTGTATTTAAATTTTTTGACAATTAAAATGAACAAAAATATAAAACACAAAAACACCAAATCAGTTATGCTAGTTAGTGCTCTTCAAGAAATTCTTTCATTAGCAATATTCCACCTTTATATTCCACAGTGGACACAGTTCGCAGAAATCACTTGAGAGCTCATTAGTAATTCTCATTTGTACAGTACAAGTCATTTGTCAGTATTAGAAAAACTTCAGCTAAAATATAGGAGATTTCTACTTGAACCATTGGGTGCCCTGTATGTGTTAATGTGTCTAGAATTGATTTCTACAGTGACAGCTAAGAATCAGTTTTCTGAAAACCGTTAAAGAATTATAGCAGCATAAGAGTATTAAAGAAAAGTCCAATCAAAGAAATTTCCAACCCTGGATTCACACTTTTAGATACTTTCATATTATGGCTGTTATGGCACTGTGTGATCTGTCGGGACCCCCTACGCTATGCGCAGTGCTTGGCAGGGGTCCCGACAGATCCCATACACTTTGCTCTTTTCTCATGGCGCTGAGCTGATCCGCTAATGCAGGCGTTAACATAGTGCAGTAACCCCTGTCTGAACAGAGCATCCACCGGGCAGGAAATGTGTACGGGACCCCAGCCAACCACTGTGCTAAATGTAGGGATCCCGACGGATCACAAAATGCTGTGGAGTGGCATAAGTGGCATAAAATGAGTGGCATAAGTGGCATAAAAATGATTATAAAAAATTACTCCCAAACTGGTTGGAAATTTTGTAAAAGCCAGGGCATGTCAAACACTAATTAACAGTGGGCCAAGACTGAAATACTTGGAAAAATTTACCTCTGACTTGCTTCAGAGGATGCTTGACAGTTGGAAATTATCACAATATCTGGTGGTCATGTCCCTTAGTAGTGATGGCCGAACATCGGCCTGGACTGTCTGCGAACGGGCGGGTCGGACTTTTAAAGAAGTCCGCCGTCCGCCTGTTCGCGGACACATTCAAATTCCCCGCCTCTAGACGTCACATCCGGCCCTAGAACGCATCCTGGAACGCATAGTTCCTGGGTAAGGGAGCCGGATGTGACGTCACTGACGTCACTTCCTGCTCCGAGCCGGTCTTTTCACTAGAAGACCGGCTTCATGCCCGGTCTTCTAGTTAAAAGATTCTTCCTCCAGCACGATCTCGCAGGTTCTGATCCTGCCGGAGGAAGAATATAGATCTTCTTCTCGCCGGCGAACAGGGCGGGTCGAACACCCGTACTGCTCGCCGGCGAGAAGGAGGGCGAACATCCATGTTCGCCGCCGAACTGTCCGCCTTGCGGCCAGTTCGGCCATCACTGTCCCTTACTAGTAAGATTATGGACTTAAGCTGTCAGACTTCTTAACACCTTATTCCACAAAAGAGTTCCGAAAAACCCTTGATTAGCATTACTTAACCTTAACCCTTTGTATTCATATGTGGGGGCTAGAAGTTCCAAACAACCCATCTTTTTTGGTTGCATGACTCTATTTACTTTTCTATTATGACATGCAGTTCTAGTTTAAAAATTGTTACATTGTGCTCTAAGATTGTAAGATTGTGCCTACATATTGTTTGCATTGGGACTATGCTCTAAGTCGTCTGAGCATTGTACTTGATTGAGAGGATTCATCTGTGTTCATACAAAAAGTACACTTTCTTTTAATTTTTATTTATAAATTATTATTTAGGATTTTTGGATTTTGTTTTGGTTTAAAAAACAATAAAAATTGAAACACAAATACTTCAAAATCTGGAAGAAGCTAAATATATTAAATACACTACTAATATAAATACTATAACACACATGAAATAAAATATTACATAAAATAAATATCTGTGGAATTTGTTAAAAACCATGTATAATAAAAATCTCCCAGACCAAAATAGAATTACAATGGGGGCCTGATTTTGCCTGTGGACATAAAGGTTGACACCCCTTGTCTACGCCATAAATATTTTAAAGTTCTGAAATAGTTAGCATTAGTGTTGAGCTCGAATATTCGAATTGTGAATATATTCGGCGAATATTGGCTATTTTAGAATTCATAAATTTCGCTAATATGGCGGCGGATATTTGCAGTTTCAAATATTCGCAATATTCTGCATTGGGATGCTTATGGCCATGGATTGCGAATATAAATTCACAATGCGAAAATAAATAGCACATGTGACCATTCATATATCGCAAATTCGAATATCATCGCTACATGATTTGGGTGACTTGTTGATTGAGTTACCATTATGTTTTCAACCTCTACCCCAAAAAGAATCCTACAATCAGAAGTAAATTTTAGACACATTTAGTGTAGACTAGATTTAATGCAGGTATGTTTTGGATCTATTAAAACAATCTAACTTTCACAAACCTTAAAAAACAGGAACACATAACACTTGCCCAGTTAACAAGATCCAACGATTTTTGCACCATAGCTACCAACAGATTCAAATTAATATATGAAACAATTTCTAGCCATTTTTCAGTAAATCAAGTATTCAAGACTGCAACTTTCCCCTGAGCCAAAGCCTTGCCATACAATCTGCCATACCACTATTAAAACACCTCTGCCCACAATTGTAAGTGTTACAAAATTTGGGGGTCCCAAATTGTTCAGAATAACATGTATCCATGTGAGATCTGGTGCCTGCTTTACAATAAAGGTGAGTTTACATGTGTAAATTTTTTCCTCAATTAACTGACAATACAAATTTTTTGTATGTCGTTGTTGAACATCGTTGGTTCATTTATCGAATGTCATTCATTTATCGAGAGCCAACTCTCTTTTCATGTATTGTCAATAGTTTGTACTGGTTTAAACTGGAATCTCCCTCCAATTTTAATGGTATAAAGATCTGTGTGTGTGTCAAATAAAATGAGATTTGGGATGCTAAGCTTGAGTGCAGTGTCTACATATCTCCCGGCCGGAGAGAGAAATATTCACGAGGGGGAATTCTAAGCAAGGGGTCTGAAAAACAGTTACGTGATCGCTGTAACGGTGTTGGTGGCAGAAAGAAATAGCTAACACCACCTTTAGTAAAACTATTTACATTTGATCAAATTATTTTGTGATTGTGATTTAGGGATGAATTCTTTTGTGTTTACATATTCCTAAAAACACTTTAAATCTTTAATACTTCTTAAAAACCCCACAACAAATAACTCTGGATTTGGCTTTCAGGTACCTTTTAACAGCATTGAAATATCTGCTGGTTGTTAACACTAGAGATCTGGTAGCCTGCTAATATCTATGTTCTACACTGCTTGTAGTGTAAATATAGAGAACAAATAGACTTCATTTTACATGATCAGGGCACAGATTTACTTGTTTGCATTATTAGTAGTTGCTTTCAGATGTAGTTTACATTTTTAACTGGAAACAATTTATGTGACACAATACCATGAGTTTTGATATTGCAACTATTACCTCACATGATGAACATGATAATTTGGAAACAAAAAAAAGAAAACATGATAGCACTTCTCTGTAAATACAGGAATATATTAAATGTAATAAACACACTCGCTTATACATACTTTCTGAAATCATTTCTCTGCCAATTCTTTATTTGTATGCTCCTGCACTTCTGTCATAAATGTGTAATTTATTTTTTGTCAGCTTTTATCTCTTCTCATAACCAGTGCCACTCATCACATAAAATGGGAAGATTTGATCTTTGTAACGAAATGCATTATGAATTCTAATGAGAAGGAAAAGCGATAAACAGAACATTTGACTTGAGTCTAAATGTATTGTACAATTTAACTCCACATTAGCCTTGATATTTCTAGACAATAGAATGCTTTGTTCTGTTACAGATTAAAGTGATAAAGAGATTCATACAACTAACAATAAACAAATTAGTATGCTCTTATGGCTTGTCTACACAGGCCCAGGATGCAGGAATGTTATCGTGTTAGTATTGATTTGCCCTGCCCAGCAGTGCTCTCCAGGGAGAGGAGGGAAGGGGACAGGCTAGGTGAGCAATAACAAAGAGTGTGGCTATGATGTCAAAGAAACCAAGATCTTGGAAACCAAGGCATTAAGCCCAATGAATTTAGTCATTTAGCTCAATGTATGGTATTGTTTGGACTATAAGATGTACTTTTATACCATTAAAATCAGAGAAAGTCCCCCTGTGTCTTATGATCCGAACATGTAGAAAAAATAATTTTGTTTGTCCCAACCATCCTGGGAGCGATAGCTTTGCATCCCAGGAGCCAGAAATGTGCTCCATTCCCTCAGCCAAGTTAAAAAGCCACTGCCAAGAAGAGATCTTATCTGCATTAGCACTAGCAGTACCCATTCTCTGAACACACTGATCAACTTATGGATAGACACATTTTACAATTAGAAAACATGAGTTGTGTATTTACATAAGCATTATGCATTGCAATATATACATTTTGTGACAAAGACTCATATCTTCTCCAATATGAAAATAGCTGCTCATTGGCAATTTCTTTAGAGCCAGATTGTAAAATGTGTCTCTTCATAAAATGGTCAGTGCTTTCAGAGAATGAGTATTGCTACTGTCCACATGCTAAAGTTTCAGCCCTGCACACTATGCTGCAGCTAAGACCTCCCTTCTGGCAATATAGAGTGAATACTACATGGTCCAGTCCTGCCTGATTTGCTGAAACATTCTTTATATTTACTTCATATGTCTTTTAGTGTAAAAAATAAGGTACTTTTTCGAGATCTGAGCTAGGTAGTACGTAATGGGTGTGGGTATTAGAAATTGTAGTAGTAAGCAGCCTCTGGGGCCCTCAGACAGGGGGTGGGTTGTTGGTATTTGTGGTAGGAGGTCCTGAAAAATTATTGATGGCTGCCCTGCTGATAAATTACAACTTGGTAAGGGTGCATTAGTTATCCATGTGACAAAGAATGGAATAAGCAGATATCCTAATGAAAAGCACACAGTGGGCACTAAAGGATTGCCATGATGCCAGAGTATAAAAATATCAAAACAAACAATTACATATCATGCTATGCTGGTGTTAGGGGAGATTATTTGTTTCTTGTCACAGCACACCACAATTTCTCTATCACTTTGATGGATTTTGCTCGAAGTTATGAAACAGTGTCATTTTCATGTGCGAAAATCTTTTTCACAGCTACAAGGCTGAGTTTATACAGTGCCTTCTAGTCCTAATGCTCAATAACCCAGCCTGTGAGTATAACACAACCTCCTGAATGATAAAAATGGAAACATACACAACAGCTTTTAGTGGGTCAGGGAGATGTCAAACAACATAGCTGTACCCTTTTTTGCATTTAAAGTGACGATGAACCGATCTAAACAGGATATTACTGTATCTTTCTGTAGCATTAAGATACCATAAGTGTGGCTGTCATTTTGAAGCTTTTGAGCTTCTTTTGTTAATGTTGTAATCAAACTTATATTCTGCTGCCTAGTATCTAGTATTAACCTCCCCTCGATCACCCCGAATGTAGGTCGGGGTAGATTTTAAGCTACGCCCGGGTATCTTATCTGCTCTAGACAAGTCTCTGCCATCCTCCAGCAAGGGCGTCCTCTGTTCATCTTGCTGAATACATCGTTAGTGATTACAAGGAGATGGGGGGCTGCCCTTGCTATGTGCCTTTCCAGGTCATTAACAATTTTGTTAAAAAAAATATTCGCACGTTTGTTAAAGGAAAATCTCCCCATAAGATAGAGCTGAGAACAGCGTCATATTCTCCATGGAGGAGTGGAAATTAAATAAATAATTAGAAACAAAAATTTTGACTTATTTAAAAAAAAAGGATTCTGTTGTTCACTATAATGGTGTAGCAAATATACCAGAGCAGGCATTTTGATTTTAGTTCTACTTTAAGGTGGATTTAAATCTAGGGTATACTTGAAGTGGACCTATACCAAACTTTTGTACTTCATATCGCTTAAAGCCAAACCCCCCATTATAAGGACGATCTGATCTGTGAAAAATAACCATACATGTAATGAGTACATTTTAATTGTCCCTCCTGGGTGATATTGAATGGCAGGGTGTGGACAAAACCAAAAGCTGGAAGCCCAGTGACAAAACTGAGGAGACCATTCGCGAAAATGCTAATTTTGGAATCTCTCATATGGTTTTAGACAGCAACAGGTAATTATATTTTTATGGAGCGCTTTTCCACTGTTGTGGAGGTCTAGTTTTCCCGTGACATAAGGTGATAACGCGTCTAAGAACTACCCACTGCCTTTTTCCTTTATTGTTCCAATAGAATCTTCCCAAATGTTAATTAAAAACATACAGTACGCATATATCCTACCAACAGAAGCAGGGTTGCCAACCATATGTTAAACTTTGGACAGGACAGGACAGTGAAATAAAATATGATCTTGTATGTAATCCCTGTAATTACACAACGTACATTATATGTAGGCTCAATTGGTTTCATTTGTATGATTTCACAGCGAAATGGTTGATGGAATAGGCATGGCTAACAAGTAATTAAAATCATAATATAATATTTGTATATTCTACAAATGTATTTATCTGTATGCTGATACTTTTCTTGTCCTATCAATTTGTAATGTACAACAAAATATTCTCTATACACACACAAAATCTTTTCCCAATCCTACCATTGAATGGGTTAACAGAATAACTATCTATATCTTTTGCCTCTTGTCTCATCTACCCAGAGTAATGCAGTGCAGCAATTCTATTAATACGCCTCTACAGTATATCCCTGAGGCAAAGAGTATGAAAAACCTCTTGTGATGTTGCTTGCCTATGCTGTTTGTACTTGGTTTAGTTTCCCTGTGGGGTGACTGACACAGACTCTCATGTACTAGCACATTTGCTGGTCATATTTTATGTGCATATGTACAGTATTGTTGGAAATAAGAAGACACCTTTCACCCATTAAATCTATACATGATTCAAATAGCACAAGAAGAAGCATCGTTGGGAAAAGGAATTGGTCTCTCTGATGAGGTAGAACTCACATTCCAGCATCCCTTTAAAATATTTTTTTATTACAGTTTTATTAGGCACAGATTGCACTCGGTTGTTATAACATGCATACAGTTTAAATGTGTCACAAAACAAAACTGATTACCATATGTGTCGCTCTAGAAGACACAGTTGTTCCCCTTAAAAGGGGGAAATGTGTGTCCTATTGAGTGAATATAGCAGTATACAGCATGTTTCAGCAGAGAGAATGCACTTCTTGCTGTATACCAGTATTTACTTGGGAGGGGCAGTAAATTTGTTCCTGCTCTCAGTGCTGCCCCTCCCACTTAGGAAATTCTGGTATACAGCATATTTTAACAGAGAGAAAGCACTCCATTCCATTTCATTGTTCTTACTTATTTGGGAGGAGGTGACACACTTAGACTTGGATCAAGTCTGTAGGTAACTCTATGGAACTCTCCAGCTCTAAGCGTTGCCCCTCCTCCTGAATAAAGACTGGTATACAGTATGTTTTAGCATACAGCCTGGAGAGACCCAACAGTTTTCGGGAACAAAATCAAGGAATATCATGGCTTACACAAAGACTCCTTGATATAAGTTCAGAATTCAGTGCTTGGTCATGTCCCAACCAACCATATGACCAGCAGAGGATAGGAAAGTTCCCTGGTCAGTGCTGACCTGGAATATTATATTCCTAACTCCTAAATAAATGTTACAGTTGCTAAAAGACAGCAGTATAAGATAAATTAATGCTGTAATCATTGTTATAACTGCCTTCACCCCAATTCTCAAGACATTGGTCTTTATGACTAAAGACACATTTGTGCATTTTCTCCTCTAACCTCATCCTTGAGCACAGATCAGTGTTCAATTTCCTTTGTCTTCAGTAGCAGAGTATAACAGATGGCAACAGCTCAGTTTAAACAGATACAAATGTCAAATTAATATAAGCTTTCCAGTGATATGGTGAATATATGTATTGTGTGATTGCTGTTAAGTCCACCTGTTTTCCTTTCGCATTCTGTGCAGCCGTTATACGTAATCGGAAACCGGGATTCGATTCACATGAGTTTATAATCTATCACATTTCCAGCCAAGATAAAATCTCTGTTGATATCTTTGTCAGCCGAACTGTAAGGAAATAGGGTTGGGTTGTGTGGCTCCTGACCTAGCTTGTAATAGCAGAAATGATTAAGATAAAAAGGCAGATGTACCGGAGCAAAATTTAATAGCAAGATAAAAAGTATCTTTAATTCATGTAGGTATAATGGAATAGGTTTATATAAGTCATTTATTAATCAGTATCACTATAAGAAGTAAGTAATACATATTGCATAGAACAAAATAAGCTAGTGCAATATGTTAGAGGAAACTTGAACAGGTGACAAACATATATACTAGTTTACTAAACAAGAACCATTTTGTGACAAAACACACACACCACATCTAAAATCTAGAAAGGCTTATGTCAGTTTGTAAACCATACAGGGCCATACAGAGACCCAACAGATACTTTATTTTTTCGAAATAAGATGCACCGGACCATAAGACGCACCCACTTTTTAGGGCAGGAAAACCATAAAAAAAGATTTAATAAGTTTTCACATCAATTGGTTTAATGCAATGAATTCAATGAATGCAATATTCAATTCAGCCAGTAAGTGTCACTATCAGCGGTACACTCACAGCACAACATCATTCTCCACACTTAATGAGAGAATGAAGGGGGGCAGACATCTGCAGTCTCTCTCCTCTCCTCTGCCGATGTTGCTGCGCCTGTGTCCATGGGAGTTGCAGAATGATTGAAGTTCCCTCGGACACTGAGAAAGGGAAAGATGCTATCTCTCTCTCTATTACCTATACCAGCAGAGCTCTGGGCTCTGCTGGCATAGGCAAAAATACAGTACAGATGGGAGAGCTGGACACTGGCCGGCATCTCACATCTGACAGCTCCTTTAGCTCCCCGGCTAATCTCCATGCTGGGGGAGCTGGCGGGAAACCAAGGTGCGGCCGCGGCAGTCGCGTATTCGGACGATAAGATGCAGGCACTTTTTGCCCCCAATGTTTGGGGGTGAAAAAGTGCGTCTTATGGTCCGAAAAATACGGTACTTAATTCTTCAAAACCAACACAACAAAAATTGCCTATGTTGAAGATATACTTTATCTATTTATATACTGAAAGTGCAAATTGCCAAAATAGAAATTCCAAACTCACCTAAATGACCAGATATATTTTGTAATTTAACTTGTATGATATGTAAATTTTATTTTTTTAATCCCCTTTGGAGAGTTGAGTCATTCTTGTCTGGCAATATAACGGGTCACCATTGACCTTCTGGGATGAGATAACACAATCTTGTTACCTAGTGATGGCTGAACTGTCCACCTTGGAATGTTCTTTTCCCGGTGAACAGTATAGGTGTTTGAACCGCAATGTTCGCCAGCAAGAATATGATTATTACTCGTCCGTTGGCCGGATCAGGAGCAGAAATTCAGAGGAAAAACATTTTCACTAGGTACTGGGTAGAGAACCCTGTCTTGAACCCGGTCTAATGAAAATGGGAAACTGGGAAATTTGAATTTTCCCGCAAACAGGCAGACAATGGACTTTTATAAAAGACTGATCCGCCTGTTCCAGAACGGACGTGGCCAATGTTCGCCCATCACTATTGTTAACCACAGTGCCCATAGAGTTTTAGATGTGTGGTAACAAGGTTATCTCTTGAGGAATGGTAAATGGGCAAATTCTTCTTCCTTTGAATTGGTGGCATCATCTCAACCTAGATAAAGCCATTTGGCTGGAACTTCCTAATGAAAAATGTAGAGCTTTAATTTTCAGTGCGACACCATTGCTGTATATTGAGTCTTATTTATTCACACAGACCTGCAACGTTACCAAGAAGTCAGCTTTTACCGTCCTATTCAGCCCAAAAAAAGTAGCTTACTTTAATAACTGTGAGAGAAAAGCAAGACACACAATAGCTCTGCTTTGAATTAGCACACAGGCAATATTCTTATTTCTAGCATTTGATTTGGGCTTCCAAAGTCAAATGGAAATTGAGGAGATGTAAAACAAGTAGACCCTATTACATAATTATCAGCGTTAAGAGAATCCAAGACCACTCGGCTTGCTTAGTACTCCGTTCCAGGGCAGGAAACTTCATTGCACTTACTAGGATTGTTTCAGGAGTATTTTGGAAAATGTGAAATGTGTCTACCCAGTAATGATAAGGATAATTCTTACTATTTACATAAGACATTTTTATACAGAGTAAGATTCTTTTTCACTGCTGGGTTTTTTGAATTTCCTGGCATCATAATATAGTGTAAAACATAAAAGAACAGTCCACTATCTAGGAAAAGTTATATATAAAGAGAATTAAATATAAAAAGGAATAACTAAAATTCTTTGAGTTGATATATCACTTTGTGTCCCTTTCCAAAGAACACAGATACTCCGGTTTACATTTTAAGAGAAAAAACTGTCATTCCAGATCTACTTCCAATTGCATTATGCTGTAACCTTCAGCCTTGCCAAAAAGGCCAACACAGACTGTGTTTTTTCCAGATGTGTAGGCACAGGTTGTGGTTTTCAGGGCCAGAGCTACAAACCAAGATGCCAAATTTAAAAGAAAGCTGGGAATCTCACTTCAAAAAATATTTTGGATAAGGAAATGCATTTCCAGCATCCTGGAACTTATTAGTAAAGAAATATCATTTTAGTGCCATATATTTTATGCCCTAAATCGACTCAGCAGTAGACCCACACTATTTAAAAGGAGACAGATCTAAAGAAGTAATCTAAGTCTAGGATAGCAGTTTACTTACAGTACGGTGAATCTAGCCAATCCACGTTGTTCTATTTTTTCCAGCTTCCAAAGATCAGACACCTGTAAGCAAATGGAGAAAATTAAAGTTAGCTTTAAGATTGCCAATATTTGAATTTAAAGCATGTTTATTCGATTTAATTTTCCAAGAACCTTACATTTTTTTAAACGCTACCACCAGCTGTGCTGGAGTTTGTGGTCTACTCTCTTTGTTATAACATGATAGCCACATTTTTAAACTTAATGGAGATAATTAGTTATTTATAATCACTTAGAGTCACCCCCACCCCATTGGCATGGCTGTGTCTGCATGCATGACACAATTGTTCCATAGCCATTGTATGAATAAAAGCAGCCACCTTGTATGTGGCAGTGTAGATCTACATATCTCCACCCCCAATACTTTTTCACTGCCCACCCAACCTATTCACCCACCATCCTTTGGGCATAGCGGGGGATAAACAAGGATCAGGATGGTAAGGGTGGGAAGCTGAAGGCAGGCATTGCCAAACCACAACAGTGGTCGTTCTGTTTCCACTGCCATAAAAGTTTTAAGCTTGAGGAGAAGCTTAACACACAACATTTACCCTAATAAAAGTAAAAACAAGCAGCTTTCTCAAATAAATCAAATCCCAAACTCAACCCCCGACATACACATAAGCAAAAGCTAGTTATTATTGATTAGTTGTAATTATTTTATTCTGTAAGAAATACACTGCCTGGCCAAAAATAAAAATCGCCATCAAATAAAAGGTCACACACTAATATTTAGTTGGACCTCCTTTAGCTTTTACTATGGCACGCATTGGCTGTGGCATTTGTCCAATAAGCTTCTGCAATGCCACAAGATTTATTTCCATCCAGTGTTGAAATAAATTTTCACCAAGATCTTGCATTGATGATGGTAGAGTCTGACCACTGTGCAAAGCCTTCTCCAGCACATCCCAAAGATGAATCCTGGCATTGCCATCTTGGAATAAGCCCATGCCATCAGAGAAGAAAAAATCTATTGATGGAATAACTTGGTTATTCAGTATATTCAGGAGCACATACTGTTGCTGAACCTAGACCTGACCAACTGCAGCAACCCCAGATCATACTGTAGCACTGCCCCCACAGGCTTGTACAGTAGGCACTAGGCACGATAGGTGCATCACCTAATCTGCCTCTCTTCTTACTCAGATGTGCCCATCACTCTAGAACAGGAGTTCAGGCAGTGTATATTGTGTATCAAAAACTTCATCATGAGAGAAAAAAATCCAAACCAGGGTTGAACTCTAGCCCTTAGGGATCAGGGTTCAACTAAGGATCGTCTGGCATGGTGAGCACCACTTTTTTTTTTAGTTTAAACTCCTCCAGTTTGGATCACCTGACCAATGCTCCAGTATTGGGTCTAAAGATGGTCATGAAATTTCAACTTGGTAATTGCAAAGCCCCTTTACTGCTTGACACAGAGACCTCAGGAAAGTACAAGTCAGGTTCATCTTCATGCTCCCTCTTCAAACCTCTAAGTCTCTCACAACATGGGCTGAGAACTGCATAAGGAGAGAGGGCAGCCCGCATGGCCCCCTTTCCTCGTACACAGCAATGACAGGCCCCGCCCCCTTCCCACTTCCCGGAGCTGAGCGCAGCTGATCACAGTCTATAGGATGTGCAGCTGCAGCTTTCTACCTCCATTACTTCGGAGGGGGAATCACGGCCCCCCTCCGAAGTAATGGATATCAAACAGGGGTTTCTAACATGTTGGAACCCTGTTCAATCGGATTTCTTCAATTGAAGGCATACACGGATAGACTAGAGCACAATCAAGCTCCATGAGCACGCATGGCGCTTGTTTGTACTGAAACCTATTTAGAAATCTAGCTGTGTATGCCTAGCTTAAAAAAATTTCAGTAAAGACTTTGGAGAGAGTTGCCAAGTTAATTTGTAATTTTGCAACATTCTTGTCTATTTCATGAGAATGAAGATAACAGTGCCCCATATTTTCAATGACTACGACAGCGTATATCACTTTCTGTGGCTAGGCAAGAATCTACAAATGGTTCTCATAAAATGTCTAGTTCAAGAGACTTGATAATAAATGTAATCTTATATTCGCCAGGGTTGTTAAAAGATATTTCTCTTTTGTGGATTACAAAAATAAAGAAAAAGTCGAAGTAGAAACTTTCCAGGATTTTATAGGCACTGTTATGTAGGAGTGACTGTTAATAAGATCTCAAGACATGCCACCGATTTTATCTGCCAACACTCAAGATAATTTGAATTTGTTTTACTGCGATATCAAAAGATCTAGTATACACTTCACTTTAATATGTATTACTAACATTGTAGGAGTTCACTTTGTGGTTGAAAGAAAATACTATGTTACTACATGTAAGTTAAAGTTGTAGCATTACAGAAATAAGCATACTGATAGCATATAAAATATAAAAATATTATGTTCTGGGTCACCATCTATGAATGTATACCCATTCTGTAGCCAATGTATGAAGGGCCCCTAATTTATCCTTAAGGAGAAATGATTGCTTTAACATTCCTGTTGTCTGTACACTCCCCTCCTTCACCAATCATAAAGACTAGGCTCACACGGAGATATGTTTCTAGAGCTTGGTTTTTGGGTATTTTTTGAACACCTCATAGACACCTTGTATTGCATAAGCTTGATGTTCAATGGGCACTTTCTATCCAGACACAAATGTCAGGAGAACCTATCTTCCAAGAAATAAGACAAAGTTCTCCACAATTTAACATGTACACTGGTTAATGTGCCCTGAGTAATATTAGTTTTTAATTGTAGTTTTTCTATATTTTATTGGGCGTGGACTCCCCTATTTTAGAACCAGACCCCTTTTTTGACATTTGTGTATGCAGGCCTGGTAAGGGGGGCCAATGAATAAGCGTAGACCCCCCTTCACATCAAACAAGACACCACTGGGCACAAAGCCAGTAAGGGGGACCGATGAATGAAAAGGATAAAGCCCTCATTAAGGTAAGGGGACTCATCCCCACAACCTGGCTGGTGGTGTGGAGGTCTAAAGGTCATGGGATCATTAAGGGTTCAATCCTTTGCCAGGCTTTAGCAAGTGCCGTGTATAAAAAATCTACAAAAATCCTAAAAAGTGCGACTGGACACCAAGAGGCTACAGTGTTAAATGCAGTGTTGCACAAACATCTGGATGAACCTAGCCTTACTGTTGTGTCATCATACAAAGAGAAGATGGTGTATTCTTATAATGGGTATAAAAAACGTTGGAACAACAGAAGCCTTGCAGCAATTTTCTAAGGGACTGACATGTGCCTTTTCTTTAGAATGGAGTGGCTGGGGATAGGCATAAAAGGATGGGAAAAAGCCAGTTTGATTTTTTAACACATACTTTATTTAAGGGGTTGAAGGGGTACGGGTGCAATGGGAATATTAAGGTTTGACATTAAGGTTTGAAATCTCCTACATCTCCTTAAAGTTTTACTCCAGTATTTTTTATAAGAAAAAAACAACAACTTTCATTCCAAAAACCATATACCCTCCAGTTTTAAAGCAGAGCTGCATACCATAAAGTATTTAGTGGCCAATAACACTAAACAAAGTTATAGTTTTAGCCAAATTAACATAAATATACATAACTATACACTGGGGTGCACATTACCAGTACGTTGGTATGCAAAATCGTCTAACACCTAGCTCTGAGTATCTTTATTTTGCTTCCTAAGTACATTTGCGGACTACAGGAGAGATGCACTGAGGCTTTCCCCCTTCTCCCCCCTCCTCTCTGGTGAGAAGGAAACAATGCTTGTGTTGTGCTATGACGGCAAGTGCTTTCTATTGACACTCGGTGGCTGAAACTGATATTGCAGTTTGAGTTGAGATTACAGCTATATTGTTAAACATATACAATTTATGTCACTTGGATCACCACAGGGAAACTTTAAGAACTATAAAAAGTTGCAGTTAGGGCTGTCAAATTGGTCATGTAAATTACTAATTACTAATTCAAGATTGGACTTATAAGGGTGTTGGAGATCTGGGGGACAAAAATCAGAGTAGGCACATGTAGGGTAAATCTGACAAGAGAAAAGTTGCACTACTGAGATATGATACTAAGATATATACTGAGATCTGGGGATTCAAATGGTGTTGTACTGTGAGAGTTACATTTGACCCAAAGCTAGCTGTTGACCTGTGGATGGAGTCAGCGAATCAGAGGATAAATCAGGAACAGGGAGGTCCATCTGCAGCAGGATCTACCATACAGGAAGCTGATGCAGAGAACAGTGAGTATGACAGTGAGGTAGACCACCCTATATATGGGGTAAGTACCAAACACCATCTCCTGGTACTCATCTAAGTAGCTCACAAAAAAGTTGTGTACCCCTGGCTATACGTTTCTAAATAAATAAACAAGTGAGATAATTTCTTCCTTGTAAAGATCTTTAATAGTGCAAATATTCAGATGACTTCATGCTAATAGCAAAAATAAATATTTATTATCACATTTCTACATAATTATCATGATGTCTATTTTGGAATGCTGAAATTTGTACCTTTTCTGACATTTGCTTATGAAGTATATTCACACTGGGAAGGAAACACAGCAGAAAATATCACAACATACTCAAAAATAGAAAGGCTTCTGGGATTGCAATTTTCAGCTTATTGTTGCTTTATTTAAGAGCATGGGAAAAAAATAAACCCCTCTGTACAAGAGTATAAAAATGTAATAAAACTGGAGCAGTGGACACAATTAGTACCATTCCAATTACAAGCTATAAATTAGGAAGATATGGAAAATGAAGACCAGACATCTCTTTACATGATTTTACAGCAATGATTTGGGGTTTTGCTTCCAGAGAAAGACCAGAAAGTGGACTCCACAGATACTCATTTACACATCAAGGTCATCTTGAAAAAGCCAAAACCAACCAAAAGATGCCCATATACATGTCCCATGAAATGGTTGTAATTGGGGATATGAGGCGACCCATTATGCAAAGGACCTCCTTCGTTTTCCTGTCTTATCTATAGGGGGTGGTATTATTATATTGTGGAGTAAGTATTGTCATTATGTTTCATTGTTATTTCAAATAAATTAAATTTACACATCCTAATAACAATGCATTATTAAACCCCAATGAAGAGTGCAAATTGTTTGGAGGTTAATAATAAATCCCCACTAGGTGGGGTAAGAGTATAGCACTAATAAAATTCAATGAGATATCTTTTCCCATCATCAAGAAACCAATCCAATCCAAGGGAAAGAACCTGGGCCCCTAGTTCCTTAAGGATTGACCATCACAACTTTATACCCATGGTAAAAACAAACACTTATTTTAAATAGGAAGTTAGTGTTATTTGTCGGGGAAGTACGGTAGGCACTGCCCCTTTAAGATTCTGACCCATAATCCACTAGGTAGTAGTGAGTATCAAAATTTGGTTCAACCAATTGGTAGCCAGCTCCGAGCGGATGATGATGTTTATACCAGTCTTTCTCCACTACTGCCTAAAATGCGGTCCTTTTGTTGTTTAGCAAAACAAAATTTACATGACGAATGCCTACAGTCATTGGTTGATCCTAGATCGTGTACAGAAATACTATACTAGAAAAGGCTATATGCTTATTATTATGTTCAGCATCACTTTTATGTACAATATCTAAAATATCTATTAGAGGTCATTATTTTCTAATGAGCACTATTTCATTCTATATATGGATAGTTTTATCCATACCTCTGATTAAAAAGCTTTCTTACATTTCCAAAAGTGCCTTGGCAATATTGTACAGTGGATGATACATTTATGAGTAATATGCTTAATAACATTTAGTACAATAAAGCCTAATTACTGGCACATGCCTAGTGCCTAGTGATAGGCCTAGTGTCCACATCCATACACGTTATTATTTTTGGTTGCCTGAAACACTCAAAGGGATCTCCTCCACTGTGTTTTTTCCCCCACGTTGGGTCCACAATGCACACCCACTGAAACCCAATGGTCTATGATTTTCAGTGGACATGCCCCACGCCTAGTGTATTGCACAAATCCAAAATGCATTTTGCAAGATGCAGTGGGTGAGCAGGCTATGGCGCTACTGTGTATACATGCGCGTGATAGCCTCATTGCTTTAAATGACCAGTGCTCCTATGTGTCTTTTTTCTCTCTATCAGCACTCATGCTGTTGTGAAGACCTAGCCTTTTGATGATGATTTCCAGTAGCTGGGTACTGAGCAACCTGTTCCATACTTTAGAAAGATGAAGCTACATCATGAGCATTGTGTCACTCTCCATTAAAAAAAACTATCGCTGTTCTTGGGATTGGTTTACACATCTGACTGGGGTAGGTACTAGAGGTGGATGACAAAAATCTACCTTTATACAAGACCTACATTTCCTACTTTCCAGAACTTTGATCTGCAATTGTAGTTGGCCACCATTACTGCATAAGTTCAGTTAAATTCAACCCATATTTTTTGTTTATTTACTCAACGTAATGTTCCTATTTTAAATGAAAAGGAAGAAATATTGACTTCAGTGTACAAACATGTTTACTTCAATTCTTTGAAATTGCAGGTCAAAATTCAGAGCATAGTCTTTGTGTTTCCAGCATGACAGTCTTTCAGGAAAGGCTTTTAGTGGAATACTTTTCACATATAGCATTTCAGCTCACTGCAGCATTAATGCTAATGTGTGAACAGCACTAAAAATAAAGAAATGTTTGTGATCTAACACAAAACACCTTCATATAGTATATATCACACAAGAAAAGCTAAAGGTGTGTGACCGTGTTAACACTTAACATGCTGAATTAAATCTCCACATACTGCTTTTCACACTTGCCTATTTCTAGCACACTTGTGATTAGCAGTGTACAGGCGGAAATTCAGAATTTATAATGGAACTTACGGAAGAGGTTCTGTGCTTCAAAAACTTATCTTAGCTAGCCATACACGGGTCGACTTTTGCATGATCGATCTCAGATTTGTTTGTGTTATGCAGTTTTACGTTCGTAGGTCAGTCTAACATCGATAGATCTTATCACCATCACTGTGATCGAGTTAAACACGATCAATTTACGGAGAGCATGTGTAGTATGATTGTAAATACGATTGTAATTTGGATTCTAAATATGATGGTAATTATGATTCCAAATAAGATTCTAATTCTTATTAAAATTCCAATTCCAAATACGATTCTAATTTCCGATTCCAAATATGATGTTTATTATGATTCCAAATAGGATCGCAATAATGATCCTGAATACGATTTTAATTCCGGTTCCAAATATGATCGTAAAAGGATTCTAAATACGATCATAATTAAATCATTAAAAATACCTAGAGAACCCATCAAATCATTTTTTGATCGATTTCAATCACTTTTGATCAGTCGTACCAGATGGGCAAAAAACAAATTTTAGTTTTCAGTCGATTGATCATTTTAAGTCGATCAAAAGGACATATCAAACCGTGTATGGCCAACTTAAGTTGGTGTGATCTCTTTTTTTCATGGTCAGGCACCACTGGTACAATCTGTGCATTTGAGATCCCAGACCTGTCTTGGATTTGCACATGTTTAATATTAAGTTGGATGTTTAGTATTAATTTGTATTTTATTAATATATTATTTTAAAAAATGGGTATCAATGAGAATAGTAACTTAGGTAGTAATGCACATTTAATCACGTAAAATTGCACAATTTACACACAGTGATGTGCAGTCAAATGTGCTTTTATGTTACACATCCAGAACCGCTGGTGTACAGTGCAAATATAGCCTTATGGTACAGAGCCATTTATTCCAAACTGCATACAGCACCAGCAGTTCTGGATGTGTATTTGGGATGCTTAAGTTGAGGGCTTTTCAATTCCTTTAATCCCTTCTCACCATAACCTTCATGGTTGTTCTGCTATGTATTTAAGCAGAAAGACCTATGCCTTTGCATCATCTTAACTAAGAGGTGATATAGCTACGTTTCAGAAGTCCCTATAAACTCAACGTGATTCCATGGCTCCTTTTCCTGTTAAAAAAAGGACGGATGCAATTTTTATAAGCTACAAGATCTTAGTAGTGCCTCATATCCAAAACATGGATAGCCTTGAGCATCAGAGTATACTGTACTGGCTTCTTAATGTCTTTAAAAATGCATCTTCTAACACTAAGAACTATGGCTACATGGCAATTGAGGTTTTAGTGGTACTTTCTCATCCAACCCAGGACCGCATATTATGGTTTCTATGTATACTTTTAACACAAAAATAACAATAACCATGTCTATTTCTAATAGGTAATATCCTATTCTACGTAACACATCTTCAAGAATAAAGCCTGAAGGATAGATCATTTTTCCCCTCCCAACTTAATTTGCTTGTGGGAAGGGACTGAACAGGAAATATCCTAAATAGTTAGAAGTTCTCCTGGCACTTATGACCATCACTCCCTTCCCATGGTGGCCGATAATTTGCAGAAAAACAAAAATATAATAGAATGACTTAATGAGAACACAATTTACTTGAGATGAAGCTCTATATCAAAGGTGAAGATTATAAAAACTTGACAAAGGCTTTTACCCTTCCTCATGCTATACAAACCTAGAAAAATATATTGAAATAGTATATATATATATATATATATTTGTTATGTTAGGTTATATGCACTAATGGTAGAGAGGCCAAATGTCTATTTTACCAACACTGAACATTATTAAGTAAAATATATAATTAGTTGTATTTATCTCATGAAGGTTATATTATCAACTACAAAATATCACCTGAAAGAGAACTCATGGAGAAGCAAATGATCAATTTGATGAACTGATTATATTTATCTTCTCTTATCTTCTCTGAATTGCTGGTCAATGAGCCATCTTGATTATAAACCCTTAAGTACCCCATACCTGGGTCAATTCCCGTTCGACTCCCCCAAACAATCGATTCACACGTTGGAAAGTGGTGCGAATCGATTTGTCAAACGATGGGAGAGATGTGGTGACGTCAAGATGACGTCACTGTGCCCCCCTCGATCATTTGTCTTTGAGCAGGTATCAACCCTTAAATGGGGGGGGGGGAGTGTTACGGTATTTTGTATGTTTATGTCAAATAAATGGTGGATTTAACATTTAACTTCCAAACCTGGGCTTTTTCACCAAGGCAAATCATCAGGTTTGCATTCACTTATTATTAATTTTTTATTTTGCAGAATATAGTAATGTTTGCTTCACCATTGGGAGAACATGGTAATACTGATACTTGCATTTATGATTTTCCCAATCAGAACTGGGACAAAAAATTTCCCTTCTTTATATGTGTTCCACAACTCTGATGAATATAGGTCTTTATTTATTAGCTGAACAGAGAGACACAAAAGCCAAGTAAGGTAAATTTAGTTTGCTGGCCAGGTCTGCAAAATAATAAATATGTTGCTTGTACATGAGTCTGAATGAGATGCCTGTTAAGGACATCCGTTTTGGTGTAGATAAAAGAAAAGAAGATATCTAACCTTCTGCCACAATCTTCAAAACCCCTTTAATGGTCACAGCAAGTGGCCAGAGCTGGAAACTTAATTGCAGAGATTTTATTATCCCAAGAGCTACCATATATGCTCATGAAGAGGGTTTCATCATACAGCCATCTGCACAAATCAAAATATCTGTTTTCTGTAAAATGAAATGTTGCCTTTTAAAATATAGACAGTAAAATATTGCTTAAACAAGGAAAAAAGGCATGAGCTACTAGATCAATGTTATCCCTTTGCACTTGCTATATCAATTATTGACAAAAGGGTTGGGGAGAAAAATAAAGAGGTTACTTTAAGTCCTCCTACGATTATGACTTTTTTTTATATTATAGCGCAGCATTTAAAAAAGGTACTTGAAACAATTACCATAAATCTTCAGACAGAATAATAAAATAGAACAATAAAATGATTATTAAGTCACGCATATGTGTGTGAAGCAATTAACTTTCCTCCCACTTGCCAACAATCAACAAGTACACAGTTCTAAAGTAATCAGTGAAAAACCTGTGACAGAATGAGCTGCCTTTTTATTTCACACATTGTGAACAGGTCCTCCATCTATCATATAAACATTGCTATAGGACGTTCAATTAACTTCACGGAACAAGCATTTTCTGCCCTTGTTAAGAGGATATGTTAAGATATGACACTGTTCACTGGGCAGTTTACAGTCAGTAGCTTCCCATCACCATCCAAGCAGCTGCTACTGCCCTAATTAAAAAAGATCAAGCATTTTGCTGGTTTTGATTTTGCTGGTGGTCAGTGGGCATTACAAATTTGCTCCCACTCATTGCCATTTGGGCTATTTCTGCACCCATTGTCTAAGCTGCACAAATTATTAGGGACAGTAACAGAACTGTTATAACACTACTTTTAATGAAAAAAAAATACAAACTTATACCTAAGTACAGTGTTAACAAAGCCTTCAAACAGACCTATACCCCCTTTTTACTCCATGCCCTTGCAGCCAAACCCCCCATTATAGGGACAATCAATTGGGTAAAACTCTCCCAGTGACAGTCAGAAAAGACGTAATCACCCCATTAAACCATTATTTGCCATCTATTGGTCACTTTGATACTGCAGTTAATTAAGCCTCGGGAGACAGGCAGCTAAAGGTGGAATCTCCTATCACGGCAACACGGAAGTAAGTAAAATGTTATTCTGACTTGTCGATGCATTTCTCCCTTCAAAGACACTAGGGCTTGCTCAGTAGGTATTCAGAATCACCTTGCTTATCATATTAACTGGGGTCAAGTTTCGGCTAGCATAGTGTTCATGCCTACCTTGGTATAGTACGATACAAAGTGCGCCACCAGTAAAGTGGAGTGCAGGATGATACAGGGGTGTGGTATTCTTTAAGATGCCCAGTGTCTCCAGATACACCAATGTCATCAGTGTACACCAATCTCGACTAATATGCCCTGTATACCTTACCTGGGGAACATTCAGGCATGTCCCACCTGCTGGGTCTCCCACAGGCGCCAAAAGAGGGAGTGTAATTAGACCACTCTCTTGGTCAGGCTGAGAGAGCTAGCTGTTATGGGAGCAAATTCATACAGTTTACAACTTTCTTACAGCTGGTTGACAGTTGGCTTGCATGTAAATGTGTTCTGTGCTGCATGTTTGACATACAAAGTGTACAGCATTGTATTCCTAAATGGAATACGATTGAAAGGAACAAGTTGTAATATTTCATTAGTCATAACACAAACCATACACATGATAATTTTCAGGGACTTTCAACCAGCTTGAGACCACATTTAAAGTAATTTAGTACTGCCTAGATTTGGTAAACAGTACAGATCAAAGTTACGGATGAAATTAAGCAGTTATTTAAGGTTTTCTTTATTCCTTCCCCAAAAGCTTTTTTGGTAATTAATGGAAAGAGTGCTCAGTAACCCTACCACCATGACATTAACCATTTAATAATACATCGGCACCAAGCATCTAGAAACAAAATGGTCACATGATTAACTTTTCACTCCAGAAGTTCTTAAGGAAACCCTAGTGACCCAAATACAGGCATTATTTGAATGATGTATATTTGGAGCTCCACTAATGGACTGAAAAGTACATTCTCTATATTCTGCTGTAAGGATCTGAACGGGGGAACAGCTTATATAGCTGGTAGTTTCCCATTGCAGGATGGTTTGCCTAAATAAGCAATGAAATGAAGCTTTTAATGCCTGGCTTTAAGGTTTTGTAAATCTATGTGAGAACAAGCACCAGCTTTCTCTGTTACACTTCAGGTGAAGAATGTATTGGTTGTTTTAGATTCCACACTTGATGTTAATAAAAAAAAGTTTATAATAATGATGTTTTTGGTAAAATTACCCAGCTATAATTTTCTCAACACAGGGTGTAAAAAACATCTTTCTTTGATACAGTATTAAGTATTTTCTTATTTACTGATGTAAATCCATGCAGATGAATGAGGCAAGAGAGCAAGTAATTGTGCAAGGCAAAGCATGTGCATTGGACCCTGACTGGTATACTTTCATTTTGCTGCTTAAAAAGGATTTCTGCAGTTCACCATCTGCCGCTACATTTCTGTATTATATAAAATTACGTGCTAGCCATTTTTTTAAAGAATGTATTATTTTTTGACAGCTAACAACCTATATTACTTATTGTTTCCACTAATGACAACACATGTGCCTACACATACACCTAAGTTAGGGAAATAAGTGTCCATGGAGAAATAGATACACATGTTAAGTTTCAATAGAGACGGCATACCCTGTAGTTGGAAGAGTAAGCCACTGGCAAATCTTTTGTTGGAAGACATCACCAGCATACCCAAGACTGAAAAAGCTTATGTAAGGTTTGAAGAAGACCACCTGCATATCCGAGTTTGGAGAATGCTACTGTTCTATCTGAGGTTGGAGAAGGCCAATGGTTTATCGGAGTTTGAAGGAGACCACAAGCTTATGTGAGGTTAAAGAAGGCCAGTGACTGATCTGATGTTAAAAGAGGGCAGCAGCTTGTATGAGGTTGTAGAAGGCGAGTGGCTGATCTGAAGATTAAAGAGGGAACCAGGTTATACAAGTTTAGAGAAGGCCAGTGTATGGTCTGAGGATTAGGGAGGGCACCAGGTTATACAAGTTTAGAGAAGGCCAGTGTATGGTCTGAGGATTAAGGAGAGCACCAAGTTCATTTTGGAGAAGGCTTTTATGATGCAGGAGGTGGAGGGAGTCAACTGTATTTAAAGTATAGCTGTCCTTCAAATATCCCATAACTGATTATAGATACAAAGAGTTAAACAAACAAAAAAGTGATTAATAGTTAACGTTCTTAAGTAACACTGCTTTAATAAAATGTTTCATGCAAAAACTCATTTAAGCTCATATTTTTTAATACTTTAAACTATTTAATGTAAGGATAATAGAGATAATGATTTTGTAAAAGGTTTCTTTTTTTCTTCCTTCCATCCTATTTTTACTATTCACCATGAAAAGAAATATTTAAGCTTGCAAATCACATTCCAGTGCAGTATTTTTACATGCCCCAGTAACCTATTTGACCACTGAATGACACCACATCATGTTCCACAAGACCGATTTTCTCTTTGAAAACAAAAGTCCTTTTATTATAGCTCCTTCCCTCTTGCTAGGCACTGATCCATGATTGGATTATGACATACAGTAGTCTCAGGACATCTAGACGGAGAATTATGCAAGGGTCAGGAATACAAATCAGAAAACTGTGTGTTTGTCTTATATACAAATGGTCATAGTGCAGTATGAACAGTAGTGCAAATAAGGTCAAGTTTTGCAATGAGCGTGGAGATAGAGGAAGGAAATAAAACACAATTAACTCTTGTTAGGGTGTGAGTGGGGGTAACCAGAAACTAAACAGTGGACAAACCTCATATAAATTAGCAAACATAATATAATATAAAACTAGCATACATAAATTATACACAAACGTTCACATTGGTATCTGTCGCATGTGACAAATGCTGTGCATGTATTGACAGTTTTATATATATATATATATATATATATATATATATATATACATACGCACATGCACACCCAAACACAGATTGCTTACATGGGAAAAGGTACAGGCAGCTATCAGTATCAGGAAGCACCTGCAGTGAAACATGAACCAGCAGTGCCAAGACACTAATAAACATGACTAACAGATAATTTGACACGATTTGTATTTTGCTATAACTTACAGAGAAGGACATGAACTGGATCTTAGAAAATAGAATATATAGTATACAATGTATCATTTGCAGTTTGCAACATACAGTCGAGCCCATAATTATTCATACCCCTGGCAAATTTTGACTAAAAGTCACTTTTATTCAACCAGCAAGTTATTTTTTGACGGTAAATGACATAGATGTCTCCCAAAAGATAATCAGATGATGTACAAGGGGCATTTTTGTGGAAAAAACACAGCTTTAATTTACATTTGAGCAAAAAGTGTCATATCCAAAATTATTCATAGCCTTCACAAACTGTCACAGTCTGGGAATATCCAAAGTTCTATACCATTCCTAATAGTCCAAGCTGATCTAAAGCATTCGAATTACCCTGATTAATTGGGAACAGCTGTTAAAATCCACTCAACAGGTGAAAAACAACAGCTTTCTGCAGTTGGTTTGTGGTCATGGATAAGACAAAGGAGCTCAGTGAGGACCTGCGGCTGCGCATTGTGGCTGCTCACAAGTCAGGAAAGGGCTACAAGGCCATATCTACAAGGCAATAGGCACAACAGGCATTTGCTGGATATACAAGGTATACAGGGTTTTTGCCCGCCACAAGGTAGTTTTGAAAATTACCTCAAGTTTGCAAGCACACGGTTCCAGCCTTAATGTAAAATTCTGAGAAAAAATGTAAATGTAACTACTTGAATTAGAACTAAAACATTAATGTTAATGTCTGACTGAAAATATATATGTATATAAAATTTGACTTTTACTTATGTATGGTGGAGCATGGCTGTACTATTCTAAAAATAATATACTTTCCTGCTGTTCCCTGGAACCATGACAGATTCCATATTCAGCTGCCAGGCTTCCATGGGTTAATTAACTGAACTATCACAAGTGGCCACTAGAGACCACGAAATTGTTTTTCAAAGGAGAAAATTTAATGTTTGTATACAGAGTGTGATTATGTATTACCGACTGTCACTGGGCTTCCAGCTATTGGATTTTCTTCCCCTGCAAGCCGTGCAACAACATTAGAGAGGGAGGATCTATGCTTGGCATTTGGAATTCACTCATCAGAGGTAAGCTTATTACATCTTTTTCATAATTTTACTTGTTTTTTTGGTGATTTTCTCATTCTGGTATTTTTTTTCCCTTTATAAGGGTAAAACAATTAAAGTTTGGATATATATTCTTCATTTACTCTTGTCAAGGCGTTTAAGCTAGAGAAATATAAAATATGTAATACTTATATAAAGTATTATATTCTTTATGGAGCAGGTGCAGAATTTGGCTTCTTTTTACAGTTTCTGATTGAATAATGGTAATTGTTCACAGAGCTACATACCTCATGCTTAAATTTATGCACAGAATCACTTGCAAATTAATCCTAAAATCCATACAATCCAAATTTTCTTTTAATTAAATTTTGACTGCATTATTAGAGGTTTAAAGGCAACCTCCTGGCTGTACTGCACTGTTTTTAATGGTGTGATACTGGTAATGAAAGCATAATACACTGTACCCTCCCCTCTACACATCGCCTGCAATCATCAAAAGTGATTAGTGGGCCCACTGAGCCCCTGAGAGGGCCCACCAAGAGGTGAAAAAACAAACTCTGCGAACTAGGTTTGGGCACACCAGGGAAGTTAAACAAGGCTTTCATGTCCTTTTGCATTACTTGAAGGGCTCTAGATTTCCCTCTAGAGTAGAGTGCAAAGCCTCCAGTTGACCAGTGGAGACCAGGCCAACCTCTAGTTCAGTGGTTCTCAACCTGTGGGTTGGGACCCCCACTTGGGGGTCGAACTACCACTTCACAGGGGTTGCATAGTTCACTGAAGGCATCAGAGCTGATGCCCATAAATGGGTTGGGAAGTTAGAAGGGAGAGTAAAGCTCCCTCCCTCCTAACTTAGAAATGCGGTGTTACTCTCCCATCAAACTTCATGCCCTGCACATCATTTGCACAGTCTGGGTGGAAAAATAGAAGGAAGGGGACATTGCACTTACCTGATCCTGCAGGAAGTGACATCCCGGAGTATCACGTCCGGTATTTGGAATGCGGAGGTGACCCGTTGCTGTTGATCTTTTCTATTCCCTCTCTCTAGATGAGAGCACAATTCTCACACAAAGGGCTCCCAATGCCTCCTCGGCTGCCCCTCTAGCTGCATCTGCCCCTGGAATATCTCTGCACTCCCCTTAAGAGGGCATATCCACCAGTTTGGAGCCATTAATCTATGTAAAAATTTCAGGTTAAGATACCATGTTCAGGGACTTTCCAATCAGCTCCATAATAATCAAGTTGCAATTTCACAACCTTCTCTAGCTCTCTATAAGGGCTATAATTGGTTTAATCACCCCACACGTATAGGATAATAAATATATGAGATAATGTGCAATGGGTTTAGGCACTATGCGCTTCAATTTATCCCATTGAAAGTCCCTTCTTCTAGCTATTTAAAGGGAAATATTTACAACCTTTTGTACCACACTGCATGCAATCTAGAAGCTGTCTGCTTGTTATCATCTCTGTCTCTGACAGCACATGTAACTTTCCTTGAGACCATACTGATCTAATTTAGGAAACCTTCTTCCTCCAGCGCTTTGACAGGAAGCAGGATTGACAGAAATGTGCAGTAAACACAACATCGGCTTTCAGCTGCAGAGGTTATCCAACCTCCAGCTCCAGAACTCTGTAATACACAGGAGTGTAATTTCAAATTAGCCGATATAAACATGTTCTCGGCAGGTATATGTGGCCAACAAATTCCACAATGTACTTTATATTTGCAAGTGTATTGACAAGTAGTCAGAACATAACTGTATAACTTGCAAATAATACACAACCCAAAAATTACATACACATGTTTTATTTGACAAATAATATAGTATTATGACAAAAATGTCGGTTGTATGGTCAAAGTAACCATAACAGAAATATTAGGGTATGCATCTAAAACTCATCTGAGAAGTGATGAGTAGTGATGGCCGAACTTGGCCAGGTCTGTCCGCCAGAAAAGTCTGACGTCTGCCTGTTCGAGAGAAGATTCACAGGGAATATGAATCGGAAAAAAACAGTCCCCGGTTTTTATATCCGGAGGTGACGTCACTTCCAGTTTAAGCTGGTTTTCTTTCACTAGAGAGCGGCTTCTCTACCCGGTAAAATGTTATACCCATATAGAAGACTTGCCTCCACACTTCGTGTCTCACTCAATGTTCTGTCTCTTTGTGCTCCCCGTTCCTGTGCCAGTTGGTGACCACCCCGCCCTTTGGTGCCGGACCAGGACATCCGCACCCACAAAGATCTAGCTAAGGGCTTTCATACACCCACTTATTTTGTTGTGGATGTCTTGTACTATTCAAGGGTTTGCTAACCCCCCATATAGACAGACGTTTGTTGTTCTGTTTCCTAATATTTTTTTTGTGCAACCAGTTTCCCAGAGCCCCTTTATCAGCTGGTCAAAGGAACATGTAAAATGCATGACCAGAATTCTGAGATGGAAAGATGGTAGATGGCAAGAGGCTATGAGCAAAACAGGAGAGGAGGGGAGTGTCGGATAGAGGAGGGGCTTGCCATCAGTTTGCAATAGGTTAAAATAATAAACAAATATCTATACCTTAAGGCCACCATGGATATTTCCATGCGATCGATCTAAATCTACCAATTTTGAAGTTGATTGAAGAAAAATTGATCAATTCATCAATGACCAAAAATGTTGATCGAAGGGTAATTGGACATGTTCATTTTTTATCGATTGTACACAAATCGAATCAGCTCTTGGAAAATTTATCATTTTTGATTCCATGTTAACAATTAACATCTTGATACTTCCAATTGAAACAGTTCTAAACAATCGATCAAACATGCATCGATAGCGCAACACTTGTGATCGATCAAACAGAACGATGTTCGATATAACGATTGAACTTCAACCAAGGAGGGCCACTGAAGAATGCCCAGAGGGCTGAAGGTTGGGCACCTGGGATCTGGCTGGAATGCAGCTTTAAAATATATATTTCTTTAACACTGAAACCCACATTTGTCAAAAAAAAAATAAAAGAAAAGGAACATTTATGTCACACACAGCTAGATGTGACAAGCCAATTTATTGTATCATGCGTGATCTCATTTTGTACAATCAAACTCTGATTCAATTACAGTAGCTTGTTCAAATAGAACAGTACACCTCTGTGCGAGTAACGAAAAAATTGGTGCAGTTTGGGACCGGCACATCAGACATTCCAGTCATGCTTGAAAGATTTGTACCTGGAGAACTATTAAGCCTTTAAAGTCATTACATGAATGGCCTATAACATCGCTCTTCTTTGTATTTCTGTACTGCTGCAGCTTTCCATTGCAACTTGCTTTTTCTAGCAAATAACAAAATAAATTTTTTTATACAGGAGTATAATTTTGTGAAAACTTTACTTGGTGCTGTGCATAAAAATCTTTTGTACAATGGAAGCCCAAAATGTCTACGTTTTTTTTGAGGTTAGATAATACCAGAGTACAAAATGTGCCCTGACTATGGAATTATTCTATAATAAGTTGAGAGGGATCTATTACATCTGGTATTTTTATTCCTCAGGCTTGAATTGTTCTCAACTATATTCAGTAACAGTAACGTTCTTTTTTTACAGTTATACTGTGCTAAATGCAAAACTAAAATCTATATCATGACATCAGAGTCTAGAAACATACCTGTCTAGTCTAACACAGCAATGGTAACCTAAAATGGGGAGGTTTATGCTCCCTAATTGCGTTAATCGCAAATTTTTGGATCGCGAATATCAGCACTTTGAGAATTTGAGAAGATTTCAAATACAGTGTTATATCTTCGTAATTGTGAATAATTGAGATTTTTGCATCAGCAATATGTGCATGTACAAATGCCAACGAAAATGATAAAGACAGAACAGCCCCTTCCCAATTAGGGGAGGTCAGTGAGGTGGCTAGCCTCTGAGGATTTATGTGACATATATGTATGGGCAATTGTGCTCACAAATCCAAATACATTATCACATATTTCATTAATTAGTAAAAAAGAACAACAAGACAATCATCTGAAGTACATATCACAATTAGTGATGGCCCGAACTGTTCGATAATCTATTCGCGGCGAGCATCGCATGTTCGCGTTCGCCGCATGTTTCGCGAACATATGGGGGGGCGAGTTCGATTCGGGCCCTATCTTTTAACATTGTGCAGAAACTTGACCCCTGTGACACAGTCAGAACATAGATCCGCCAATGATCACCCCCCAGCCTCACCGAACCCTCACACGCCCCTATAACATATCAAGTACAGGACGCCACTTACACATTCTGCTGAAGAAGGAGAGAGTTGGAAAGAGCGAAGAGCTGCTGCTGCTGGCTGCTGGCTATAGGAACATTAGCTAGGGCAGTGTTCGGTGTAACCTACCTCTTCACTGAAATCCCATCCATCCATCCATGGTAATATCCATCTCCCCAGGTGTCTCCACATTGACCATCACCACCAGTGTCCTCCACACTGTTCATCTCCACTATTTGTCCTCTCACACTGTCCATCTCGTCCCATGCCTCCACACTGACCATCACACCAGTGTGCCTCCACACTGTTCATCGCCACTAGTGTCGCTCCACACTGTCCATCTCCACATGTCTCTCGCATAAAATTAAAATTCACCTTTTAAGCTGTCGCCACGTGGAAAGCAGATCTTCACAGGTTGTTTCAGGTGGAATTCACACAGCATTTACCAACCATGTTGTTTAGTGCTCTCCGCTCCTCTTATGTCAAATCCTGACTATCATTGTAGAATCCTTTGTGGGGCGTATTATTGCGTGAAAAAACTTTCTTGGAGTTTTGGCCATGGACCCCCCTCTTTCATGTCATTGTCCCGGTGTAGAACCCCTTGAAATAACTTTTCGCAACACTATTGTGGGCAGAAGGCTCCCTTTGTTTTTGTAATTTCACCTGTCCCCTTGAAGGTCTATGGGGTTTGGGGGGGGGGGGCTGGTTTGGCCCTGGTTTGCGAACATTTGTCAGAGGTTCGCGTCAGCCGTTCGCGAACATCAAATTCCGGGTTCGCGCCACTCACTAATCACAATCTTCCATTGGCTATGATCATACAGTTAGTCAATAAGACATGCATAAAGGTAAGAATTTTCATTTCAGGCACTCCCTAGTTGGGAGTGCTGTTCTGTCTTTATCATTATCTACGTATATGAGGGATTGTGACACCCTAGTCCTCACTACCCTAGTAGACATTAACATACAATATCTGTTTGTATAATGTATGATGTAACAAAATTGCCATTTGGCGAAAGGAAGGGTAATAAATTATTTGTGATGTTCGCAAAATTTGTTTGTGAAAATCTTTTGCAGCAATGAAGTTAATAGTACGGAGATCACAAATTTAACTCAATTTATGGCAAATATTGGTGACGGCATTCGTGATATTTTGTGAATATGATTTTGGCTTGTACTGCTCATCACAACTCCCCACACTCACTCCATCAATTCAATTTCCCTTTCGCATAGAGCCCCCATCTACTCTCTTTCTTTTTAATGTCAATCAAAGCAAGAATGACAATGCCCATACCAACCTCTCAAATTCAATACTTGTTAGGCTCTTTCAGGTTGGAATGTAGGCCTAATTGGTTAGAAATTTGACAAAACCTCTAGATAGGGTTTTGAAAATAACCTTCATTGATGAGTCATACCTATCCACACCTTAAACATACATTGTTAAAAAAAAACAGGGGAAAGGAAGAAGAGAGTAAACGGGTGAAGATGGTGTTTTGCCAGGAGAAAGGGAGGGTATGGTACTTTTTCTTCTCTTTCTCTAGGGGTGGGGTGCCAAATTCCAGGGTGTGTGGTGGGCGTTCAGAATCGCGGGCTGAAGGTGCTGGGTAGTTCGTGTTTGGGCGGTGCAGAGGAAAAAATCGATTTAGGAAGGTTATGGAGGGGTGGTTTAGTGCTGACCTGTGTGTTTTTGGGTGACGGGCGTGTTGGGGCGGGGCTTTAGCAGTATAGGGGGCGAGGTGTGGTGGGAACTGTGGGTGTAAGGGGTAGATGGGTACGCATCGATGACTTGGGGAAGAGGGGGATTAGAAAGGGAAGTATGTGAAATTGGCAGCAGTGATACTAGGAGAAGAGGAATTTGGGATGGAACATTGGTTGAGGAGGTGTGGTGGGGGTTAAGGTGTGGAAGTGGGAAGTGGGGGATTAGAGGAGAGAATGGGGGTAGGTGTGGTGGGTGGGCTGCATTTTTGGGCTGAAGGGGGGACGGTATTCTGCGGGGCAAGGTGTGTATGGGTAGAACAGGGTGACAGAGGCGGTGGGTAGGGGGGGGGAGTATAAAGCCGTGGGGTTGTCGGCGGTAAGGTGGATTCCATATTACTGGGGAAACCGGGTGAGGGTGGGTAGAAGGGGGGAGTATGTCTGCCTGGGGTTCGGTTAAGTGATAAAAGGGTGTGTCGGTCTTCTCATGTGATCCGAGCACTCAAACTTGGCAATGTTCTCCAAATTGTCAGATTGATAGGGCATGCTTTTGTCAGCAGCTGCTTTAGGTATACATATTAGGATAAGATTGGACCCCGGTGGGGCCATTTCCAAAATTTAAAGCTGGCAGCCATCTTTTGTGGGGGATAGGTTCATCATCATGTTGAAGGTGAATTCCTGTTTCAATCTTTCTAGAAACTTGAAAAAACTTCTAGAAAAAGGTTTTGGGCCAAAAATTTACTTAGTATTTATAAAGTGTTCATTAATTCCACCCACATAGTCTAAAGCCCCAGTTACATGCTAAAGAGAAGCAACCCAAATTTGATACTGCGCAAAACCATACACGAAGATGGTGTTCTTTTTGGGGGGGGGGTGCAAAGTGTTGTTATAGAATATCCCTGTTAGTCTTGTTTTGCCAGATATACAATTCCTCTTATAAGCTATACTAATAAGGCAATATGATCTTCCTTTAAAAACTGCCAATTCCCCCGTTACCAGCCGTTTTATGGGAGATGGCTATTTGTAGTCCAAATCAGAAGGGTAGGAGGTCGAAAATAGTTTGAACCAGCTGACTTATATCCCCTCCACATGTCAGTTTCTTACATAATGGCAGGTGGGGTGTGGCCCTCTTAAGGGGAGCTGAGGTTTTTTTTTTCTGGTGGCAGGCACGCTAGGGGGCATCAAGTGGCATGGGCTAAGCAGCTCTAGAATATTTTGTTTTTGCATTAATTTAGTTTAGTTGCATTAGATAATTCAAGGGGGCAAAGTCTAAATTTTGACTATAGAAATTTTAACTTAAATTTGAACTTCATGGCAAAAATGTTCTGTATAGGCCATATTTTTGTGGTATCCCTCGGACCGCTTCTCTACATCTCGCGCAAGTTTGGTGATGATACCTGCTCAGGGGCTTTGCATTAATCGAAAATTTCAAACTTTTCAAAATGATTTCCAATCTCACCTAGAGTGACAACTAATAAAGCGCCTACCCCCTCTCTCCTGCATAGGAACCACAAGGTGCAGATGTAAATGACAGAAGGTATGTTTTATAATGTCATCACAATGAAAAAATCTACATTTCCTCACTGAAAAAAGTATGACAAGTGGTGAAGAATGAAAATGAATACAGCCTCTCAGAACATCGCACTAGTGTAACTATAACATATACTGCACTTGTTTGTTCAACTGTAGGTGTTCATTTAGCAACAATAACTAAACTTTCACATCTTTATCACCTTATGGGGTCATCTTTGTATAACCTCAGGCTTACATTAGATAATAATAGATTGGGATTGACACATGCTGTTTTTGCTGCAATATCACCCTCTCATTTTTATTATTTCTATATTTAACTGGCATTCGTTATGCAAGACCTTATGTGCTTATCTTTGTTTCATCACCTTGCCCTTGTCTGCATTTCCCTATCCTACCTATTCATGTTTTTCCTTCCGCATTATTGCCATCTCTCTTGAAAGACCATGCACCATTGACTTTTGACTGATTGATCTGGTTTCTAAAGGCTGGGGCATGCATGTTCACCATTATCCAGCGATCGGTTTTTTTTTTTTCTTTTTCTTTTTTTTTTTTTTTTTTGCAAAATTCGATAGCCATCCTATCGATCGATTTGTACTGTGAAAACAATCGAAAACTGCAACATACCATGGGCAAGAAATTCTGGGTGATTCTATCCTGAAAGTCTCAATATGTCTTGCAACTCACACATTCTATAGGTTTGGAGTGTGTAGCTGAAGAACTGACGCAGTGACCAACGACAGACAGCACAAAAACAATAGGTCATTTCGGCACAAGAAACATAGATGGATCGCTTAAAATAAAACGGTCGCATGATACAACTAACAGGCACTTCGCTTCTATGTCTTTTATTAAAATACCAATGCATAACGGATCCGTTAGCGAACGTTTTCTATTTCTGTCCGATTCTTGACAAAATCGTCGCTCGGAGTAAAATGAAACTAAAAATCGCGACGTGTATGCCGCTATAGACTTTGCTTTTATATTGCTGTCAGTCTAACATGGATCAATCTTCACCACCAACACAAAGTATATTAGTGCTAAAGTGATCTATTCCCTTCCTATGACCTATATAGTACGATCGGATTAGCAAACCGCCAGATGCTTTTACAATTGACTGAAATTACCAACAGATGACCTACATGCCTCTTCTCGCATTTTATATTCTATTTCCACCACTGTTGTTCGATTCAGGTAAAAAGGAATTGATTTTCAATCAAACGATTACTTAAAACAATCGATTTCTAAGCAATTGTACATAAAGGCAAACTGTCTCTGCCAACTATTTGTGTTTTGGGATATTTTTTGTTATCATTTTTTCATCAACATTACAGTACAAAGTAATAAAAGAAAGCATATAATGCTTTCATATAAATCATGTGCTTCATAGAAATCTGAGAATCAACATAACATACAGTCATGCATACCTCGAACGTCCTTAAGTATGTCATCATTGCATTGAGGCAAATGATTACAGATTAAACAAAAAATGAAAACAATTACCAAAAACTATGTCACGTGGGTTGCGCTTTCCACTGTTGAAGGTCTAATTGCACAAACACTTAACTATATGATGCAGTTACCAATCTTCGCAATAAACCAAATACAAACACCATCCTTAAGGCCCCCTTAATAAACGCTTACAATCTTAGCCTACAATGGTTGTATTCTATCAGGGAGGCCACTACACTATAGTTTTTGGTAGTCCAATGTAAATTGTATGGAGTGATCTAAACCTGCTGGGGGGGGGGCTTTATTCTGGCATAAATTGCAAAGGGTGTTCGCAATACATCGGCTTATTTAAGTTCCAGTCAGATCGTCCAACAGGTTTTCAAAAATTATCCAGTAGTTGTATTTTTCACACTCTCTAGAATTGAAGGATCTGGCATTCCAGTTTGTTAAGGGATCTCTCGAGTTTGGATAGTGGGTCTGTTTGTATGCCAAGGGTTTGGATTCACACACCGCACTGTTGTAGTAATTGTATAAGTTTAGGTTTTACTGAAGTTATTTCTTATATTGGTTGCCTTTCTTTATTTCATGAAAAAAATTTAAATAGTCCACCATTACTTTGATCGCGCACATGCGAGGCCCTGCCCTTCATACAGCTAACTTTAGTATAAATGGGGAATATATGTCAAGAAATTTTGTAAAAAGATGTATAAAACATTGCAGATATCACAATGGCCATGTTATCAGCATTCAATCGAGTCCTACTTTTCATATAAACTACCTACAGTGATGTACACTTTAGCTTCACTTGGCAAGATGGATCATCATGAAGTACAGAAACACTGAAAAATGATTTTCGTCAAAATACCTGACAAGTTCAGACACCATCACCGTATAATTATACGCAATTTGCCTTAGATCTTTTTAGTTGCCTTTCATGTAAAGTTGCTTTGTCAGGGCACTGTTCCCTCTAAACTGACATCACTTCTATAAAGATGTCTATACTTTTAAATGTATAATCTAGTGTTCTCTATATACTCCTGAATAGGAAGACAATCAACAAGCATTTAAATGCACACTGGCCAGTGAAATCAAGACCTAGCCTCATGTCTACAGAAATGAGGTCACTTTTTGCAGCTCACTAAAGCTGCCTTGGCGTTCTAATTTTTTCTTTACATTGTGAGCTATTAAGAAATCAGCATATTAAGTATAATTTTATATAAATCTGGACATCTGCCGCAGCTAGCGGGCATTGCATAATGAAAAGGAACCGTATCTAGGGGAACGCAAGGTCCAGCATGTTTAGATAATTATAAGTATACTTTCATTAGGAACCTGTTATTATTCACTAAGATATCAAACATGTTTAAACAAAGGAGCAGTTCTAAGTATCTGATTTCTAGGAAGTGCACAACAATAAGCAACTGGCAACGCAAGGTCAATGTGACTTAAG
>CM070033.1:140368251-140378477 GCA_036250615.1 Ptychadena robeensis
ATAATGGCTTTTCTATGAAGCTTTAACAAAGCATACATGTTGTCATTCATATATAACATACGTTTATATGAATGGAATACCTAGATGTAACTGCAGATTCCTTGAACTAGTATCTTCTCCCCAAAACATAGTTTAGAACGGATCAAATGAATAGCAAGCTTGTTATTAAAAGCAGTGTGACAATCATTGGCTTGTTACTGGATAGCAGGCAAAGGTCAGGGCCATATACAATGTAATTCCTCAGCAAATCAATGGAATGTTTGGCCAGATGGATAAATAATAAAGCAGAGCTCAGTCTATGTTAATTATGTCTACAGTGAGTCTAAATGTACATTTACACTGGCGTTTTTTTACCGCCAGGTAAATGACCCTTCAACGTGACCCTTCAACGTCCCATAGAACCTCTATGGGGTCCTTAATTCGACGACCTGTAATGACCTGCACTGTTTTGCAGACTATCACAGGGAGTCGTTTCTCCAGCGGCGGCTGGAGCGCACGGTCGGTTCTCGAGCTAAAAGCAGCTCAAGACTCGACAGTCTAAAATAGCAAAAATTTCTTTCTTATTTGTCTAATAGTCAACAGGTGTCATTTCATGGCAGTTTTTTTTAAATGTAAGTAATTGGTAAGCTTAGTATAAATGCAACATTTGCATTTAACATAAATACATTTTTTATGAATCAAAGTGTACACTTAGGTTTTAATTTAGTTGTTTTTTTCTCAAGGACAAGAATCCATCAAGTTGTTTCTTCAGGACAGCTTTAAATCAAATCAGTTTTTCTAGTGCATTACATACAGTGTTTGTTTCCCATGCTTTGCCAAAATAAAGTCACTGGCCATGTCAAAGTTTTCGAAACTTGGAGGTATAAACAAAATAAATAACCGCAAGACTTGCTAGCAAATGCTCAAGATAACTTCATGAAGGTTGTGTTTTTATATTGTAATTATGCAGTGTTTAGCATCTGGGGTTACGATACAAGTGATTTACTGCTTCATCATTGTATATTCAACGTTCAACAGAAACAAGATAGTATTAACCGCACCCTAAAAACAACAAGCTGTAACAGAACAATATACATTTACACATACATTTTGACCAGTTACAATGTCGAATTGTGTACTTGTGTTTTTTCAATTTAGTCATTTGTATTGTGAGAAAAAATATATATTTAGAAAACATCTTTTGAAGAGCTCTCTAGCATAGAAGAGGTTGGTGTGTGTGTGTGTGTGTGTGTGTGTGTGTATGTGGGGGAGGACGATGCTGGTTCTCCAAAGTCAATAATATGATATGGTGAAGTGGTTAGAGGTACTGCTGTCTATCAAGCTAAAAAAATATGGAGCAGTCAATGTTGTTTACTACTGGGCAAGTCCACCAAGTATGAAAATGTGAAGAGTTGTGCCCAGTTGAATTGAAACAGTGGATGCAGTGTGGTGAGTATGTTGGATTTACACAGCCAGGTGACAAGGTAAGCGGTTCCATTGAACTAAGACTTAATAACTTCTTGCAATGGATAGTCATAGGTTAAATGATCAAGCATTATTATTATTATTATTATTATCATTTATTTATAAAGCAGCAACATATTACGCAGTGGAGATACAACACACAATAACACACAGGTACAGGTAATGACACAGGAGGAATAGAGGACCCTGCCCGGTTGGGCTTACAGTCTAATATCATTGGGCATTCTCAATATTTATGATAAATTACTACTCTTTCACATGGGTCATGTAACCATCATCCCAAAATACAATAATACAACATGCAACACCAAGGAAGTGAGCATAACCCCCACTACCTCAGATAGAATATTCCTCCTGAAAATTCAGGGGCGAGGGGACATTCAGGGCTTCAATAATCATATCACACAATAAGTTACAAAAAATTTTTTTTTCATTTACCGATAATAAATTCAGACACAATGCTTGGTGTTCATAGAATACATCCCAGCCATACATTTATATGCAAAGAAGATGATAGGTGTCCTCAATATTTGAGATCATTCAGTGGGGTTAAACTTCTGACCTACATTTAATCTCTGTTTTGTTACATAACAGTGAGACCATTCCAAGGGGAGTATGTGTCATACTTCTTCCTCTGCCATTGCTTTCATGTTGACTGAATTTGTTTCTACTGTCTATTGCAGTCTGGCCTCTTTATTTATTTTGTGCTTAAGCGTGATAAGCTTGCCCTTTGTATTAGAATATGCTCTTTTAAAAAGTTTTCTTTTGCCAGATAATTGTAGTTTTATTAACACATTTTAATGTCATGAACCTCAGAAAGAGGATGCCATACAAAATATAATACTTACCGTAATTTTTGGATTATAAAATGCACTTTTTTACCATTAAAATCCCTGTGTCTTATTTCCAATTTTTTATTTAGTCCCAACAATCCTGGGAGCATTAGCTATGCATCCCAGGAGGCACAATGTGTTCTTTCCCTACAGCCAAGCCAAAAGCCACTGCCAAGAAAAGATATTGTCTCCATTAGCAGTAGCAGTACCCATTTTCTGAACACAATGACCAACTTATTGGGGAGCAATTAGCATTTTGCAATTAGATAGCATGAGTTGTGTATTTCTATGAACATTCTGCATTGCAATAAATACATTTTGTGACAAAGACTCATATCTCCCCCCATATTTAAATTTATACTCATGGGTAACTTTTTAAGTGCCAGATTGTAAAACGTGTCTCTTCAGAAGTTGATCAGCGGGTTCAGAGAATGGGTACTACTAGTGTATAAACAAACACTAAAGTTTAAGCCCTGCCCTATAAATACTGTATAGGCCCAGTCCTGCCTACTTAGCTGGAACATGTTGTATATTCACTTGATATCTGAATAGCTGTGTCTTTTGTTTTTTTTTCCCCCTAATTTTCGCTCCGAAACTGCGTCTTATAGTCCTAGAAATGCGGTAATCCTAAACACCTGCTTGCATTAGTTAAGGAGAATATTGATCAGTATATTCTGCCCTGCCTGTTACTCGATATAAAATCCCCATTGGGTCCCAATATTGAGATGATCAGATTTTGTCTATGAGGTAGTAGAGTTTAGGACAGACTCTGACAGTAAACTAATAAGCCCTATGTTAATAAGCAAGATGCACCTTTTAACCAGTTTACCGGTTATATTGATATAAACACTGGATTGTTTTTTAGGAATAATAGTTTGCCAAGAGTGACTGGTCTTTGTGTTAAAATACCACAAAGCATTGACAAGCAGTTATGCGCTGGTGGACAACTGAAGAGGTCCTTCATTATCATATTTATTGTTCATGGCGACATGAGGTATGTCATGGGACTCAGTGGCCTAAGGGAGTCTGCAGAATTAGACATACAAAGCTTCATTGTGGACAAGACATAATTATCACTTTTCTTACAAAACTATTATCCAGTGTAACAATATATTAAGGCCATGGTGTACTCTTTAAGTCACATTGACCCTTGGTTGCCAGTTGCTTATTGTTGTGCACTTCCTAGAAATCAGATACTTAGAACTGCTCCTTTGTTTAAACATTTTGATATCTTAAGTGAATAACAGGTTTCCTAATGCAATATACTTATTAATTATCTAACATGCTGGACATTGCGTTCCCCTAGATACGGTTCCTTTTCATTATGCAATGCGCTAGCTGCCGGCAGATTTATATAAAATTATACTTAATATGCTGATTTCATTAATTAGTCACAGAATGAAAAAAATAGAACGCCAAGGCAGCTTTAGTAGCTGAAAAAAGTGACCTCTTTTCTGTACACATGAGGCTAGGTCTTGATTTCACTGGCAGTGTGCATTTAAATGCTTGTTGCTTTTGTCTCCCTATTCAGGAGTTATAGAGAACACTAGATTATACATTTAAAAGTATAGACATCTTTATATAATTATGTCAGTTTAGAGGGAACAGAAAAAGCCACCTTTACATGGAAAGGCAACTAAAAAAGATCTAAGCAAATTGCTGTATAATTATACGGTGATGGGTGTCTGAACTTGGTCAGGTATTTTGGAAAATCATTTTTCATTGTTTCATGTACTTCATGATGGTCCATCTTGCAAGTGGAAAATGTAAATGTGTACATCAACTTGTAGGTCGATTTATATGAAAAAGTAGGCTCGATGAAATGTAACCATGGCCATTGTGATATCTGCAATTGTTTTATACATCTTTTTACAAAATTTCTTGCATATACTTCCCCATTTATACTAAAGTTAGCTGTATGAAGGGCAGGGCCTCGCATGTGCGGATCAAAAGTAATGTTGACTATTTAAATTTTTTTCATGAAATAAAGAAATGCAACCAATATATAAATAACTTCCAGTAAAACTAAACTTATACAAACTACAACAGTGCCGGGTAGTGAATCCAAACCCTTGGCATACAAAACAGACCCACTATCCAAAACTCGAGAGATCCCTTAACAAACTGGAATGCAGATTCCTTTCAATTCTAGAGTGAAAATACAACTACTGGATAATTTTTGAAAACCTGTTGGACGATCTGACTGGAACTTAAATTAAGCCCTATGTATGTAACACCCTTTGCAATTTATGAGAGAATAAAGCCCCCCCCCCAGCAGGTTTAGATCACTCCATACAATTTACATTTGATCTACCAAAAACTATAGTGTAGTGGCCTCCCTGATAGAATACAACAATTGTATGGTAAGATTGTAAGGTTTATTAAGGGGGCCTTAAGTATGGTGTTTGATATTTGGTTTATTGGAAAGATTGGATTAACTTGCATCATATAGTTAATGTGTTGTGACAATTATGACCTTCAAACAGTGGAAGGGCAACCCAAGTGACAGTAGTTTTTGGTTAATTGTTTTCATTTTTTGTTTAATCTGTATCATTTGCTCAATGGGCCTGATGACATCTTTGGCGTTCGATTGTATGCATTTGACTGTATGTTCTTATATCTCAGATTTATATGAAGCACATGCTTTATATGAAGCATATGCTTTCTTTTTATTACTTTGTACTGTTAATGTTTATGAAAAACTGATAACAAAAAATATCCCAAAAACACAAAATAGTTGGGCATAGACAGTTTGCCTTTATGGTACAATTGGCTTAGAAAATCGATTGTTTTAAGTTAATCGTTTGAAAATCAATTCCTTTTTACCTGAATCGAACAACAGTGGTGGAAATAGAATATAAAATGGAAAGAGGCATGATAGGTCATGTTGGTAAATTTCAGTCAATTGTAAAAGCATCTGGCGGTTTGTAACCGATCGTACTATATAGGTCATAGGAAGGGAATAGATCACTTTAGCACTAATCATACTTTGTGTGGTGGTAAGATTGATCCATGTTTAGACTGACAGTCAATATTAAAAAGCAAAAGTCTATAGCTGGGCATACACGTCGCGATTTTTAGTTTCATTTTACTCCGAGCGATCGATTTTGTCAAGAATCGGACAGAAAAACGTTCGCTAACGGATCCGTCCAGATTGATAATTTTAATAAAAAGCACATGAATCGAGTGCTGTTAGTTGTCTCATGTGATCGTTTTAAGCGATCCATCTATGATTCTTGTGGAAATGACCTTTGTTTGTGTGCTGTTGGTCACTGGTCAGTTCTTCAGCTTACACCACTCCAAACCTATAAATGTGTGCATGCAAGACATATTGAGACTTTCAGGATAGAATCACCCAGAAATTTCATGCATGGTATGTTGCAGTTTTCGATTGTTTTCACAAGTAAAAATCGATCCTGGAATCGGATGGGCGATCGGATTAAAAAACGATCGCTGGATAATTGTGACATGCATGTCCAGCTTTAGAAATCAGATCAATCAGTCAAAAGTCAATGTGTGCATGGTCTTTTCAAGAGAGAGGCCATTAATGGGAAGGAAAAACATGAATAGGTAGGGAAATGAGACAAGGGCAAGTTGACTGTAACAAAGATAAGCACATAATGTCTTGCATAACGAATGCCAGTTAAATATAGAAATAATACAAATGAGAGGGTGACTATTGCAGCAAAACAGCATGTGTCAATCCCAATCTATTATTATTCTAATGTAAGCTGAGGTTATAGAAAGATGACATCAGGTGATAAAGAATGTGAAAGTTTTAGTAATTGTGTAAAATGAACACCTACAGTTGAACAACAATGCAGTATATTGTAGTTACACTACTTGGATGTGAGAGGCTGTATTCATTTTCATCTTTCACACTTTCATACTTTATTTTCATGTGAGAAATGTAGATTTTTTCATTGTGATTAATTAAAAACATACCTTCTGTCATTTACATTCTGCACCTTGTGGTCCTATGACAGGAGAGGAGCTATAGTTGTCACTCAGGGCTAGAGATTGGAAATCATTTTTTGAAAGTTTGAATTTTCGAGTTAATTGCAAAGCCCCTGAGCAAGGTATCATCACCAAACTTGCTGGAGATGTAGAGAAGGGTCCAGAGTATACCACAAAAAATATTGCTCTATCACAGAACATTTTTGCATGAAGTTCAAATTCAAGTTAAAATTTCTATAGTCACAATTTTGACTTTGCCTTTGAACTTAATTAATGCAAAAACAACATATGCTAGAGCTGTAGCCCATTGCCACCTTGGCTGCCCCCCTAGCTGTGCCTGCCACCAGAAAACCTCTGCGCTCCCCTTAAGAGGGCACACCCACCTGCCATTGATCTATGTAAAAACTGCATGTGCAGGGGATAAGTCAGCTGGTCAAACTATTTCGACCATCCCTACTCTTCTGATTTGGACTACAAATAGCATCTCCAATAAAACTGCTGGAAAGGGGGAATTGGCAGTTTTTAAAGGAAGATTATATTGCCTTATTAGTATAGCTTATAAGATGGACTTTGTATATCTGGCAACAAGCAACAGGTATTATTCCATAAACAACACTTTGCACCACCAAAAGAACACCATCTTTGTAGTATGGTTTTGGCAGTATCATACTTTGGGATTGCTTCTCTTTAGATGTAACTGGGGCTTTAGTCTATGTGGGGGGAATAATGAACACTTTATAAATACTAGTCAATTTTTGGCCCAAAACTTTTTTCTAGAAGTTTTTTTCAAGTTTTCTAGAAAGATGAAAAGGAATTTCACCCTTCAACATGATGATAAACCTAATCCACAAAAGAATGGCTGCTGCTTTAAATTTTGGAATGGCCCCACCGGGGTCCAATTCTTAATCCAAATATGTATACCTAAAGGGGAGTGTGCACAAAGCATGCCCTCGCAATCTGACAGATTTGGAGCACATTTGCAAGTTTGAGTGAGTAAATATATATAAATATGCCATGATGTGCCATGCTGATACCTCTAACCCAAGACGATTAAATTACATACTAATTCAAAAGAGGCTTCAACAATGTATTGTTTTAAGGGTGTGGATACTCATTCAAGAAGGTTATTTTCAAAAACCCTATCTAGATGTTTGGTACAAATTCTAACCAATTGGTTACAATTCCAACTTAAAGATGCCTAACAAGTATTAATTTGAGAGGTTTGTTATGGGCAATTTGTCATTCTTGCTTTGATTAGACATTAAAAAAGAAAGAAGAGTAGATGGGGGCTCGAATGGAGGGAAATTGATTGATGGAGTGTTGGGGAGTTGTGATGAGCAGTACAAGCAAAATTCATACTCACAAAATATCACTAAATGGTCACCTAATATTTGCAATAAATTGGTAAATTTGTGATCTCCAGTTACTATTACCTTCATTGTGCAAAAGATTTTCACAAACAAATTTTTGCGAACATCACAAATAATTTATTACCTTCCTTTCGCAAATTGGCATTTGTACATCATACATCTACAAACAGATATGTGTAATGTCTACTAGGGTAGTGAGGAATAGGGTGTCACAATCCTCATATACGTAGATAATGATAAAGACAGAACAGCACTTTCCCAACTAGGGGAGGTGCTGAAAACCTCTACCTTTATGCATGTCTTATTGTAACTGTATGATTCATAAGCCAATGGGGAGATTGTGTGGTGGACTTGCCCCGTAGTAAAACAACATTGACTGCTCCATATTGTGTAATGCTTGATAGACAGTACGTCTAACCACTTCAACCATATCCTACTTAGTGGACTTTGGCGAACCCGCAATCGTCCTCCCCCACATACAACCCACCACACCAACCTCTTCTATGCTAAAGAGCTCTTCAACAAATGTTTTCTAAATTATAGTTTTTCTCACAATACAAGACTAAAGTGAAAACACACAAGTACACAGTCGACATTGTAACGGTCAAATTATGTGTAAATGTTAATTGTTCTGTTACACTTGTTGTTTTTTAGGTGTCGGTTAATACTATCTTGTTTCTGTTTGAACTGTATATACAATGATGAACGTAAAATCACGTGTATCGTACCCCCCAGAGCTTAAACACTGCATAATTACAATATAAAATGCCCAACCTTCAAATTTATCTGAGCATTTGCTAGCCAGTCTTGGCGTTATTATATTTTGTTTATACCTCCAAGTGTCGAACGTTTATTACAGGTGCCATTGACTTTATTTTGTCCCAAGCATGGGAACCCAACACGGTCATGTAATGCACTAGAAAACCTGATTTGGCTTTAAATCCTGTCCTGAAGAAACGACTTGATTGATTCTTGTCCTTGAGAAAAACAACTAAGAATTAAAAATACTACTAAGTGTACACGTTTGAATAGATAATCGAAGAAATGTATTTATGTGTAAATTCAAGTGGAAAATTGTGTGCGATTTGATCTATAGCTTGAAGGACGTACAAGTGTACTTACAATTAAAAAAAAACTGCATCATGAAAATCGACACACTGTTGAACTAATTTTTGTTTTTTAGACAAATAAGAAAGAACAATTTTGATATTCTAGATGATTTAGTGACATGCGAAAAGTCTGTAGCTGTGCTTTTAGCTCGAGAAAACCGACCGTAGCGTCAGTCCAGCACTCGCTGGAGAAACGACTCCTGTTGATTAGTACTGCAAAAACAGTGCAGGCTTCATTACAGGGTCGGCGATTAGACGGACCCCGCATAGTAGGTTCTTATGGGACGGTGTTAAGGGATCACGTTGTTGATAGGGTCGATTTACCTGGCTGTAAAAAAAACGCCAGTTGGGAAAGAAGTGTACAGTTGAGACTCACTGTGAGACATAATTAACACAGTATCGGAAGCATCTGCTTTATTAGCTTTAAATATCCCGATCTGGTCCAAACATTGTCACATTGAGGTTTGCTGAGGAATTACATTGTATATGGCCCTGAACCTGTGTGGCCTAGCTATCCACGTAACAAGCCACATGATTGTGCACACGCACCGAGAAGACTGCTTGTTAATAACAAGCTTGCTATTCATTTGAATCCGTGTCCTAAACTATGGTTTTGGGGAGAAGATACTAGTTCAAGGAATATCTGAGTTACATCTGAGGGTATTCAGGATTCCATAAGATACGTATGCTGGTATGGTATGAACTGAACAACATGTTATGCTTTGGTTAAGAGCTTCATTAGAAAAGTCCATTATATGTTTATGAATAGCTGTTATTAGTTTTAATGATTGGTAAGTAAAAAAAAGTCTGTTTCTTGAGAGTTGCATCTGCAGAATGGGAGCCAATATTTCTGTAGGACAAAATGTTTATACCTACAACATTGCACAATTCAAGGGCCTTCTTAAACAGCAAGATATTAGTTACACGGCCCACTCCAGCACAAATCCCAAAACTGTTAAGGTGTACGGCCCTCATGTTCGGGGACCACACACAGTTGGGGCGAGCCATGCAAATTATTCGATTTCGCCCATAGAGGCAGTACCAAATGCACAGTCGCAGAAAACCGCTGGGTGTACAGTGGCAAATATAGTGCCTTTTTGGTACAGAGCCATTTATTCACAAAGTGTGATTGGAAACCAACGGCTCTTATGGTGTGTGGTCTTGTGACAGGCGAACAAACCGAGAAGTACCGCGTGAAGGTGTATGGTGAGTAAGGGAGTGAAAGGAAGTCAAAAAGCTCGAACCTTCTCACACATAACCTTACGGGATACTTCTCTTTTGTTCGGTCTTTCCAGATCCCACCACCATAGAGCCATTGGTTTCCATGACACTGCACTGATAATGGCCAAGGTAGCCTGAAAACAGTCGTTAATGCAGTTTTGGAATAAATGGCTTAGATGCCACCGTTCCACAGCCGTGGAAATTGAACCAGGTTCTCAACACCCCAACAAGAAACAGGCCCAGGAAAAACAAACCACATGTAGCTTAGAGGC
>CM070033.1:140378502-140391801 GCA_036250615.1 Ptychadena robeensis
GAGTGCCTGTCCAAGTTTGCGGGTCATTTTGATAACGATCTTATGACAGGTTGTGCCTGCTGGTGCATGTGCTTATTGTTGGTCTACTGGGCAGTGTGATTCCTGCCACATTCCAAAAACATGAAAGTAGTTTCAATGACTTTCCCTTAACTTGGCCTATTGTTGGAGTTGCAGCAGCCCAGGAAACAACCTGTCTTGAGTGCCTGTCCAAGTTTGCGGGTCATTTTGATAACGATCTTATGACAGGTTGTGCCTGCCGGTGCATGTGCTTATTGTTGGTCTACTGGGCAGTGTGATTCCTGCCACGTTCCAAAAACATGAAAGTAGTTTCAATGACTTTCCCTTAACTTGGCCTACGGTTGGAGCTGTGGCACTTAAGGTACCCACACACAGATAAATTTTTTGTTCGATTCCTAGACGATCGATCACTTGATCCCGCTCAAAGAAAGGTCAATTGAACAGGGAACCAACATGTTGGTAAATCCCTGTTCGATACTTTTGATGGGGATTCCCCTGGTTCCCATCTAAAGTAATAGCGATCGAACGGGAATGGATTGCACAAAGTGGTGACCATAGTCATGCCCAAATACAAGGGTCGATACCCACTCAATCAACAAATGCTCGAGTGCAGCATGGTGACATCACGATGATATCATCATGCCTCGCTCAATCAATGAATGATCAGTGTATGGGGATCATTAGTGACATGACAATGGTAAAATCATTTGGCAGATAATCAGCACTATTTAAATCAACAAAACTTGAAAAAACAACCACCTATTAGTTTTTTCTTTAAAAAAAACCATCCCAAGCAACATTCTGTGAATGGTGAAGAGGAAGGGGAAGCAGAGGCATGGATCCAGTACAGGGGTCTATACGATCTGTAGCACTTCCACTTTGGTATCTGTGCTTAAGGTTCATTGATTTGGCTTGGATGTTTTTAATCCAAATGGGTTTATCCAACATTATTTGCCATAACTTATAGAAAGACTGCATTCGTTGATTTAAGAAAATGTGGTTTTATAGGTTTAAATAGGGTAAATGTCTTTGTGATATACAATATGAAATGTAACCAAAATTTTCACAGCATAAATGTTCTAGTTCAGATGCCCATGCAACAGCAGGCCACAGCATAATTAAATATGGCATATACCTTGGTATTAAACATGCATTATTAAAAAAAAAAAAATTCTGTACAGTCAGCATTAAGAATATTTTGAAAGAATGCTATTGTTTATTTTACAAAGGCACTTATCTTCATTGCTTCATCAATGCTCTACTATAGATCACCTAGAGTCGAATTCCTTTCATCAGGTTCCCAGATATTGTGAATATTTATTTGATATGTTTCAGTTTCTTGTATATCATGAAACCCTATCTACATTTTATGCATAGTTTTTTTTTCTAAATTGAAAGGTCAGCATTTTAGTTTTTTTTATACTTACCAACATAAAGTAATAAAAATGGAAGTATGTTCTGTCATTTGCAAAGATGCAATCTTGACACTAAAGCAGATGTTTAATAAAAATAACCATTTTATTAATGTAAATTCTATGTTCTAAATGTAATGTTCTAAATGAATCTGCCGGTCGTGTGGTCTGTGGTTCATTAACTGTAGTATCATGACCATGACCACTGGAGGGCAAGAAATGTTTTCTATGGGATCGCCATGGTGTGACATCATCTAGGATAAGGAGAAGCAATAAGGGACATTCGGAAGTTAGACATTGCAGGTAAATTTATTTGTTTTTCACATTTGATCCCCATATTTAATGTTTGACAGCAAGGGACATGACCTACAAGAGATGAGTATAGGTTCACTATAAAAAGAACAAAAAAAAACCAAATACAACATTTTTTTTCTACTTTAATAAACAAATCCCATTGCAGATCCCAATGGTTTTCTGAGCATGTTTTTAGAAGAAAGCACCATCTGCTTTCACAGCCATAAAAAAAATCTTTATTTTTATTTTTAGTGAATTGATCACCCAATTTAAACTATCAGTCTGGTGAATACTAATAATATTCATTGTTATTTAAACAAGTGTACATTTTAAAATAGTTTCAGATCAGATATAACGTGGAACTGTTTAACATGTTTAAAAGAAGTAATCAAATCTGCAGACTCTAGGGCAGAAAAAGTTTCTGAAATACAAAAATAATTATATTGAAATTTAATTATCTTACAAAGAAAAGACAATTCCTTTGAGTGTGTTCGACATAATATTTATAGTGTAAAGAAAGCTCAGCACATAGTTGTTAATATTAGATGCATATAGAGAATATTGTTTTAAAGACGAACACCACAGATCACAGGCTTTAAGCTGGGTACACATGTGTAGATATGGGCCAGATCGATTGCCGATTCGAGCGCTGTGCATGCTCACGGACATCTATTTTGCCCATATCATATGAGGCCATACCTGTTTTCGAGCAGGACCAATCAATCCAGCTTGAAAACAGGGATATCAGACATGACCGTAAACCATGGTTGATGTCCATTGCTTTGCATGGAGACCACAGGGTTTCCATGCAAAGCATCAGCTGAGCTAGAGACACAGGATATCTGACAGCAGCGTGATGATGTCATCACGATGCTGCAGGGAACATCGAACTGCTCCAATATCAAGCTGTGTGTTCCCTGCTTTTACAATGTTGAGATGTCATTGTCATTGTTCAAGTGCACCAAAGGCCAATAGTTGTAAGGCCAAACAGGAAGTTAGGTGCACAATGGGTTTATGGCAGATCAACAAGTATTTTCCGCTACCTGTTTCAGACATGTTAGGGCATTAACAACTTAAGATTTTGTCAAGTAAAATCATCCACCACTAAAGTCATTGTTAAGTCCACAAGTGTCCAACAATAAACAACAGTTATATTGTCATGTTGACTGTTGATGTTAAAAAATCTTATAGCATAAAAATATAACAAAACATTGGCTAATACTTTGAGTTTTGTGGCAAATGTAACTGAAAGTTGAAAGTGGTAACAACTTAAACCGCAGCACACAGAATGAGGCAACACTACTCACTACTACTCAATCTACTCAGCATGCTCTGGACTTGACAACTCAGCAGTGCTAGTGTCACCAATGTTAGCTTGTGGATGCCGATTCAGATGGCCATGTACAATAGTAATACTATTATACTCTACTCTACAACGCAGTATGTGGTGTGTGGTTTGCATGGTCTAGACTAAAGTATTTTCATACTTGTGAAGGGTGTCTGTCACCTACTGCTTCTGCTGCCATGTCTCTCATCTTGTGTTTAAATTCCCGCCATTTTTATGAAGCGATTAGAATAACTGATTATTAGTGTTGAGCTCGAATATTCGAATTTCAAATATATTCGGCGAATATCGGCTATTCGAGAATTTGCAAAATACACGAATATGGCGGCGGATATTCGCAATCTCGAATATTTGCATTGGTTATGGGCATGAATTGCGAATGTATATTCGCAATGCGAAAATAGATAGCAATATCTAATATTCGCAAATATAGAATCCAATATTAGTAGAATTATTCGTGAAATATCGCGAATTCGAATATTGCCTATGCCGCTCATCACTAATTATTATATATTATTGAGACTATGGCAGAGACTACCTTGTGTATGTGTGACTTGCTCAGGAGTCATCGATTGTGACGTGGTCGACTTTTCCATTGATGCTCTAGTACATGTATAATATTACCTTGACATATACTTTAAATGGGTTCAAATTTTTAAAAATAATTCCAGTGAGGGTACTATAACACATGTAAACACGTTTTGGCACTGAGGTTTAGAGCCACATTTTTATCACCAACTCAATAAGAGGAACAGTTAACACATCCTTGCCCTTTATTCACACAACACATTGAATAGCACTCTGCTTTGTGTCCTTGAAAAAAGCATTTTGCATTTGTGTGATATTGGATGTTTGGCCGAATAAACATGTTGGAGTATATTTGTGAAGAGAATGTGACATTCACCATACATTTACTGAAGAAGACCCTTCCATTTACAAATATAGTGATTGATTCTCACGCAATAAACATTTGGTGAGTCACATTTGCTGGAATAATATATGCAAAATATTTAGAAAGAAAACTATTTGTCTATTAAGCATCTCTTGTGATTTATACACCTATTCTACATAGCCAGCAGGATGAAAGCACCAATTACAATTTAAAATTTCCAGCTTCCAGCATGTCCCCCTGATATTTAATGTGGTCTTCACTTTTCACACAATGTGGTCTTCACTTTTTCACATTCATGACCATGCTCATGAAGTCCATCTTATATATGTTACAGTGATTTTGTGTCTGTGCTTAGATAGTCAGGTAATGAAACCCCCCATCTAGTGGCAACTTGTATTGCAGGTAATTAACCCCACAACATGGCAGCTAAAGGCCACTAGAAATGGCAGCTCCAGAGAATGAGAGAACAACAGGAACAAATTTTTTACAACCACTGAAATTTGTCAGTAGCAGAGTGCTGTACCATGTTCTCCATCAATTAATGCAGAGAGTTTGGGAGCTTAAATGCCACACTTTATTGGCTAAAGGTATAGCTGAAGCCTTAGATAAAGCCTGAAGAAGGTATCCAGGAAAGCCTTTGGAATACCTGTTGTGAGCCTTCGGATTTTATGAGAAACTAAAAAGAGTTAAGGGGTTTTTCACATGTTGCGTTGCGTTATTGCAGGGATTACAGGTTAAACATTTTCGATGCAGGTTACACACCTCCCATACACTAGCACTACACTGACAACATAGCAAAGCAGAATGCCATAATGTGGGGTTTTTCATGTCTGCAACCTGCCTGTTAGTGTTACCACAACATATCGATATATACAGGGGTGCACATAAATTTTTTTGTGAGCTCCTCTGATGAGTACCAGGAGATGGTGTTTGGTACTCACCCCATATGTAGGGTGGTCTTCCTCATTGTCCTCTGCATCAGCTTCCTGCATGGTAGGTTCTGCTGCAGATGGACCTCCCTGTTCTAGATTGATCCTCCGATTAGCTGTCTCCATCCACAGGTCACCAGCTGGCTTTGGGTCACATGTAACTCACAGTACAACACGTTTGAACCCCCAGATCTCATACTTCAGTAGTACAACCTTGGAATTTTCTGGATTAGTGACTAACCCCTGAGACTGCCTGCAGTCCAAATGTCATCCTTATCATAGTCATATTCCAACTGTCACACAGGGATTTTCTCTTGTCAGCTTTTACCCTTACATATGCCTACTGTGACTTTCATCCCCCAGATCTCATACACCCTTAAAAGTTCGATATTTTGTTTTGGATTATTCATTTAAATTCCCAATTTCACACCCCTAATTGCAACCTTTCATAGTTGTTCATTTTTTGCTGCGGTTATCCATGTGACATAAATTGTATACATTTAACATTTAAATGTGGCCGCCCAGACACGGAGCGCCTCCAAGTTGTTAGTACGCATATAAGCTTTGTAACAATAATGCAGGTACACATAGCTAGTTTTGTTCCTTTTTGAGTACCAGAGTAACACTTATGTGCACCCCTGGATATATAGGTGCTACATGATAATTTCCAGAGAAAAGGCATATATCCCTTGATTGCAACTTGCTGTAGAGGCTCATTGGGGTGCAATTACCTTTGCATTGCAAGACAAATGTGTACCTTTGCAGTAAATGGCAATAGTGATGGTTTCACATTAGAGTTGTATTAACAGTGGCTGTTCACCATTCGCATTTTTCCCACATGTTCCCACAGACCCTCTGATTTTAGAGATGATAACATTTTAAGGTGCTTTGCAATCAACTAAAAAAACAGATGGGTGTCTATATGTAAATCCATTCCCAATTTGAATTTAACTGATGTGATGCACGTTCACTGATAATCAACTGGCACATCCTGTTGACATGCACATGGCCGCATGTTTGCCCATTGGTTTTCAATAGGCACGTAAGAGCCGCATTGCAACGATTACCCACTCAAGGGCCGGCGTCACAAGAAGGCCAAGTCCCCCCTAGCGTGTTTTCCCCCGCAGTAAACTCCATATAGTGGAGTTCTAACCTTAGTGTTTATTAAAATATTTAGTTACATTTTTATGAGGATTATGAAATTACTGAAAATTTGTAGTATATTAATACCGTATAGTAAAGAGATTTGGATGCTACTAAGACTTGTATTCAAAAAAAGTAGCTGAAGTGGATGACTCTATCACTCTTCTCTCTATACACAATAAAGGAAATCAAACTTGGGAATGTTAAAAAAAATCAATTATGTGAGAGTTTTTGTGAAAGATTTCTGTCTAGTGTGTATTACTTTTTAACATTCTATGCCTAGAGATGCCTGAAAGTTCTGCATTTCATCAAAAATATGTGTTTTTTTTCTAACAGAAATCATCACAGTAGCAGCTGGAAGCACCTACCCTGGCTGTCAACAGTCATACCCTTGCTGTGAATGCTGACAGACCAGCTTCTTAATACGATTGTGTTATACATCTGTTTTATGTTCAGGCATTAAAGAAGGCTACATCTGTTTTAGAAGAAATGACATGGGTACATAACACAAGTTATTATTTTTTTTATTCTGCTAGAATTCAGTTTGTAAAGTTTCACAATTCATGGTCATAAACCTGGATTTGCAACAGTCAGTATTTACTACTGTAACAAATTAGGCAGAAGAGTGAGTGCTGCAACATATAATGGCCTGACATTTTGAAGATGATAATCTCTAATTTATATAGCAGAGCATCATAAACCAAAATGAATGTTAGACCTAATGAAGCTGACAGAATTCTTACTTAGCCCATTCAAACATTTGCCTGCACATTTAACATTTATTGATTGACAATAGTCTAGTAAGTCCAATAATCATAGCCTGGGTTAACAGACACTCATCCAAAAACAGTTGACATTGGCTTTACCTAGGAAGCAGAGACAAGGTCATCAACATGGACAATTTTCAATGCAATAAAAAAGCATCTTAAACCTATTATAAAGTCTAACTCTCGCAAATATGAAAAATTTAAAATGCAGTCTCCACTTTACGAAAATGTCGGATCTTTGGCACACCTCCAGTCATTGTCAATGGGCTCATTGCCATGTTATACTCATAGTTTGTCTTTAAGGGTCCCCATACACCTTTAGGGCCTGTTTCCATTGATGCGGTTTGCCGCGGTTGTGTCCGCGCGGCTACCGCCCCTCCGACCGCATCCATAGGGAAAGCATCAGCCAGGCTCCATTGGTGCGGCTGAGTGTGGATGCGGTGCAGATGTGGATGCGGTGCGGTTCCGAACGCTAGCTTCAGCGTTCTCGTGCGGAAACCGCAACCGACTGCATCCTTTCACATGGGGGCTGCCCAGAGTCTTCATCCGAACGCACGGACGTACGCGTGCATCCGGATGAAAACAGTTTGGGGTGCCGGCGGAAGCGGCTGCAGCCGCGCGGACACAACCGCGGCAAACCGCATAAATGGAAACAAGCCCTTAGATTTCTCTGTCAGATTTCTTTTAGATCTCCTTTTGTTTACCAAAACCATGTAATATGCGTGACTTTCTAAACAATCAACCCAGCCAACCATTACTTTTTTATTTTTTTGTTAATTGGACTTGTAGCACCTCTCTAGTATAGACTAGAGTGTTCTAGAATCTGGGGAGGTGACAGTACTGACTCTTTAGGAAGCTCTATATTTGGTCATGGGTCAAAGTTATAAAAGGGTCAGGGCTAGAAGGTTCTAGGTCCTTTGGAGCCTGGTGTATCCCAGGATTGGGGCTGCCTACAGCTGCCTGGAGTCATGCCCTGAGGTCTGTTGGAAGGGATTTTGCCACTGCCACTGTGAAGCTAGAGGGGAAATCAGCTAAATGCCCCCATACACCTAGCAAGCTGTGTCTTCATATTTCCTGTGTCAGCTGGCAAGTCTTCATGCCATCCAGATAGGTCCTGCCTCCTATACCTTCTCTCTCATTTGTTTATCTGTTACAATAAAGATGTTTCTTTCAGACCTTTAATTCTTAATAAGGTATAGATTATTCAACATAGATCTTGGTAAGTATTGTTAAATATGACTTTTCACATGGACTGGATAGCCATGTAGACAAAAATTCTGACATTACTTGCTTTATAGATTTGAATAAGTGGGGATATAGGACAATTATGTTTTTTATAGTTAAGTTTTCTGTCTGTCTACAATATTAATCCTCGGAGTGAAAAATATTGGTTATCACTAGTGAGGAGCAGCATAGGCCAAATTCCAATTCACAAAATTTCGCGAATTATTCTACCAATATTCGATTTATATTCGTAAATTCAATTTGTATTCTGAAATCGGCCCTAGAAAACGTGATGTTTATGGCGATGTATGGCGTTGGAGTAGGGATCATGTTTAGTGAAAACAATGGTAAATATCTACCACCATATTTAAAATATTCTCAAATTGTCGAATTGCTGTGAAAATATTTGCAATTCGAATATTCAAGCTCAACACTAGTTATCATTAGTTGATCTCTCGACTTAACTTAGATTGCAAACCATTAACATTTTTAAATCATTTTTTCACTTAAAACTTTCTAACTTTGGTTGTCTTATTATTTTAATATGCCCTGCTATTTGTATTAATTGATTAATACATTTTATTGAGATGATATTTGTGTGTCAGTAAAGAACCAGCTGGGAAATAATAGCCTTCATAACATTGCATTGTAGATAGATTAAAGTGATGAGGTGTACCTTGAGCAGATCATCACCATGTACTTCTCATTTTCACTGTGAGGGAGTAGTATCACTAGGGAATAAGGTGAACCATTTATAAATTCTGCACAGACATTGCTATAAACACAACTAAAAACTGTGCAATCCTTCAAGTTAAGTGTCCTGTCACTAGTAGCACAAGGAACAAGAGTTTCTAAACAGCCTTGTCTCTATTCAAAGCATTGCAAAGGTGTACGCATAGCGTTTGCAGTCTATCGCATAAAAAATATGTTTTTTTATTCTTTGCAATTTTATATAAATATTTACAATGCTACTTACATTATTGTTTATTTTACTTATTACTATTAAACCTTTGGGCATTTTGCCATTACACCTAACACCAAGGTCAATGGCACTGTTGCCCCAGCCTCAGCGGCATTCATAGCCCTGAAGGGGTGAACCTGGAAAAAAATGGGAGTCCACCAATATTCCCAATTGCCGCGGGCTTGTCGGGGATAGGTTAGTATTCCCAATTGTAGCTCTGAAAACACCCAGTAGGTAAAAAATTTTTTGGATTTGGTCAACTCTGGGCATTATTAAACTATATAGTGGAGGGGTCATATACACAAAAAGGAGGACCCTACACATAACACAGTGATAATAAGGTCTTAATAATTCTTTTTATTTAAATAACGAATGCTAGACATTTTATTACTCATAGCATATATCTAAATAGCCAGTTCCATACTTTTCAAAGTTTAATTCACAAGGAAAAACCCTGTGCCAAAAGTTTCATTTAACTTTAACGTCTAATTAATAGTAGCGTCTTTGCTATTAAAGAGGCCTCCTGGGGATACAGACGTAAAACTGCTGTAAAGTCAAGGTACATAAACAAAACCCATTAAAGTCTTCGTAGTCAATTACCACTAATTGCAATAAAAAGAACTGTGAACTAGAAAATGCTGTTGTTTTTTTTTTAAAAAAATAAAAAAATAATCCTACTCTGATGGTTGAACTCTTTTATGATGTTAATGATTAAAATAAAACTTAATGACTGTCTCTCACAGGATTATTGTGCTGAGCTACACACATTTGGGAACATTTGAGTACAATTGTTCTAAAAGAAAAAAGAAATTAGGTATGTGACCATTTTGAATTTTCAATATTAAACCTTTAAAATATATATTTTGGCCATGGATAACTTCTGAGATGCTTAGCTACAACATGATAAGAGATCATTAAACTGGTCTATCTGTCTTTTACTGCATTGTATTAATATTAGGGGGCTCTCAGGGTTAGGGAAGAGGGGAGGATAGTTTAATTTTAACCCCCACAAGCCCCTTATCCTCACCCCCAAGTCCAATGCCACCTCTCCAACCCAATCTTAACCCCCCAAAACCCCTAACTTTGACAGCCAAAGCCCGTAAGTGGAGTTCTGTAACTCGGCAAAACTATGGCTATCTGCAGCTGTCAAAGGTAGGAGATGTTGACGGGGTGGAAAAAATCATCATTTGCAGTTATCAAGGTAGGACAGATCAACAGGGTAGGACAAATCTGCACAACACCAGTATTTACACAGCTGACCAGGACTTCACTTTCAGTTGTAGCCTTCAGGTAAAAATTGGCTATGTCTTTTTGAAAGGCAAAGTACTGGCTTTGTTATGAGTGCTTGTTATTTTTAAGAGAACAAACTAAGCTTGTCTGTGATGGGGGTGCACATGACCTCCCCACAGTTTGGAACACAGTTCGTAAAGTAGGCAAGTTCTCAACATACAATGGACTCTGCAATGCCTCTGACACAATGTGTCTTGTGGTATCCAATACAAAGATCCTCTTAAGTTCCCCAAGTTAAATACTTGTTAAGGTCTATAGGATCCAGAATAGACCTTCTTATGCTGCTTTCTGGCTACTGGTCACTAAAACTCTATTGGCTGTTCTAATAGGGTGTGCACAATACCTAACCAAGTTGAGCAGTAGTTAAACTGGAACAATGGAGCAGGTTCTTTACCTCTCCTACCCATTAAAAAAGCGCAAAACCCCCCTTGCAGCTAAAGAAGGTGCCATCTTACCCTCTTTGTAAACTGCAAAATGGTGCATAAGTGGTCAGCTATGGCATATCCATATGGCATATCCATTTAAGAGTTTAGTCTGTTAAAACCTGACATATGCACACTTGAAATCTTGACACATACCAGAAGGATGCTTTTATTCTACCTGTTGTGAGAAATAGTTGAAGCAATTAGTTTAGTTCCACTCTAAAGTAATAGTAGATGGTATCTGCCTAGAGATACTAGATGTATCTGGAGGTCTTGCTTTCCTGTAATTGGCTGTAGAGTATTGCACATAGCCAATAACAGGTGGGCAATTAAAGTGGAGGCCCAGAGGCAAACAGTTGTAACCTATTTATAGAAAACTAAACTTCCTTATTTAACTGTCATTTAATAATTTATGAAAAACTACATTGCTCAGCTAAAAGGATGGAATTTTCTATTTTAGAAATGGAATTGGACTAAAACAACCCGAATAATATTTAATATATAAACATTCTTCTGTGCAAAACATTTGCAAAAAGTAGACAAAGCCAGAGAGGCTTCAGCACAGCCTTACCCAGTACAGATGAACCGAAATGAAATGATGATCCCTTGAGGACCTTAAGGACTAACACAGATGCAAGTTATGTAAGGTGATTCCTACATAATGCCCATAACTGTCTGGATTTCACCAAAACATTTATGTTTTCCTTCCAGCAAGATTGAAATTAACATAATAGTTTCCCAGTATCCAATAGTATAATTTGGCATACTCGTGTTCTGGGCTCAGACTGCACTGGAATATAAAATAAGCAGACTAGTTTCTTAGCATTATTCTATTATGTAATCCTGGTATCTTATGCTCCACAGTAGAAATAGTGAGCAAATAATACAAATGTGTAAATATGATTCATGGTTACTGTTCTGTGTAAGCAGAACTACTTGAAAGGCAAAATAGATTAAGTATGTGTTATTTTTAATTTTCATTTAGGAAAACACTTTCCAATGCCTTGGTTAACAGTTGTAAATGATGTAGCATGTACAGTAGACAGTCCTCAGCTTTCCTTGGCTTACTTTTACATGAATGTCACAGTCTTGTCTGTCTGTAAAGTGGCTACCATATTGACAAAAGTCTAGGTAGAAAAAAAATAGCATATCAATTCTCATTAGGGCCTTACCCATTCAATAATAACTAGGCTTAACTTGCCTCTACAGCTCTGAGAATGTTATGGTCATGCACCAAGCTATAGTCTGAACAAAATCCACCTCTTGTCCTTCCAATATGTACACCCACCCATGTGATCATCATAGAGGGCTGCAGGTAATTATGTAAAATACACTTCATAGGCAGTATATAGAAACAAACAAGAAATGAGAGAAACAAAAGCAAGGGAGGTTCACAGCCAGAGATGAAAGGAACTTGAATCCTAGACTTCCACTGTCTCATGGCACCAGCAATGTTATCCAGTGAACAAAAGCAGCAGTGGACTATAGATTTTCTTCCAGAGAAGGCTGAAATAATGGCAGGTGCCTAGAAACGGTCATGTGTAAAAAGTGTCTTTAATCATAAGCTATATGCTCATGGGAGGTGTTTTTCCTTTCCTTTCCCATTTGGAAACCATTTTCACTTGTAATAGAAGCGTTGACAGTACTCCACACTGAGGTAACCCTAAAAAAACAGAGCAGTATGAATCTTTACACCTCTATTCAGTTATTCTTTAAAATAAAACACATGACTTCTGAGTTATTTGGGCAGTTTATCCTAAAGCTTCTAAATCAGGGGTGGGCAAACTTTTTGACTTGTGGGCCAGAATGGGTTTTTAAATTTGATAGAAGGGCCAGACCCAGAACCTGGAAAGGCTGCCCGGCCCCAAGTCATCCCAGCCTGGGTGGGAAATTTAAGTAGATTACATTGACAAAATGATAAATTTTCCAAACCACTTAAAAAAAGTACTGCCAGGGAGGTTAAATTAAGAAAAAATATGTTTAAAGCATATTGAATATATAAAAAAGAGGCTTTGGATAGTCAACCTAAACATGCTATTGCAGGTAACAAAGGTGAGGATTAAAAAACTAAAGAGTCCCCCGGGCCGTAGTTTGCTCACACCTGTTCTAAATACAAACACCTCTTTATTAACCTTCTGAGCGTTCTGCCCGAGTTAACTCGGGCTGAGTTTCATGCATCATGAAACTCAGCCCCAGTTAACTAGAGCCGCGCTCTAGGTATCGCCGTCTTCTTACAGCGGTCGGGAGCATCAGCATGTATGCCGATGCTTCCGGGTCCACCCCCGATCGCGTCACCAGTGACGCGAAGGGGGCGGGGGTAGGCGGCGCCATAGACCTCCGTCAAACTGGAGGGGCGTCGCTTTTCATCAGCATAAGTCTTATGTTAATGACCTCCAGCTGAGCAGGCAATCGTGGCGGAGCATATTGTGCTCCGCCGCGATTGCCCGTGGCACGGTTATGAAAAAACCGTGCCACGTGCCAAACGCTCAGAGGGTTAATCAGATAGGCTCAGATGACTGACTCCTATAAGCTGACCCAAGTACTCTTCTACAGTGTACTCTTCTTCATTGCTCTTAGTCTGCTGTCAGGACAGAGTCCTGAA
>CM070033.1:140415311-140429028 GCA_036250615.1 Ptychadena robeensis
GATCGGGTGAGTGATCAATTGGCCATGGAATCCGACACGTGTATGGCTAGCTATACTGTTGCTGAACCTAGACCTGACCAACTGCAGCAACCCCAGATTTATCCAAAACGAGGCTCGTAACTATTGGCTTTGTTAAATCCAGGTGGCAACTTTTTTTGGACAGGCAGTGTATACTACATTTGAAAGTTGAGTGAATGTGATGAATGTCAATGAATTTTTTTGCAAATATTGGCACTTTGATAATTTGCTAAGATCTTAAATATAGTGCTATAACCTATACAATATATCTAAGTCAGTACCCAAAACTACCGCGCATTGCATTCACAATATGCGCATGTACAAGTGCCAATTTGCACAATGAAGGGAATCATGACTTGAGAACAAAAATTCTTACATTTACAAAGGTATTGTGAATATTAGGCGAAAAATGTGCACTATATTGCGAATACGAATATTGCCTATGCTGCTCGTCACTAATCAAATATTTTGTATATATTTATTTTTTATTGTATTGTAAAACTACAAGTTTTAATTGTTTTTTTATAGCTCAATATAGTATCATTGTTCACATTTAATAGGAACATTGTATTGGAGATGTAGCAATAATTGTAGTTTATGTTTTAGAAGAAATCTATGGGTAAGTACAAGTTAACACATTTTATCATTTTATATATATACACACACACACACACACACACACATATATATATATATATATATACACATATATGTACACACACTTACACATTAATAAGAAAGTTTATCATTTCTTATTCTTTGTCATTGTTTCACACCAGTGTTTTCGTTGTTTTGAAGAGTCCTTAGCTGAAAATTCAATTACACAGGAACACAGAGGAAAACAATATGCACATTATGACAGCAGTGGATGGAAATATAACAATGTTTACAAAAAATACAAAATAAAACCAGAAACAACTGTCCTGGCACTTACAGCATTGCTCTTGATCTTCAAAGCCATTGTTAATATAACCAAAGAGATATGATTCACAAAGATTAAGCCAGCAGTGACAAATTGTGTTTAAAAACTTATAGAGCCATTGTTTCCATGCACTGCACTGGTGATGGCAAATGAAACAGAAACAGTTGTATGCAGCTTGGAATAAATGGCTCTGTACAATCAAGGCTACATTTGTACTGTACACCAGTGGCACTGGATGTGCAATTGACTGATGGGGTGTAAATGAATAATTTGCATGGCCCCACCCACTATGCTGAAGTTAGGGTTTTTATCTAAACTTTTGGGATTTGTGATGGATTGGATCATGTAAATAACTTCTGTTTAAAAAGGGCTACACTGTGCTATGCACTGCTCGAGTTAAGGGCTTTTCAATTACTTCAACCCCTTCTCACCATAACCTTCATGATTGTTCTTCTTTGTATGAAAATAAAAAACTTTGCTAACGCATAGATCTTTTTTTTTTGCGCCTTACTTTAGTCACTTGTCTACAATTGCTTCAATCCTAAAAACATTAGGGACATCATATTATTATTATCATTTATTTATATAGCGCCAACATATTACACAGCTCTGTAAAATAAATTAGAGTTGAGATGCATCACAAGGGAACACACAGGTACAGGTTGTAATACAGGAGTAGTAGAGGACCCTGCCTGATCAGGCTTACAATTATAGGTCGTTTTTCCTACTAGGTTTTAGGTTAACCCACAGGCCGGGTCTTTGCAGGTACAGAAGGAGAGGTCATGTGATCAGAATAAAACTGCTTTAAAATATATTTATATTAACCATAAGATAATTACTTTGTTTGCACAGTATTATTCTCTTTGCAAAACAAATACTGGATATTTTCACCTAGGTTTATATTAAGAGACAGAAGTGTAGGTACAAGATAAGATGGGCAGAGGTATGACCTTGAGGCCTCTAACGCCAACATTTATTTATGTATGCTTAAGGGGCATCTATGGGCATAGATGTAGGTAGTCATACTTTATTAATGAAGACCTACACAATGCTGTGGATATCATTACAGCGGTCAGTCTACTGGAGAGAACTATTTATATTATATCTAGGCAATGTGTTCCTGTTCCACCAAAGCTGTACCTTCAGAGCACAGGTTAAAGGTAGCCATACCCAGGATGACTTTGGCAAGATCGCCTGTCGATTCTTTCATCTTGTGTGACTTGTGTGCAAGATTGAGTTTATCTAGGCTATACCACCATAAACATATTATGATGCCTTTTCACTGTTGTCTCTTACTTAGATTTCATGTAGTGCCCTCACTTTGCAGGAGAACCCCCTGAAGAATAGTGATGGCTGAAATGTCCGGCCGCGAACATGGATGTTCGCACTCCTTCTAGCCGGTGAGCAGTACGGGTGTTCCACCCGCCCCGTTCGCCGGCGAGAAGAAACTTACTTTTCTTTCACCATCAGGATCAGGAGCATTAAGATCCCACCGGAGAAAGAATCTTTTCACTGAAGACCGCGTACGAGAACCCGCTCTTGCAGTCAAAAACCGGCTCCAAAAGCCGGAAATTACGTCACATTCAGCAATCGTTACCAGGAACTACGTCACGGCCGTCACTTCCGGTGTTCCCGATTTAAATATCCCGCCAACAGGCGGATGTTGGGATATTTTAAAATCTGCCCGCGAACAGGTGGACGTCGAACTATTTCAAAAGTCTGATCCGCCTGTTCGCGGACAGACCTGGCCGAAGTTCGGCCATCACTACTTAAGAAGCAGTCAGCGGCGAAACGCGCCAGGATGTGCAATAGTATATACTTATTGTGTGTATGTGGTGATATATATGTATTTGGCTGTCTGTAATGCATAATGTTTTCAAATGTATTTGGTTGAATATCTGTTTTATAACCCTGTAAATGATAATTATGTAATTAATAATCATGTATTTATTTTTAATAAAAATCGAATGTGATCTTATACCATTGCGTTAAAGTGCCCTCATCCATCGGGAGATTTATTTGGTAGTTTTCTTTTTATTTAAATTGGGACATATTACGTACATTAGTTAAAGCATGGCCTCACCACTTAAATAATGAATTGGTTTTAAATAAACACATTTACCAATGGAAAGAGTAAGGTTAAAGCTAGCCATAGATGTACAGATTCCCCTTCGATCATTGAATGATTAATCGCAACGTAATTACATCAAATCACTGAACAATACTGACCTGTTGGATCCCTTTGGATTCAGGACGGGAGCATTCGATTCCCGAATGATTGTTGGGCGGATGATCACCATGAACGCACATGCCAATTGATCATTGTGGAATCGACCACAGAATCGATGCGTGTATGGCTAACTTTAGTCTTTGACAAAAGCCATTTTGCTTTTTTGAAGTTTCAAAATAGTTGCTTTATATAAATGCGCAAAACCGGAAGCTTCCAAAACGAATTCAATATTAAATTGGTAAAGTTCACACATTAGCTTTGCTTCACATTGCCCCTTGTTGACACATACTGACCTGTCGGTTTATCTCTTTGGGGCTAGCCCAAAACTTTATCAGACTTCTAAACTGTTCATTGGTGGAAGAGTTTGACATTCCCCCCAAGAAAAGTTTGACTTATTATTATGTATGCATAATGGCAGATACAGCTCTGTGTTTTGTCTACATTAGTTGAAAATGTAGCTATATGGATTTTTAAACATAGAGACCACCATTATTTTGCTTCCCAAAGAAAGCCTGGTTGTCAGAAGGTAGGATGAAGTGTGGGTTCAAGCCAAGTTCCACAACACAAACTTGCCTGAACATGTCTCAGGTTTGCCACTTAAAATAATAAACAGCTAATAATGCAATGCATAGCCTTTGCCCAGTCGGCACATTAAAAGAACCAATAATTTTATGGGATGCATAACCTAGCCCCCTTTCAGTAAAAGGGTCGACGAACAGCAGCCATATTGTTAGTATGTATTGGAACTTTTAATGAGAGCTGACAAATAATTTTAGAAAGAGAGAGACCCTTTATAACATTTTTTGGCTTTGGGATATTTCCCATCTATTAGAGCCCTGTCTTCTCTACCATGCAAATATTATGTTCTTATATCCATTAAGTGTGATTTGTAAGGTAGCTTAAGTAAACCCTTGTTGTAGTGTTTCAGTATCGTTCCATTAATGAATCCTTTGACTCCGATGCATCAATATTGTCCTATTTACGGAAACCTTTCATTAGGCCCAATCATTTGAAAATGCATGGATGTATTATTGTATTAAAGTACTACGTGTGCCACACTTATCACCATAGGCGTCTCACTTGGGACCAAAGTAGTGTGTCTGTCTGGCTATGGTGACTTAAGGTCATCAAATAACAAAGACCTCTTTTGTTGTGTTAAGACTTGTGGCAAATTGCCATCAATACCTATCTGAAGCATGTGAAACAAACTATTTAAAGTATCAGCCACAAGGTAAACAAACACAAGCTTTGATCTTTAGGAAAGCAGGGTAGTCAGGTCATTACAGATAGACTTAGGCAGGTTAAGCTATGCATACACGACTCGATTTTGGCACGATCAATTTTCGATAAAATTTTAGATCTTGATCTTTTCATTGGACACCGATCATAAGTGACACCACATAGAAGGTAGTAGTGGTATGACCAAAATTGCTGATTTTAGTTTCGATCAAAAAACAAATGTGTTCATCAAATACAGTCTACCCGACAAACAAACACAATGCTACGATTTTTGTTAGATTGTTGTACAATCAACAAAAATTGTCCAACTTGTCCGATCATATTACAATCAATGTGTTGATCGGTATTGAACAATTTCCGCCGATCAAACTATGTGTGCAGCATACGATTTAAGTCCGATCAATGTAAAATTTGATTGGTTTAGGTTGAATGATGTAATCGAACTGTGTATGTCTAGCTTAATAGTATCAAGTAAAGGAAATAATGGCAATATCTATTTACATCTTATAAAAACAATGGCACTTCTAATGTTTTGAAGGCAAACTTTGTCAATGACGCAATATAGATGATACGTTATTGTCCCCAAAAGCAAGCCATACATGTGTTGAGTTTTGCACAAACAATCAAACAAAGATTAGATCACCGCAACATCGATTAATCGTACCACCACACAGTGTGATCGAGTTAAACACTATTGATTTACAATCGTACTATGGAGCTCATGCGTACGCTCCTAAACAAATGGATAAAAAAATTAAACTATCTGTACAATCTGGCAAAATATACCAACATGCCCGATCACTTTTTTTTGAGGATTTTGATCATTTTTGGTCAATCGTACCATATGTGCAGGAATAGATTTCTGTAAGATCGACTTAAAAATCGGAAGTATCAACCCGTATATGGCCACCATAAGGCTACAATCTAGTATCTGTATATCTTCAATAAACTCTCCCATCTACCCAACATAGCCTCTGTTTTTTATGGGGAGGACTCAGTGGTGTACCACCCACTCGTCTTTTCCCCTCCCCTCTCCATAGAAAAACATTTGTGCTTTACATGCATTCACAAGACAGAAAACCTCCAGGTGTACAGTGTCTGGTTCTGCTTCAGCTAAGTAATAAAAGTAGATCACCATCTTGCCCAAAGCCCATGGTAGAGAAAGGGCAGCAGCCATAACGCTTTTAAAGTAAATGGCTATGCACAAAGCACTCTCCACCTGTCATCATGAATCTTGGCAGATCATATGCAGTTATCATACCAGTCACTATATAGTACTACAATATACACTTTTACATACTACCTACATTTAAATATATATATAAATATATATATATATATATAGTTCAGCTTGAACTTTGCCTCCATGCACTTTGATCCTGCTTCAATTTGAACAGCAGTTAGGTATGGAGGAAATATGGAACAAGTTTAGCCCAAACTTTTTACAAAACATATTTTGTTTCCGGTTTTATTTATCTCACCGTACACCCCCCCCCCCCCCCCCCCCCTCCTCCATACTAAGCAATATCACATTATGAGAAGGGCAAAGTTTGTAAGTGCAAAAAAAATGTATTGCTCACGCGATCCACTTTAGTGGTACTTGTAACGGTAATAATCACAGAAATTATTTTGAAAATAAAGAAAAAAAAACACAGAAACAGAAATAACAAAAACCAGAAAGCAACAAGTCTGCCAAGTGCCATGTGTTTGCCAGGGTTAAGCACATGGTGTATTGTGGTCTACCAGGCTGCGTTATGAATTTTGTACATGAGGGTGGAACTTCCTGTACACAAAAACATAAAAGCTCCATAGGCAACGGCTTAACAAAAAGTACTGTAGAACATTCTGACATTTGACGTAAGGGATCAAACGCTGTCTAGCACACAAGCCATGAATGGGATTCCCCTCCCCCCACTCTGGGGCTTGAGGAAACTCCAGTCACACCATCTGCAATGTGAATACCTGGCATTTTTCTACTTTAAACTTCAAACCCTTTCCCTGTCCCATTATTATAAAAAAACATGTTTCTTTTTACTTGCGAAAACCTAATGGTCTGCTAACACATCCCATCCCCCCTTCGCCCTAGTTCAAATAGTAAATGACAATAATGTAGCACAGCTAAGTGACAACATAAACACACAAAAGGGTTGTACAAAATCTCTCCTGATATAAGGATCTACCAGATCTAAAAGAAGACACGTTACCATTACACAAAAAATACAGAAGTTAAGCGTCATGACACAAGGCAGCTCTATCTATCGCAGGACATTGTACGCTAGGTCCAGCCAGTGGGGGATGGGGGGCTTAAACGCCACTCAAATGAATGGATAATCTCACTTACCTCACGCTGGACGGCGGTTGAAAACGCAGCACTTTGTAGTTTTCCGACAGCCAGTTGTTTTTAGTCCTTAACTTCTTGCTGGAACCCACACTGACTTTTCTTTCTTCTCACTAACTGTGCATGGTGGTAACTCTCCTTTTGTAGGTCCTGGGTTCACCAGCCCAAAAAAAAAAATGTAAAAATAAATAAATAAGAAACGATGATCTTAAAATTCCTCCAGATTAAAGAATAAAAAAAAAAATAAAAAATAAAAACAATCCTTGATCCCAAAGCCAGGCTCCAAAGACAGTGGAAAGTTTTTTTGCCTTTATTATAGTTGGCGTTGTCTGATTTTATTATTGTTGTGATCTATTCTCGCTGTGACAATCAGAATGTACAGCTAACTAGTTCATTAGCAGAGTTAGTTAGTCTGTGTTTGTGTGTGAGTGAAGCTCCCACAGACACAGCAGCAGCAGCTCAAAGAGGGGGGGGGGGGAGAGAGAGAGACTGGCAGGGAGAAAAAAAAAAAGATCCACACACATACATACAGAAATTGAGACACCGAGCCAGTGACCTAGAGGAAAAAAAAAAGAGAGAAAAAAAAAAAGAAAAACACTCACTGACCTGAACCGGAGAAAAGAAAAAATACTAAATGTTTCCCAAAGAGGCTTTCTCTGAAATGTAGATGGGAATGTGTTCATGGAAAGCGCTAATTAGGGTGTATTGCCTTAGCGTTTCCTTTTATTTGTAAACATCATGGCACAGAATAAGAAAATAATATCAGAGTGGAAGCTAAAAGAAACGTTAAACCAATGTCACGGTGCACGGAGAAAAATAATAATAATTATGCCAATGTGTTGTAACAAAGGGCAATACACATTAGCAGAAGCTTGAGTGGGGGAAGGGGTTCTATAGTTGTCATGTGGATCAGCATATGCTGACATTTCTCTTAATACCTGCATATGTATATATATATATGTATAATAAATACACAAATGTGTTTGTATCACTTTTACGCACATGTATATATTATATTTACAGCTTTTTGTATCTTGTATACAAGGCCACATGAAATGTGACACACACACACACATATATAGCGATAAACATTTACGACATAAGCATGTTATACATAATAGCATGTAAAATAACAGGATCATAAAGCCAACAAGAACATATATAGCTATACAACATAATACCATAATGGCTTCAATGGTGTATCATACGGTGATATTATGTGACATTAATGTTTCATGTTGTGCATCAGATACACAAATAGGAAAATGGTTGCACTTACAGCATCTCCATAATTGTGATTCAGCAGAACGGATTACTAAAAAAAAAAAAAGAAATTGTTATTCTATGACCCAGAAAGTCTTATTATTTTTTTGCAGCAGATTTTGTGTACGAGCCGTGTCTGGTTCTTTACAAGTTAGCACGTTTTTCTTAGATCCTTACACATAACTGTGAAAGAGGAAAACAAATAAAAAAAAAAAGAAAGAAAGAAAGAAAAGAAGAGTGCCTTAAAAAGCAAGCATAAGTACATGATGCAACATTGCCCTGATTACATGTGCTTCCCTTCCCCCATGGCTTGCTGGTGGGAGTGCTGTTTTTTCCGCCTGTAGGGTCACATTGTGGTTGATTGATTCTCCTTTCGCCTTGCTCAGTCATTCAGATTTGGAAAGTAAATAACAAGTTGACATCATTACAGCTCTCTGCATTACTGTGACACATTCCTCTGCTACCACGCAACATCTAATAGAAGCGCAGAAAAACAGGAATAGCTGTCTACGCCCTGTAATCTTATTCTCTATTTTCAAACTGTGGAATTTGAGATTTTCTATGTTTGTAGACACTGTGACCTTGACCAAACTCCAAGGCAATCCTGTAAGGAAAGGAATTTGCTTTAAAAACAACAAAACAAATAATATCCCTAAAAAGATAAAGGAGGAGAATAGGGTTGAAAAAGAATATTTGTATCCTATGTATATTTGTGAATGCCAGAAAATGGAAGACATGGCCTAGGCACACGTATGTTGTCAGGGCTCTGGAAAGAATTCTGTAAAGCTAAGCATACATGGCTCGATTTTCCATTCAATGGACTTCAAAAACAATCGCTTTCAAACGATGGTTTTAGAACACATAATGTGATTGCGAGTCACAATACATCGATTCTGAGGTTGATTCCCAAATGATCGAACGGTGTGCGTGGCACAGTTTTTCAGAACAAATGTTAGGCTATGTTCCCACTAAGGTGATTAATCGCCTGTCTTAGCAGTTAATCGCCTGAGGTGGCAATTTCAAATCCTATCAATGGGGACAAGCCGATGGAAAGTAGTGGTGATTGGCGGGCAACTAAAAAACGCCAGTTTAGGCGATTAATCGCCTAAGTGGGAACATAGCCTTAAGCAGGGTACAGACGCCTCGATATTTCAATAGTGATGAGCGGCATAGGAAATATTTGAATTCGCGAATAATTCTACTAATATTTGATTCTATACTCACGAATATTCGCAGGTGAATATTCACATCTAGATTCGCAATTATAATCGGCTCGCAATTACCTTCAAAATGAATGGTCACATGTGCTATATATTTTCGCATTGCGAATATATATTCGCAATCCATGCCCATAAGCATCCCAATGGCGAATAATGTGTATACTCGAAATTGCAAATATCCGCCCCCATATTCGCAAAATTTGCGCATTTTTGAATAGCCAATGGACATGTACATGTCCGTAATGGCTGTTTTCGAATGGGATTGAATATAGCGATGACCGCATATTATATGATGGCCTGTGAGCGTGCATGCCGCTCAAAGCGGCCATCTATCTGGCCCATATCTTCACGTCTGTACCCTGCTTTAGGGGATCGAATGCGCCCACCTTGAACAATCAACCCATAAAAGGACAAAATCAAACAATAAACAGATGGACAATACCGACAAGTTTGTATTTTCCTGTTTGATCCCCAGCATCGGCCAGGGATCGATTCCCCAAGGTGGTGTGCATCGATTCTCTCTTTCGTTTGGTGTGGTTACATAACCAAGTTGCGATCGATCATTCCATGATTAAAGGGGAATCTATACATGTATATCTAGATATATCAGATCAGATACAAAATTGATCAATTCCAGGAAAACACTTTAGATACTTGAACGATCAAATGAAAATTACCAACGTGTCCAATCACATTTTGATTGATTTATTTTCAATTTCTATCTCTTTTAGACAATTAATTCAGCTAATAAGGAAACAATTGTAAGTCGATTGAACAGACAAATCAAACTGTGTATGGCCGTCTTAAGTGGTAAGGCTTCAGAGGACCCCTACTATGGGCTCTTTTACATTACATGTGCTGTGCTTCTCTTACGGCAACCCATGTTTTGTGCTCTGCAGAGTATGCAGGTTTCCCATAGGGCTCATTTACACTGGGTTTTTTAACTGCCAGGTAAATGACCCATAAAAGTAACCGACCGGCGGATGTAACATTAGGCGTCCGCCAGTCGGTTTTTGTCCAACAGGACCTCTAAGGGTCCTTATCTAGATGACCTGCGAGTGTCTGCACGATGTTCATCGTTTCATGCACAGCTGCGGGAGTGCACTGTCGTTTCCCAAGCTGCTGCAGGCAGAAAGCAGCTCGGGAAACGACAGTGTAAGTTTAGCCAAACCATACACACTGCCATGCACTGCACTGGTTAAGAAACACACTGCTGTATGCAGATTGGATGCGCTTGAGTTTGCCTTACCAATAAATGTACATTGGAACCGCAAAACACATAATAAATTTACCAATGCACACCGCATAATGCATGTGTTCCTGACAGCATAAGACAGCATGTGTAGTGTCCTAAATTTTATCTTATTCCATCCATACATAGGTATTAGGCCCTGTCTACACACGCCATTAATGCTTCAGCGTGGCATGTCTGTGACGCCCAACTCACAGTTTGCTAATAGTTTAGTTCCCAACAAGCGCCGCATTGGGAAGAACTCACCCAACTAATGTGGATGGACTTGTGGCTTACCATTGCTGGCGGGGTCATACTGTGTCATTGGAAGGATGTGGCACATCGCGGGTTATGATGCTTCTGTATGTACAGTTATGTCATAACCCTTTGCTTTTGAAGGGCTGCATCTGCCCTGTGCAACGCATAGATAGGATCTTAGAAGCATTTCATTTCATTCAATTGAAAAAGGTAGCATAACATACATCAATATAAAAGCATGAGGTAATCAAAAATAGCTGCAATGTACAGGAACATTTTATTTACACCATTGTCTAGAATGGATTTATTTTATTCCATGAGTGATGGATATCTGGCCCATGAAATGAGTTTTCATCATCAAACCTTCCATAACAGGGTTTTCCAACACCAGTCCTTAGAGACACTTCTTAGTTTAGCTTCAGTTTTTATTTCTCTAAGGGACAGCAGTTAAGGAGTAAGGAATGGTTTACAAAATTAAAGAAAATTACTCTATTTAAAAAAAATTCTAACCTGTATTTGGCCTTCATACTATGCCAATCATACACAGCATGGTACACAGTGGAGATGGACAAGCCTGGTTTAGAAGTATGTTCCACATCCTTGCATTTGACATTGTACTTGTGTGTCTATATTAGTGGAGATATATTTGGTGACTTTCACTGGCATAGCTCAGTTGACCCCCTATTAAGGCATTCTAGCCCCAAATAGACCATCAGCTGCCCCTGGTATTTGTCATTTAAGCACTCACATGTACTCCTAATAGACCCAATGCATCAATAAATATGTTTGGATAAACTAAATAGACAGTTTTTTTTTTATCAATGTCACTAAGCAATTATTTGAGAAAAATTGGTGTAGTATGAAAAGAAACATACACCACTTCTTCTGTCCCAATGCTGCTAATTGTTTCTTTTTGCTGTGTCGTTGGTCTGCAGGAGCTTTTACTCTTGATTTAAAATTACATTTGCTTGTAGTAACTGACTGTATATGTTGTGGCTGTGCCTAGTATACAGTATACAAGTGACAACTTATGTTTAGTATTATTATCATTTATTTATATAGCGCCAACATATTACACAGCGCTGTACAATACATTAGAGTGGAGATACAAACACACAATAACACACAGGTACAGGTATGACATAGGAGGAGTAGAGGACCCTGCACGGATGGGCTTACAATCTAATAGATACAGATAACTATAGCCACCGAAATGCTTCTCTTCCAGTATTGCCGAGCATACACAGTTTGCTACTACATTAGCTCTTGTCCATGATATAACAGCTAATGTTATAATGTGCTCTTCTGAATTGCGGAAACCTTCTATTGTCTGTATCATAAGAAAATGTACTGAGATAGAATGCTACCATTTCTAGTTACCAGCCCATCATGTGGAATCTAATGAAAATATTCAAAAATCCAGAGAAAGTCTACAGTATATAGCCTAAAGCAGGGGTGTGCACACTTTTTGACTTGTGGGCCATAATGTTTTTTTTTTTATTCGACAGAAGGGCCCAGACCAAGAGCCTGTAAGAAATGTTCGGCAAAAGAGTCCTTAGTTGGCCCACACAGGAAATAAAAAAAAAAGATATTATATATAAAACAATAATGATAAATATAGGCTTTTGATAGTAAGCACAAACATTCTTGAGAGACCTAACAATCATCCTCTAGGTATTATCTCCACTTATTCCAAGGAATGAGCAGAGGGGAACTAGAGCATCTTTACACCAAGGTGACAAAGGGTTGAATTAAAATACTAAAAAGGCGGTTTTGGCCCCGGGCCTTAGTTGGCCCATGGCTGGTGTAAAGTATGCGGAGACCCCCCTCCCCCCCTAAATCATTGAATTTAAACACTTCCATGGTCAGATATGCAAAAAATCAAGCGCCAAAACATGCAGGCTGCTCCTAAAAAGTTTTTTTTTAAGAATTGCTCACTCTTAGTACTCAAAGCTATAGCCAGCACACTTACAATTGTAGTATGTTCAATGACGGATAAACTGGGTATCAATAGGAATCCTTAAAGTATTAATAAAATAGAATTGTTTGAAGGATTTCCTATTGTCATAAGAACAGTACAGTATAAACACAATAAAAACTCTCACCTTGTGCCATTCACTTTTTTTTAGCATTAAGTATCAATAAAGAAGATGTTCTTTTGTGGATTGGTATATTGTTCAAATCATATGTTATTTGTATAGGTAGTCTGCCCTTAAGGATGTATAATGTAGGTAATGCTTTCAATTGTAAAGATTATTTGTTTTCTAAAGTTGATAGAAGACACAGGAAGTTAAAGGAACTCATTATCACACAACGAGAATATCTGTCTTCCTGTTAGCAAATCAGACCACTTAACTTTTCTTTACAAACAGAATGAAAAACCTGAAAAGTATATTAGGTCTATGCCTATACGCATCATGTAATGATTGAGTTCTGCTCATCACATATATCTGCTCAGCTGTGCCTCAGGTCAGCTGTGCCTTTAGCAGTAAATATCATTTTACCTAACATGGACTAACCACACAAGTCTGCAGATACTCCAACAAATGATTTGGCTTTGCATGGCTGGCCAAACTGTTGTTGTTTACTCACCTCGGTAACCTCTTCAACACTTCTAATACCCATCCTCCTACCATGTTCCTTGTCTAAACGCTGCATGACTTATTGTTAAAAAGGTCAAGCACAGGCCTCCAGGCTGTGGACAATACAAGAGGTTGATAAGAAGATATATGTCAAGTAGAAAAGGTTAAGCATGTTGGAAAATTAAAAAAAAAACTGAGTCTAAAGCTAGCCACACATGGTTCAATTGACTGTACAATCAATGTAATTCGATAAATTTTTTTAGTCGGTTGATTGAAAATTGAAGCATGTCCACATGGTACGATCGTTGAAATTTGATTTTAATTGTAATTTTGCTCGATCAAAATTTGATCGGACCAGTTTTGATTGATTGTCCCCACATTGTGTCTCATTTTTTGTACTGTTGTTTGACCTGTCC
>CM070033.1:140434156-140466330 GCA_036250615.1 Ptychadena robeensis
TTTTTTCTATGTGGGGATTTTTTGTTAGATCATCCGAGAAAACGCTGATTTTTTTATCGACAAACTTCGATCGGGCTTGGTTGATCGGGCTATTTATCGGACTGTGTATGGCTAGCATTATTAGCCAGTACACAAATGGTGCGCTCCAAATCTCTTAGCGATCGACTGCAGAGTGATGATGTTATAATGCTGCAATCGGCCACTCGAGAATCGTGTAGCTATTGCTGCGTGTATGGGTAGCTTAAAAATGGTTTTAGTAGAAAAATAATATGCAAGTCATTTTAATACTGAAGCTGCTCAGTTTCTATCTATAGTATCTATCTAATAATTTATCTCTTTTCATTTTGTTGTTATTACTAAATTCCCATTCAGTATGATATTCACACTACCAAAAACAGTAAAGCTTTTAATTTCATATGTATATACTTCAACATTTACATTGCAGGTAAAAAATACATTATTCATGCAGTGTTGATTGCACAGCCCGCTTTTTTGTCTCAGTCAGTCTCCCACGCAGTGTTTCGAGTGAAATTTAAGAACGTATATGCTGTAAATTTATGATTATTTTACCATTTGTGTTCGCCAACACATACTGACGATGATGTGTGTTATTTATTCATAAGTTCACCAAGTCATTTTTTTAATTTGCAACTTTTATGCAATTCACATAAGATAATTATTCCAGTATTGATTATAAAGCCTCTTCATCGCTAGCAATTAGACTTAGACTCATAGGAACACAAAGGATATCTATCTATCTATCTATCTATCTATCTATCTATCTATCTATCTATCTATCTATCTATCTATCTATCTATCTATCTATCTATCTATCTATCTATCTATCTATCTATCTATCTATCTATCTATCTATCTATCTATCTATCTATCTATCTATCTATCTATCTATCTATCTATCTATCTATCTATCTATCTATCTATCTATCTATCTATCTATCTATCTATCTATCTATCTATCTATCTCCCTCTCCTCTATCTTCCGAAACACAATTACTATTGGTACCTAGAAATGGCAAGTTCCCCTAAGAAAAGGTGTCCTGGAATAGAACTATTGGAGAAACTAATGATCAATTTGCTGAGTTGAATGGGTCACCCTATCTTGATTTATCAGCCATCATGTAATGATACTGTTTACTGTGAAGGTTATAGGCATCATACACGTGTCCAACCATGGGCGATTTTGCGGACGATCAAATGCCTTGCGCATTTGTGACACTCTTTCTTTGGGAGTCGAGCGACTTCAAATCTGAGACACCCACCTAGAGGGATCAACCAGAATAGCACCACAAGTCGGTTGCAAGTTATTTTTTGATGGGAAATTACATAGGTGTCTCCTAAAAGATAATAAGAGGAACTGTATTGTCCAAAAATGTTCATACCCTTCTCAATAATCGATAGAAAAGACTTTATTTTGAGCAAACGCTTCCTATAATTGCACACCAGCTTATCGCATGTCTCCACAGGTATTGTTGCCTATTCATCTTTAGCAATGAGCTCCAAATCTTTCAGGCTGGATGGTCTTCTTGCCACCACCCTCATCTTTGGCTCCCTCCACAGATTCTCAATTAGAGTCAGGACTCTGGCTGGGTCACGCCAAAACATTAATGTTGTTGTCTGCTGACCATTTCTCCACCACTTTTGAGTTGTGGGTCATCATCATGCTGATCTGCCTGGTGTTGTCACTGAGAATCCTCATGTATTGCTCTTTTTTCATGGTGCCGTTTACTGTGATAAGGTTCCCTGGTCCATTGGCTGAAAAACACCCCCAAAGCATTAGGTTCCCAGTACCATGGTGTGGAATGGTGTTCTTTGGGTTGAAGGTGTCTCAACCAAATTGAAGGTGTCTTTACACCAAATGAAGGAATCATCATTGTGATCAAACTATTTGATTTTTGTTTCATCTGACCATAACACAGAAGACCAGAAGTCTTTTTCTTTTTTGTCCAGATGAGAATTTGTAAAGGCCGTGCAAGCTTTTTGTGCCTTATCAGAAGTGGCATCCTCCTTGGTCTGCATCCGTGGAACCCGTGGAACCTTAGATTTTAAGCCAGATTGGGAAGGGCCCTTCTCCTGTGCCATAATCTGTACCTGTGTTATCTTGTGTTGCATCTTAACATGCAAATGTGTGTTATCTTGTGTTGCATCATAACATGCAAACTCATTGAGTTATCTGGGAGGAGAGCAGGAATACTGCTATTTCTTGATGCCACCTAAGCACCAAGTGCTATCATATGGGGATGAAAAAGCATCCTGCAGATGCTCCAAAGCTCATTAATTTACTCCTAATTGTGAACTGTATAAAAAGGCTTCATATTTGTACAAATGACCAGGGGCAAACTGTTCTTTTTGTACAAAACCATAATGCAGTAACTTTAATGTTTATCACAAAGGTTGTACTAAACATGATTTTGTGTCATCTGCAAACACAGATATTATACTTCATTCCAGAATGCAATATTGTGCAGAATAAAAGGCCAAAAAAGCAATGTCTTGTAAAGATGCTGATATTATAATCTGCAATCTTTGCACAGCAGTAAATCAGCAATCTGCAACCCTGGAGTGCCAGACTCACATTCACCACCTGGTGAAATTATTTAAGCAATACATACCCTTTCAAGGGAACCTTACAGTTGGAGGTCAACATAAGCAGATACTACCTTAACGCATTCAGTTTCATTACAAAGCAGCCTGCTTTTTTCAACTATTACTTTCATTCTGTTTAAAAAATTTAAATAACGAGGCTAATAAGGTTGGTAACCCCCAGAGGCCATTTAAAAACTTTAAATAGGAATCCTACTTTAGTTGTGGGACTTAAATTGGATGCTTATGCGTAACCCTATCTATGGTGCCACCCCCTGCCCCTTTGGGGTCATCAATGGCGCTGAAGAGGCGGAACCGGAAAAGATCTGCAGGTTCGCATATATATTCTCCATTGAGATGCGCTCTCCGGGGATAGTGCTACAAGTCTTCCCGAATGTAGCACTGGGTGTGTTTGCGTGGTCTGCACAATGAAGAACTAAATCAGCAAAAACTGCTTACCATAGATAGATATGAAAGGTTCTGCAGTCAATGGTTTAGGCTGCGTCTACACTATGGAAAACTGAGCAGGTTAACCCGCTCATAGACTGCAGGGAAACCGCACAGTGCAGCTGCCCCCTATAAATTCCTATGGGGATTGACGTGCCAGTCTATACTGGTGCGTCATGCCCGTGGTTGGGGGCCACACGGCAGCGGGTGCGGATTCAGAACGGGGCACAGGAAACACGTGCCGAGCCCAGTGGTAAACAATGGACGACGAGTGGCTTACAGTGTGTGGTTTGCCAGCAGTAATGTATAGGACATGTATATTGCCGTGTAGGCAATACCACGCCCTAAACAGCTCCCAAACAGCGGGTAGGCGCTATGCGTAGACTTGGTCTAAGTATACATTACCAGGTGGTTCTCCCCACCACCTTCTGTGAATCTATCTTGTAATGGGACATTGGATCTATGGTCTCCATTCTTTCTCCTCTGCTTTTGGGCCATAGTCTCATTACCAATCATGTTGCTCTTCACAAAAATATCCTGAGGAAGCCAACGTCGGGCAAAACATTTAAACATATTTTATATATCTAAACATCATATTGGGAATTCATTTCATGCTGATAAGATTCATAAACACTATGATGTAATAAATAAATAAATCATTTTATTAAAACAACATTTAGAAATGTAGGGCCTGACCTGGAATCAGCTTCTTTCATATCCTGTTCTGCAGAAATCAAGTGTCATAGTTGAGTAGACATTTTAATCTTTAATGCACTGTACCACTTCCATAAAAAATTACCACAGTGTCAAGGATGGAAAAATATAAATAATTAAAGGTCAAATGTGTAGACCTCTAGCTCAACCCGTTCACTCCAATGAGCAGAGATAATGAGCAGAGACTCCTCTAGGCATCATGTACACTTATTGTGGAGGGGACCCGGAGAAACTTTTCACCAAGGTGACAATGGGCCGGATTAAAAAGCCAAAGGGGCCACAGTATGCCCATGTCTGGTCTAAGCTCAAGAAAAGTAGGTTAAATGCCGAGGACATCCTGTGGCGGAAGATAAGTACTGCAGGGGAGAGTTCTGGATTAAAAGAGAACATTGTAACAAAGTGGAGTTATTGTTTAAATGTTTTTGTTCTATGTATTATATTGTCCATGTTTGTATATTTGTTAATAAATGATCAGTTGGCTTGGGTTGTATGTTATATGTCATAATGTATTTAATATAATATATAACATTGATTTGTTGAATTTATTGAAACTTTGTGTGTTTTTAGTGGCATAAATTATTTAGTGGCATGAATTATTGATTAGTGTAGGATAGGGGGTTAATGTTTTGGAATGGCTTATTTCGGCTTATTTGGAAGATGTTTATTGCTCTATTTTTAGTCATGTATTTAATGCTTTTTTTTATTGTAACTTTGATTTCATGTTGTGAGTTGTGTTATTTTATGATTGACATTAGGTGCTATTTTTTGTTTTATAATTGTCGGATTTAATAAAAGTTGCGGTTTAAGGAGGAAAAATATGTTTTTTGGGGGTTTGACAATTGTTTGATTTTTAATGTGCTTATTGCTAGGGGTTATTGATTTGAAACCACTAAATATAACCCAATAATCGTTCCAAGATATTATCTGTAATCTTTTTTTTCATGATTACAGATGATATTGGGGGGGGTATATTTATAAATTTTTTATATGTGTGCTGGGACAAGTTTGTACATAGGGCGGACTACATGGGTGAATGTATATTAATTTTGACATGCAATCATTCTTTTGGAATGATTACATTGCAAAATAAATATGTTCTTACCTCTCACTGACTCTGTCGAGCCAAACATGCGGCATTGGGTGCTATATAGCACATGATGACCTGTTCTGGCCAGCCAATCACTGTAATGTCTGCACCTAACATGGTTACTTGCATTACAGTAAGGGTAGTACTTACCTGACCTTCATTTGCGGTCTACAACCCGCAAAATGTGAGGGGTGCAGACTTGAGCATAGACACGAACATGGTGAGGTGCTCGTCCGAATAGCGCCAAGCATCGAGCATAGCAATGCTCGAACCGAACACGTTTTCAGCTGAGCATGCTTGCTCATTACTAGTGAGTAGTGTTGAGCTTGAATATTCGAATTGCAAATATATATGAGATGAATATCGGGTATTTGAAAATTCACAAATTTCGTGAATTATTGACAGGGGGTCCATAGTTTTTTCTATATTGGCTAGTAGAGATGGTCGCGTTTTTCAACTAGCTGATTTTGTGAGCTGATTGCAAAGCCTCTTAAAATGGTATCATTACCAAAAGTGCTGGAGATGTCGAAATTCCGATTTTCTACATTTTGACTTTTAACTTAATTTGTGCAAAAACTATTTGTGTTAGAGCAATACTTTTTTTGTAGTATACCCCCAACCCTTCTCTTCATCTCCACCAAGTTGGTGATTATACCATGTACAGGGGCTTTGCAATTAACTAGAAATCGTTGAAATGTTCGAATTTTTGTAAAAAAAATTTCATCATCTCTATTGGCTAGCATGAAATTTAAAGGGAGTGCTTATATAAAACGATTATTTCTCAGTTTAATCAATAATGTTGGTTTTATTCTATTATTAATTAAATATCTTGATTAAATGAATAGTAAATTATTGTATTCTGTTTCATTGAAATTATTCACAGTATACTACATAGCCTACTATAGTTTTCCAGCTTTTGGCAAACAGGGTAACATATAGCTTATACAAAGATTTCATAGTTTTGTCATAATCGCTTCTTACAATTTCAGAATCAGTATATGGGATATGGGATTGCTGCGGTACCAGGGGCAGCAGTATTTAACCCTCTAATCCTTGAAGATGAAACCTTGAAAAACAGGCCTCCATGGCCTTCCAAAATACAGTAAATTTCATATAGTTTTTTTTTATTGCTGATATCAAAGGAATATTGCTTTGGAAGCTTTAAAACCCAGATGAATTACATGTACTAAAGATCAAAACAGATGAAAAAGTCAAGGGCACGATGCTATTTGCTACTGCAGTGATCGCATTAATGCGGTGCTAAAATCTCAGCCACAGAGGAAAAGACACAGAGAAAAAAGGAATTATAAATATATATACCCATACTAGTTAAATAGGAAAGTGTGTAAAAATATATAGACTTTGTAGCTTAAGCATTAAATGGTACATTGTGTAAGGTTTTTATATATATTTTACATAAAATAATGGGCTTGTACTTCATTTCCATGACATTTTTTGGCTTCTACCCAGACTAGATCCTATGGAAGACCCAGCCAATCAGGCAAAGGGGCAGTAGGGTTATCACTTCTCATGTCAGATGCCTAGCTTCATATGGGAGCAACCCCACCTCAAGGAAATGGCCTTCTTCCCTACAACATGTCCTTTTGTGGGGTCTGCATTGAGGACCTTAGAATCCAGGGGAACACTTTAATATTTATGTCCCTCTAACCCTGTGGGTTCAGTATAGGGATACACAATATTTCGGCTAAAATAATTGCTTAGCATAGTAGTTCAAGGACACAATTTTTTTTACTTTATAAAATCAAAACATAGACAGCAAAAAAAAGGACTAAGTGGTCTACCAAGTCTTTTTTTCTTAAGTTGGGCATAGATGGGTCGTTTTCCTGTCGACTGCCGAGCCGACCTAGCGGGCGTGATGACATAACCATGCACGTCCGCTGGTGCCGAGAATCGGCCAGGCACCCTTTGTGTGCCGGCCATTACTACAACTAATGGGATCGGATCTGAATTTACCGTCATGTCAGATCACTGTGCGATCTGACATGCAGCAGATTCTTGGTCAATATGACCAGGGGGCGCACTCGATTCCCTGCCGACCCGATCGCCGATCGGCTGTCGAATCGGGCAGGAATCGGCCCATCTAGACCCAGCTTTACGGGGAAGGCTTTAAACAGGAATTTTAGAGTGCGTTGGGGAATGTTTGGCCAATCATCCAGAAGAGAATTTGCAGTTGGGTTGAATAAGAAGGCTTTTAATTCTTAGGATATTTTATTTGGTTGAGGTCAGTGTTCTTAGTTGACAAGTCAAGTTATAGACACTTTGTTTGGAACTTTCTTCCCAAAAGTGTCTATACAAAGGTTGAAGCATAAAGGAAACTGTCAGGGTTTACTGAAATATAAAGATGTTTCTGTACTGGAACAAAGAGGTTTAACCACCTACAAGCCATTTTCACCTCTCCATTACCACCACCACCACATTTTATAGAAAGCACAATGCTGTCAGGAAGATAATGTTTCCTGACATCCACAATACCATCAGGCTGCCAGGCAGAAAAGTACTTCATCACTTCATAGTGAACAAGTATTTACTTCACTAAGTTTAGTGATAATGTTCTTTTCATCAATCAATCTATCAATCTATTGCTTGGGTTGTGCTTAGTTGTGGATGGGTGCCCATACATGAGTTGATACCTGCTGAGCAACAGATTCCAGATTCCTGTTTGATACTTTGGATATGGGCCTTGGGATTTAATAACATGGTGGTTCCCTGTTCAATCGAGCTTTCTTTGAGTGGGATCAATCAATTGATCAATTGAAGAAAGGGTGGCTGCGTTCGATTCCCCAACAATCAATTGTTGGAAATCGAACAAACACTTTACCCGTGTATGGGTACCTTTAGGCTGCTTGGACATGAAAATCTATTCCATGAACCTTACAATGCACAGATTTTCTCCTGGGCTTGATTCCAAAGGAATTTCAGAACTCTGTGATTATTGAGTCATTGGATAATTTTTGCAAAGTGAATTTTTAGCACTTTCATTAAGTGAAAATGTTATACTTTGCATGCTGAACTTACTTATGTACTGTTAGTGCCTATTTTGATCAGTATTTTATTCACGCGGAAGAATCTAGTTACTTACAAGCCAATGTTAACCACTTTGTTTCTGCAAAATGGTTTTTATTTTTCACTCACAAGGCCTCCTGCCGTGAGAAAGTTAAATACTGCTGTAGCAGAGAACTAGATATGCACACCTGTGGCAGCTTCCAGTTTTAGATCATGCTGTCAAACTGACATATTAGTGATTATTATTAACATTTATTTATATAGCGCCAGCATATTACGCAGCGCTGTACAATACATTAGAGTGGAGATACAACACAGTATAATACACAGGTACAGGTAATGATACAGGAGGAATAGAGGACCCTGCCCGGTCGGGCTTACAATCTAATAGGTTGGGGAACAAGGTATACAATAGGTGGGGGGGGATGGGACTGGCATGGTGGTGATGTTAGGAAAAAGATGGGTAGGAGAGGCTGAAGAGGTGGGTTTTTAGAGCTTTTTTGATGGTCTGGAGAGGTGATAGTTTAGAAAGAGGAAGACCAGAGAGGATGATGTTGCAGTAGTCCAGACGAGAGATGATGAGAGCATGTACCAGGACTTGGGTGGGTCTCTGGGGACAGGAAGGGACGGATCTTGGAGATTGTGCGAGATGGAAGTGGCGGTTCTAGTGTTGTTTCTGAATGTGGGGAGTAAAGGGAGAGCGCGAGTCAAAGGTGACACCGAGGCAGCGAGCTGGGAATAGGGGAGATGATGGTGCTATTTACTGTAAGTGAGATGTGTGGGGGGAGGCTTGGAATGGGTGGAAGGGGGAAAGATTAATGAGAGTTGCAGTTTGTTTTGCTCAGATGTGAGTTTAAGGGAATCGTCAGCATCCATGAAGAGATGACGATAGGCACTGAGAGATGTTGTAAGGGAAGAGGGGAGTGTAAAGGGCCGGTTGGTAGAAGTTAGATTTGGGTGTTGTTCAGGCATATAAATCAGATATAATGAGTTTCCACGGGAGGAGTTGTGGTAAAGGGAGAATAGGAAGGGCAAGGAGGAGCCGTGTGGGACACCAACGGGGAGGGGGGTGTGGTGAAGAAGAGGAGATTGAATGAGGTTTGGGTACGGATCGGGCAGTCAGTAGGAGGGAGAACAAGGAGAGTGCGGGTAACGGATACGATTAGAGTGCGAGGGTCGTATAGAAGAGGGTGGGTCAACGGTCAAAGCAGAGGGGGAGAGATCAACAGAAGAAGCAAAGAAAAGTTGCCTTGTGGCTTTGGCAGTGATGCAGGTCTTGTCCACTTTAGTGATGGCTGTCTCAGTGGAATGAGAAGGTTGGAAGCGAATTGGAGGGGGCAAGGAGGGAATTCACAGGTCAGATAGTTGGTGGAGTCTTGTGCATACAGGGGCGTTCAGAGTGTGGAAGCAAAAGGTGGGGTGGTGGTAGAAGAATATCATTGGTGATGGCTTCATTTTGTCTGAAGTATGTGGCCAGGGTCTTGGGCAGAGGAAGGTGGAGTGGGGGTGGAGGAGGAGTAGGATTGAGGGAGAGAGTGAGTGAGGAGAAGTAGGTTTTGTTGGCAAGCAGTAGCTCAGCATGATTTCTGAGTTAGAGTTGTAGATGAGAAAGTCGCTGTTCTGGCCAGGACTTTTTCATTTGGGCTCTGCCCTTGCGAGCGTCTTTGTGGCCGCGAGTGTGGGCTACCGTACCAGGGTGACAGGTGTGGTGGTGGGGGGGGGAGCGGAGGGTGGCAGGAGCAGTTGTTATTGTAGGGACAGATTGAAGGGTGAGATTATAGGGAGAGGCAGTTGGTCAGGTGGTGTTAGTTAGAGCTGGTGGCGGCAAGTGAAAATAAGGAGTCAGGAATGCAGAGTGGTCCAGGTGTGTAGAGGTCTCCGTTGCCACGTTCAGGTCGGGGAGGTGTGGGGGTGGGATAAATGGCAGAAGTGTTCACATGAAGGTTAGAGATGGTGGTCAGAGAGAGGGAAGCAGAGTTGTCCAGGTGGATGAGGGTTGCAAAGTTAGTAAAAACCAGGTCAGGGTGTGTCCACGAGGGTGTTGTGTGGGGGGTGTGTATGTGCTGGGTCAGGCCAAGGGGTCTGTTAAGAGAGAGAAGTTTGGCAGTGGGGGGTTGCTGGGTAGTGAGGCGGCGAACCTGGAATGTGTGGAGTTCGCGACGGCGAACTCGAACCTCCGCAAGTCCGCGAACCCGGTGAACCCCTAGACTTCAATGGGCAGGCGACCATTAAAAAAAAGGGACCTTTCTGGCCACATAGTGTTGGAAAAGTATTTCAAGTGGGACTAACACCTGGACATTGACATGGACAGAGGGGGGAAATCCTGGCAAAACTCCGAAGAATTTTTTTAGAATAAATCCGCAAAAAGGGATTTCTACAATGATAGTCATTTGGGAGTGAAACATAAGAGGGGAGCTGGAGAGCACTAAACAACATGGTTGGTAAATGCCTGTGGGATTCCACCTGGAAACACCTGTGATATTGCTTCCAGTGCCTACAGCTTAAAAGGTGAATTTGAAGTTGGGAGGACACGTGGGGGAGATGGACAGTGTGGGAGGACACTGGGGAGATGGACAGTGTGGAGGACACTGGGGGAGATGGTCAGTATGTGGTGGGACATGGTGGGGATGGTCAGTGTGGAGGACACTGGTGGAGAGGGACAGTGTGGGGGACAATGGGTGGTGAGTGTCAGTGTGGAGGACACTGGGGAGGGGAGAGATGGTCAGTGTGGGAGGACATGGGGAGATGGACAGTGTGGAGGACCTGGTTGGTGGATGGCGTGGGGAGGACACTGGGGGAGGTGGTAGTGGGGAGGGGGACCTGAGGGAGATGGTCAGTATGGCAGGCACTGGTGGTGGATGGGTCAGTGTGGAGGGACACTGGGGGAGATGAATTTCCCCATGGAGGATGGATGGGAGATTCAGTGAAGGACTGTAGAGTACACGGAAACTTGCCCTGCAATTGGTTCCCTTAGCGCAGCAGGCAGCAGAGCGAGCAGCAGCAGCAGCTCTCTTTCCTAACTCTTCTTCTCAGCAGAATGTGTATGGCGTCCTGACTTGATATGTTATAGGGGGTGTGAGGGTCTGTGAGGTGGGGGTGGCTCATTGGCTGGATTATGTCCTGCTGACGTGTGACTCACAGGGGTCAAATAGTTTCTGCAAATGTTAAAGAAAGGGGGCGAACCGAACTCGCCATATGTTCGCGAACATGGGCGAACGCGAACATGCGATGTTCGCCGCGAATAGTTTCCGCGCGAACAGTTTCGGCCCAGGACTATTGCTGGGGTCATCACGGCTATTTTGAAGTCACCAAGGTAAAAAGTGGTAGGTCCATGGGCAAGAAATGTGTGGGAGCCAAGAGGTAAAGTTTGTCAAAGAATTGGGATGTAGGGCCAGGGAGGGGCGATAGATTACGGCAACGATGAGGGGCAGGGGGTGAAACGACGGACGGTGTGAGCCTCAAAGGAAAGAAGGAAGGTGAGGGGAGGGGTTGTAGTACAGTGTAGGTTGCAGCGAGGAGAGAGAAGGAGACCACACCACCAGGCCTGTTGTCAGGTCTGGGGGTGTGAGTGAAGTGCAGGCCTCCATAGGATAGATTGAAGTTTAGTAAGGTGAACAATTGCATGCTTATATTGCTTAACCTGCCTGGTGTTACAGCATTTTCGCACCCTTTTTACAGGTGCCTCACGCCATACAGGCAGCGCCCGCATGTCTACACATCGAGATGGCAATGTTGTGGCATTTACATGGAGGCCAATGGCACCCCCTCCAGCACTTTGGTGCCACCAACGACGCCACAGACGTGGGACCGTAAGGGAACGACCTGCCTGTAGCGATGCAAAATTGCTGCAGGCTCACACAGCATACACGTTTTGCCCGATCCCGGTGTGGGAACAGTTTGTTTTAAGAGCAGACTGTGCACGCACTGGATTCAGTATGTTTTAGATTGGAAAAACTTGTTGTTCTCACTTATATTAATAAACATTCAAGGCCATTGCATTTTACTGATGCTTTCAGGAAGGAAAGTACGTACAAATCTAAAACCTTGTGAAAATTAAACCATATACTATATCAAGGACCGATGTCTAAATGATCTTTCTACAATGCAAATAGGCCATTGTAACCCTCAGGCTAAAGCTGGGAATAGGCGGTACGAAGAACCGTCTATTCCTTATGCGGTTCTATGCAGTAGCAGGCAGCGTGATGACGTCATCACACCCGCCTGCCTGTGCCGAGAATCGGATGGCACACAGCCGTCCCCAGCTGAACTTATGGGATCGGGCTAAAATTTACCATCCTGTGGGATCCGATAGGACGGCTGATTTTAGCCTAATCCTCTTCAGTTGCAGCCTCCAATTCCTGCACGACCCGAGCCTTAAGGGATGCTGGAGCGCGCACGGCATCCAAACGTAGATCGGATCGTGCAGGAATTGGTACGTGTATGCCCAGCTTAAGACTTCATTTCCTGAAAATAGCGCGGTAGCTTGCAATCATGATTCATGCAAAGCAGCGCATATAATCTTAGAAATGTTCACAAACAAAATGAAATTTAGGAAGCCAGACAGACCATCACAGTCCTATTATAAACCTCTAGCACTTTTCCTGCAAGAAATTGCTATACTCACATATGAACTGTCCGTTCTGTTTTTAAAATAGTTTGTCTTATGTGATGTGTAACATTTTACCCTTGAGCTCTATGTTTTCGAGATGGATGAAGTCTTAGGTGACTGCAGACAAGTTCAAGCTTAAAATTATAATGTCTTATCTTATATCATATTATTTCAAATGTACCCTAGGCAGACTGGGATTGTATGAAAATAGGAAACAGCTTTTAGCAAATTGAAAGCACATTTTGTCTTATCGTTTTTCAAAGGCATAGCACGATCCATTCTGAAGTAACTGCGTGGAAAGAAATAGCTAGGGGCTAATGCTGGACAGTTTGGGGTATATTACCGAACTATAAGCCGAACTCATTCACCTTGGAATAACCAGGAATAACCATCCAATCAAACTATTTATTTTGCTTGATTAACTTACTTCCAACAAATATCTTTTTAATTCTAACCATCTAATGATGTTAAACAGATTTTTTATACTTTAAATTAAAGACTAATGCTAGCCATACACACCCCGATGGGTGCAGGCAGACCAGTCCCGATCTGCACCGGGATGCAAACGTGATGACGTCATCATGTTTGCACCCTGGTGCATTATGGGGCCCCTTCAGTCGGCCGGCACCCTTTGTGTGCCCGCATTAGCTTCAATGAAGATGCCGGTCTTCATTGAAGCTAATGCCCTCGGCTCCCATCGGCCAGAGATTATCGGACATGTCCGTTCTCTGGCCGGCGGAGCAGTGGGGCGACAGGGATCTGTCGCCCCATGTGGGCACATGCCAATTAGCGGCCGATTTTTAACCTGACCGACGGCGCGAGCGCGCACGCCCGTCGGTCAGGTTAAAAATCGGCCGCTTATCGGCATGTGTATGGCTAGCATTAATCCACTAACAAAAAATCAAGGTTGGTCAGCTTTATCTAGTTGCTGTGGAATGTATGGAAAACAGAAACACAGGGGCCCACAACCAACTGGGTTAACTGCTAGGTTTTGTGATCAGGTTGTGCATTAAGGTTGCACAGCTTCATTGTCAGGATCCAGAGAAGGGGAAAATCTTCCCTCTGCTACTGATCTGTGTGTAAGTGGAGCCTAAACTTTGTATGTCAGATCAAGCTCTGGGCTGACAAGCACACATCCTTACTTCTGAGAGCTTCACCGCCTCTATCTGATGCATGGTGCCTCCAGATGGTGCATAAACTTTTTTTAAAGTCCAATCCCCCCATTCGCGGACGGACATGTCTGAAGTTCGCCCATCACTAACCACCACACAGTATGATCATTTTAAACATGATCCATTCCACAATCATAATATGGTGCACACGCTCCATAGTAAAATCCCATAGATCTAAATACCTAGAAAACCCGTCACATACTTGTATGATCAACTAAAATTTACCAATACTGTTCAATCAATTTATGTTCCACTACGGGCATTTTTGCACATACCTGGTGTGCGGAAATCGATTTTTGTTTTAAGTTGATTAAATTAAAATATCGAACAGTTGTTTATACTTTATGCTGAATATGAGGTCACTTTTAACAAATCCAGTTCTTGACCTCTGGTAATCCTTTTACTGGGAAATACACGATTAAGACTGCTAATGGGAACACCTAGCAAATGTTGCTTTTTTATGTAAAATGGGACAAAAAGAGTCTAGATATAGAAGCAACATCAGGGCTGACAACACTATTCAATTAAAAAAGTGTTCTTTGTTAACACCAAACGCTTCAGAGCATTCAGTACATTTTAAATAATTTAAAAAATGTTACTAGAATTTTAATAAAAAAATCTACTTTATCTATTATTAAATATATATTTTAAATATATTAATTAAATATAATTTTATATATGTCTAGAATGACAATTTTTTAAATTGTTACATTTGCTTTCTATGATACAATCATATTGTATGACCCACGCCTTAAGGCTAGTAAGAGCATTGCAGAAATAATTCTACTATTCTGCAGAAGTATGGAAGTTACAATGGATGACTCTTGTCTCCATGGAAAATCATATCTGTGATTTTTGCTCAAAGAGAAACACAACAAGAACAAATAAAGAAATGATGTTTTATAGGCTGGTGGAGCATAGCTAATTTGTTCGTCTTCTGTAAGACTGTAACTAATACAAAAGCCTGCAGCTATAAATACAACATGTTATGTATAGCAAGGAATCTAATTCAACTGACACATCTACAAACAGTTGCTCATATCTGTCTCTACTGATGTAAAAATCTGCAGTTATAGTTTTTGCTTTTAAGATCACCATCCCGTATAATATAAAAAGAAAGCACTCCCTGTTTCCTGACACCAGCACTGGTAGCTGTTTATGCCCTGAGTAAATATGGTTCATCTCTAACCTCTAACCTTTAGATCTGCACTCTCACATTTCTGATCCTCTTCCTTTTGGCATAAGGCACACTTTGGAGGGATTATATGCCCAAAGGATAGTTATTCAATGCAATTTAAGGAAAGCACTGTAAGGGCTTGTTTCCACTAGAGCAATCAGCCGCAGCACAACAAGATTTTTGATCACGCACACCAATCACGATTGGCCGTGATTGACCAGGCTACGCGACTTAAAAAAAATGCATTAGGCAAGATCGCCCCTGATCACACCCATAGAGAATGAATGGGAATGATTACAAAATTGCAGCCATGCACGATTTATGATCATGTTCATTCATGTCTATTGGGCGCAATCCGGTGCCATGGCCAATCACAACCTGGGGGAGTCGTGATTCAGATGGCGGGTTGTGGGCGGCCGCCACCATTTGCCTATGTGGGGACAAGCCCATGCAAATGAATGGATGTGACCACTCGCGAAACGCGCTAGTGGGAACAAGCCCAAAGAGCACACAAATAAAATTACAGCATCATTTATTACAGCTGTAGTACGATTTGGTAGAACATTATGGCAGAAATACTCTTCTTGCCCATAAAATAGAACTGGGATTTTTTGCACAAAGGCAATTGAGGTCTACCAGAATATGTTGGGTTGGCACACAAGTGTGATGTGTGGATCACATCACAAAGGATGGAAAGCTAAATTTCCAGTGAAACGCTATATTTAAAAAAATTAAGAAATAAAAGTTGTCTCTTTATTTGTACAAATCGGAACACTGAGTGTTCATATAAACTGTCACAAAAACAACAAAAAAGCAAAATACAATATAACAGACAACAATACAATTACATCTTGAACTTAATCATTATCACATGCAGATAGCTCAACAAGTACTAAAACTCCAATTAATCACACTGGTGGGAATTGCTGCCCAAGGTGGGGAAGTCACATAAACAAAAGAATACAATGTATTCCAATACCTTTTCTTGCAGCAGGTTCCTATGGGTTTTAGCAGAAGACCATACCATGGCCCACTCTTCTTTACAAAATACAGACAACTAGGCCTACAATTTGCATGGACTCACCAAAACTGAACAAGAGAAGATAGGAAGAAAAATAGCTTGGTCTGGATGTGATATTCAGGTAAGGTCATAAACATGAAAACATAAAACCATAGATCCATCCTTTCTTGTATCAAATGTTTAAGGTTGTGGGTATAATTATGTTAACTACATTTATTTGACATACAACAAACCGCCAGATATGGAGATCAAACAAAGTTGTGTCCAAACCTGGTAGAAGCATCTTGTACACAATAAAATAGCTTGAACATGTTTATATAAACAGTATGCAAATTACCCTTAATTTATTTCCCACTGTAAGAGTCATTAGTCAGCAAATATTATGTTATGCCAACTTTCTTTCAGATTAGGGTATGATCTCAGTGGTTCATGAGGAAGAGCTTTTAACAAATTTAGACCTGTTTTGGGGGCTCCACAAATTGTGAGGAAGCAGACATGAAAGGAACTTGCCCACATTTGTGGAGGCTTGTAAGATGCACAAGGATATCATAAATATATGTTTTATGTTTCCTTAGCATAGTCTATAGGCAGGGGGTGCACATAAGTGGTACCATGGTACTCAAAAGGAGCCAAAAACTAGCTCTGCATACCTGCATTATTGTTACAAAGCTCATATGCGTACTAACAACTTTGGAGGCACTCCGTGTCTGGGCAGACGCAGCTAAATGTTAAATGTATACAATTTATGTCACTTGGATAACTACAGGTAAACACGAATAACGATGAAAGGTTGCAGTTGTGGCTTCCGGTCCCGGCGCCACATGTAGTGGAAGCTCCCTGACGAGCTCCCGCTCCACCGTCAGTAAAACCGGCTACAACACCTGATCCTGTGGCGATTGACAGGCTCAAACACCATCTGCAGAGGAGGGGGATCCGTGCTGTATGGAAAAATATCTCCTCCGACAGCGCTCCAGGTCCCTGTCACGATCAGCAGCGAGAAAGCGCTCTGCAGCATCACAGCAGCCCAAGATGGCGGACGGCACAGCGCGCCACGAGGCAAGTGACTCCTCACCAGACAGATCTGACAGGGACATTACGGGTCCAGATATAGACCGCATTGCCCTGGCTGTAGCTGCCTTGCTTAAGCCGACAATTCAATCAGCTATTGATAAGGCGATCCTTAAAGCCCTGGGGTCGGTTACACAGGAACTGCAAGAGCACACAGATAAGCTGACTGAACTGGAAAACAGGGTCTCCATCCTGGAGGATGAGACTTTCACTTACTCTATTCGATGCACTGACTTGGAGCAGCAGGTGGTTACTCTCACTACTAAGCTGGATGACTTTGAAAACAGATCCAGGCGTAACAACATACGCATAGTGGGGGTCCCAGAGTCGCTCAATACCAATGCGCTGAGGGATCTTTGTGTCACAGATATCCCGGCCTTACTGGGTCTCATGCCACCGTTTAAGGTCGAAAGGGCTCACAGAATAGGTCCGCTTGACCTCAACCGCACCTCCCCACGGCCAGTGATGGTGCGCTACTTAGAGTACTCTGATAAGGCGGCCATTTTACAGGCATATCGCATGCGCAAAGGACTGCTGTATGGAGAAATCAAACTACTCCTGTTCTCGGACTACTCCGTAGAGGTCTCCAAAAAGCGCAGGGCTTTTAGCGCAATCTGCTCGGACCTCTATCAAAAGAAAATCAAGTTTGCCCTGCTGTATCCAGCGACGCTTCGTGTGCGTGACACACAGGGTACGGAGCGAACCTTTTCGGATACAAAAGAAGTGGAGCTTTTCTTCAAGGAGTTGACTGACTATCCTTCCCCGCCAGCTAACAAGACGCCTAAATCACAGACCCCAACGAAGAAGCCAGATAAGCTGCAAACCACCCCTAAACCGCAACGCCAGCGCCTCGACCCCCCGAAGAGACAGAAACCTGATGTTAAAAAAGACGCGAAGGCTCAGAGAAACCGCTGATAGAGTGCAGCCGATCCAAGGAGCGGTAATTTGAGTCTTAGGACTACTGGAGTATCTGATGAAGGTCTCACTATGCCTTTAACCTTTAATTTTCTCCTTACTCGGTATTCAGGTCTTCTAATGTTTGTTTAATTCTATGATAGTTCGCCATAGGATGCATTTATCTTTCAGTAATGGTGGTCGGGAGGGAGCCGTTTACCTACTTACATGGGGAAAAAAGAGAAGCCCCCCAAATTAAGGGTAATTGCTGGGATACAGGTGATGTTGCAGGCCTACCCAGCCGCCAGGTTTGCTGGCGCAGCATTGATTTGTTTAAGTATTGTTCAGGTTATTTTATGTAAATTTTATTTTGTAGAGCTGTATTCCCTACTCTATGTACCTCACCAACCCCTGGGTCTACCCCTACATGACCCCACTGCGGGGTCATGGATTCAGATTCTATCGCTGCCCATAAACCACAGAGCGACTCCCCCCTTATACATATGTGAAAGCTCAGGGAGCATTTAGGGTGGTTTCATGGAATGTGAAAGGTCTTCGGTCTCCTGCAAAGAGGAATATGGTCTTACAACACCTTAAACGTCTAAAGGCAGACATGGCCCTCTTGCAGGAGACCCATTTAGACGAAGCAGGAGCGCAGCGTCTCAAAAAACTGTGGGTGGGAACAGTAGAGGTGTCACCGGTGGATGGCAGGAAGAACGGGGTGATTACACTACTCCACAAAAATTCACCTTATGAGGTGGAGTCTCGGACATGTGATAATCAGGGTAGACTGCTGGTATTGAAATTGAAATCGGTATCCCAGGAGTTAAGCGTGTATAATATTTACGCCCCGAATTCGCAGACCAAGGCTTACTTTTCGGATTTGGCCAAGACGACTCTAGCAGACCCCTCAGCCCACAAGCTGTTGGGTGGGGACTTCAATGATGTTATGTCCATAGCAGAGGACAGGAAGTCAGGATCCGGCTCGTCACACAGGCGACAGGAACGGACTGCCTTACCCACCCCCTTGCAGGAATTCATCGAACTGATACAGGTACAGGACTTATGGAGACAGCACAACCCGACAGATAGCCAATTTACCCACGTATCGCAAGTACACGTATCATTATCGCGACTAGACTAACTAATGACAACAGACTCCCTATCCTCATTGGTGACCGACCCCCAGATACACAACGTCCTGATTTCTGACCATGCCCCTATAAGTTTAGATATACTTCAAAGAGCTCCCAGAGGCTCAGACATATTGTGGAAATTCCCCAATAACCTTGCGGCAGATGAGGAATTCCACACCTTTGTGTCCACCAAACTTAACGATTACAAGATTGCAAATAAAGCCCATGAAGATAACCCGGTGCTTTTCTGGGAAGCGGCCAAGGCCCACATCAGAGGCTTTATTATGGCATTCTTGGCTCAAAGGCGTAAGAAAACCCAGAGGCAATACGCGGAGGCAATTCTGTCCCTGCGTGCAGCCCACCGAGACTTTCAGAGGCGACCAGATAAAGTCACCAAACAATTGTTTGGCCAAGCAAAGGCAACATTAGATCACTGGTTAGAACAGAAAGAGCTTCTCAAGTTAACAGATAGTGATTTACGAGTCTATAAATTTGGAAACAAGGTGGGGAAACTGCTGGCCAACATGGTTAGAATGGCCACACCTAACACGACCATAAAAGCCATGTACGATTGTAACCAGGAGGTGGTCACTGAGCTGGCTGGTATCAATGGTATCCTAGCACAGTTTTATAAAACCTTATATAGTGAGCCGGGTTCTGACCCCAGGGCTCAACAAGAATACTTGGACACGATGCCCCTTCCCTCCCTCACGCAAGAGCAACTAGAATCTCTAAATGCACCCCTGACAACGGCAGAATTGCTCACAATTATTGAGGGCCTTCCCAACAACAAAGTTCCGGGACCCGACGGGTTTTCCCCGGAGTTTTATAAAACATTCAAGGCTGATCTCCTAAAGCCGCTACAGGATCTATATAACCACCTATGGAGTACGGGCACCTACTTCCCTAAATCCGTCCCAAGATATTCCGGTTATCACGGATATGTTGCAGGAATTTGGTAGACATTCCGGTTTCAAAGTGAACCTCAGTAAAAGTGAGATGCTGTTTTTGTCAGGACATAAGAGGAGGGATTGGCTGGAGCACGTTGCTTTCGCGACGGCCAAGACTTCTATTACCTATCTGGGAATCAACATAGGTAAGTGTGCTTCCACACTTTACACATTGAATTACACTAAAATTATCCAAACTATAGTGAAGGACTTAGATTCCTGGGCCAATCTACCCATTTCCGTGCTAGGCAGGTGCCACTTATTAAAGATGGTATCCTTCCCGAAACTCCTCTACCCAATCCAGACGATTCCCCTACTGATCAGACACTCTGATGTTAAGAAGTTAGACTCTGCTTTCTCTAACTTTATCTGGAGAGGTAAAAGAGCTCAGATAGCCAGCGCTAAACTACAATCCACTAAGAATAAAGGAGGGCTCAACTTACCTAACATTTTTCTCTATAGCCTGGCCAGTATCATGAGACATGTATTGGATTGGATAAAAGGTACTGGAAATTACTCCAATTACACGCTAGAAAGCGAAGCTTCACCCCCTTGAATCTCTCAGCCTTATTGCATTGTCCAATCTCCAAACTGCCCCCCCATCTGAAGTCCAACGTATTGGTAAGGGACACAGTTCTGGCCTTCAGGGAAACTAGGAAATTGCTCAAGCTCCCCTACTATCACTCTAAATATCTTCCGTTAATGGGATTCCCCTTGTTTCCACTAGGAACGCAAATAAGTGTGTACCACAAATGGAAGGACAAGGGACTCGCCCGATTTGGGGACCTCTTGGACCCCAAAGGACAACTCTTATCCCTATCTCAGCTTAGGGTGAAATTCCACCTGACGACAGCGGAAACTCATCCCCTTTACTATTTTCAAGTGACTGACTTCTGCCGCAAACTGACCAACAACCTGTCCCAACTAACCACAGACGACGCATTTGACAGACTCATGACTGAGGGCAAACAGGGCTTAGCAAGTCGCTAGGTGAGGGAGTGCTGGACAAGTCTCTGATGGGGACAAAGTCGAACTGGGAAAAGGACCGGGTTTTACAGAGCTACTGCTGAAAGGTTACCGAGCTGTTGGGAAATGTACGGTGTCAGAAAACTGGAGAGAAACTCAGTTTAGACTGGTTTACAGAGCATATAAGCCGCCAGGCATAACGCGAGTGTCTCCCTCTGGTACCAAAGAATGGGTGTCGACGTGTCCAAAATGTACAATCCCGAACCCCACTCTACTGCACTGCTTGTGGCAATGCCCGACAATAAGACTATACTGGGAAGGAGTGAGGATATATGCCAATGGCATTGCAGGGACTACCATCCCTGCAGACCCATTGCTGCTGCTGTTTGGTTATGTGCCTCCAAACTCACACAGTGATCTACGAGATCAGACTGTGTGGGTGCACACGTGTCTACTAGCAGCTAGACGCAACATAATGAGCAATTGGCTCGAGAAAGAACCTCCGTCCCTAGCCCAACTCACTACCACATTAAAGGGCATAAGATATAAGGAGCAACTGGATGCCCAAACACAATCGCAGAGGAGATGGGAACGATTCCACAAAAAGTGGGATTCCTTCATAGCTCACGCTGAGTAGAGATGGAGACCGGCCCTATTTGAGAGAACGGGGATAAAGGACTCTAGGGGAGGAACTTAGGCCATATATATATTGGTAGGGATGCAGAGTAGAGGTATATTAATGTACTGTTATGCTTTGGTTATGTTTATGCTTTCGCCCGATGTGAATTGCTCACTTCATCTGTTCTGCATTTAGTATTGTGTGACACGGAGCTAGTCTCAATCACACTGATGTAACCGTGAGGTGGCACATACTATGTATTATAAGCCGAGAATGGGCTATTGTATTTTGTTACAGTTATTAATGCGATATGTTTGTTTTATTTCTAAAATGTGTGATAAACCCAATAAAAACTATTGAAAAGAAAGGTTGCAGTTAGGGGTGTGAAATTGGGAATGTATATGAAAAATCTCCCAAAAAATATCGGACTTCTAAGGGTGTTGGAGATCTGGGGGATGAAAATCAGGCATATGTAAGAGTAAAAGCTGACAAGAGAAAAGCACTGTGTGGCAGTTGGAATATGGCTATGGAAGGATGACATTTGTACTGCAGGTAGTCTCAGCAGTAAGTTACTAAGCCAGAAAATTTCAGGGTTGTACTACTGAGGCATGAGATCTGGGGGTTCAAATGTGTTGTACTGCAAAAGTTACATTTTACCCAAAGCCAGCTGGTGACCTGTAGATGGAGACAGCTAATCGGAGGCTCAATCAGGAACAGGGAGGTCCATCTGCAGCAGAATCTACCATGCAGGAAGCTGATGCAGAGGACAGTGAGGGAGACAGTGAGGAAGACCACCCTACATATAAGGGTGGGTACATCTCCTGGTACTCATCTGATGAGCTCACAAAAAAAGTTCACCCCTTCTATAGGTAACAATTATATAATCAGTTCATATTTTCTAGGAACTTTTGATCCTGGAGGTGCTTATTGATATTCTATAAAACGTATGTACAAAAGTTATTATGACTGAGGCTAGACAGTAGCCTGGTATCAGTTGGATTATTGTGCTCTTAGGCTCTACCCAGTTTTTAATCCACGTATTTACATTTTTTCAGTCACAATTAAAATCTACCCTTTTTTTAAAGCTGTGTCTTCCCACTGACAGATTCAAGAAGCAGCTCTGTTTATATATTTAAGTACCTGCACTAAAAAAAGAGTACTTAACATTCATTTGCCCTGGCTTGCTGCAATGCAGTTTAGTTATGCTTCACTTGGGAAGATCAAGTCTGAACAAAAATAACTTTTAGACTAATTACCCCTACAAGTCATCTGTCTATCCAAGAAGATTATCCAGTCATGGTCAATTGGAGAGAAGCTTAAATAATATAATCGTGTTTGCTTTTCACACCTTGCACACGGATTGGACGCTATTGTTTTACCAAATCTCTAAAACTCTCACAATTTTTGTGATGTAATGTATATCCTGTCTCCTGGGCATTTCTTTCTATACACTTACTTGTCTTCCTGTTGAGGAGTCTGGTCGTAAAGGGGAGTTTGTGTCCATAGTGGTGAACGAGACTGGTGATCTTGAACCAAGTATTATGTTTTTATTTTCTGTTTATTATTTGTGTGTTGTACATTTTTAGTGGAATAAAACTATACTGTATTGTTTGGTTAACTTGTTTTTTCACTTATCTCCACATATGGAATTGCATTGATGAAGTTCCAAAACAATGTTTAGCCTATTCTGTCCAAACCTGATATAAGTATACAGTATTACCCTCTTGACCCTGCCTGTCTAATCTCAAGCAGAGAGGACAGCTATAAGGTGAAGCTAAAAAAAAAACATTGTGGGAAGGATGCCAGGAAGGGTCATATGATGCTGAATGATGTAATGATGTCATGTCACTTGCAATGTCAATCTCTTCTCTGTTGCTTTCCCATCCTCTGTATTTTGCTTGATCCAGCAGATTTGTCTGACTAACAAAGATACCAGTTTGTTTTGTTTTAATGGTTCGGTAATAATGATGGCCGAACTTTGGCCAGATCCATCTGAGAACGTGCGGTTTGGACTTTTAAAGAAGCCCGACGTCTGCCTGTTTACAGGCAGATGCAAGGAATTTGAATGGGGGGAATTGGAAGTGACGTCAGTGATGTCACCTCCGTTACCTGGAATGCATAGTTCCTGGTTCCGATTGCTGGATGTGACGCAATCGGTTTTCTACCTGGTCTTCTAGTTAAAAGATTCTTCCTCCAGCAGGATCTTACCGCCCTAATCGGCGAACAGGGCGGGTCGAACACCGGTACTACTCACCGGCTAGGAGTGTGAACATCCATGTTTGCGGCCATCTTTATTTTTTGTTTTTTTTCTGAGAGCTACTTTTAAATGATAGGATGGGATTCATAAGGATTTACATACAATAAAAATGATAAACGCATAATTAATCATGCATATATATATATATAGTATTATTCTTGTAATTTATTTATAGTGCCAACATATTTTGCAGCGCTGTATATTAAATTAGAGTTGAGATGCAACACAAGATAACAAACAGGTGCAGGTTTGACACAAGAGGTGTTGAGGACCTCTGTTTGGGAACAGAAAATACAATAGGTGGGGGGGGGGATAGGACTGGCATGATGGTGATGTTAGGAATGAGAAGATGGGTAGGCCAGACAGACCAGGCCAGGGGGGGGGGGGGGGGGGGGGGGGGGGCAGGGATTTTTTTTTAAAGTGATAAGAGTAGGAGTAATTCTAATGGGATGAGGGAGAGAATTTCAGAGAGGTGGCCCTGGAAAAGTCTTGAAGCCGCATATGTGATGTTATTAGTGGGGATGTCATAACTCGGTCAATGGAGGTTATATTTATGTACCAGGTTGGAAATGTAGGTGACTCCCAGTTCTTCGCTACCCCTGTACACAGATTTTGAGAAAGCATTCACCTAGTGTTTTCAATATTTTGCAATGTGCTAGTATTGAAGAACATAAGCAAAGCACATATTAGTTACTGATCCAAAGCCCACCTGTGTCTGCTTTGTTTTCTAGTTTTGATACTAAATGTTTGCCTATAGTTTCTATAGTAGACATTTGTGGTGGGTGCCTTTTTCTTGACACTTTTTACTGATAATCCCTGAGCAATGCTTCTAAAGCCAGCCATACACAGTCGGATTCCATGGCCGCTCGATCACCTATCCGATCGATTCTGGCGATTCTGGCGGGAATCGCAGGTGTGATCGATCGGCCAATTAAGAGAATCTGATCGCTGCATACCACCTTGTCCAACGGATTCCGGGACGATTCCGTGTCCGATTGTCCACCTCACAAATGGCAACTCCCCCTGATCTGGGCAGAATCGGATCAAAAAGACCAACATGTTGGTTCTCTGTCGGATCCGATTCTGGGCCCCTGAACGATCGGACGTGATCGATCGGACAAGGTGGGCTGCACACGATTCCGGCACGATCGTTTCGCGTGCACGCGCCCGGAATCGATCGGCCCGGAATCCGGCTGGAATCCAACCCGTGTATGGGGGCCTTAAGCAAACTTTCTAAAGTCAGTTGATATATCTCTAGCGGCAGCAGTTTTTTTTCTAAAGGCATTTACTATATGATATAATATCAAGCCAAAACACACTGTACAAAAGTCAAGAAGCTCCTTTGTAACTAATAACAGCTGCCCATTGTGGAGCGAAGCAATATATATATATTGTGACAGGAAGCATGTCAAATTCTCTGGATGTATCCAGTCTGGCATATATATGTTGTCCCAGGTAACCCCGCCAAGATGCAGCAGTAACTTTGGGCTATCTAGACGCAGCAGAGGGAGCTGAGTTGCTAGTCCCTGGGCAGGGTAAGACCAGCATGTGTCCCTGTTTCCTAATTAGGGAGGTTGGTTTGGCTCTAATAAAACCCCCGCTCACCTGTTCAGTATGGGGGCTCCACCCTGAACCAGTCCCTGTGGTGACTGGGGGAGCTGTTGTGTAACCTGTGTGAGAAAAGATCTCCATGTGTTTGCTTATCGGACTGCGCTGTGATTCGGGACCTTTAAAGCCTTCTTGGATGTACATATTAGTAATACGGACTTGCACAATAAACCAACCGTGTGTTTTCAACCGGCGAACCTGTTTGCTGCGGGCCTCTTTCACGCCGGCTGGGAACGGACCCAGCCAGAGTAACCCCGCACCTGACCGCTCTAAAACAACACCCCACCGCTAATCCCCCACATATGGTGGCGAATCCGTCCGGGCACGTGCTTTGGCGAGTGTGACAGAGGCCGGCAAGAGGGGAGCTTCTCCGTCAGTTGGTGGGGGCAAGATGCTAATCATCAAAACACGGCAAATGCTAATCAGCAAACATGCAATGCTGCTCACAACAGAAACCGACATGCTGGGCTGCGTGCAACAGACGACTGCAGAGGCAGAAACCGGCACAATGACCAGCGTTTTCAGCACCACAGTTGGCACATGTTTAAGAAGGCAGCAGCTTCAACAACACAGCAACGCGGCCTCAGATGAAAGATCCAGCAGTTACACCCTCTTCAGGGTAGCCACCTAATTGCCAAAGATGACTCGTGGGATTGATGACCCGAGGTGTTTTTGACTACGTTTGAAAGCGACCTGCAGAAAGGGAAAAATTGCCTAAGGAGCATTGGGCTGGACTGGGGCACCTTTGTTAATGTGGAGATCCAAAAAGCCTACTATACCTAGAGCCTGCTCATGGCATGGACTATTACGCTTAAAGACAGAGATACTACTGGCACGACTTTGAGTAACCCTGGCTGTCCGTGCCTAGCGTGTTCAAACTACTGGACTTTTCCAGGGGGGAAAACACCCAAGATCTCAAATGTAATGATCTCATATCCACGCTGACCAGAAAGTGGCTACCAGCCGGAGACATTGTCAGACCCGATGGTGTAACGTGTCGTCTGGACCGATACCTTCGTTCCCGTCCTTCGACTATCCAAAAGTGGGTGAGCCATGAGACCCAGAAACCGGCCGACAGACTCGTTGGAATCTCGTTGAATAAGATACCTGGCCACGATAACCCTCACTCCTCTTCAGAGACTCACGGACTTTCCCCCCAAGACAATCGTCCCTAGCTGGGCCGTAAGATCGCCAAGGGATGGGGGTGGAGAGAGTGTACAAGGGTGAGCAAAGGAACTGATTCTTATACCTGGCGGGAGAGGCGTACAAGGCCTGTTCCTCAAAGAGATGTCTTAAGAGGATAATATGCTAAACCCAGCTTTAGAGAAAAAAAAAAACCAACAACAGGGGACATGTTGCTGCTAATTGTCCCCGGTTGTTTGATGAGCCAATGCAATGTGACTGTTAGAGAATGACGGCAATCATATTTGCGATGGTGTTACCTGACTGCATCATCTTTTTAAAAATGTGAAATATCTGTGTGAATGGTATGAATGGGAACAAATGGTGTTTTTGTATTGCTGGATTCTGGTAGTAATGGTGACCTTTGGTAAAGTGCTGAACTGAGTACACCCCACCCGTTGAGCCCCTCCCACAAAGAAGATTGGCAGTGATTTGTGTCCATGGAGACACGTAGAGAGTATCCAATCCAGTGAGGGTTGTTTTCCTCCTTTGAGACCTGCCTAGGTAACATTTGGTCACCAGGTGGGGTATTACCCACTAGCCCACAATGCCATATGTGGAAGAGAACTTCCCACACTTCCTGGGAGCTCTGGGCTCGCCCCATAGGCAGATGTCTCTTGCCATGATGTGGACCCTAGGGGATCCTCTGATGGCTGAGGACCCCAACTGAGTTTCCTTTTTCTGTATTGCAGGGGGAATCCCTGGGCCTCCCAGAGGAGCCCTGCCTCTGTAGAAGAGACCCATACCCCCCTTAGAATTCTCTGACTTAGAGGTTCAAGAGAGAAATTTTGTCACTGACAACTAAAAGATCCCAACATTGCTAAGGGCCCGGGAGAACGTGGTCAAACTGATGGGACACTATTTAATCCAGATGACGCTTGCTTCCCTTATTTGGCACAGAAGGTGATCTTTGTACCGGGTGTCATAGAGGCAGGGGAGACGGTGATCAGCTGGTGGTGCCAAAGCCATACCGGAAAACTGTGTTGACCAGTGTCATGTTCACATTCCTATGAGGGCATTTGGGGACAGAGACAACCCTGGAGAGAATGTTTTTTCAGCGGTTTTTTGGCCGGGGTTGCTAAGGAAGTGGAGAGGGATGTGCTTCCTGCCAGTGTGCAGATTTCGGCGCCCCATGGCCACATGTCCTAAGACCATTGTTCCCACTGCCCTTTGAGGTCCCTTTTGAGAGAATGGCCATGGATTTTGTCAGCCCTTTGGTTGAAGTCAGCTATTGTGACAATCAGCCTATCCTAGTGATAATGGATTACGCCACCCGCTATCCTGAAGCAATCCCTCATAACGAATACTTCCCCTCCTCCAAAACCGTACTCAGGACATTTTTCCAGGGTTCAGTCGGGTGGCATCCCTAAGAGATACTTACAGATCACGGTACCCCCCTTTAAAAGTCTCGGTTAACTAAAGAGCTGTGCAGTTGTTTTTACCATAACCCATTTACGCATTCCGTGTACCTCCCCAAACCGATGGGTTAGTCGAAAGGTTTAATAAAACATTAAAACAGATTTTACGGAAAGTGGTGGATAAAGAGGGAAGAATTGGGACTGCCTGATACCATAATTTGAAGTCTTGGCCATCAGGAAGTCCCACAGTCTCCACCTGGTTTCCTCTCCCTTTGAGTTTTGCTTTATGGGAGGCACCCATGAGGGTTGTTTTGGACATTGCTAGAGAAACGTGGGAAAGTGAGAGTTCCCCGCACAGAAGCGTTTATTGAGCATGTGGTCAAATCCAAGATAGAATTGCACAGTTCATGCCCATGGTTAAGGAACATATGGCCCATGCCAATTGGCTCAACACGATCTACAACAATGCGGCCGTAAAATCCGTAATTATCTTCTCCTTTTCTCCTCCCCTGGGATAGGGGTTGGTATGGTTCCCACAGTGGAAGAGTAAATTCTTAGCCAAGTGGCAGGGCCCTATGAAGTCCTGGAGAAATAGGTGAAGTACATTACAGGATCAGTCGGCCAGGAAGGCTTAAACCCCACAAATTTCTCATGTGAATTTTGCTAAAGCCCTGGAATGACAGAGAATCCTAGTGCCAGAAACTACACTTGTGCCGATGTCTCGGTCTGAACCGTGATTCCCGAGGTCAAGATAGCCGCACTTTGTCTAGGTCCAACAACAGGGAGTTAAGAGATTTGTTTGCTTTAGAAAAATCGTGACGTTTTTTTTCAGAGTTGCCTGGTCAGACGTCATCACCCGGAGCATGACAACATCATTACTGGGAACCTGGGGAAAGGGTTAAACTTAAACCCTAGCGCATTCCCTGAGGCCAGGAAGAAAGCTGTGTCCCATGAAGTAAAAGATGCTGGAATTTTTAGGGGGATTGAGGATCCAGTAGCGATTGTCAGTCCCATTGGTCTAGTGCCCAAGCCCGATGCGAGTTGGCGATTTTGCAATGACTTTCGTAGGTTAACCAAATCACGAGTTTGACACCTACCCTATGCCCCGTAAGACGACTATTGATCGCTGGGAACAGCCAGATATATGACTACCCTGGATTTGACCAAAGGTATTGGTCAGATCCCCCTGGTCCCAAGTCGGCCCATGGAGAAAATACGGCCTTTGGTAACTCCTAGGGAGCTTTCCAGTACGCAAATGCCCGTTTGGTTTACAGAATGCTCCGCTACATTTCAGCGGCGATGGAGAAGATATTGCGGCCGCATCAGAAGTAATGCAGCTGCTTATATGCTGGATTTGTGGTCCTCCAATACAGACTTTGTAGTCGCATGTGGTTGAAGGTGTTCAAGCTGTACTAGATTCCCTTCGGGAGCCGATTTACAGCAAATCCGAAGAATGGGGCAATTGGGCTTGGAGGAGCCAAATATTTGGGTACACCATGGGAGGGGTGTGATAAGCCCCAGGTGGAACAAAGTTGAGGCATCAACACTGCCCCGCCCAGTAACAAGAAACAAGTTCGGGCCTTTTAGTGATTGCTGGTCTATACCGGCGCTGTCATTCCCATTTTTGCCCTCCCTGGCCAATCGTTTGACGAAGTTGACAGCAGGGAAAGAGTCCGGTCCATGATAAATGGGTCCCCTGAGCGGATCCGCTTTTGAAGCCCTGAAACGTGGTCTTTGTGCGAGCAACCGGTACTATAACTCACCGGACTTCTCCAAGCCCTTTGTAGTACAGACCGATGCCTCGGATGTTGGGTTAGGTGCGGTATTTTCCAGGTTTGGGATGGGGAGACAACCCCTTTGATCTACCTATCCGAACTAGTCACATGAGATGAATTAATGCCCACTTTGAAGAAGGATGCTGTAGCTGTGAAGTGGCTCTAGATTCCCTCAGATATTACGTGTTGGGAATACGGTTTGAATTGATAACCGATCATGCTCCATTGACATGATGGTCACAGAACAGGGCAAACAATAGAGAATCAATAGGTGGTTTCTGGCCTGCAGGACTATCTTTTTTACTGTGCAGCATCGTCCCGGTGTACAGATGGGAAATGGCCGATGCCTTGTCCAGGGTCACTCTGCCTAGCGTCTTGTTTTCCAACCCTAGGGTTAAAAACAAGGAGGGGGGGGTGTGTGACAGGAAGCGGTCAAATTCTTCTGGATTATCAGTCTGGCTATATGTGTGTCGCCAGGTACGCCAATATGTTGAGTACTTTGCAATCTGACCAGCAGAGGGAGCTGGAGTTGCTAGTCCTGGGGCAGGGTAAGACCAGCTGTGTCCTGTTTTCTAATTAAGAGTTGGTTTTGGCTCACCTGTTCAGTAAGGTGGCTTCCCCCCTTAAACAGTCCTGTGTGATGGCTGGGGAGCTGTGTGTACCTGTGTGAAAAGATCCTCATGTGGTTTGGCTTATATGGACGCTGTGATTCTGGCTTTTATGCCTCTGGATGTCATATTTATATAGGACTTTGCACAATAACCAAACCACCGTGTGTTTTCACCTGCGACGCTGTTTCTGTCCTCTTTCGCCTTCTGGGGACCCATACAGAGTACCGCACCTTGCCACTCCTAAACCGCTAATCTCCCACAATCATATATAAGCCAAATATAAAAGAACATTATGGCACGATAAAAAACTGTGAATGATGAACCTTATTATCTAACCTACGCATAATTGTTTTAAAAAAAAATCTGACACAAAACTCTGGAAGATGGGACATCAATGATGGGGCTTTAAAGGCAGATTGAATGTAATAACAATCATATTATGCTAAAATGGGTCTTTATTGGTGCCGACCACATATAATATGTTAAAAGTATACACATACATATAATATATCCCTCGTCTAAAACGACAACAAAGGAGAAACAAGCATTATTGTCTTCTTAGTTTGCCTGCTTCTAAAAGCACAATGTCCCAGGGTCTCTGGACACCAACTTCTTGAATATCTTTGTTTATTCTTCCAGATTTATTGCCTTTTGTATGTTGGATATGCCGCTATTGTGGTTCAAACCCATGGGGTACCCAAGTGCGGACATCGAGTGTCGAGTTGGGTATATAAGATTGCCAAAGCTTGCGTTAATGAAAAACTGGGGTTATATTGGGAGTAACTTCAACTAATTATTGAGGGACAATTTTATAAGGCCTTACTGATGCATCAAAGGGAAAAATACCATTATAATACCATTACCCAGATTGTACATTACAACAATATTGTGTTTTCTCTTTAGATGAGGTGTTTGGTCACATTATATGATAATATATGTTTCTTCTGTTTCTACTTATCTTTTTTCAGGCAACATTTATCTACTACGTTCCCACCGGTCCTGGTCCGGAGGAAAGAGCCCCAAACAGGGTCAAAATGCAATCACGAGAGACACAGAGACACATCCTAACGCATAAGGAGCCCACACGGACTCCCCTTCCAGTTGTGGGAGTGGAGCTAGGTTCCATCCTTGAATCCCCCTCTTCTCAGATTTTTTATGGTTTGGAGCTGAGGGAGGGTAGATACTTAACTATATTTTGGGAGTAATGAAAGTCTAAAGGCTATAAGGAATAGTAATGTAGAATGTATTGCTATAACTTTTTAAACATATTTTAGAGATGTGGACGGCACCAATAAAAGAGAAGGAACATTTACGCATAAATATGATTGGGTACTACGCCCGTCATTGATGTCCCACATAACCAAGTTTTGTTGTGTGAATTTATTAAAAGGGTGTGGTATGGTTCTAAACTATGTATTTAAGGTCTAGTGATCAGGGAGATTGATGTTAAAGTGTTGTGAGTTTTAAAAATGTGAAATAGCACCAGTGAAGCCTGGTGAATAGACTTTATTTGCCACTGTACACACCAGCGGTTCGGATGTGCATTTGGCTGAGGGGTGTAAATGCGAATGATTTGCATAAGGCTCCACTCACTACCTTGAAGTAAGGATAATTTCCCTTACCTTTTGGAATTTGGTGCGGATTGGAGGCAATGTGAAATACCTTCTGTTTAAGAAGACTAGACTGTGCTATGGACTGGCTTTCGTTGAGAGATTTTTAATTCTTTTAATCTCTTCTCACAATAACCTTCATGGTTGTTCCAAAATGTGAAAGAAATTACAGAAACTTTATCACACTTCAGCTGCATCTCAAATAATTTTTAGACGATACAATATCTATCATTTGTTACACACAGCTATCATTTTCCATCTGGTCAGCTTCCCCGTAAAGCTTAAATG
>CM070033.1:140513925-140536854 GCA_036250615.1 Ptychadena robeensis
TTTTTTACATTTGTATGGAGCGAGGGCCAACCATGGCTGTTTTGTTTTTGGAGTAAAATCCCTTGCCCTGCATTCTCCTGTATGTTGTCTTTACTGCTGCGCAGGGGTGGGAATGGTGGAGGGTGAGTTTTTTCCCTAGTGCCAGAACGTGCAAGGGCTGCCAGGACATGATGTGGGATGTGGTCCTCTGTACAGATCTCCTGACGATCGATCTTTGGTTCACCACCAACGTGCCCGATCGGCCCCGAATCGATCTGAAGAGACCAACAGGTCGGTTCTCTGGCCGATCCGATTCGGGGGCCTATATCGATCGCCCGTGGTCGATCGGGCAAGGTGGGCTTCACGCGATTCCTAAACGATCGATTGGCGTGCACGGGCCCGGAATCGATCGGCCAGGAATCGTGTGGGAAATCGGCCCGTGTATGGCTACCTTTAGATTTGCCTTTAAAAGTGAACAATTTTTAATAGCATGCAAGATGATTAAAATCTTTCAATCATAGGAAAGTTAAGATACCCATAAATGTGTATGCCGATCGATCATTCGGGAATCAAAGGCAGCCCACTTGGATTGTCGGCAAATTCCTATTTGATCACCTTTTTTTTTAAGTAGCCATTTGTGGGGGATACCTATGTCTTTTTCTGTTTGTTGAGCCACATAGACTTAGGAATGAAGATGAATTGTGGTTTTACAAAATTCAGTTATGATCTAATCAGCCGTCCTATATGTCTCTGCAACAAGACATACAGTATATCACCCAAAGCAGTTTCTAATATTAGCTGACATAACAGCTTGGCTGCCCCTGACAAACTGATTTGAGAATCAGGTCAATGATCCAAGGTCAGGGCCATAACCTAGTTTTAGAATTGTGTCAGACAGCCTAGGGTATTTTAGTTATGTAATCTAACCACAGATTAAATATAAGCAGAAGAAAACCACAAACCTAAAAGTATGCAGGTAGAAATTGCTATCATGCAATAAAAAAGAAGCCTTTTACAAAAAAATAAGGATAACATTTTGGTTGTGTGCGCTAAAATGATTTCATAGAAATATAGATTTGACAAATAGTAACTTAACCTGCCTAGCGCTCTGCTGAAGTCCAGACTTCTGTATCAAAAGCACCATAGACTTTAACCTCCCTAGCATTTGAGATGAACCCAGTTTGCCTGGGTTTGTCCCAAACGAGGTGCAGGGATTGGGAGAACCCGATATACCCCCGTAAAGCTGCTATGATACTCAAAATCTGCGCAGCATTTCTGGGGTTCCAGTACCTCTGGGATGAGTGGGGGAGCTATTGAGCTCCATGTTAATGGAAGGAAGGCGGTCTCCCAGCCCACGTCGCCAGCGTCAATAAAATTATCAACCTATAACTCTACCCTACATCTCTAACAATTTGGTGATGATACCCTGTTCAGGGGCTTCACAATTAACTCACAAAGTCAGTCTAAGTTTTGCAAAAAAAAAAAAAATGTGCGACCATCTCTCATCAATAATTATGGTATTCAGAAACATATAGCCTTAGCTAGTTTACCTATCCATAATATAGCCACCTTTAAATATTTCACTGTTTCCTATTATAAATTCCAAACCAGTTCTCATTAGCTGGATGCAGGCTTTTTTATCATCTTCCTGTGTGATGACAAGTTAAGGTATTATTAGAATTTCATTAGTTGATGAGCTAATATTTACAATTTGTGGTTTCAAGACATTCTTCCATTTGCCGCTTAATAACAACAGTCAAAAGACTGTTGATTACTTTTGATTAATCTAGCATGCTTTATTAGTTTCATAATTGCTGTATGTTTATCAAAGAAGTCCAATCTTTCCTTCTAGCTGACATGTTATATTGCATGCTGGACACATAAAATATTGCATACCTTCCTTTCCACTTGCAAGATGGTTGAATATTTTTGAGAATATGTCTCAACGTCATTAGGCTCCAAGATGTCACAAATTTTCAACCTTCCCATTCAATCGCAAAAGGGTGCTCAATGATAGTCACAATCTCATCAGGTCTCTTTGAAAAGGTCAGTAAATATTTCTATCTCTACAACAGCGAGAACAATGTTTATGACAGCTTGACATACTCTAGTCACACCTATACAATTTCAAGAGGCTTTTAAGTTGCCCTTCACTGATCAAATTTAACACACATGAATTATCATCAATAGTGGTCCAGTGCTATAAACATTCTGGTATCTTCAGGATTCTTATACTCCTACATTAAGTTTTGGTATTAGTTGACTAAATATATAAACAGAGAACATTTCTCAAATCTCTAAGAAATGTTTCTCATAATCTGAAATTCTCCACAATATTAGGTCGCATCAGCATGGATCTATCTTACCAAATTTTGCAAGATATCAATGAATTCACTTACAAAGGCACCTGGTCATTGACCAACTCCTGTCCTGTATTTTGTCTATATGCATTCCTTGTGATACCACCAATTACAAAACATGTTTTTGTTCCATAGTGGAAACCATATGATACATCACGAAATAATGTTCAATAGATCATCTTCACTTCAATCATGACTAAAACAACAACTAAAAAAACAATCGGTTCAATATCCAATAGATCGTTCAGGGTGGGCAAAACTCGATTGATTGATCGATCGCCGTGAACGTGCACGGTAATTGATTGGTCAAAAATCAAGTAAAAAATTGACCTGTGTATGGGAGCCTTAAGATCGATGTCAGATTTGATCGTGATTTCAATATTTATCAATGAATCAATATTTAATCGATGGAAAGCATAACCAAAGCAAGTCGATTATAAACACACCGAAATATCTGCTTATTGATGTATAGGTATACTCGATTTGTCAAAATTGTTCTACATGTCCGACCACTTTTCTATCGTGGGACATGGGACAGCTTCACCCAATGAGTGAAATGTGACATTACTGGGGATCGGATGATCCATGCAGGGGCGCACCATCTGCCCCACTTTGCTGGGATCACTGTCCATCTATTCGGACTAAGGGACCTGACAGAGCCCTATTGGTCTAACCTGAGGCTCACCTCCCCTCCCCTATCCCTCCCCCCAGGCAGCTGTTCATTGTTGCTCATCAATGGGAACTTATTTAAACACTGATTAGGGTGGAGGTGAGTGAGCTGTGTCATTGTATTCCACCTTGCGGATGCCAACTGTGAGTATCCATTTACCTGGGAATGTGGCAACCTTATACCATGATGGTTACAACTCTCTCCCTTGTCATATACCAGGTGGCTCCCGGTAGGGGTCTTTGGTAATTGATGTACCACTCAGGCAACTGGCTTCGGTGCTCTGGATCCCAGATTCAGCCCACTCAGGTCGGTTAACACGTGTGGTTGCTTTCCTCGGTTGGAGGTTTCTGGGGAACACAGACTCACTATGTGTTTAGATTGGGCCGCTACGTACCCAGACCTGAGAGCTTCTCAGGCAATTTCATCTTGGGAAACCCAGGAAGGTTAGCCCGGTGGGGTTGACGCCGTGACCACGCACGACATACCTAAATGTGGACAGACGTACAGTGAAACCTATATATGTTACCACTTCAGGTAGGTTGCTGTTACTATGCCATTGTTAGTTTTTATTGATGTATGGTTTGTTATATCTCTTATGTTGATGCTTTGTGTTGACCATCAAGACATGATTATTATATATATATGTATATTTGTACAGTGATGAACTAACATATGTATGTACCCATAGAGCCACCTCTCTCCCTGACGAAGCCCCAGCGGGGCGAAACATGTAGGAGAATAATGCTCGCAAATACCATACTTTGGATACCATATTCATTGGAGATGTACTGTACTGTCACTATATTCGAATTTTATCCACTATGACCAGCAATTGCTTTTATGTATTATGTTTGTAAGACCTCTTTTACCATATGTAATTCACTGTATATGAGACATTGATGAGTCCAGGACACATTAAAGACTTTTTATTGAAATTTCTATGTGCTAGTCTGATAAAACTTTATTCACAATGCTGAGATTTAGACGTGCCCTTTAAAAACCCTTTTAGTTTACATCTTGGAGAATAACCCCTTTCAAGATAGGGATTGAATTACTTTATACACAGCTTGGGTTGGCACAAGTGTAAAAATGAGTATATTCCTCTGCTCCATGTTTATGTTCACTTTTCAATCTTTTTTTGTCAATCTTGATCAATTTAGGTTGATCAAACCATGTGGAAAGGCATCGATTTTCAGTTGATCGACTTAAAAATTGATCGGTTTAAAGTGGATCTAAACCCACCAGACAAAATGTTGTACCTAGCTAGCCAACCCCCCATTATTGGAGCAATATATAAATAAAATTAAAAAAATCCTTACCTGTGAGGAGATTTCTGTGTATTTCAACCCTCACTCCTCCTTTCTGAAGACCCAGTTGTGGCTGTACATTGGCTCTGACAGGAAATTCTTGCACACAGCTGTTCACATTTCTACTGCTTTCACTTTGTCCACACTTTGTCCATTGACAGACAGTGTATCTGGTGGGCTCCCCCGGTGGCCGATGGCGTTACTGCAACCCTAACCTATTCAAAACTGGAAGCTACACGGAAAGTAAAATGGCAGCTCCCACAAATTACAGCAGGATAGGTTAATATATATTTTTAGTTTTTTGAGCAACTTTCAGCTATTGGGACAGTTTAGAGGTAAATACATTTTTTTGGTGTTGTTTTATTTTTGAATTTAGGTGCGCTTTAAGTTGATTGAACTGGAAAGTTGAAACATGTATTGGGGCCTTTACTTTTACTCACCAATGGGTTTCATTTACAAAAGTTCATTGTTTCAGGTGCATTTTAAAAATACCTGGAAAATGCAGTATATCTCAGCCAAATTTAAATATTTCCCATACTCAAACAAATCTATTGGAACAGTTATTTGTTATGCGTTTATTTACGCACACACAGAATAGAGCTCATTGTGATGTATTTGTGCAAAACAGCCATTCTTGTGTCCATAAGACAAGCAACAAGATCAAAAATATTTCTTTCCAAGTTTGACACTTTTTATTTTGTTTGCTTCTGTGTTACAATCCTAAATATCTTTCTTAGTCTCCGGAGGGCTAGCTTTGTGTACATACACATATATCATACAGATTATAGCTGGTCTGAGTAATGTACAGTAACATTTTAGATATTTACAGCTACCTGGAACTGAAGTGTAAATGGTGTATCACACTGAATACTATGTGTTCAGTCAGCATTAATCCTAGAACCATTAAGACCCAGATAACTGGACTTGAAATATAGTGCCATTGTGACTCATGCACAAAATGTTTTATATTCTGTGCTTTGTAAAAAAAAAAAAGATAGTATTAAATTTAGCATTATTTGTCATTGTGACACTTTTAAACATTTTTACAGTAAGAATAAAATAACTCATTAAATAAAATTGAGTCACTCATTGCCCCCACATAAAAGTATTAATAATGCCAAAAAATACAAAGAATCTTCAGTAGACTATCATATACTTTGTTCACATTTACCAAAACATTTAAAGAAGCACAAGTCATACATTAAGAAGGATTTAATATATATCCAGATTAATGTCTAGGTATTTCTTAAGTGCAGATACGTTTTGTGCCTTTAGCAGGACTCTCTCTTTCTACCCAATTTTCTATCTACTCTTCACCAGATTTTATTTTCCCTCTGCTACCATTTTTTTAATGTATTAACATTGTGTATACACAACAGGTATATTCTCTCAGGAGTCTGCTGTCTGGTCATGTAACATAATGGAAATGTTGTTGTTCTCTTGGCATTGGGGTTAGGCTATCCCGAATTCTCCAGAGAATGGTAAGGTTTTCTGTCATGAGTCAGGTCCCTAACGTGGTCATTCTGGTTAGAAGAGTGGTAGAGGGAAGAGCAAAATTGCAAAGAAAGCTGAATAAATATAAATGTTGGGTGATTACTGTTTACTGTTGGTGTTTGGCTATAAGACTTATGTTGGTTCCCTGTTCGATCAAGCTTTCACAGACAAGGTAGCATGTTCGATTCCAGAATGGAAGGAAAAATCAATCTGTGTATGGTAACCCTAAGTGAAATATCACCAGACCCTGCCACATGGGACTAGGGAGTTAATGTTTTTCTGGTACTTTCAGGTGAAAGGACCTCTTTCCCATTTCTAAGGGGTGAATGAAAGTACCCAGAAAAATTACACAGGCACTGAGTTAAAGTATTTTGTTAATCTTTTATTACACATACACTGTACAGGAGATAAGTCCGATGCTGTAATTCTCTTCCATCAGCAGTGATGTTTCTATGACATGTATTTAATGCTGACTGAGCAAAGACAGTCATATTTAAACATACAGTCACTGTATGTAAACATGACCTGAAACAATGTCATATGCTGGGAAACCCAGCAAACTGACATGTGCAGTGAGTATGGGAACTGAATGTAATCTTTTGGCTACTTCCCACGCTTCTTGTGCATGTCAGTGTGCTGGGTGTACCCGGATGTAATGTTCACTGTTTAAGGTTGACATATGGGGTCATTAAATGGCAACGTAAAATTATGTTTTCTGCAGAATTTCTTTGAGATATTGTATAGTTTTTTTCCAGGTGTTTGCACACATGTGCAACCATAGGAAAAACATAGCTGCGAGCTCCCAAAAAATGGCAAAAATGCCTAGCAATCCTTTGAAGCTAGCCCATGTCTGTTAACCCCCCTAGCACTTCTGACGGCTCCATCTTGTCCAGCACTTCTCTTGTCAGTATTGCAGTGGACGAGATGGAGCCGTCCAGCGAAGATTAGATCCCCGGCAGCACATACTCACTGTTCTGTGCTGCCCCGGTGGATCCGATGCTCTAAGCTGGCTTCTTCACTGAAGCCGATGCAATATCCATATCCCCCCCCCGTGATTTAATGTTTTTGAAATCTTTCATACCAAATAAGTATTTAAGAGATTTTATCATTCAAATAATAAATTTTATAAATTTTTTATGTACTTTTTTATAATAATTGTGTGTTTCAAACATTATTATATTCAGGATGTCTACTAGACCCTTGTACGGACATATTTTGGGAGGTTACAGGTCTACAACATAAAAAAATTTCATTAGAGTCTATGGTGCGCTTTTAGTACAGAAATTTGGATCTTGCAAGAGCGCTAGGGAGGTTAGAGGTAGACCAGTGGATTGGTCTGATTGTGAACCCTTACATACTTAATGCTAATAATTGCACACATTTAGCTATGCAGTGGACCTCAAATTTCAAATCTAACTCTGGAAGGGCATCCATACAATCTGTCTTTACACACATTTAAATTTTCTATGATGACTTGTGGCTATGTTTGTTTATTGTTTATATCAAGATTGTTATCAAGGTTGTTGTTGATATACTGTTATGCTGGTTTGTACTGCATAACTGCACACAGATCTATGTGTATAGTTGCAATGACATTAAAAGAAATTAAAATGACAGTAATTAGTTATCAGGGATAACTCAACATTTAGAATTTAATTTTAGGAAACCCAGGTTGGTCTTTTTCCTTTTACGTATAGCATGTGGCTTCCAAACAGTTATGACAATTATTCAGTTAGCTAAGAGAACCAGACTTATTTTAAATCAGTTACAGTAAATAAAATACCAAAAGACTTGGTATAAAAATTATATTTGTTGCTTGATTCATAACAGCACAATTATGTAGGCTGCGTTTCCTGGAACTACACCGGAATAACATTTTTTTTAGAGGTTAACTAAAATTGCCCCTACCAATTTACAAGCTAGTAGCTAGCTATGCTATTTGAGTTTAATGTTTTTTTACCCATAATTTGCTGCCCTCAGTGCTGCTGATGTCCTGCAATTTTTGTTATAATTCCCTGTAAGTAGGCATAGGTGCCAAAGATCACTGCAGGGTACTGATGGTGGCAATACTGTGTTACCCTATGTTTCACTTTCACAAATCCATTACACATGATCATTTAACAACAATCATTGTTTCTGTGGCTATACAAATTTTAGCTGTATTGTATGATTAAATGTTCAATAAAGTGATTTATTCAGACAAATTGCATGGTTGTATATCACTGGTGATCCGCTATATACCTTATACCATATGCATTCCACCTAAAAGTCCCACCAAGGGGGCATTTCTTTCTTCCCTTCATTCATTATATTCTATTGTATTGTTTATACCTGCTTGGCATAGGTATCCTAATCCCTCATGGCGAGGCATAACCAGGCAGAAAATCTAAACAAATTGCATTGCAATCTGTTGACATTTTTTGTATCATAACGCCAAGTTGGGTTAATATCTATTGATATTGATGCATTACGGCTATTTAGCATTATGTGCAATTGCATTGATATGTCTTTTTTGTAACTACATCACATTTTCTAATGGTACTTTTGCATGCTTGAATAAAATTATTTGGCAAAGAAAATAGGATATAATCATTTATAATTATTTCTATGAAGAATATAGTCAAAAGCATCACAGCATATTTTTTTTCGTAGACATATCGGGAACCATATGATAAAAGATCTGTGTTGCTAAGAAAGCTATCTCTGGATGAGAATCCTCTGTATGGTTCTGAAATATAATTGTGAAGTTGTTTATGAAGTGCTCAATTCCCTGATGACATCGCCTGTCACACAGTAATATTCTTAGGACTACATCATCTGTGGCTGCATCTGTGTTTACTTGAGCAGACATTCCTGGTGCCCAATGTTGTTTAATTCTAGTGTGATTTCTTGCATGCAAAGCTCTGATCTACAACAAAGAGTACAGTTCCTCCCTGAAATACGGGCATATAAATTATGTGTTTATTAGATTCATTTTAAAACATCATGTTTTATTTAGCAAAGAGTAGAAATTGGGATAAACAGAATGTCGACACTTTAATACATATAACCACTAGTGATGGCCGAACTGTCCCACCCGGCATATTCTCCCTTCGCTGGCGAGAAGAATCTCTGACAGGTCCCTCACAGGTCCCGTGACTGTGGTAATGACGTCATAATCCTTCGGGACTGGGCAGACATTACACAATGGGAGGGATGATCTGGGACAAATCACCCCTCCTGATGTTGGAAATGTTTCCTTATTTTGGGGCAGTGATTGCCCTTATTATCTGCAGCAGAGCTGGTGATTGTGCAAAGTGACCTACTACGTGGTAGGTCCACTTGATTCTATGTAAGTCAATGATTTGGCCAAGGATCATGGATTTCCATTTTAGCCCCAGAAATTCATATTTGTTCACAAACAGTTTGGCAGATGAGTTCCTCATCTGTGCAGTCCCAAGGATTGTCTCTGTTTGCCTTTAGTCTTATAGATTCCACCAGAAACCTTTTTCAAATGTTTAGACCATACAGATCAATGTCCACCTTTAATGTAAGGCATTGTTTCCATTGCGTCGGGACTTACCTGCTTGGCGGAGACTCTGTCTTCATTGCGCCGAGCTGATCTGCCAATGTAAGGCTGAACATAGTTGAGTACGTTCAGCCTTTACACCGGCAGATGTGTAAACAGACCATCCACCGGCAGGCAATGTCTGTGGGATACCATTCACAACAATATAACCATCAGCTTCCTCTATTGGAGAAATCAATGACTCTTTTCCTATGAAAAAGATGTCTGTAAGATCATACAGGACCAGTACTATCTTGAATAAATGAAAACCTTTAGACAGTGATGTCTTAAATATTTGATAACCAACTCAAGAAAAATCTTGTGACACTCTTTTGATTCCAAAGTTCATTATTAATTTCTGATGACGGCTCAAGTGGCATATTTAATCAACGATGCCAAAACAAATCCTATGATCTGACATTAGTGAAATAAAATGTATCTTCCAGCTATGAATTAATGTACTTTATACCTATGAATTTTTCCTCTACATTTCTATATTAAGCAAGCTTGATTATCTCTAAGCGTAAGGAAAAGGTTAAGAATAAAGGTTAAGGATGGATGGGTAGGCTACAAAACAACAAATAAAGCATTCATACATGCCAGCAGATGTCTCATACATATTTCAGTCCTGATTAGCTTAAATGCAGGTCTATCATTTATGTATACAATTACTCAATTTTTGCTTTCATACATATATTCCTTTACATCTTCACAGATGATAAAATAAAAGCCTCCAGCATGAGCAAAAAAAAATCCATCTGTATTTTGAAAATGAAAGCAGTGTACTTATATATACAGTAAATATTAAATTATGCACATTTATATATTTTTTTTATAAAAATATGTATATATTACAATTCTGCTGAATACAAAGAACTCGCATATTTTGTTTTTTATTTATTCAAGTATATATATATATATATATATATATATATATATATATATATATATATATTATTTTTTTAAAGTCTTAAAGCTAAACTCCAGACCATACAATTTTATAAAATAAATGGAGCTGGTGGTGAACTGGTCCATACTACTGAAGAAATGGGTCATTTATATAAACATTTCTTGTTCCAGTGTTTCAAAAATGAATTTTGGAAGAAGAAGAATGTAATGCATGTTCAATGAGCACTTAACAATAGCTGTGCATGTTTTAGGGCTTGTGTCCGCAGAGGAGAAAAAGCAATAGTGGACACAAGCCCTGGGGGCGCCTTGATTTCCTGGGCTGGAAGTACGTCCAGCACAGGAAATCTGCAGTGGACACATAGCCTTAAGCCTAATCTCCACTGACTTTTTTTTTGCGTTGGAAGTAGACCATACAGTTCTATGGCTAAAAATATATTTAAAAACTCAACGGATATGTTTCTGATACGCAGGTCAATGTGGTAAACTGTGGTGACATTTAAGCAATGTTGAAGCTTCTGTGTACTGTTCCAATAGTTGAATAGCAATAGAAATATTTTTGACCCATGTCAAACACAGGATTTTTATACTGATATACTCTATGCCTTAAGGTGGCCACACATGCAACGATGCCATTAGTTTCAATAGGGACCGGCGTCCCCATTGAAACTAACGGCCGGCACACAAAGGGTGTTCGCTGATGATGTCAGCGATGGAGAGCAGTGTGATGACCTCATCACGCTGCACTTCAACAGTCATCAGTCGGCTCCCATTCAGTGCGTGTGTGGGGGCCTTTAGAGCTTTAAGATAATACAAAGCATAGGAGGCTGTGTTTACCAGTTTGGAGGTGGGTTGCAGAAAAATGGACTTGTTATAAAGGAAATGAGAGACTTAAGCCGGCCATAGACGTCTCGATCCATGGCCGTCTTGTAGCAGACTACTCCTCACCACGCTGCGAGGAGTCGGCTACAGAACTGACAGGAATCCTGTGTACTCCACCAACACCGCGATTCCTGTCAGATTGTAGCCAATTAACTTGGAGGGGGAGGAGACTCCCCCTCCGATTTAACTGCCTGCAGCGGGATCAGGCACAAAAAGAACCAGCAGGACGGATCCGTGTGCGATCTGACTTGCTGGCTTTTTTGGTTGCATCCTCAAGGTGGGATCCCCCTGTAGTTGCGGGCGACCAACCTTTATGTGTTCGGTGGGAGCGAGCACGCGGTCGATCACCCGCAACTATGGCTGGCAATAGGCCCGTCTATTGAGGGCTGGAGGGAGCCTTTGGCCCAAGTATAGCTCGGGGTAAGTATGATTAAAGCATAAACTCACCCCGAGCTACACTAAGGGATACTCACCTATGCCCAAGCAAGCCTGAGACGATACTAAATATCAGTGGACCTCCATGTTAAGGAGGCAATGTCAATTTTCCTCCTAACAGCGCATAATGGCCACAACGCCCAGAATGTTTAAGTTAAAAAGTTGGAGTTGTGCTTTGAAAATCTTTGCCAATGCAGTGCTGTTACCATCACAATTGCAATGCAGTGCGTTGGCAAAGATTTTATGAGTTACCGATGTTGTGTTGCACAGTTCCACTCCATTAGCATTCAGCATTGAAATGTAACTCAATTTTAATGGTGATTAATGGAAGGTATAGGTCTGAAGGGGGCCTTGCTTATTCACAGTTCTCTTCAATTTTGTATTATTTAAATTCTAAAAAAACTAGCAAATGAGTTTCCAGAGACAAATTATTCACTTTATTGGATATTAGTTTTGCTTAAACGATAATACTGTAAAAGAATATAAAGACGGTAATTTTAGTTTGAGCATTCAAACATATGTGAGATTTTGCAATTCTATAAATAATGGTAACATATGTCATCTGGGGATAAAGGGCTAAAATACCGGCCAATAAAAATAACTCCAATGTATTAGAATAATCAAAATACTTCTATGGCAGAGTTCCAGCTTCCACTGCCAGTCACTGCTGTTTAATAAAGCTTTTCAAGCTCAAGCATTACTTCTACATTCTACTTTGCCAACAGGGAATCATTAATGCTGAACAAACAACATGTATATGCTTAATTGTTTTTATTGAAATAAACACTTTATGTAAACCCCTGCTGCTAAGTGAATGTGTACTTGCTTATCCGAGATTCTCCTTCCCCTTACCCCCCTTATTTAATTACTCAGCTGGAAGCAGATGAAAGCTTTAAAGGTACTTCTTCCCATTCTGACCGTATGAAAACACCAATCAGTTTGTTTTGTCTTCCCTGAAGACACTGTCCTAAATATTGTTATATCAAAGAGGCTGTGATCAAAAAATGTCATCTAAACGGAGTAAAAATAAAATCTAGAAATGTATCAAAATTGAACCTATAAAACTGAAGAGTTTTGAAGAGGTTTTTGTAGATTGATTTTGCTTTTAGAAAAGCAACACATGCATAAACAATGTATGTTTATGTATCTGCATGGACAGGCTGCTTGGTTGTCTCCTATGTAGCAAATTATGGAGAGAAAAGGACAAGCTGGAAGCACCCCTCTGTGTCCTCCACCAGCAAACATCTGGTAGAGATCTGACAGACTAAATGACAAGTGGCCATTAGGATATTGTAGGTTACTGCAGGTTTTTACAGGTTACTGAGGGTCCCTTTAATTTAGAGGTGGCTGTTTCCACCACACCAAGTAGTGCTGGCTCTCCAGGATTAGGTCTAATATTGTCATTGTACAGGATGCTAGAGGACAGTCTGGAGGAGTCCAGAGGGAGAAGACATGAGGGAAGGAGCTCTGGATATCTATGGGACAGGGGCTGAAACCAGTCAACAAGATGTGAGTCTTGGTGACCCTCTACGTGGGGGAGAGTGTAGGGGCAGGAATAGTGCCTAGGGGAGAGTAAATTGCCCCAATAATTTGAAAGACAAGGCCCTTTTTCCTGAAAACAGCACAACAGCTTTACTTACTGTTTAAAAATTGTTCCAAACTTTATATATACATGTGTGAAGCAATGATGTATAATTTTTGTAGCTATAAGTAAACATCTTAAAATGTTTTAGCTACTTCCCCATGAGCATTCACATTTCTCATGGGGGCTCTTAGACTATTTACTCTATCTGTGTGGAAGCAAGGGTGGCATTAGTGAGGCATAGGGATGGACGAAACATTCGCAATGGGATTCACCGAATTCACCGAAAATTAGTCAAACTCAAGAAATGAAAATTCAAGAATAATTTTGAAATTGATAAGTCGAAATTTCTAATTAGAAACTTCTAATTCTGGGCTCCTTCATATATTTGTGTTGTGCCTGACTGAGAAAAAGTATTTGAAGTGTAGTATGTGTGTCATGGTTCAACAGGAGCAAGGGACCCACCATATCCCCAAACAAATGCTCAGTGAGGCACAGAGTCTAAGGCGTCCCTCAGTATTCACCCAAGCAGCCCACAAGGAGTAATGGATTTTTCTGTGGGAGACTAGCAGGTTGTGGCCCTCAGCTACACTACACCAGCAACTGATAACAAAAGGATCAGAGGTGCAATACAAAATCAACAGACAGAGAGGTAGTCAAAAGGAAGGGAAACAACAGAAGGATCTGGACTGTCCAAGGGTCAGTAATGCCAACATCACATAGCAAAGCTTGGGTAACAATGTACAAAATAAATTTTTGTTTAGGCAGCTACTAACTGCCAGACACTTCCTTAAATGGGTAAATGGGTGGAATTTTACCCTATGTTCCTGTATTTTATTAGACTTCTTATGATCCATAAAGCCTTGTGGACAAGTAGGTGGCTGATGTCCCTGCATAAACACTACATGTACTATTGAATGTTAATCAGACAGTTGAGCAGTGCACAATACTTCATGGACAGAATGATATTTGTTTGTAAATGCCAAAAGAATAGAAATAAGCGTGTGTTATCTAACATCCACCAGTCACCTAGTCTCAAATAGAACATTGAAGTATAATATGAAGTATAAAATGCTGCCTGGTAAAGTTTAAAAAGTGTATTTTAAAACTCTAAACCCTTCTTAGGTGGATGTTATGCTGTACTTTTTTATCCCCTAGGGATCCTGGTTTTTACTTTGAGATTTCAAAGCTGAACAGATAAAGTGGGCAACTCAATGCCAAATTGAAATAAATTGGAGCATTAAAGAGTCTGTAACTTTGTTCCACCAGTCTTGTGATCCATTGCAGCACGACCAAGGCTGGAACACTTCTTGCTCACCTTCCTACTTTCATCACACATCCGTTGATTGGACAGTGGGAAAGCAGTAGCACAATAATTGGTTCCCTGTTGTGCCCGGTCAGCTATGTGTTTGCATTAATCAAACATTTCCAGTGTTTCCCAAGTTACAGGATGCTAATATTAGGAAATATACCTTTTTCACTGTATTTAAAATAAACTTGATTATTGATCTCATCTTTTAACTCAACTAGTTATTTATTTTTCAACCAAAAAGGCCTGAAAACCCACCTCTTCAGTCTGGCCTACCTATCTTCACATGCCTAACATCACAACCTTGCCAGTTCCATCCCCCCTACCTATTACTATGTTCCCCAACCTATTAGATTGTTAGCCTGATCGTGCAGGGTCCTCTAATGTGTCATACCATACACTACAATTGGTTGCTGGTTAAAAACAATATCTAGCAGTCTACACCAGCAACCCATGAAATCAGTGAGAAATAATGCTTTTATATGCATTTGGTTATTGTTCTCATTTGGTTCTAAATTGCGTGTCTTTTTTCCCCCTGCATTTTTTTGGGAGACCCGTGTTTGTTTGTTTGTTTTTGTGGACAAACCCCACACAGCTTTTACAGACGTGTGTCATCACCTGTATCTGTGTGTTATCTTGTGTTGCATTTCAGCTTTCATTTATTGTACAGTGCTTGGTAATATGTTGACGCTATATAAATACAAGATAATAATAAAAAATAATAGGGAATGAACACTGAGAAACCGGTACAGGGGTCAAGGTTCCCCCTTGGGGTGTGGCACATAATTTCATGATATGTGTACTTCAGTCTTCCTCCCCATTATTATTTCTAAATAATAAATAATAGTTGTAAAATATATGTGCTGTACATAAACAATATTGTAACTGTATCTGTTTATTAATGCAATCTATAATTACGACCTGATTGTGTATTATGCTCTGTCTGTATACTGTGCATGTGTAGATTTTTGATTTGTTCTCTATATATGAGTAAATGATTGTGTATGTGTTTTTTTTTATAACACAATACTGGACTACTTTAAACCTTTACCTCCCACCTGTTTCCATTTTGGTTTACATCCTCCACGTGTGACTCACTGAGGGATATCACTGCGTATGTATATATTTATATGTGTTTGTTACTATTTCAGCAGTTATTTTTTTTATCTTAACACATGCTTGAAAAGTGACGCATCGCTTGGAATGATCATTTTCTCTACAATGGCATAAATCAGTTTGTGGCCCAAAAAAATGTGTTTATCCATTTTAATGCTTAAACCATATTACGGCTGTATACAAGAAGCTGTAGACACTTCTAGTTCAAGCATATAGAATATATTTTATGTACTTTCATTGGCAGATGCCAAGAAATCTTTACACAAGCATAAACTACTAATTCAGTAATGGCTGAAAATGTACAAATGAAAAAAAAAATAAGAGATAAAAATCACTGAATAATAACTTGAATGTATAAAGTATTCAAAGTAGACGATTTCCAAAATTTATTGCGACCTATTTTTTCTGCCACATTTATAAAGCCCCCATACACCTTACAATCTTTCCATACAATTTCTGTACAATCCACTTTGCTTTTTCTAAACCTTCCAATCAATATGTATTCTATCAGGCCACTATACTACATAGTTGTTGGTAGATCTAAAGGTAATTGTATGGAGTGATCTAAAGGTGATCTTAGAGATGGCTGCAAAATCCCAACTAGATCATTTGGAAGTTAATTGCAAAGCCACAGATATCATCACCCAATATTGCAATCCTGGGTGACATACAGGAAGTGGCGTCATTGACGTCATTTCCGGTATGTGGATCGTATTTCTTCCGCATTCCAAGTACCGGAAGTGATGTCACTGACGTCACTTCCGCCGACAGGCTTACCTCTCGGCTGATTAAGCAGGAAGCGGACATTACTATCCCTGCTAATGCCGAACCCCGCTTGTGCTGATAATATGCGGGGTTGGACATTAGCAGGGAAAAGAACGTCCTCTCCCTGCTGGATTAAGGCGATTTCAAGAATCCGGGAGAAATCCAGGATTTGGCCGCGAAAGCCACATAAAAAACTTGACTTTCCCTGCCAAAATGGGAGGGTTGATGGGTCTGGTTTTAGAATGTTCTTAGTGTTCTAGCACAGTTTTTGTTTATAAGTTTGAAGTTAATAAAAATTTTAGGTTAACAAAATTTCAATAAGACTTTGAACTAAATTCTTTCAAAAAGATAGAGCAACAACAATACTTTTTTTGTAATGTTTTCCCAACCTTTCCCTTTATGCCAAGCATTTGGGGTGATGATACCATGTTCAGGGAATTTGAAATTAACTTACAGTCATCTAGTCGTATTTCCCAATTTAAAAAACAAAAATGACCATCTCTATCACTTAAAGTCTAAATCATTCAAACAATTGTTGCAAATTAGGCCTGCATTGCATATACTCAATAAGGTAAAATAAGACTTCTATTTTACCATATGAGAAACAAATTCAGGGCAAAACAAAATTTTCCCTTTAATATTTAAAATTTCCCTACAGGGCCGACCAAATATTTGTTCATTACATTGATGGAGGCTACAGAGGGAGTGGTGCACTCATTCTGGGACCCCGGTGCCTGCCATCAGGGACACAGCGACCATCTGACCCCTGCAGGGGTTGTCTGGGCAGCAGCCAATTGAGTGGCAGTTCCATCTACAGGCCAGTGGTCGCAGAGACGTTACCTCGGGTCATCTTGGGCGGTGCTGCCCCATTATTGGTGACACTTGTGAGGGGTAATGTCTGAGATGTCTTCCGCTGCACCACGTATAGAAAGGAAAAGTTGCGTTGATCCAAGTGTGGAATCACATTAGTTACAAAACCAGCTGTGATTTGATGTGTTCACTAAATTCAGTTGTCATCCAACTTCTTTGCTTTCCCCCCCTGAGAAGCTGACGGAAGGGCGAAACGCGTCGGAGGGCAAGATTTGGATATACAGCAATTTATGGACTGCTCTAACATCTGGTGAACTGTGATACACACTGTACTGCAATGCTTGCTGAATATCTTTCAAAATTGTTTTCTTTTTTGTACTGTATTTTATAGACTTTATGTATTGAGTCCATTTGTATTAAAGACTTTTTTTATGTAATTTACATTGCAATTATTTGGTCGGCAAGAGTGGGGTGTGGCACTTGATTTTCAGATTGACCCCAAAGCTACACGCACCTGGTGTTACAACATTACATTAACATTTTCTTTTCTACCTTCCTACTCTAGGGGAGCATGTTACTTGCTATGAAACCATCTGACAGCCCCTGCTGATTGTCCTAGCACCATAGCAAATAGTGACGGGCCCACCAGGACAAAGTTATAATTTTGTGAATACTCAAACTACAGTGATTCCCAGTAGTGTTGAGTGAGAATATTCTAAATTCTGATATATTCTGTGAATATCTGACATTCGAGAATTCACAATATTTCACAAATGTGCACTAGGATATTCGCAATGGTGAACATTCGTCATATTATGCTTCAACATTGTTTAGCCACATACATCGTGAATAGATATGTGCAATACGCACAGTGTTCGTACTGGCTAAGATCACAGAATGAAGAAGAGAAGCTGGCTCACGAATCTTTGTGAATAATTGCGATCAGCTACGCACATAAGGCAATAGAATACAATGGAATCGAATTTTACGAATTTCTAATGTTCCTTAATATATTCGCGAAATTACTCGAACTTGAATATACCATATGCCGCTATGCCGCTCAACACTAATTCCCAGCTTGCAAAGGACTTTTTTTCTTACCCTATCAGCTAAATGAAGCAGACGGTAAGTTGTTTATGGGCCTGCGTGGACAAGCAGATACTTGGAAGAACCCTCAGAAGCCTGAAAAATGTATCTTCAAAAATGCTCAGAGACATTGTTTGAGTACAAAAATCCTACTTTTATCAAGAATTTCTATTTAAATTGTTTTTCTTTTTGATATGATTGCCGGGTGAACAAGGCTCCTCCAATATATCATAACTGGGAAGCAGAAGGAACATTATCTACTGAAGAAGGAAAAGCTTTTAATAGAAATTGACTTGAAAACATACAATCTTTGGTTCTTCTGTCAGCTCATTAAATGAATCTGCCCTTTCTTGTGCCACCAACGTTTTGACATCAGATATATACAGGGTTACGTAAGGAAATTTCTATTGTTCCTCCTGACCCGGTGATCTCACAATATTTTCTCAGCAGAAATAAAAATACCGCAGAATGTGTTTCTGTTGTTTCTTGACGTTCAATATACTGTGTCATTCCCAGAACAATCCTTGTTGTTTGTGAGGCACTATAAAAGGAAATGAACACGATTAACTGAATGCTTCTCTGAAAGCAAGTTGTGCAATGTGTTATTAAAGGAAGGATAAAGCCTGTGACAAAAAACTAATCACAGAAGCTGTACATTAAAAGCACTGTACAATAAAGCTTTTCTGTAACAAACCCACCGAATATATTGTGATCAAAGTTCCCCTATTGTAACATATATTGTTGTATAAGGAACAATATAATGTGTTTTCCTTACTAGACATGTCATGGAATAATACATGACATTTTCTTTTTAGTATATTGTCATTGCATTCTTTAAATATATATATTTTTTTATTTAAAGTCAACTTTTCTTTTATTCCATTGTTTCCAATGTAATCACCTCATAGTTAGTCTGCTCCAATCCAGTCATTAAACCTTGTATGGTTAGGTAGCTCTGTGTTTAGTTGCTTTGCCCCCAAATCCAAAAAAGCATTTCCAGTTTCTTTGACCTAGAGGCTAAAATTGGGCCAAAACCCCTGCATGTAATGCGGGGATTCTAGCGCAGTGCAAAAAAAAACAAACAACTGATGGCAATGGGCTATGACAGGGCTGTCTACACAGCCCATCATAGTCCCTGATCCGTGAGTCCCGAATGGGGCTTCATGTCGACATAAAAGGGCATGACGTGCGACGCTTCCATTGACGGTCAATTGTTGCATCATACCCAGCCTCACTGATTTAAAGAGGCCACGTTATTAGCTGCGTTATGCACCACGGCCAATATCGTGGCCTTAACTGAGTAAACAGGGGGGCTTAGGCTTGTTGGATGCATTGAATATAAGGAAAACATACATATTAAAGACTAAAATGCAAGATAAGGATATTACCCTGACTTATTTAAAATCTTAAGTTTACAGCAGGTGTCTATTAGAGGCCCGGGAGCCACATATGGCTTCTTTGGTGTACCTCTTTCATCACATGTGCATGGCTAGGCTTGAAATGTATTTTTAGCACTAAAAGACGCACTTTGCAAAATGCATGCATCTTATAGTGCGTGCATCTTTGCTCTCTGGATGGATCTTCCCTTTGCTACTGCTCTGTTTATGTCAGTGGACCACTTCCATTTCACATACACATGAGAGAGCTATCCTCTACGGTAATGTAGTCAGGCTGACTCACACAGTGCAGAGTAAAGATCTGCTTTCTGCATGTTAGCTGGGCAACTTGAGCCTTGACGTATTTGAGGTAAATAAAAATTTTATTTTTGTGTTTTTACCTTAGGTTCACTTTGAGATGCAGTCTTGTGTTAATATGTTCCATATACTTAAATAAATAAAAATAAAGTTCTGTATTTAGCTAATGTCTATGTATCTGCCATAAATACATATGAAGACGAGAAGAAATATTTTATGAATTAGTCTAACCTTTCAAGAAACAATCACACAGGCCAGGCATTGGCTTGAACAACTTTCTGAATCTATATAAATAATTCTTTACTTTATGTACTGCTGCCTGATAGAGAAATACCAAAGTTGATTTAGATTTGGCACTTAAAGACTAGAGTTGGTCATTTCTAATTCAAAGCATTAGAAAAAAATATATATATATATATTCATCTTTTGCTGTTTGTCTCTCTGTGTAATAATCTAATTTCTTATAAACATTAGATATGAGTGCAGGATTTGATAGGAAAACAATCTTCCACTGAAGCATACTGTGGGGATGTTTACAAGCTCAGTAACCACCAATAGTGTGAGGAATAACTATAAAGCAGTAAACAACAGCTCATGACGATTTGTTCATGTTTACTACAGACTTCTATTAAACCCATGCAGGGTAAAACAGCTGTATTTATTTTCATGCCCTTCCTCTATGTGCCCATTGACATATATTCATTCGTGCACAAGGCCATCCATTAAGAATCTGAGAATATGCAGCTTCTCCATGCAACCGCATTATTTTGTTTTTATTTTCGTTTTCATCCCTCCACCTAAAAATTTTCAATTTGTTTTTCATTTGAGAGGTACAGTTTATAGGTAACATTAAAGATGGAAACATTTCTGAAATTATTTATCTTTGTCTAATTTTTGTACACCACAGGAACCTGACATTTTGTGTAGACTTTTCATATCCACTGTAAATGGATAAATCTTCATCTAATGTGATAAGATTGGATAGTCCTTATGTCCTTAATAGTGATGGCTGAACTTTGGCCAGGTCCGTCCGTGAACAGGCAGTCCGCCCGTGAACAGGTGGTCCATCTGCGAACAGGTGGATCGGACTTTTAAAAAGTCAAACTGACGTTACTTCCAGTACCTGGAACGCACAGTTCCTGATTTTGATACCCAGATGTGACATCATTGACGTCACATCTGGTTTCAGATGTTTTTCTTTTTTTCTCTTTTTCGGTCTCTCCTGAAAGAATTCTTCCACTGGCCGGATCGTTCTGCTCTTGATCCGGCCAGTGGAAGAATAGTCACCTGTGAACAGGGCAGGTCAAATACATGAACATGTTATGTTCGCGGCCGAACTGTCCATCTTGCGGACAGTTTGGCCATCACTAGTCCTTAAGGCAGAACTAAAGGCAAAATAAAAAAAATATATATTTGGTAATATAGGTAATAGCATATTATCTTTAAATGTTTAACATACCAGGAATTATACTTTGTAACTAACTTATTCTAACTTAGTCCCTCTAACACTACCCTCTCCACAGGTGGCTACATTAATAATGATGATGAGCAGCATACGTAATATTCAAATTCACAAAATATTGTGAACTTTTCGCCTAAAATTTGCAATAAATTTGGGAATTCACGATCTCCAATAATTTTTACCTTCATTGCACCAATTTGGCACTTGTACATGCACATATGGCGAACGCAGTGCATGGTAGTTCCGGATTGAAAAAAATCTTGAATATTTGAGAATACCAAGATATAGCACTATATTCAAGATCTTCGCAAATTCTCAAAGTGCCGATATTCGCAATTGAAATATTTGTGATCAACACTATGCATTACTCATCGACATGTATTCTGGAAGGAGAGGATCCCAAAACAGCAGGATGTGTGTCCCTGGCTGGGTAAGCAAGTTGAAATACAGTATAGCATGAAAAACCTCAGAAAAAACAAAACATTGCCACATCTAAGGACAGGCATGCTGCAATGTATCAACTTTATATTCTTATGTTTACTAACACTTATCCCCACTTTAGTAATGTACATGGTCACCTTTCCTTCCCTGCAATATAAATTTGTTTTGTGGGCTGTGAACCATAACCAACATAGAGCACTGGAGTGTGAAGCCACTTTTTAGGTGAGTTAAAAACTTTTAAAAAAAATATTTCCTGACTAAATCCATTGCAAATCCTAACGTACATGTGTTCAGAGCTATAAAAGAGATAAACAGGTGTGATAATTCAATTGGGTGTTGATGACTACTGTTCAGTTGGGGGAAAAGGTGTAAATCCACTTTATTAAATAAAACTGCAGGTAAAATCCACTTACATGATGAGTGAATTGAGCACAGACTTTTAAGCTCATAAAAATTCCTGTACTAGTCAGTGGGCAGCTGGGTTTAGTTAATATCTCGGCTCTCTGTGGTGGAGATTAAAGGGATAGGGCCCTACAACACATTGGTGTGAAAGTGGCAAGGAAGAATGGCAGAAGCCTATTCATTCAACTTCTTAGCTGAACTGATCAGTCAACAGATGTCTTTGTTTTTTTTACAGTGTATTCTAGCTTCCCTGGACTATTCACAGAGGCTGCAATGTAGTGTTTATTGGTTCCTTCTGTACTCACCAGGAGTTGGATGCTTTTCAAAGAGAGAACTTTCCATGTCAGGCTGCATTTAATATCTCACACAAGATACTGCTCAAGTAGAACTAACTAGCTCATCACAACTAATCCCAACTAATAAAAAACTCTAATTTGTGGTCTACCAATAGCCCAGGTGCCCAACCTGCGGCCCGGGGGCTGCATGTGACCACTAGGGCATTCTTCAGCAGACCTTTTCGGTCCTCCACTTGCAGCCCCCAAAAACCTAAAGCAAATGCTTAGGGCATAGGCCCTTACTAAACTCTACCCTGATCCCCCGCTGATGCGTTCTGGCTCGGGATATTCTTAACCTCCCTAGCGCACTGCATAGGTACAGATTTCTGTACCAAAAGCGCACCATA
>CM070033.1:140560590-140576117 GCA_036250615.1 Ptychadena robeensis
TAAATAGTGAAAAGTGCTCAAACTGTCAAGTATCCAGTTTTCAATAAATGCCGGATTTTTCCAGAGGTAAAATCAGATTAACTTAGAAGGGATAGGGTGTAAGGCTTGGTTTCCAATGCGTCAAAATCCCTCCATTTGAGGTACATCAAATGGAAGGATGTTGACGTAGACCATTGTGATCCATGATGCTGTCTCCACATGCGTTGGTCTGCTCTGCTTATTGCGTTAAAATCAACATAGACCACTACGTTGATTTTGACGCATCCATCAGTAACACAAGGGGGTGCGCCAACGCACCCATAGACAATGCATTGAATCCGTTACCGACGTATGGGCATCCAGCAGGCACCTGCTCTGCGGAGGGTCTGTCTCCATTGCACTGAGCAGATCCGTCGATGTAAGGCTGAATGTAGTCTAGTGCGTTCAGCCTTTGCACCGGCGGATGTGTAAACAGACCATCCTCCGGCAGGCAATGTCTGTGGGATATGTCGGGACCCCTGCTAAGCGTATATGCTTAGCGGAGGGGTCCCGACGTGTAATGGAAACAAGCCCTAACAGATGCCTGACGGATGCTTAACGCGTGCCCTTAACGCATCATGGGTGCGTTGACGGAGGGAAATTGACAGACTGAAAAACTTAGTGGAAACCCAGCCTTACTCCTAAGTAACGCCCTCTCCTTCCTAAGTTTGCATGCTACTAAATACGAGGGAGGGGATGTAAAGTATGAGTGCTTATAATACATTTTATGTAAAACTTAGAAAAGGGTTAGAAGGAGGAGTATTCTCAAACCCGTATACAAAGAATGAGGCTTAGGACTTAATTTTCTGGCATCACTTTACACTACTTTTTCTGATGTGTTGAATGGACAAATCTGATAATTGGGCTTCAATGGATAAGACTGATCCAAAAGTCTTGTTGACTATGCGAGCCAAAGAATGGCTATCAATTTTTCATTGTGTAACCCAGACATCTTTCCACCTTCTCCCATGTAACTCCTCCAGAAAGAGATCCATTACATTCCTAGGCGGGATGGAGGATGAAGAAAATCACTGTTAATATAGAATCTATAGAGGGGATCAGGCACCAAAAAATTACGTTTCGGGCAGCATGGTAATTAAGTGACTAACACTTAAACCTTGCACCAGGTCATCAAATTTATATCTCTGGTGCATGTAAAGAATTTGTAAATGGAAATGATTACTAATTTTATTCTATTTATTCTACACAAAAGCATGAAAAGCATGAAAACTATTATTTTACATCCATTGTTTTTTCACAAGTATGCCTTAATTATTCCCGACACTCTCTGCAAATTTTCCAGATTGAATCCATTGTGCTTGGCTAATTCTGCTCATTATTCACAGCATTCTCCTTTTTCATTTTGGCTACCATTCCATTGGTAGTATCAAGCAAATAAGCTTTTTCAAAAAGCGTCCTCCACTTTTTGCTAACATAATGCTTAATATGATATTTAACTAATTTATATTTAACAAGATAATTTTAGATATAATATTTAAGACAGTAGCTGATTTAGAATGCATTCAGTACATGCAAAAAATTCTCTAGAGCAGGCCCGGGGGCAAATTGCAGCCTGGGTTCAAGTTTCCACTGGCGTTACCACTCAGTCATAAAAGCAATGATATGCAGAGATCTGCACTGGGTTGACACCATTTTTCTACTAGAGGAGTGGTGACACTAAACTTCTCAACCAGTTTCTCTTTTTTTTTGTGCACATGGCTTACGGCTTGATTCAAATGCAGCAAAAGGACACCCATGTCCCTCAAGAACCACAACTGCAAAGTCAATATGTAAGGGGCTTAGGCTTGAACCCCCAGCAGTAGCTGTACCCATGACACATGCTAAAGTTTCAGCCCTGTACATTTTGCTGGAACTAAGACCTCCCTCCTGGCACTGGCCTTTTGGCTTGGCTGGAGGAATATAGGGTAAATACTGCATGAACTAGACTTGCCTACTTTGCTGGAACATGCTGTATATTGTGTACATGAAAAATATATGATAAGTATATTTATTTTTAGTTATTGATTTTTTTTGTCACTCTTGTATAGACAAGGTTACTTTAATGATCGTTCCCCACCTCCATGGTCCTAACTAATTTACTTCTTGCAGGACTTTTCCTCATTTTATCTGTCTTTTTCTGTTTCTTTTCCATGTACAAAAACTACATTATTATTTGTGCTGGAGAAAACAATTGATATATTTACTGTCAGGCAACTAACCAGAAGCCCGGAAAATAAGTCTAAGCTGTAATTTCCGACTCCTGACATCTGATCTCCTCCATTATCTCTGTGACCTCAGATGCCTTATTAAAATATCTAGTTTCAAACATTCAACAGGAAAATTTGATTCATATGATTTTTTAAACAATGGTAGGTTATATGTATAAGGATGTAAAAATTCCATTTTAATTTGCCTAGTTTATTACATACAGTGATGATCTTGTTTTCTTCAAAGGCTGATATGATATCTGAATGTTCTTAATGGAGACAATGCATTCATTTGTTTTCCATGCGCCTTCCCCTGATGATCCATTATGGAAGACTGATCCAATTATGACCTCTGGTGGCAAAGCACTGAATGTCAAATAAATGATGTGTTTTCCAACATTGATATTCTTTACTTTTTTATAGAAACATATTGATTGCATTTGAAATGCTATTTTAGGATTTAATTTGGGTTTGTAAATGTCAATTAAAGGAAATTGAAAATACAAAGGCTTCACAATACAAAAGGAATCACAATAGATTAAAATACAACAGTTTTACCAATTAGTTTTTAAATAAAAACATTAAGTAATGTTTACAATTTATTATTGCAATTAATAGTTGAAATAACTATTTATAAACCATCCTGAGGTCCAGATTTCTGTACCAAAAGAGGTACAGTGTTTTGCATGAATTTTATTTTAAGCTGTAGGCCTGCAACTTACCAAAATATATCCAAACAAGGGTCTAGTACAGACATGGGCAAACTAAGCCCCAGGGGCCAGATCCGGACATTTAGCTTTTTTATCTGGCACGCTGTCACCTTGGTGAAGAGCCCCTCTGATTTTCCTCAGCTAGTTACCTTCAATGAGCATACATAATCTCTAGAGTTTTTTTTTTAACTTTGCTATGGGGATGACACAGTGACGAAATATTGTGGCAATGCTGTGGGCATGTCCTCTGTCAATGGCTGACTACCTCTAGGAATTATCTCCGCTCATTGTAGTGAACGAGCAGAGGAGAGGCTAAGTGTCATCAACAAGGTCCCCACATTTTTACTGAAATATGGCAGGTAAGTTTATTTAAATGTGATTGGGCACGTTTTGTTCATTTATCTATTCTAAAAAAGTTTATAAACCTCCCTAGCCTTTGAGATAAAACCAGTTCGTCCGCTGTTTGGGTTCCTACCCGCGAAAAGCTGTGTCAATTCTCTAAATCGCCGCAGCATTTTCAGGGATTCGGGTTTCCATAGACCTCCATGTTAATGGAGGGACGTCGGTCAGGGGGGCATTTCAAGCAGTCTACTCTGCTATATTTTATAGAATTTTGTTGAAAATCTGGTGGCGAACACACATTCTAACATCTCTGAGATGTAAACAGGCATCATAGGCAGGGATGCCAAAGCAATTTCAAAGTTTTTATATTTTTTCTTTCTAGTTCGCACCATGATCACATTTCCGCTCCAGAGGAGGAAGAAGCCTGAAGGGGAAAGGAGATAGCAGAAAGCATCAGGGGACACGACTGGACGCTGGACGAGGTAAGTATGTGATCTTGCTGTGCATTTCTGCTACCCCAGTCTAGTTCAGGGCTACCAAAGCTATATTCTGGCTTACCTGCCAACTGCTTGTATCTCACCTAACTGATTTGAATATGCATGGATTGCTGTGGTTTTTTTAAACCTTTTTTTTACAAAGAAGGTGAAAGAGTTACAACCACTTTCTGTTTTGACAACGGGGATAGGAAAGAAAATTCCAACAAGTGTCTCCAGGACAGGAAAAGAACTCTTAGGCTGGGTTCACATCTTGGAGTTATGGTGTGTGCATAAGTTATTGCTTAACGTAATGTGAATTTTTTATGCATTCTGTTTACATTTTACATTGGTTTTGCTCATACAGCCCAGCCAATAAAATGTGGGGATTGTGCAAAGGTTTATAGGGGAGGTGCTAGTTGCTTATCATAACCACACTATAAACCATTGTTACATGCATTTTCGTGAGCTGCTAGACTAAATCCATAAAAAAAGAACTCACTGCAAATATGATGAATATTATTTCATGTTTTATTTGTAATGGGTTTAAGTATTCAACAAACCACTTTGCTTGGTTATTTTTCCAAATTTCCAAATAGAAATATTGTTCTTTAGAAAATAATTGTAACCCTGTGGTGTTGTTCCTGAACGCGTCTCAGGCAAACATTTTCGTTCCAAAAAGCAGTAACTCGAGCAGCTTATCTGCTCTTTGGAATCCAATGATTTCTTTTTCCCATGGACTGTCCAGGCGCGGGCAGCTCCAATGTCCCCAACATTTTCAGTGACCCCGGAGACTTGGGCAGGCTGTCTGTGCCTATGCCTGCATTGTCTGAGATGCAGAGGTGTCCCAATACAAAAAATTTAGAGTGTTTGCAGAACTTGAAAAATTCTAAATAAATTTTAAAAAATCCCCTGTTCAATTTTAAACAAAACTCCAACAATTCTTTGACTTCTGAAAATAGTTTTTTAGTGGAATAACCCCAATGTGTGATTTCATGCATTTTGTCCGCATTCCACTAGTTTATCATACTGTTGGATATCTTCATAACACTTCTGCAAAAAAAACCAAACAGCCCAGTGCTTGATGGCTTATGACTATCCATCTTTCCCTTAATGCCATTCCAGGTAAATCTGGAGATGGGAGTGGCCAAAACAGACTCGTTATTTGGATCCTTCTTCCAGACCATGATTCCCCTTGGCTGTGTGGCATTGAGCATTGTCTACTCTAATCTTTAAACGTCATATTATTGTAAATGACGCCCGACATCACTTCCGGTATATGGACGGTAGGACGTCACGTCTGGCCCGTGCCCGGTGCAATGCCAGAGATCGGGTTTTTCTACCCGATCTCTAGTTAAAATAATTCTTCCTCCGGCTGGACCAGCCATGGAAATGTCTAGCTGGAGGTAGAATTATAGACCACTCACCGGCGAGAAGAGCGCACATTCAATGTTTGTGCCGAACTGTCCGCTGGGCAGACGGTTCGGCGCCAACATTGAATGTTTGCTCTTCTCGCCGATGAGAAGTCTATAATTCTACCTCCATCACTATTCATTTGTGCTTATCATATTCTAAGGGGTAATTATCCAGTGTCTAGCTTACTGTTATTTTAGACAAATAATCTCTCATATGGGATGTGAAGGTGCACACCCTCAGTTTTGAAACTAAGACCTTTAATATTTCAAAGACTCTTGCAATTTTATTTTAAATCATTTTTAATAAAGTTTTTCAAAGGGTAACAAAAAGGAAATACTGTATGACATTTTTCCATATAAAGGGTATCGGACAACAGGTGCAAAATGTATCCAATGAATAGACTGACTATAAAACATACAATACATGCAATACAAAGATGGTGCATACAGAACAGAACTAAAAAATTCAAGAAGGGGGATCAATGGGGTAGGATGTGTGTATTGGATCCAAGGGGACCATATGCACTGGAATAGATTGTGGCGGTTCAACAGTATACTAGTGAGTTTTTTATTTACAAAGAGGAAAACAATCCTGTGTTTGTAGGGAAGCAGCTGATGTTTCCAGGCCTTGGCTAGAGTTTGTTTGCCCGCCAGGAAATGAAGGTGACAGGCTTGTGTTAAGGAGTTGTCAAAGGAGGAAATCAATAGTGGAAGAGAGCTAGCCAGGGGTCATGTGAAAAACTTTCAAGACTAGGAATATCAGACAAAGAAGTCCAAATTCTAGTGCCTAGAGGACAGGTCCACCAGATGTGGTACAAGTCTCCCACACCCATACAGCCTCTTAAACAGTGGTTGGAGCACTGAGGGTATATGCACGCTAGAAGGGCTGGAAAACATATACAATCTGGTTATTGTTTTGTAAGCAGATTTCCCAATACAATACAATTAATGGAGGCAAAGGTGGCAGTGGCCCAAATTTGGGACCAGTCTAGTTTTGGGGAACCCTCAAATCCTTTTCCCATCGCAGGACATACAAATGGGACTTGTATGATTTGACTTCAGATAAATGGTTATGAAGGATAGAAATCAATTATTACCCCAAAGAGTCGTGTTCACAGATGCCCTCATACTGGGTCAGTGAATTTTGTGAAAGTGCTATAGCTACTAAGATTGTGCTGTTATTGTGAATTTTATCAGAATGGTTTTAAAAAATCTTTTTCTGACAGCAGGAGGGGCGCTTTTCCCAAGCGCGCCCCTCTCACTGCCTTAAGGCCCCCATACACGGGTCGGATTCCGGCCGGATTCCGGGCCGATCGATTCCGGGCGCGTGCACGTGAATCGATCGTGCCGGAATCGTGTGCAGCCCACCTTGTCCGTCCGATCACGTCCGATCGTTCGGGGGCCCAGAATCGGATCCGTCAGAGAACCAACATGTTGGTCTTTTTGATCCGATTCTGCACAGATCAGAGGGAGTTGCCATTTGTGAGGTGGAATCGGAGGTGGAATCGGACACGGAATCGTCCCGGAATCGTGCCGGAATCCGTGGGACAAGGTGGTATGCAGCGATGGATACTCTTAATTGGCCGATTGATCACACCTGCGATTCCCGGCAGAATCGCCGGAATCGATCGGATGATGAATCGATTGGACATGGAATCCGACACGTGTATGGCTAGCTTTACGTCGCGCGAGGCAGTCACAATGGAGTTTGGGACATCTGTCCCATGTAGGAACTCATCGGCCTGGTCTCATGTTGCGATACTTGTGTTATTATCAGTGATGAGAGTGTCTCTCCTGTCCAGCCTATTCTTTGTAGAAGGGGAGATAGAGTGGAGGGGGGGGGGGGGACAGTGATGTCAGAAGTAGCTTCACTATTATGTTGACAAAGTATTTTATTAAAGAAAAGCACACAGTTCTTAAACCAAGTTAGCCTGGTAGAGTTGACAACTCCCTATCGCTCACCCAAGTGGTGTGTTCAGTAAAAGGGATGTTGGGGATATAGGTACCAACTCTAATCTATAAAGGTAATATTATTGTAAATTCAGCTGCCTGTATGCCTAGATTCCTTGGTAATGTTATTGTAAAATCAGCTGCCTATAAGCCTAGATTCCTTGGTTTAACATGATGGTTTCAATGATTATGCATTGTGTTTATTTATTTGTGCTTATCATATTCTAAGGGTTAAATACCCAGGTTTGTGTCTAGCTTACTGTTATTTTAGGCAAGTAAAATATATTTAAATCAGATGTGTTAGGAACAACTGGTTGGCAGCTTTTAAAAATTCATAGCAAACTTTTATTTTCTAACACTTCTCTCTCTTGGCAATGGTGGCTATTCCAATATCTCTAAGGAGTCATATTGTCACTTTTTGTGCAGGAACTAACACATTAACCATCTACATATGCATCTGGAATACTGTTTGCATATCAGAGTGTGACTGCAGCTTTGTGGCACACTAGAGAGCATTAATAGTGCTGTTCAATAGTAAAATTGCTTTATGATTCTGCTTAAGATAACATAACAAGTCTTGACTTGCTTCCCATGGTGCATTTGTATACTTGTCTGAAGCTGAAACAACTAATTTACCATTTAATTAGTTCTACAAATCATGTTTATTTCCATAAAGCTTGAAATAACATAATTATTCCGGGTTTTTTTTGGAATGTTTAGCAATTCACATTGCCTACATAATCCTAATGTATTGCTGTATATTAAACAATACATCATAAGCGAATAGTTCGAGAAGAAACTAAAATCTGGCTAAAAGCTAAATATACATTTTTTAGTAAACAAACCTTGATTTTACCATACTGAAACTTTTAACAATCTCTATGCACGCTAATATGACGTTTAAAATCCTGTAGACATGATAAAAATTTATTGCAATGAAGATGGTCAGCTAATAGTAAATCCATCAGCAGGGGTCCCACAAGAAATGAAAATTAAGAAAGCTGTATCAGTAGTTTTATTGTGCAGGGTAAAGTGGTTAAAATACTTCTAAAGACTTGATCATGGCAGTCAATTTCTAAATCCAGCTACTATGCGATGCAGCCATAGATCTGCTTTGAATACATTTTTTAGGACTATTCAATTTAACAAAAATGTGTTGTATTTAAGAAATTTAGTAAATAAGAGCAAACTGTTCGTAAACTTGTGTCCTAGTTTCATGGCTTGGCCAATGCATACCTACAGGACACAGTTGACAAGGTATCTGATCCTCTTTGAAATGTTTGGTACCAGCTATTGTTCTAGCTTGGCAATACAGTCCCAATTAGTATTCTTATTTTTCAGGCTTCTACCAGTTATGCTTTTTTCATGGCAAGGCTATGTTTTTGTAGTAGACCACTTTGTTTTACATGGGAGTAATGGCATAGCACAAAATGTATCCACTAAACACTTGAACTGTTCTCCAAAATCCATCTGAGAAATATCAAGTACCATTAGTAGAAGGGTAAATTAGGTCAAAGGCTTTTGAACACTTATAAAGCTTATAAACCTGGATTGTTCTGCATTTAATAGAGACCACAGTATGCTCATTTAATGACAGGATACAAGAAATTATCTTTTCTTGTTTTGGTAGTAAAGATGTATAAATGTCCTTTCAAAGTTAGCAATACTATTACCTTAAAACCCCATATGAATATGTTTTGTGCTTTTTATGTTTTATTAGGCTGTGCTTTCCTCTGGTGTGAAATTTACTCATTTATATATATGAAAACTAGCACTTGAAATTATATCACTCAAAAGTAGAACAAGTTGAGGCACAAAATAAAGTCACTTTTTCCCCAAAATGATTCCTATATTTCTTGAAGACATAAAAACTCTTTAGCTGGGAACACATGGGTAGATATGGGCCAGATCGATGGCCGCTTCATCGATCTGGCCCATATCATGTGCGGCCGTTCCTGTTTTCAAGCGGGACTAATCTTAAACCACTGTCAATGTCCATTGCTTTGCATGGAGACCGTGGGGTCTCCATGCAAAGCATCGGCTGAGCTGGAGACACAGGAGTGCTGTGTATCCAGCTCCAGCGTGCATGACGTCATTGCGCTGCTGCAGGGAACCTCGAACAGCTCCTATATCAAGCCGTGTGTCCCCTGCTTATGTTTCGACAAAAACTAAAATAGCAGCCATAGATTTATGATGGTCATTGCTATGCAGAAAATTTGACATCAGGATTCAAATTGCACTATATTTAAAAATTACTATAAAATTCAAGTTAATGTAAGTTAACAAAATCATAGACTTGCATTAGTAGAAAGAACAGGAAAGCAAATTTGATGAATTATACAGTATTAATCCAACATGTGTATAGAGTCAACAAATATGGCTGTTATATACAGCGGCTCTTCTAGGTTCCTGATACATCATACCAGACCTCTGAGCTTACAGACTACAATGTTAAGTGGCTGCTAGACCATCATGATGACTTAATGACTTAAGTCCCCCATACAAATTTAGATCACTCCATACTATTTCCTTTAGATCTACCAACAACTATGTAGTGCCAAGACCTCCCTTATAGAATACATAGTGATTGGAAGATGTAGAAAGTTCCTCTTATGGTTTTGGTAGAACAAAAGTTGATTTACAGAAATTGTATGGTGTATGGTGGTCTTTAATGATGAATATTTTTTTAATGATCTAAAAGCAAATTTTCACATATATTAGAATCCCATACATAAAATAAAAGACAATTGATAACATAATGTTCCAAAACTATATTATTTAGAAAAAAAATTCTCCATATCTCCATAAGGAGACCTCAAGCATTTAGTGGAAGATTGAACACCTTGGACATGTGCCCAGGGTGCTATGGTCTAGCAGTGGCTTGTGTATATGTAAAAACTAAATGTTCACAGTTTAACCCCCCTGCCGATCCTGACAGTCCTAGCTCGTCTAGCTCTGACCTGTTAGAACTGCACAGGACAAGCTGGGACCGTCAGACAGAGATCAGAGCTACAGGAGCGCAAACTTACTGATCTGTGTGGCTCTGATCTAATGAACAGCTGCAGAGAACAGATCACCCCCCCCCCCCTGCCATGATGTGATGATGTCACATAGGGGCACAGACGGGAGTTCTAAATAAAAATCATGTTGAATAGTTTTCTGCATTGAAAACACAATTCAATATGATTCCCTATGTAAAATACTCACCTGAATAAATGGTCCAGTGTCCCCATGTCCTCTAGTTGCTTCTCTCTCCCGATGTGACAGACCAAGTGTACAGAACTGAATGTAATACATTGGCTTCAATGTATTACAATGCTCTCCTATGTAACCTGGCACACCTGCACTGCCATCTAGTGGTTGCAGTGCTAATTTACCTGATGAAGTGAATTTTTGAAATATTCATTAACTGATTTAGTGAGTTGTTCACAAAGCATCTGAACATGTTATTATATTCAGGATGTCTACCAGACTCCTGTATGGACGTACTTTGAGAAGTTACAGGCCTACAATGTAAAAATCGTTTTTCCATTAAAGTCTATGGTGCGCTTTTGGTACAGAAATCTGTACCTCAGCAGTGCATTAGGGAGATTAAAATATTAATTTGAAATAATTAAATTCTCATTGAATTGTTCTGGACTGTTTCTTCTGAATTTTGTGCCATGCAAAATCCACCTATTCAGTTGTCAGTGGGTAATTGAAAATATGTTGAAAAGCTTCAGCAATGTGTACAGGTTTAAATCTGTTCTTGTCTAAGAGATGTTAGATGGACATTAAAACTGCTAAACTCGTAGGCGATTCAATGCAAGCCTAAAGCATAAGGAATTGTTCATAGAAGCAATAGGTCACAGTACGCTTCTTTTTAGTACGAGGACCTTAAATGTCAGTGATTAAATGTTTCCATGGAGATTTGTCTGACTTTGTGTAATGTGGCCACATCACTTACGCCCACACACTGAGTGATAAATGATAATGGCTGAGTGTTCTGTTGTACATATCATGCTGAGAAGCATTGCCACTGTACTAAGAAAACAATCATCAGTAGATGCTGCATTGTCTTGGAAAATGATGAGCACAAGTTGACATCATTTTTTATCACTAATCCAGAAACACTCAGCTGTCAGTAGACACATTACCAGGTAAATGAATTATAAATGTATGAACAGAATTCAAACGTTTATGGTTCTGACAGAATGATGATAAAGATCTGTGAGCTGACATTGTGGTAAGGTTTGCTAAAGCTTGTATTTCAGGATTCCCGGGTACAACAGAATTGAAGTTACAAGTATAAATCCTGAACAGTTGTACATAAACAGCAATGATTGTCCTTCACAAATCACAATGCTTAAAGCAGAACTGTGGTCAGAATAATATTACTTGTCTAGATCGCAAGATAAAAATTATCAAAAAATAACTCTACAAAATCGAACATCTAATAGTGATGAGCGGCATAGGCAACATTCGTATTTGCGGCATGGCGCGAATTTTTGGCAAAACATTCGGAAAATATTCGCATTCGGCAATATTCTTTGAATTTTATATATTCGCGAATATATGTTTAACTTGCATTGAGGGGCGTGTTGAAAAAAATTTTTGGACGCCATCTAAGGGATTTTCGCGAATTTTCAAACATGCCGATTTTCGCAATATTCCGAATATTCGCATCACCCCAATATTGGATTTCAAAACTGTTGATGGTCACAGGGAGTGTTGCTAAGCTCTTGTTGCAGCCTTCCCATTCATCCACTTGCATTGAGAGGCATGTGTAATGGAAAAAAAATACCGAATATCCGGAATTGCGAATATTCGGCAATATATTCACCATCTTCGCGAATTTCCGAATTGCCGATATTTGCGATTAATATTCGGAATCCGAATATTCGTGATCATCACTACTATTGACTGGAGAGATGCGACAAATTCCATTTTTGCCTTTGGATTGGGCCAAAACTAAAAACTTCAAAGTCAAAGTCACAGGACTACCTTGAAATTTACTGAAAAAGGTCAACAATTGGGTATGTCTTTCCTTCTCATCAGATGAACCTTTTCAATGTTTTTCTAAAACATTGGATCTGAGAGGAGCAAAGCATGATAATATAAGGCTATGTTTATATGGTGTTTAGGAATGTGCTTACGCCCCCTGCGGTAATTGCATACCTTTATGGGGATGACTGTGCATCCCATACATATGCATTACTTTCCGCCCCGCCTGTTCACACACCTTTGAGTGGGTCCACCAGCTGAGCGGACAAGAGAAGTTGCCATACTGCCCTGCATAATCCTCTTGGCTGGCGGACCTGCTGACAGCCGTGTGAACAGGTGGGGGGGGGGGAGTCATGCATATTTATGGGAAGCCTCAACATCCCCGTCAAGGCAACAGTATCTGTGTATCCCTAAACGCCACATGTCACACATCATTAAATGTCAAAAAAAGACACAGCTATGACATTCATTTCATAAATATATATTTTGTAAAATCTTTGGGCCCCCCTCCTTTAAATGTACCCCAATATATATCTTACGTTTGCTTTTAATACAACTACTCTACCCACTACCCTAAAAAGATACCATACGCCTTTGGCCTAGCCAGAGTGCCCCAGGGGGTGGCCCCCTGTTCCCATATTTTGGGTTATGTACTTGCCATTTGGATGTGAGGATTCACCCAGAGCACTGGCTGTGGGAATACAGGGTAAGCCTTATACCTTATTTGACCACTATGCATTTCAATAAGACCAGCACCTCTAACACCTGCATATTTATATGCAGGCCTATAGGATATCTTCAGGGACCCCCTGAGGAAAACAACTGTTGGAAACATATGTCGGGGTCACTTCAATTTGATCCACCTATGGGACCATCCCCCTTCTCATAATTCTTGCGCCATCACCAAACGGGACAATAGCAACAACTCAAGATGCATCTACTACGCGCTATATATGGATACGAATAAATTGATTGGATTTGTTCATTTACCCCTTGAATACCGCAGAATGGACTCTTTCTGATTTGTTTTGTCTATGGTACTATTTTGATTCATATACGGCTCATTTGTATAGGGATCTATTATGTCAATCATTTGTACTGATTGACACATTGTGTTAGATTCACGCGTTGCCTTAAAGTCCCCAGATCCCTACTGTATAGGAAAAAACTGTGAGGCGGATACCTGTGTGGGACCACTGGACAGGATTGCCCCTTACCCATCTTACCCCACAGCCTCCCCCTCCCCGCGCTTTGTTTTGTAAAATCTTGTGGCTCAAATATAATTATAGGCCAGATTTGTCTCCTGGGCTTCACACCCCTGCTCTTTGGGGTCATTAGACCATGACTGTTGGTCTTGCCTTATACTGTTGTCATTATTGGGTATACCACTTTAACACTTGTCTTAAAAAAAACAACAAACTGATATCCCACATATTCATGGTAGCCAGGGTGTCCCGCAGCTGCACCGGAGACACGTCGGCTTGTGCCTGTCCATATCACCCCATATCTGCTTGCATGCTGTTTGGGTGCTAATGCGCATGGTGTCCGATGTGTTTTTTGGGTGCGGTTTGCTAATAGAAATGTATAGGACACAGTATTGCCAGCACAGCACCTAAACAACGCCCAAACAGCGGCCCGGCGCTATGGACACGCCCATGTGCCCATAATACCCCCTGTGGTTGCTGGGCCGATATAGTGTAGATCCAGCCTTACTCACCTTGATTGTACATGGTCTCAAGTTAAGCCCCCTAGGCAATCCCTCATTAACCATACAACTTTAAATCGACCCTATAAAAAAGAATATAACTCTCTAATATCAACCTCTTCTACAGTTATTCTACTGTATTTATTCATATATTCCAGGGTATAGCCCTATACCTAGTACTCAGTTGTGAGTTTGTCTGTTACATTCCCCATTCTTCTGGGTGGTGGCACCTGCACCCATGTCCCTGTGAGTGTCCCACGTTCATGATTCTTTGATTGTCCAATGTAACTAAATAAATATGACATCTTCAACACACTGTTGTGTTCTCCTTAAAATCTCTGTACTCCACTGTTTAGATAGTTTGTAGATAAATTGGGTGCAAGTAGCTTTATGTATACTGTATATATTTATGGGATGTTGGCAAATTGGGATTCTCACTCGATGTGATGTGTCTGGAATGCAACTATTTCCCACTCACTCAGTAGTGGCCAACTGTGATTTGCATAATGGTTAATACCCCCTAAGCTGGCTGACAGGTTAATTTATAAGTAAGTCATGTATCATGATGGGCTTGCGATTAACACAGGGGGTATTGGTGCAGCCCTAACCTAGCCTTAAAGTAGCAGAATTAGAATTTCATACCTGAAAAACTGTTAACATGTACCAATGATTACTTTTATGATCAAAGTACAGGTTTGAGCTGTTGTAGCACAGCATACATTGTAAATAACCATTCCACACAACACCATACCAAAAATTGTGTATTCCAATAGTGATGGAGAAGCATAAGCCAAGGACATTCGTCAACTGGCTAACCGAACTTCTGCAAATGTCCCCAGGAGGAGATCAATGGCATTTTTCAGCAATGAAAAGGTTAAAAATAGCAAAAACATTTGAAGTATATTCTAGAGCATACCAGACCCTATCCCAGCAGGAGGTCAGGTATGCTCTAGAGGGGGGACCCCACGCTGTTTTTTTTGTTTTTAAATGAATGTACAGGCCCTTTTCTACTGGATAAGTGGGCTGGCCCAGGTGGGGAAATACATATTTGGCTCTGCTGTCCCACTTGACTGTTGGGGGAAGGGTCAAAGTTTGCTACCATTATAATGAATGGAAGGCGAACCATTGGAATGGTCCACCTGGCCCACGGAACACGCGATGTTCACTGCGAACTGGCCACAGGGCGGAAAGTTCAGCCATAACTATTTCCCATTGTGTGCCATGTTAGTGTGTAAAGGGGCCATTTAAAATGAACCCTATTGCAGCAGCTTATGGTAGACTTGTTATGTAATACTGTGGTAACATTGGCAATATTACATGCATTACCACTAGTGATGGCCGAACTGTCCACAAGGCAGACAGTTTGGCTGCGAACGGTTACGGGTGTTCGACCCACCCTGTTCACCAGCGGGAAGAAGGCTGGATCAAGAACAGAACAATCCGGCCAGTGGAAGAATTCTTTGATGAGAGACCGCAGAGAGAAGCCAGTCTCTAGTCAAAGAAAACTGGCTTAAACCAGAAGTGACGTCAGTGACGTCACGTCCGGATAGAGAAACTGGGAACTCTGCGTTCCTGGAGCTGCAGAGCCGGCAGCCGAAGGGTGGATAGATGGGAGCAGCCTTGACTGGGCGTGTTCCCGCATGGGTGATGGAGAGGGGATTACATAGGTGAGGGGCGGAGCCAGAGGGGGCGGAGAGAAGGCCATAAAAAGTAGTGAGGCCGGA
>CM070033.1:140576217-140620550 GCA_036250615.1 Ptychadena robeensis
CAGTGTTGTTATTGGGGAAAAGGGTAGAAGGGTAGACAGGCGATTAACGCTGCCCGGTCAAGTGATGTCAACTTTTTTTCGATTCAAATTCACCGCGAACAGGCGAACATTTTTAAAAGTCCGAACCGCCTGTTTACGGACGGAACTGGTCGAGGTTCAGCCATCACAAAGTATGACAATCAATCAGTCTTTACATTAAGAACTTAAAAATTACCTTTCCAACCATACACTTATTGACATTCCCAAACTATGTTTTATTTTATATTTTGCATCACAAAATGTAAATCACATTTGCAGCTTTTTTCTGTTTGTGAAATATTTAATTTATTTTTTCTTCCATACTCTTAAAATGTCAGATAACACATGTTTTCTGCATTTTCTGGACACTGCAGAACACCTCATATGCATTGAGGATATTGTACAAAGTAATGGCAGCTTGCCATGCTTTTAATAGCATTTGCTGTGTATCTGTCACAGCTGCTTCCTTCTTTGTAATTACACTCATTTCTGGGCACATGTGTAAAAGCTAATTATCATTTATGCCCTATTTTTCTTTTACTCAAATATAATTATTATACTAATGTAATTGGCATTCCTTTTACATTAGGAACCACTAACAAAAACAACCAGCGATGATTAATGTTATGATTCCTGGTAAAACGTATTTATTGCTGGCATCAGCTATAACCAACCAATCATTTGTCTTGTGTTTTTTTTAAGGTGGTGACTGACAATGCAAGTTAAAGTGGACTTTACAAAACTGTGATTACACAACATGCACTTCTAGCGTCAGTTGACTTAAACACAACTGTGGCTCTGAGTATATTTCAATTACCAATATTGGTAACCTAGACCCACATTCAGAAATGCCCACCTTTTCCAGCCATGCCTGCGCTTTGCTGTAGCTGGACCCATCTCCCTGACATCAGTAGTAATGCCAGGGAGTGCCCTTACTATATGTCTTAAATGACAGACATAGGTGTCCATTGTCCTACCATTCCTGGCATCAGTCATGACGCCAGTAATGTGGGTGGGAGTGGGCAGGAATTGCAAACTGATTAAGGCTAAGTTTACACTATCGGTTCTCAAGCTGACGCAGGAAAAACGAATACAGGCTGTAGAAAAGCAGAAAGTTTGACATTGGTATAACAATTGTGTGCAAAAACAAAGTTCAGTTAATCAAACTAATATCCATTATTGAAACTAAAACAATTTACTATTCCTTACAAACTAGATTTTTTTTAAATGAGGTTTTACGAAGTATACTAACCAGGTCCTTGTCAAGTCATGTAGTCTGGGTGGTTCCTGTCCACACTAGACCGTATAATTTAAACGTTGGGAGACCCATAGAGAAAGAATCTTTGCCAAAAAGGTTGTGGGGGATTATGGTTGACTCATGGAGCTGACCATGTCAGGGCAGAATTCTCCTTTAACAAGATGTCAGCTGCTTGGGAACACAATCCATATATAGAAATATTGTGCACATGAGAACTGGTTTCCATGCTGAGACAGTTCCAAATTTATTAAGTTTGTAGAGATACTTTATACATTTCAGAGAGAAGGAGGCGATATGATAAGATTTGACATCATTGATACAAAATACAATCCACATATCACCAGTTTACTAAAAATGACAAGTCATGATAAATCATCACTTATTGTTCATCCAATCACTATCATTCAGTGTTTATTACACCTACCCTACTATTTGGTTACGTAGTAAACCGAGCATTGTTTGTTACATCTATGTGTTTAGACCTGAAGCCTAGAACATGGCTCATCTATGTTTGTTCTGGGGCATCCTAACACAGCAAGGTTTTATTGATGTAACAGTAGAATTTCCAAGCAAGAATAACTCTGTGCAAAGGTGCTCAATATACCATATTGTATTAATGTAATTTCCATTATAGGACCATCCAGTTATAAAGGGACCCACTCTGAAAAATGGGTACAGTAGTTCGTGTTGCCTGTTTAATCTAGAAATATTAGATTTAACTTAGAAATATTAACCTATATAGAATATTTGTATTTGATCATTGTGCTGCTTCTCCCTCATAATGTGCTTCTGTAAAGTATACTACACAAGTCTGAAATTCAGGTTCAGATCAGGTTGAATTGCTTGCAAAAAAAAAAGTTAATTTAGTAAAGACTGTGATCAATAGAGTAGATCAATTAGTACAATCTACATTGCAAAATAGGCCAGTAAAGAACATAGGGGAAGGTTTTTTGGCAAGCAAGACTTTACTTGTCTCTCCAATACTTAATAAGATCTTAATATTTGCAAAAAGTGGAATTATTTTTGTATTACATATCTTGAGCATTGAACGGAACACTTTGTACACATCTAAGGTACATTTTTAGATAATTGAACATCGGCATCCATAATAGTACTTGGTGAATATCTGTCACAGCTGTCTTGTTTCAGCAACTACTTTAATCCCCAGTCACATGTATGAAAGCAAACTATCATTTATACTTCAGTTAGGACTGTATGGAAATTAATGTAAAATAAAAAAAATATTATTGCAGTAAATGCCTTGTTTTTTTTAGCTTTAGAAGCTCATTATGTCTGTCATTTTTAATTTCAACATGTCCAATGCATTCTTACTGATATATCATTGTATGTATTGCATTTTTCATCCTGCAGCACACTATACGTGACTGAATATAAATTGCTTTTATATTACATTGTTGTTGTTAATTAATGAATGTATTTAGTTATACTCCACTGTAATAATTCTAGTAAAGGATAGGAGCTTCTACTACTGTGATAGAGCTAAATCTGCAGTAACGTTATACACTTTATAAACTACAAAGTCTTGATTTTGTTAAGTTCAACATTGGCTGTACCATTGTAATCAGAATCATGCAATTTATTATATTGAAGAATTCAAAACAAAGTATTGAAAAATAGGTTCCCATCCAGTTTTGTTAAGCACCACATTTGCTAATCAAATGAACAGGCTACATCACTATTATTGAGCTATAGAATAACTTATACACTAGAAACTTGTGTTAGTTTGGCCATAAAAAAGATAATGTTTTCTTTGAACTACCCAGTATAGGGGAGGTGCTGACATGTCATAAAGAATATAAATATGATTGGTAAGAAGGGCCAAGGATCTTTGTCCTACTTGCAACAACTGGAGTACGTTCCTGTGTCTCCATCTAGAACCTTCCTGTGGGAGTTAGGCCTATCATCCAGGCCTGAAGGACCACAAAAGTCATCTTGGCCATGTAAGTGTCAATTCCTACCAGGCTAGGGTTTGTAATTGTAGGACTTCCACTTTATAGAGACGCTTGAGATTGGAGACTTTTCTCTAATCACATTAGACATCAACCTGGCTGTCAGGATTGAAACCCAGGGATGCTCCGACACCTGCTTGTAGCTCTACCTGTTGAGCCACCTCACAATATGACTTTATGCCTTGCTGGATCCCTTGGACCTTGATACCAAGTCACCTAGTTCTCATGAACCCTGAACCCTTGGCCACTCCCCTGGACTTCCTATAAAAGCCAGGCCCCAACCTGCAGTCAATGCCAGATTATTGTGCCTTGCCAATAACTCGCTCTGTCTTCTCATCATGCTCTGATTTCTGACTACTTGTGTACCGAACCTTGGCTTGTGAATCATCGCTCCATTCCTGACGTGACACCATTGGCCACCTGTGTTCTGATTGCTGTTTTAGCTACTGGACTCTAAGCCTGAACTGAGATCGTAACAGAATAATCTGGCCTTAAGATGGAGTCCACTGTTGCAGCCGCTACCCCCCCCCTTTAGGCAGCAAATTGCTGAGCTGCAGGGATTTGGTGTCACCTACCAAGAAAAGTTTGCTGAACTACAAAAGGTGGTAAAAGTCCAGCATGACGAGATCAATGTTTCGCAGAGGCAAATACTGAAATTGGGTTCCCGGGACACCCTTGCTGCAGAATCCAACGCACGCACTACCTCAAAAATTTTATGGAGACCGCAGACAATACAGAGGTTTGCTTAATCAATGTCGTATCTATTTCCAGATGCAATCCTCCGTATTTACCACTGAGAGGTGCTGTTTATTATTAACCTTCTGAACGACGAAGCCCTAGCCTGGGCCTCCCCTTATGTGGAACAAGACAGTGACATCCTACATGATTTTGCGGACTTTATAACGGCTATAAATCAGGTGTTTGATGATCCTAACCGATGTGCTACCACTGAAGCTAAATTGCACAACCTGCGACAGGAAAAACGATCTGTTGCTGAATATACAGAGGAATTCCGGCGTTGGATTACTGACACCACATGGAACCCATCAGCACAAAGGAGTCAGTTTCGCCGTGGGCTCTCTGAACTGGTTAAAGATGAACTTGCCAGGGTGGACACACCAAATGACCTGGAGGCCTTCATCCAGCTATGTATACGAATCGGTCAAAGACTCACTGAAAGAAGGAAAGGGAGACTCGGGTCTTTTGGCAATAATGTTAGCGGACGTTTCTCTGTTAGTCAACCTGCGTAGAGGACCCCTAAATTTTTTGCTGAACCTGATACTTCCGAACCCATGCAAATCAATACAATAAGAAAATCAATTTCAACCCAGGAGAAAGACAGACAGCGTTTGGAGAACTTATGCCTGTATTGTTGTTAGCTCCCACGGGGGTATAGACAGATAGTAAGTAGAACCGATGACAGAGGTCTTCTACCCAGAGCCCCCCTAATGGGAGATGGGCCGATGTCCCTTGAGGGGGCACCGTTGGTGTTTCCGCTGCAGGCAGGACAGGTCTCCCTCTATCGTCAGCACCCCTTCGTGTGGAAGCGACACGTGCGTTACTACCCCAATGTAGAGGTATCAACGGGATGAGAGCAGTCAGGCCAAATTCCAGGGTCACGAGGGCAGGAGAGGTCAGCGTAGTCAGGAATAGCCAAAAGTCGGGGCAGGCAGCAATCAAAGGGTTAACCGGTAAACGTGCTAGTGTCGGGATTCCAGAAGTCGGGTAAACGGGTAAACAAGCCAGGGGTCGGTACACGGGAGGTCTATCAAAATACAGGTAAGGGAATCGCATATAACACTTGGTTAACAATGGAACTGCAATACAACAGCACTTGTTCAGTGCTGAGCTGGGGCTTATATGCCCCATCTTTGATTATTCACCCCTCCCCTCTGCAGGAAGTGATTGCAGAGAGGAGGGGAGTATACCTTTAAGTACATGCACCCGCGTGCGCGCGCCCGCCTAGTAGCGCCGGCCCGCGCATGCGCAGATGCGCTACATGACGGGCGCCATTGCTCCCGTGCAGAGCCTACTCCAGACTCGGGGTACCCCGTGGCAGGGGTACCCCCACCAGAACCAGGGTAGGTGCTATCCCGGAAGCTGTGAACCCCATTAACCACACTGGGGACCCCGAGGGCGCTGCAATCCCCCCAGGAGTCGCAGAGGGCTGACAATGGTGGAGATTCTGGACACTATGCAAGTAACTGCCCAAACAAAAGGAGAACCATTGCTGCCACTTCTCTTAAAGAGTCAGAACAAATAAATTCCATTGCACAGACTCACCCTTAAGTATAGATGGAAGTGACAATTGTTCTCCATCCTCTCATTTTGTCATCCCTATTCGACTCTTCATTAAAGGACGTGACATTACCTGCTCCGCTATGTTAGACTCTGGGGCTGGGGGAAACTTTATGGACATTGAGTTTGCTCAAACCCAGGCCATAGAAAGGAGGAATAACATAGCACCAATTGAAATGGAGACTGTTGATGGCTCACCTTTATCTTCAGGACCCATCATATATGAGACCGTTCCCCTTGAGCTGCGGATTAAAGCAGACCACCACAAGATCATCAGCTTCCAGCTCATAACATCACTTAAATTTCCTGTCATCCTGGGCATTCCTTGGTTTGCTGCCCATAATCCCTCTATCAACTGGGGAGCAAGGACCATATCGTTTGCTTCAGGTTTCTGTAAAGACCACTGCCTACAGGAGTGTTCCATTAACCAGGACACAAAAGTTGAAGAAGCGCCATCTGTGCAAAGCGACAAACTGCCTCCACAATATTATCAATTCCAGGATGTCTGTGACAAGAAAAATGCGGATCAATTACTACCACATCGCCCGTATGACTGTCCCATAGAGCTACTACCTGGTGCAGAAATACCATTTGGCCGCATTTATTCCCTGTCTGAGCCAGAAACAAGGACTCTTCCCTGCGACCATGCATTGACTTCAGGGAATTAAATAAAATCACAATTAAAAATCGGTATCCGCTACCCTTAATTCCTGAACTTCTGGAAAGACTCCGTTCAGCTAAGATCTTCACCAAGTTAGACCTAAGAGGAGCTGACAACCTCATCCGGGTTCGTGAGGGAGATGAATGGAAGACCGCCTTCAGAACCAGATATGGGCACTATGAATACCTGGTCATGCCCTTTGGCCTGTGCAATGCTCCTGCCACCTTCCAACATTTCATAAACAACGTCATCATTTATTGGATGTATTTGTTGTTGTGTATTTGGACGATATCCTTATCTTTTCAGATAATGTAGAGGAACACCGAAAGCATGTTTGTATCATCCTAGAAAGGCTGAGAAACAATCAACTTTACATTAAACTAGAAAAATGTGAGTTTGAACGAACCCAGATCCAGTTCCTGGGTTACATCATATCTTCAGAAGGGTTGAGCATGGACCCCTCTAAGATAGAGGCAGTAGTGGAATGGTCCACACCAACGAATGTCAAAGGAATTCAAAGATTTGTTGGCTTTGTAAACTTTTACAGAAAGTTCATAAGAGATTTTTCCAAAGTAATCACACCAATTACTCAACTTACCAAGAAAGGAGAACCCTTCCTATGGTCACCAGAGGCAAATACTGCTTTTACCAGGTTAAAAACTTTATTTACCTCTGCGCCCATTTTGGTTCATCCAGATCCCACACTACCTTATATTGTGGAAGTAGATGCCTCAGATTATGCTGTGGGAGCTATTCTGTCTCAACGGACAGGAGACAAGATGCAGCTTCACCCTTGCTCTTACTATTCCAGATAAATGTCTTCATCCGAGAAGAATTATGACATAGGGAATAAAGAACTGCTCACCATTAAAGATGCGTTTTCTGAATGCAGACACCTCCTAGAAGGGGCCAATCATCCTGTGACTGTTCTCACGGATCACAAAAATCTCGAGTTCCTCCGATCTGCCAAGAGACTGTCAGCCCCGCAAGCACGATGGGCTTTATTCTTTACTGGTTTTAACTTTGTCATCTCCTATAGACCTGGATCAAAGAATGGCAAGGCTGATGCTCTCTCCCGAACCTTGCCCCATCCTCTTCAAGAAAGCAACCCAGACAGTACCATTTTCCTGAGAAGAATTTCCTAGGGGCCACTTCATCCAAAGAGCTCAGACCTCTACTTAAAGGTTACAGCAATGATCCACTCCTTTGCCATCCACCAACAGATATTTTTTTGAACTTTCAAAACGGGTTCTGGACTGATTCTGATTGCATTTATGTTCCTTTATCCGCTAGAATTGATTCAAAGCTTGCAGGGCATTTTGGGACCACAAAGACAGAAGAACTGTTGTCACAATCCTTTTAGGTGGCCAAATTATGAAAAGGATGTAAAAGACTATGTTTCCTATTGTTTGACCTGTGCACAAAATAAAACTCCTGATTCTTCTCTAGGGCTACTTTAGCCGCTCCCAGTGCCATCATGACCTTGGGGGTCAATTTCTATGGATTTTGTTGTGGATCTACCTCCTTCTAATGATATGACCACTATCTTCGTGGTTGTTGATCGTCTCACCAAGATGGCACATTTTGTCCCAGCAAGAGGAGTACCTACCGTGGAACAGACCGCTGAAATGATGGTTCGAGAAATATTCAGGCTGCATGGAATACCGGACAATCTGGTGTCTGATAGAGGGGTGCAGTTTTTGGAAAAGTTTCTGCACAGCTCTGGGTGTGTCTGTAAATTTATCCTCTGCCTTCCATCCCCAATCAAACGGTCAGACAGAGAGGACGAATCAGACTCTGGAGCAATATCTGTGTTGTTTTGTAAGCTATCTACAAGATGATTGGGTAGACTTTCTCCCTACAGCAGAATTTGCATATAACAATTTGAAGCACAGTTCCACTTATCAGAGTCCGTTCTTCTTGAATGTGGGGTATCATCCAGCCTTTGTCCCTAACCTGCCGGTCTCTACTCCAATGCCCGCTGTTACCATTAGATTAACTGCCTTACATGACGCTCAGAAGGAGTTAATTAAGACCTTAACGGGAGCACAGGAACGCTACAAAAAGACTGCTGAGCTGAGCAGAGCTGCCCCTACCTGCCAAATTGGGGACAAAGTCTGGCTGTCCACACTCATCTCACCACACGTGTTCCATCTGCCAAGTTGGGACAAAAGTTTTTGGGGCCTTTTCAGATCACTGCTCAGATCAATCCGGTGACATTTCAGCTGAAACTCCCTAACAGTATGAGGATTCACCCTGTTTTCTATGTATCATTGCTCAAGGCTTTTCATGAAAATACATTCCCGGGTAGAGTTCTGCCACCTCCTCCGCCAGTTGAAGTAGGGGGTACAGAGGAATATGTTGTTGAGAGCATTTTTGTCTCTAGAATTCACAGGAGCAATCTGCAATATCTTGTACAATAGAAAGGAGATGGTTCAGAGGAAAATTCCTGGGAACCAGAGGAAAATATGCATGCCCCCCGGCTGACTCGTGAATTCCATCCACGGTTTCCTCAAAAGCCTGGTCCTATGACGTCCAGAGGCCGTCTTGGAAGGAGGGGAGTGCTGTCAGGATTTGAACCCAGGGATGCTCCGACGCCTGGTTGTAGCTCTACCTGTTGAACCTCACAATATGACTTTATGCCTTGCTGGATCCCTTGCACCTTGATACCAAGTCACCTAGTTCTTATGAACCCTGAGCCCTTGGCCACTCCCCTGGACTTCCTATAAAAGCCAGGCCCCAACCTGCAGTCAATGCCAGATTATTGTGCCTTAACTCGCTCTTCTGTCTTCTCATCGTGCTCTGATTTCTGACTACTTGTGTACCGAACCTTGGCTTCTGACTACTCTACTCTCTTCGACTACTCTACTCTCATCACTCCATTCCTGACGTGACACCATTGGCTACTGACCCCGGCTTGGATTTGACTACTCTTTTGCTTGTTCCCTGTTTGTGCTCTGTTCTTGGACTGTACTCACCTGTGTTCTGATTGCTGTTTCAGCTACTGGACTCTAAGCCTGAACTGAGATCGTTACACTGGCTGAGAGCTTCAGACAAGCTTTAGTAACATTATACCCCATGGACTGTGTCCTGTCTATGGGATCAGGGATAGCAAAAGACTTTAAACACTCCTGTTTAAAAAGTAGTATTCCCTTGCAATTTACCAGTATGTGTGTGGATATCCTTTCGTGATATTAACAGAGGACAGTGTAAAGTGATACTGATGGATCGGGGGTTACATTACAGACATAAATATGAACACATCCTTTTAAAATTATTTACATAAAGTAGATCATATCTGCACATTCATCTAAAATATTACAGCTCCCCTTTAGGTAGGAAGTGGTATCCGACTGCCCAAGATGTGAGACAAAACTCCTGTCTGATCACATGTGCAATGAAATCTGTCCTCTTGGGTTGGTAAGAATATCCAGTAAAGATGAGTCAGCTGGGGATCGGACAGGTGAGTTCCTATGCCCTATACAGTTTTGGGGACCGCAAGTGGAGGCCCAAGGGGGGCCGCATAAAGATGCCAGAAGGGCCACATGCAGCCCCCGGGCCACAGTTTGGGCATCTGGGATCTAAAGGATATCTGACAGAGAGATCTAAAAGTGTATTGCCAGCTTTTCATTCCTTTCATTGGGAAGATATATCCTAATTCCATTTTGAATATATAGGATAGAAAATATAAGCGAATAAGACATAAATGACAAAAAGGACTTTATTTTTAACTTCTCCACAACTATAACCAAACTTTTTATTTTTTAAAGTTTTGCTTTAATTCTTCTCAATTTATTACCACTATAGTAATTTTATACTTCTAGTATACTAATACTATGGGACATTTTTCATACTTGTACATTAAGGTAACGCTAACAATTTCACATCAATTTACCTATTAAACGTTAAACTGTTCATTACAGTAAACTTCTGTATCTGAGCAGTAAAGTTTTATCATCTATTTTTGTGTGGGAGATATACTGCAATAAAATGTTGAAAATTGATCTTCTTTATTCTAAAAACTGGCAGCAAAGAAGCTTTTCCAGACTCCCTAACTGTCTGCCCTGTGAGTAACAATGGAAAGAAAAGCTGAGCTATTATAACTAGAGGAAAAAATGTTTTAAAGATTGCTCAGAAGAAAAAAAAATGGAACCTGAGACAGCTGCGTAGATGCATGGCTTGCAGCCAAAGGAAAATCTAATTTGAGATACTGGAAATTAATGATCAGCTATGCTTAAATAGAGTTAGGTGTAAGTGGAGAGTGAAAAGCATTATGTATTAAATTCATCCCTTGGAAATGGAAGCTGAGATTTTTCAGTGGCTTTGACATTGATTATTTAGTCGTCGAAATTAAAAAAATTGCAATGAGGAAATAGCTTGAGGAGTACATTGTTTAGGTAGAAAATCATAATAATATTAATAATAATAATAATAATCAATTGCTTTCAGTAAATTACAGTAAACATCAATAATACAATTGTGATTGCGGAATGGCATAACATCTTGAAAACCCAAAATGTCACCTCAATGGTTTAACTATTAAGATTGTTAATAGTATTTTAAATGTTTGATTAATTTTAAACTTGGAGGATTTGCTTTTGTCTTCAAGTATAATTTATATTATTTAAGCCCCCCTATACACAATAAAATTTTAACCTGATTTTTCTGTCGATCAGCCAAAAAACTAACACTTAAAGCGGACCTACCACCAGGAATCTATGTTTTCATGAATGGCACTAGAAGTGCCAATAATATGGAGGAATGCAGTGAAAAACCCCAAAAACGTACCTGTAATGAGCAATTTAGGAATATAATCCGGTATTTCTCTTCATTTCCTGGTTCATGGTGTCAGCAGAAGCCGGTAGCATGTCACAACAACACGTGATTTTTCAGTGAGCTGCTTTGCCATAGAAGATCACTGAACGCCCCCAGTGGCCACCTGCGATATTGCACCACCATGTGTTGGATTTACACTGAAAAATCATGTGTTGTTGTGACGTGCTGCCGGGTTTTGCTAGCCCATTAACCAGGAAGTGAACAGGAATGCCGGATTATATTACTAAATTGCTCATTACAGGTACGTTTTTGGGTTTTTTCACTGCATTCCTCCCTATTATTGGCACTTCTAGTGCCATTCATGAAAACATAGATTCCTGGTGGTAGGTCCGCTTTAAAGCTTAATTTCGGGCTGAAAACAGACGGCAAATCGATCTAAGCCATTACGGACATGTCCGTAATTCTTAGACCAATGTAATTACTTTGGATGCAGACCAGCGTCCCTGTCCAAAGTAATTGGGTCATGGATAAAGCAATAGAATAATTACTATTGTAGACAAATATTGCAACATACTCAATCCTATTTAGGACAATTTTAAAAATCCGAGTTGATCACAGAGCTTCCTGATTGGAGTTTTTTTTTACCCAACTATGTGTCTTTGTAATCATTTCCACCTAGACAAAAAGTAGACAATGTGTGTTGGTGAATAGTTGTAGTGAAGTGCAGTAGTTTCCAAACTCTCCCTGCAGGGCCCTTCTTTTCTATATAGCAACTATATGGAGCCCCCCTTATTCAAATAACAATAACAAATGGACCCTGTCAGACTTGCAAGAAGTGGTTCTGTGCTACCAAACTTCCCCCATCCTTAGAGCGGGTCAGCTGCTCCGTGGCAGGACTATGAACCCTTGTTAGTCTCATTGGCCAATCATTTACCAGTTTAAACCACAATCCTCCATATTTGTAACCAGGAATGCAAGTTAATATCTTAAGATCTTAAGATCTTAAGTTAATATCTTAAGATATTATAATTAATATCCTACACAAAAAGCTATTGAAAACATATTTTTAATGCAACCTAGAACACTCTGTTGGTAAAGGAAAAAAGCATTATGACCTTCCTGACATTATTTGAGCTCTAACTGTACAGCACAAGCTGGATTATAACTTTCATAAAAATATGTAATAACTACACATCTGCTTTAAATCTATGTATTTCAATTTTTACACACTCCTAAACTATTCTTAGAAATAGCACCTGCAACAGAAAAATTGTGTTGTGTTAAGCCTGAAGAGTGAATACAAGGAGTCCTAAGCTGCCTTTAGGTCCCAAAGACTTCCATTATAGTGAATAATTCAGTTCAGAAAACATCAGGGACAGAAAGAGAGAATACATGGACTGGTAACAGGAACTAGATCTGGTAAACGGCAACATGGAGCTAGCTAGAACTACTCACTTACTTCCCACAGTGCAATAATAGGAATGTGATGCTATTCTAATAATATTGTTTTATTGATTCTTTTTTTATTCTTCTGATCAGCCTAGAGATCCCTGGATAACATTAATTAAGACCTTATCCACCAGCATTTCACTAAATCTCTGAAACTACACACTTTATTATTTAATATGTGGGATAGGGTAGACTTAAACTTATAGACATTTTTCCTTTTTAATAGCATAAATGATTGCTGTATACCAGGTAAAGGGACAAATTGAGGTTAGCCCTTGCCTCTTGCTTTTTTAGTGCAAAGTATTAAAACCTCTGAGCGTTTTGCTCATGGAGCACCATTGCAAATCTCCTCTCTTCCTCCATCCCCGACATCATGATAATTCTGGAGATTTGCTAAAAAAAGGCCCCAGCCTTTTCAACATCATCGATGATGTTGAAGAGATGGACCCAGAAAAGATTAGTGGGTTCGCTGATAATCTCCATCACCATACCCTGCAAACTTTACCCCAGCTAAACTTGGTGTAAATTGCCATGCAAGTCATTAAAATAAGGAAGATATTCTACCTTATCACAAACAGAATTTCAGTCAACAAACTATTCTTTAGTAGAGTAGTATCTCACCCATCCTAATATGACTAACTTAACTTGGACAGCACTTCAGTTAACCTTTCAGTAGGGTACTGTTAGAGCAACCCCTGTCAGTATTAAATAGTCTATAACAAAGTTTGTAGGGAAGGTTCAGACAGTTAGTTGAGAAGCACTCTTGTCCAATTTTTCATTAAAAAATAAGGTATATTTTTATGGAAGTGATAGTCCTGTCCTAGGAGGGCGACACGTGTGCCACCTTTGGGACCTGTCAGAATATTTATACTGCTTCTCTTTACAGTCTATATGATTTATGTGAATAACTTAGAATCTGTATGGAAGGAGATTCTAAACTACTCACACAAATATCAAGCTAACAAGCTCTTGATTTGCGTTGAATTGGAGACAAAAACAAGACTCAATTGTAAACCAAATTCATACATTTATTAATAAAAATTAGTGTAAATAAATGACTAACAAAACAAACAATGAGAAAACCAATAGCAAGGTATGCATGACAGGAGAAATGTCAATAATACCAATTAAATAAAACAAAGTCAAATACTACTAATAAGTTCATGAGTTAGACGATATACTCTTAACACCCTACTTAATGTTCTAGTTAGGTCGCTATACAATTGCAATATAAGGCAACCTTAAGAATTGACCGTATGATTTCTCTTAGCCACAGAGGTGATAGATTTTCATCAAAAACGTTGGTATTCCTAATTCACTTTACACATACTTATAGATAGATATATATATAGACTCAACCATATGACTATGACTAAATGTAGTTTTGTGGGGATAATACAGGGATCAGAAACAACAATATTATCGCTTTCCCTCTATACTGATGAGATTTTAAGTTGATACTGCAGTTACAACACAAATCACGTTCAGTACAGATTCCTCACCCAATATATATGGTTGATACAATATATATTGACACAAATATGATGTAAATAAATAATATAAGATAAGTTTATACCATACCTCACAATATATGGCTAGAAGGAATCAACGTCAAATATCAGGAAAATATGATGGAGTGGTCTTCTAAGTTGTCTTAGTAAGGTGGATCTTTGGAGAGATGTTTCAAAATGGTTTTAATAGTAGATGGTGAAGGATGAATCAGTGAAGATGGTCTTCAAGATGAGTCCAAGAGGTCTCTGGGTTAGATAGTTGGATCAGCCCCCTCTCTCACTTCATGCGACCTTTTAAGCTAACTTTTCGCTAGGTATGACCTGGTTAACCTATAACTTTTTCGTCATAAATATACTAATGACGTCACAACGTTATGCTGCCATCTTTCCATGCCCTATTTAATTTTGTCAGATGGCAGTGGTCAGCTACTAAACCATTCAAATTTTTAGGGAACATTGTTGGTAATATATAACAAAAATCATAAAAACCAAACTTCCTAAAACAATGGTCTCCAAACATGAATGTTTACAATGCTAACAGGGTTGTTGACACAGGTGTCTGATACCTAATTTCAGCCATCCAAGCAAATCTCTCACATTGTCTTTGAAAAGACACAAGGACATTTGTGAGCCTTCTGTCTGTTTAGCTAAAACTTGGTCAATATCCTCCAAGGTTTTTACACTGAAACACTAACTCAGTGATCAACAAATTTCAAAACACGTCCGAACATTTAAGGTTTTGTGAAACCAAATCATACTAAATGGTTGCCATATATCCAAATTTATATATATATGTCTATTTCCACAATAATTCTGACAGACCAGAACTTCTGCGTTCCAATATAGGGAATTGACAAAGAACATCCAGCCCACACATCCTCCCTACAAGAGGCCTGAGCAGCCCTCAGCAATCTCCTTGCAACCCCTCAATGGCCATGGGGAGGGAGTTATGGGGAAATTATAGACAAGAGAGAAAGGGGGCAAGTACCCAGTTCTACTGTACAGACAACTGTTATCTCCCATAAATCCTAGCAGTAGCCTACTGACAGAGTTAACAGGAAATGTACAAGAAAATACAAATCTGGCAGGAGGTGGGGGGCTAACAATAGAAGTTTCCTATGTTAGCTATGTAGAAGAGCACCTGTTTGTGACATGACATGTGGTATCTCACCAATCCAAAAATTACTAACTTAAATGCTATTTATTAAGCACTTTTCAAGGAGCATGGAGAAACCAGGGCAGTCATGGGGTTAGAGGACTTGCAGAAGAAAGACTTGCAGAAGAATTCCTTTGCAGGCACAGAAACCTGATCATAATTCTTTATATAAACTGCATGCCCTAACTTGAACAATTTATTGGACTAAGCATTACAATCACTAAGATAAAACTCATTTTAATTCTGTAATACAATACCAGGGGGCCCAGCGGTCCGCTGCCTGGTCGGTGCCAGGCCCGCTGTTGTTGTGGCAGCCTTTTCATGACATCCTCTTGTGCAATGCCTCTACGCAGCATGCAGTCTCTATGCTGCTGTCTTAGTCGCCTAGTCTGTAGAGCAGGGGTGGGCAAAGTAATTTTTTCAATCAGTGCTGGTACTACATGCTTCCAATCTAGATATCTAAACTAAATTAACCATTTCCAATCCATGCAGTACTGCATATCTACAGTGATGGATGCACACCACCTGGGAGTCAGAGTGACCACATGGGCCAGTTGACATAGAGGCGGTAAATACAGAAAGAAGCAGGTAAGACTGTGTATCCTCTGTGATTCTGCTGCAATACTCCAATAGTTTGCACTAGCGTCAAACCTCCTGCGATTGACCCACATCAAAGTCGGGTGTTTTGATGCTTGAGAAATAGTTTAATTGACAATCAATAGAACAGTACACTTCGAAACGTTAGCATCACTTTGCATTGTGTTGCATTCTAAGGCAGCTCGATCCATAGACCAGTGTTAAAGTGTTCAAGTGCATCCATTGAAAATGTATTAAATGCATCCTTAACACATATCTAATGATCCCTAGTGGTATATGGGTATTTGAGGATGTGGTCCTGCCCCTATCCATTAACCACCAAAAAAAGCTAACTGGGACTTTGTGGCCATTCCAATATGATAACAAAGTATACGAAATATCAACTTTATTAATACAACAAAATTGTTTAGTTTTAAATTGACCATCACCATCTTCTAACATGAAAGCCATATTGGCAGAAATTGTAACTTATTCCATGTTGAGTTGTAATTTTTTTTTTCGCCCACATAGGGCTTCTTCAGGGACAAATCAACGAGAGGACTCGGGATTGCCTGCCTTGGAAGGGACCCACATGCAGATCAGACGTACATGCTGACGCCTCTAAAGATGTTTCCGGGATTAGGCATCTCTCCCTTTCCCCCCTCATGGGAGTCGTATCCAATGACTAGGAGTGCTTGTATGTGCTGTCTAGCACTAAGCTCCTGCAGCTCCTCTTTTAGTTGGTTAGATCACTTTGTCTGTGTAACTGTCTATAATTTGTGTGTCTCTGTTCCCTAGAGAAAAATGTATGACTGGGTATGTTTTTTACGCATTTGTGATTTCTGGTCTTATCTGGCCAAATTTGTTCTGTCAAATTTAAGAACCCATTGTAGCCAACGAGTTAAAAATCCCCCCCCCCCCCTCTGTAGGGGAACCTACCGAATCCCAGGCCTAGACAAGCACGACTGTGGAGCTAGTGGAGCTTATCTAGTATAATCTAGTATAATTTGATGGTGGCCCTAAATTTCCCTAAATGGTAACTCATCTCAACACAATTTACAAATAATTTGACTATTTTGCACTTGAAAAGCAAAAGCAAAACTAAATGACTTGGTTTTGACCACACTGCTTGCTCATTATTTCCAAAGAATTGTGTTTAAGTGGTACGTTTAGTTCCCTTTTCCCACCACTGTCTTATTCTATAATATACAATTATTATTCATTATATTTATGTTATTATTATAATATTTACACTAAAGGTATCAGTTTGAGCCTTACATTATATTTTAAATTATACATTAAACAAATGTGTAGGGGACTTGTACGTGTAGGTGACTTGTACTTGTAGGGCAGTGTTTTTAAGACTTATACAGCCGATCTGTGTTATACAATGACCGGCTCTGTGAGGATGCGGTTGCTTAGCCCTCCTATTAAGCTGCCTCTTATAGTATAAGACTTATACTATAAGAGGCAGCTCGATAGTAGGGCCGAGGGTGGGGTCAAAAACCCACGGCACACCAGGCAACATCCCACGGCACAACAGTGGTTGAAAAAATTTTTTTTGTAGGGGACAAGATTTTGGAAACAGATGAATTTGCGTGGGATGTTACTTCCAAGATGCAACACATATTGGGATCTTAAAGGAAAATAAGGACTTCACAATAACCTCCCTAGCGGTTGCGATGAGTCCAGCTTGGTGAACTAATGACCTCAGAAACGCCCCTTCGATGTCATCGGTGACGTCGAAGAGGCGCCTCTGAGATCATCAGTGACGACAAAGAGACGGAGGCAGCACCATAGACCTTCATATTAATGGAGGGACATCTCTTTTCAAGCACACATTGCGGGCGGCATTAATGACAGTGCTGTTTCTAGACATTTGGGGCCCTATGCAATTATTTGGGATGGGACCCCCTGCTGACCAGGGGGAATTTTATTGGCTGCTCCTCCTCCACCCTGCAGGCACAAGCGGTATGCCCACACAGTTCTGTTCTCTCCCTGAACTGTTCAGGCATGCCGCTTGTGCTGGGAAGGGAGAGCATTAGGGACCATCGGGGCCCCATGCGCATGCATATTGTATATAGCGAGAGAAACGGCCCTCATTGATCATACCGGCAAAGTGTACAGGGAAGGAGGGAGGGGATCAGAGTACAAGCTGACTGCTTGCAGGGGATAAAGGAGTTTAGCTGATTGACAAAGGACTGCCACCCGAAACATGTCCCATTGATCCTATAGAACACTGAGAAAGGAAGACTCCTCCCTGGTGGTATCCATACCAGTAACCAGGAAGTGACATCATCGGTAACCAGGAAGTGGTCATCATTCTAGTTACCACATGGCTGAACACACATGGCCTTCTAGGAGACTACTCCTTGCTAAGCCTGCTTTGTACCTCCATTAATGTGAGTTGTTTTTATCTTCTCCTAAATTGTGTTTTTTTTTTTTAAATACAAAACAAATAAATAATACATTTTTATAATTTAATTATATTCAGATTGATGAATATCTGATGTTACTGGTGGATGACAGTATGTCAAACAGAAAGCTCCCCTTTTACTGGCTCTGGAACTGTTTACCATATAATTTGTTTTATTTATTTGTGCACCCCGTGTCGTTGTTCCTATTTGTCTACCAGCGGCACAGCCAAAGCTGATCACATTTGCGTTTTTACACTATCCTTCAGCCCTTAATAAAATCCTAAACTGAGCCTGTTTTTTCCAACAACAGCATCAAGGACTAAATTGAAGCTTCAGTGCTTAGCAGCTCCTAATTGTTCTGTTTTTTATTTAGTCTGGAACTTCTAAGCAATGACAGTAACTGATTATGTTTCTCCTGCATCATTCTGCAATTCATTATTTGCCTGATGTAATTAGCATTAACTTCATTTGCACTCATTATGGACCACCGTTTGATACATTATCATCCAGCTCTATCTATGTATTTGCTAATCACATTTCTTGGTGAGTTAGCAGTTTTGTTCCTGTTTTATTGCTTATAGATAGCAAATAAACATGACTTGTGATTCAGTACTTAATCATATTTTTTCTGTGCGTGATACATGTTTATATGCATTTTACTATTCTAAGAGGTATTATTATGCCTCATACTGTATGTAATTGAATATATTACAACATTTTAGAATCTTAAAATATAATTCAGACATCATTCTCTGCCCAGTGGGAGTTGCTTTTGTTTAATTTACTTGCCATGTATTGCGACAACATGCCCCCAGGGCCAATTTACACACAGGCCGGTGTAATTCATTCACCATGCTGACTTAAAACACAGAGCCAGAACAGTTCAAGTCTTATTTATAAAACTCTACTGTCTCACACAGCTTGTTAAGAAATAGTCAAAACTCTTTATATTATCTCTTCTATCCAATGAACTCGTAGAACTATCAGGTTGATTTCTTCCCTATCAACTATCCATTCGATCATTCACAGTGAACGAAAAAATCATTGATCGATGGCACGAGTTGATCTATGACCACCACCAATGTACTTTGAAGACGAACGATCGATCAAAAAAAAATGTCGGATTCCTGTACTATCAATGCTCCCGTTGATTTCAACAATATTTTGATAGATCATTCAAGTTGGACAGTGAACGATTCTTTATCGATCGATCGACATGCACACCCGCGACGATCGATCAAGCCAGAATTTAATGAGAAATCAACCACACAGGGGGGACTTTAAGACAAAACATATTCCGAACACAAGGGGATCCTTAGTTTTCCCAGCAAAGGTTCTTCTGAAAGAGAACTCACAGAGAAGCACACAGTCGATTGGATCAGCTGATGATGAGGTGCTTAAGTGATTTGCTGATCAAGCTTTAACTTTCAAAGGAAGTAGAAATATGACATGATCAAAGTATCTTGGCCATCCTATTCTAGCACATGTAGTTTTTGCATAAAGGAAGTTCAATACCAAGCTGCAATTTTTCGATTTTTTTTTATATTACCACAACCCTTCTCTACAACTCCAACAATGTTTGTGATGATAACACATTCAGACTAACATTCAGGCTTTGCAATTAAAGCTGTGCTCACACTGCTCAGAATTTCTCATAGATTAGAGCACAATCCTGCACTGTGGGGGCGCTTACGGCGCTGGATTGTCCTCTAATCTATGAAAAATCTGAGCCACCCAGAGCTATTTCAATTGATCCCTTTGGCCGAACAGGGTTCCAACATGTTGAAAAAAACCTTGTTCGATTACCTTTACTTAGAATGTGGACCCCATCCAAAGTATCCACTGGGCTTCCTGCTGGCTGTCGTTATTGGGGCAGCTCTTCAGAAGCACGACAACATTATGGCACTGCTGCCAGGCTTACTCGATCACGCAATCATCTAGCCGTGTAACTCCAGCTTAACTCACAAATGAACTAGTCAACATTTCATGACCATCTCTGGTAAGATCAGAATTATATTGAAAGGGCCACTACTGAGCCACTGAACTGCCCATATAACATATCTGGTCTGTCATAATACACTGTTGTTTTGTTGAGCTGACACCATTCCATAAAGGTTCAGGAAAAAGGCCAAACTAAAGCTAGCCATACACGGCACGGATTCCCTGGCTGATCGATTCAGCACCCGATGGATTCCGGCGATTCCGCCGGCATCCACAGGTGAGAACGATCAGCCAATTAGGGAATCCGATCGTGGCAGCCCACCTTGTACGGCCGGATCCGTGTTCGATGGATCGCCTCCCTGACCGCAACGCCCCCTGATCAGAGCAGAATCCGGCACGAATCCGTGCCGTGTATGGCAGCCTTAAGAGAAAACATTAGCTATGCTCTGACTCCACTTTATAAATATGAGACACTTTAACTACTAGGATTGGATGTCTTTAAGCTACCAACACTGCATCTGTCTTTGAATTACATTATTTAGTTTTTTACATATTTATTTTAGTGTAATCCTGAAACAAATTACTAACTGCTGTATGATTTACACAGTCAGGTTCATAAATATTGGGACATCAACACAATTCAAAATTTTTTGGCTCTATACACCACCACAATGGATTTCTAATTAAACAAACACAACTGGCTTTAACTGCAGACTGTCAGCTTTAATTTAAGGGTGTTTACATCCAAATCAGGTGAACTCTGTAGGAATTACAACAGTTTGCATATGTACCTCCCATTTGTTAAGGGACCAAAAGTAATGGGACAATTGGCTTCTCAGCTTATTGTGTTTTCAGCACATTCAACTGTAAAGAACAGTTTAGGTATTTAATAAAAAATATTTCATTTATTCAGATGTCTAGAATGTCTTTTTTGTGTTCCCTTAATTTTTTTAAACAGTGTATCTACAATTGTGGGGATTTTTTTAATCTAATCAGCTATACCAATGAACACAGCAAATCTATGGAGGTCAATGAGAAGTGGTCCGGGTCCATCAACACACTGATTGCCGAGAGTTTATTTTTGTTTTTGGAGTTTTTGGAGTTTATTTAATTAAATAAGCAATTCCTTTTTTACATAATTCTGTAATTATAGGAAACAAGATGGTACTGTTAATCCAGACAGCAGAGAGCGCTACCAGCAGGAGGTCTACTTACCTCAAAGGGTCAGACCCGGTACTAACATTTGGGTTTAAATGCCCCTAAAACCTACAGAAAGCTCAGGTAGTGATGAGCAGCACAGGCAATATTCATTTTCACAAAATATTGCAAACGTTTTGCCTAATATCCGCACTAAATATGTAAATTCTAGAATTCATGATCTCCAGTCATTATTACCTTCATTACGAGAATCACCACTTGTTCATGAGCATATTGCAGGAGTTCCTGGTACTGATGTAAAAAATCTTGAATATTCGCTATTACGATAATATAATACTATACTTGACATTTTTGTGATTTCTCGAAGTGTCGATATTCGCAATAAAAAGTTCAATTTTCAAATAAATAAATCAACACTAAGCTCGGGATCACCATGATCACAACTCCTTTTGGCTGTCCACTGGTGGGGGGTCCCTTCAAGACACCTAAGAGGAGGATAGGTGTCAGCAAGTCACCAGAAATTGGTTTTTAAAATATTAAAAGGACTGAAATTGATTTATAAAATATTAAAAGGACTGTTGGATAAGCTAGATTTGTAGATCTTCACAGAGCCACCATCAGAACTTTGGGGGGCCCCATACTAGGTAATTTTTTGGGGCCCTCTACCCCCCTCCCCCACCCCATCAGCGGTGGGCATAGCACTGCCCGGGCAGCGGATGGCCAGGTCCCGCTAGATGGTCTGGCCTGGGCCAGGAGGGCCCCCTGTACAGGCCTGACAGCAGCCCTGTATCTTCCATCTGACAATGCTACCCCCCTACAGAAATGCTGCTCCTCTTCTGGTGGATTTCTTGACTTTGATAACAGTACTTACCACCAGTCTTATGTTGAACACAGTACATTGGCTTATATTTGCCTTATACTTAAATATATAAAGTAATTGTCTGCCTGTATTCTTTAAAAAACATTTTTTACTAATGACACATGCTAAAGAAATCCATAAACATTATACAATCCTGGACTTACAATTATCAACTCTCTGCAGCAATGAAGTAACTAGGTGTAACAATGAACAGTCATGGCATGTCCTTATTCACTATTTGGGTTGAATTTGGAGCAATAAAGGTGTAGCTTTCAGCCTGAGCTGCATATTTGTTCACTGTGTAAAGACAAATTAATGTATTTCTTTTTAAATTGTCTTAATGAGTAAGGGTTTGTTTCCACTTACGTCAGGACCCCCTCTGCTAAGTGTATAAGTGCTTGGTGGGGATCCCGACGTAGCACATAGACATTGCGTGCCGGTAGACCCTCTGTTTACACATCCGCCGATGCAGAGGCTCAACATACTTGACTACGTTGAGCCTTACATCGGCGGAGTGGCTCGGCGCAGTGAAGACCAAGCATCCACCGAGCAGCTAAGTCTATGTGCTAAGTCGGGGCCTCCCGCCAAACTATACGCTTGACGGAGGGGTCCCGACGTATAATGGAAACATAGCCTTACAAGGCAAAAAATGTTTCCTGCGTTTGCATCTAACTTCCAAGAAGTATTAATCTTTATTATTATTGTTTTTCTTATTACAAACTGGCATGCAGTATTAGTCCTTTATTTTTTACATAAAATTTTCCTCCGAAGAAAGGCTGTAGAGACAGAAATTCAGTATGAAGCAAACTTATGTTGTTGCCTTGACTTGATTTGGAAGATATGTACAGTGCATTAGAACATTTCCTATTTAAAATTCATCAGTTGCGTGTTGTTGCAGAACAACCCATTTAGTATTAATCATGCTGACTTTAGAAATAATGTTGAACCCGGTGTGGAAGTAAATAGAAGACGAGAAAACAGTATGTTCTCTTTGAAATAAAGAATGTTTTGTTTGCATAAAAAGAATTATGAGACTCAGGTTTAGGGCTGTATTTTTCTATTAAATATAAACACTGCCCTCTAGTGATACAAAGGGATAACTACAATGGCTGCTGCATGGCCTTTTCCCTATACTAAACCTAAGCATTTTGTTTAAAAATATATTTTTGGGTTTTTTACACATATTTGAATGCTTAAACAGCAAAAAACATAAACATTTCACTTTATGTTATGTATATATATGGACATTCAAATATTCTTATAAAGTATGAATATTTGAATAGTTATTTTTGTTATGACCCTTATATTTACTGTTTTGGTTTACTGAAAATTCAGAAAGGTGTCTTAAATAGACTGTAAAGATCTGCTTTGTACATGCACACAAGTAAACATGTCAATATATGTAGCAATCAATTTATTTAGCATTAAAGCTTATATGATTTTTGTGTCTGAATTTAGAAAATGATTATGTTTCACTGGTGTAGCTGTTGTGATTTTTGTAATAATTGGTGTATGATGTATAATTGCACTTACCTCTACAGATCACAGATCCAGACAACACTACTCCCGAACCTAAAAAAAACATATACCACAGTGTACAGGCTATAAGATGCATTGCAATAGTTGTATACAGAAGTGCCTACTTTTTGGCCACCCATGGCTGGCACACACAACAGAGTGTCTTTGACTATTACAGTAGGAATTGGTTGCTGCTACACAATAATTTTCCTCAAATCCTACTGGCAATATGGCCAGACATGCAGGAGGTGAGGAAGCAAGAGCAAAGGGAGTCCTACCCTCTGACAGCTCCCCCACTTCTGCCTCCTCATACTCAAGATCAGGCCCGTCAGCCAGGGGGGATTGCAACGGGTTGTGCCATAGCAATCTGCCCGGTCAGTGGACCAAACATGGAGCTACCAGTCACTGGTCAAGCTTGAATTCCAGTAGGTTTTTCCTCTGACAGCTTTGCTGCCTCTGCCTCCACCAGCCAAGCTCAGTGGCTGGTGGGTTGTGGCATGATCACTTTATATATAGAAACTACACATGGTGTCGTAGACATCCATAAGCAGCGGAAGTTCCCCCCGAAAGGATTCGGGGGGCTAGGGGACTTTAGTGGCCATATATCTGGAAGTAAATACAAGTGAGATATGTCGACGTACACCCCCACAGCCATACCTGGCGCGGCGACGGCGGGGGGCATATAAGGCTAGTCCAGGGGACGGACAGGATAGGAGCACAAGGAGGTCGAGGCATCTCTCCATACCCGTACTCTCTCTCAACTAGTCGACCAACCTAATCTACTTTTGGAACATTGATCTACTATAATACCCAATGAATACCTGGTGACTTACACGACCAAGAGACCATGATAATGATTCTTTCAACACCTATGAAAACCGTACAGGTCCTGCTGGTTGCCTGGCCGCCTTTCTTTGGCCCCTCGTTCTGGGCCCAGGACAGCCCCCTCGGGGGCTCCTGGCTGTTGCGCTCCATCACTTTGGCGCTCGATATACATTTACAAATATGGAATTTATTGGGATAAAAAACACCCCCTGAGGAAGTAGACACACGAAACGCGCATTTATCCACAAACCTTAACCCTTGAACATATATAGATTTTTTTCTTTGCTGCCTGTATATTATACTGATTACCTACTTTATTTGTCTGATGTATTAATGTTTGCCAATCCAGCTATGCCATGCTGTATGTTTTTATCATTTCTATGCAATAAACATATCCTTATGTTTTATTTTTATACATATCTCACTTGTATTTACTTCCAGATATATGGCCACTAAAGTCCCCTAGCCCCCGAATCCTTTCAGGGGGAACTTCCACTGCTTATGGATGTCTACGACACCATGTGTAGTTTCTATATATATTTATATTTGGGATGTTGGCCGTTTACTCAGGAAAATGCAAATTTCTATACATGATCACTTTTAGTCTTTGGGCCATGGGTGTTCGCTCCTTTACTCTATAAGATGCACTCATATTTTCTGCCTCATCAAAAAGTGCAATGTCAAGAGGTGCTTAGCCCCTCCAGTGGCTGCTGGGTGCAATGACACTTTGGCAGGTGTACGTCCCTGTGATTTTTACCTTCCCAAGTCCCCTTGCACCCAGAGCCTACCTCGGTGCCATGTCTCTGGAGGAGCAGATATCTAGATCTCTTTCAACTTTTAGATACGTTTTTTCTTTTTAATGCCCCACTCTGCTCTATTGTCAGAAATTCTGGTTCTAAATTTATAATGTGGATAAGCGGGTGATTGGTCCACTTTGAGGCTGTTTTTGAACAATGTAATTATTGCAAATAAACGCATGAAAGCCATACAACAATATGTGTATGTACTAGGGCATTAACGACTCAATACAAGTTTCCAACAATAAATAATTTTCTTAAAGTTCTTTGTAACATTGACAGTCAACAGGAGAATCAAACAAAACATAGGCTTTTACCTTGAATTTTGTAGTAAATGTAAGTGTTAAACAGAATGTGGGTATAGGTTAACCTCCTGGGAATTACACAGTTGGCGTGTTTTTTTTAATAGATCGCGGTGATGCATATATTGCAGGTAGGATGTAGGGAGGGTGGGGCAAGACATCGTGTTTCAGATCGCGGCCCATAATTGAAGTGGGCACAAGCCCATTCAACTAAATGGAGGCCATCAGCCGTGATCACCGCACAAGATCACCGTGACTGATCACCTATGTGGGAACATAGCCTAAAGCTATTCAATGTGTTCTGGACTTGACAACTCGCCCTCCAGTGCTGCATCACCTATGTTAGCTTGTGTGTTAGCTTTTATTGTACTTTTATTGGACACAGACTTGCAGATTGTGCAGGTCACCGTGTGGTTTGTGTGGTCTATAGTGAAGTATTTCCACCCTTGTGATGTGTATCTGTCACCTACTGCCTCTGCTGCCATGTCTTTCGTTTTATGTTTAAATATCTTTCCTTTTCATGAACTGACTATACAGGGAGTGCAGAATTATTAGGCAAGTGGTATTTTTGAGGAATAATTTTATACAACACCATGTTCTCAATGAACCCAAACAACTCATTATATCAAAGCTGAATATTTTGGAAGTATTTTAGTTGTTTTTAGTTTAGCTATTTTGGGGGATATTGTTGTGCAGTATATACTGGGCATATTTTAGGCAACTTAACCAAAAACAAATTTATAACCCATTTCAATTTTTTTTACAGTGAAACCATATAACAAATCAACATTCACAAATTACATTCTGACATTAAAAACAAAACAAAAAAATCAGTGACCAATAACCACTTCTTTGCAAGGACACTCAAAAGCCGCCATCCTGGATCTGTCATGTTTTGATACTGTCCCATCACATTGCGTGCGCATCACCACGCCTCCCAACCTTTCAAGAGGTGTCTGTTTTCCCTCCTGTAAATCACAATTTGATGATGACCACAGGTTCTCAATGGGGTCAGATCAGGTGAACAAGTAGGCCATGTCATTAGTTTTTCTTCTTTATACCCTTTCTTGCCAGCCACCTGTGGATACTGAACGGTGTGATGGACATTGTCCTCAGAAAATCAGTTTTTCTTAAGGATGCAACTTCTTCCTGTACCACTCTTGCTGGCGTCTGGTCGGACGGAGCTCTCTGCCCTTACCAATCCAGCACGTGCCCATCCATCTGGGCCATCAGACTCACTCTCATTTCATCAGTCCATAAACCTTAGAAAAATCATCTTAGATGTTCTTGGCCCAGTCTTGACATTTCGCTTGTGTGTCTTGTTCTGGGTCGTCTTTCAGCCTTTCTGTCTCTGAGTATTGCACACTTGTGCTTTTGGGCACATCCAGTGATGTTGCAGCTTTGAATATGGCCACTGGTGGCAAGTGCAAAAAAAATCTGCAGCTGCACGCTTGACTTTTCTCATTCAAGGGCAGTTATTTTCACCTTTGTTTGTTCCACACAGCTTCTTGCGACCCTGTTGACTATTTTGATGAAACGCTTGATTGTTCGAATGATCACCTTCAGAACTTTGCAATTTTAAAGGGCGCATCCTCTGCAAGATTTCACAATATTTTTGACTTTTCTAAGCTGCAAGTCCTTCTTTTGACCCATTTTGCAAGGAAGAAGTTGCCTAATAATTATGCACACCTATAAGGTGTTGATGTCATTATCCAACCCTCTCTACAGAATTACCACCTAATATCTTAATTGGTATAGCTTTTCGAGCCTATCCTCTTGGAGTAGACAACTCATAAAGGAGATACGTGGGTCAAAATACTCATTTGCCTAATAATTCTGCACTCCCTGTAATAATTCATTCAGTCCGGGAACGTGTGTCAGGGTAACCCAGAGACAGCGGCAGATAATACATTGTGCATACAAGCCCGATAAAGAGAGATGGGCAAATTTTTTGACTAGCTGACTTTGTGAGCTGATTGCAAAGCCACTGAAAATGGTATCATCACCCAAATTGCTGGAGATGTAGAGAAGGGTTGTGGGAACATTGAAAAAAAAAAGGTTTTCTCTAACCCATGTAGTTTTTTGCATAAATTAAGTTCAAAGTCAAGGTTGGAGTTTTGACTTGACTTTGAACGTAATTATTGCAAAAACTATTTGTGTTAGAGCCATACTATTTTGTTTTGTAGTATAACCCCAACCCGTATCTACGTCTTTAGCAAGTTTAGTGATGATACCATGCCCAGGGACTTTGTAATTAACTTGAAATGGTCGAATTTAAAAAAAAAAAATTACAACATTTCTACGAGAGGAAAAAAACACGCGACTTGGCGACTTCTCTCAGGAATCATTGACTTGTGTATGAAGGCAAGTCATCGACTAGTTGGTTTTTCCATTAATGTCATAATATGTATAACATTTTATACTAACCCTTTAAGTGTGTTAGTGTAAGAAAAAAAAACTAATTATAGGATAAATACTGTTCTCACTTTTAGTATTGTAGAAGGGAAAGCAAACAATGGCTGAATGTAACTGAGAATCAAAAGCAAACTGTCTAGTGACAGTGTTCAGAAAACAATCATCTGGTTCCCTCAATTACATTTTATACAACCAACATCAGTCAGACTCAGTATATTTTACAGTGTCCTTGTGTAAAGTTACTAGACAATTACTGATGGCTGAACTGCCCACAGGGCGGACAGTTTGGTGGAAAACATGGATGTTCACCCTCCTTCTCGCCGGCGAGCAGTACGGGTGTTCGACCCGCCCCGTTTGCCAGCGAGAAGAAGATCTCTATTCTTCCTCCGGCAGGATCAGTACCTGCGAGATCGTGGCGGAGGAAGAATCTTTTCACTAGAAGTCAGTGACGTCACATCCAGCTCACTTAACCAGGAACTATACGTTCCAGGTACCGTTTTTTTCGATTCAAATTCTCCACCTAGAGACCTGCCTGATGTTCGGCCATCACTATAGACCAGTGGTGGGCAACTGAGTTCAAATGGAGGGCCACAAGTGCGGCCCTCTGCATCACTAAAGGGCCGCACATAACATCGATCCAGACCCCCCCCCCCTGACCTGGTTTCCCCGATCAACATTGAAAATGTTACTGATGTAGGAGCCAAAGTTGATTAGGAAAGCTGGGTCAGCGTGTGACCACTTCACAGGTGAGTTGCTATGCCCTGTGATTTAACAGTTAGGTTTTGGGGGCCACATGTGGAGGAACTAAGGGGGCCGCCAAACAACACCCAAAGGGCCGCATGCGGCCCCCGGGCCACAGGTTGGGCACCTAGGCTATAGACAATACAGTGTAGTGGATTATTGTTTTAAATGTCTAAACATTACTATGAAATTCCTGCTTTCTTGTTTCATTTGCAATGGTTGGAGATGATATACTTCTTTAGTAAATAAAGCCAGCTATACATGCAGAGATCCCTGAGCGATCCTCAATGACATCATCACACTGTCGTTCAGAGAACCGGCCATCCAAAGTATGCGATCGGCCAGAGAAAAATGTCTGTTCTCTGGTCAATCTTCATTTTGGGCCCCATGGATCCATTGCTCCAGGTGGGCAGCTGCAATCCACGGGCGATTTTACTAGTGTTGAGCTTGAATATTCCAATTGCGAATATATTCGACGGATATCGTCTATTTGAGAATTCGCAAATATTCGCGATATTATACATTGAGAAGCTTATGGCCATGCGTTGCAATTATATATTCACAACGCGAAAATAAATATATATGTGACCATTCATTTTACATACATTTTATGTATATATATTTTCGCAATGCATGGCCATAAACTGGAATTCAAATATCGAATTTTAGTAGAATTACTCTTTCTCTCCCCAGAGACCACCAAACTCCTGGTACACGCTCTCATCATCTCTTGTCTGGACTACTGTAACATCATCCTCTCTGGTCTCCCTCTAACAAAGCTGTCACCTCTTTAGTCCATCATGAGTGGTGCTGCTAGACTCATTCACTCCTCTAACCGCTCCTCATCTGCTGCTCCTCTCTGCAAATCTCTACACTGGCTTCCAGTTGTCAAGAGAATCAAATTCAAAGTTCTGCGCCTTGCTTTTAAATCACTCCAAACCTCCTGTCCTCCTTACAGCGTAATATGTTGGCGCTATATAAATAAATGATAATAATAATTATTTGTGAAAAATCGTAAATTCGAATATTGCCTATGTCGCTCACCACTAGATTTTTCTACCGATCAATGAGCCGGCTTTATTCCAATGTCTGTCTAAAGTGAAGGAGTCCTGGTGGGTACCTGCCCAATACCTACACAAAGTTTTATCTCTGATACTACTTCCTTCAAACCCATGACACTCTCAAAACTTCTGCTATGTGCACTTGTTTCAGAGCCATTTCAATCTAATTAGACAACTATAATTTGTAATAAGTATAATAAAGTAGGAAATGTTAACAATGGTAGCCCACATATTTTTATGGCATGTTTACTGTTTTAAAGGGTTTTTAAACTCTCTTGTCAAAACAAAGGCATCTGCGACATCCCGAAAGCTTGCTTCTCTAATGACTTCAGTTAGCCAATAAACGGTATCACTTGAACTCCAAACTTGTTGTATTTATCGATGGCTAACACGGTACAACACTCTACTATATATAAAAACGAAAAAATATTCCACTCTACAATACTTAAAGAAAGAGGACATTTTCTTTTTACAAAAGATAGCTTAAAAGCTGCGTTGAAAAATAAGAACAAATAAAATAAGTGCAAAGATGTAGGTGTATGTAGATGAGTTCATATTTTTATATGAGGATTCATTAACCTTCTAACATTATTGCTACTTCGCTGCATTTACGGTAAGAGAACCACTAGATGTCATTGTTCACCACCAGAAGCTACACACCTCTAACCGGATTTGAGGATTTGCTTGTCTTGTATTGCCGCATTGAAAATCAATAGATAGCAAATGCAGCAATTGTTACCTAGGATTAAAGTATTTAACTAATACGGGATTAACATCTCACAACATTGTAGATTTATGGAAAAGAATAAAGTTAAAGGAATTGAGATTCTACTCAGAAAGACCCATATTTGTTGTTTGGATTTAAGTTGGACCTGTATGGACTCTGTAAGTTTATACACATTGTCCCTTTGCTCTTTTGCTATGTTTAACCATTTAGATTAAATGCAAATTGGCTGCCCTTCCAGGTATATGAGAAGATGCTTTTTCAAATGTGACTGATCTATGTAGATAATTATTGAGATATTGAGTTAAGATGCAACACACAGGTACAGGTTATGACACAAGACGAGAAGAGGACCCTGCCCGATCGGGCTTACAATCTAATTGGTGATCAGCACCATCTCATGAGGGTGGATAAACATTTTTTAAGAATATGTAAGTATGAGAATACATGAGCAACACATGGGCTCATGTAAAAATTTCATTCTAACCCTCACGTAGTATCCCACTGTATTTTATCTGTATTCTTGCTGGTAACCTGCATCTGTTACCAGTATAATCCTGTATTTATGCACTGGGGCTTGTTTCCACTAGTGTGATTTGTCACGACTTCAAATTGCGCACGGCAATCGCGGGGGGTCACGCCCATTCATTTGCATGGGCTTCTCCCCACATAGGCAAATAACCACAAGCATGTGTCGTCTGATGAATTGGGTGCAATCATGCACAATCGTGGCCGATCGCTCTAGTGGGAACAAGCCCTTGCACTGCGTGCATCACTCATACATGTATATGGGAGACAATTGTGCTGCATTACCAAAAATGCATGCTGCAGGGTGTTTGCTATAAACGCAAGAGAGGGGGTTTAGTATAGGAACCTGTGTACCGTGTGCGACGCAAACAGTAGCCCTAAAGCAATGTGTATATGCCAAAGAATATAGACTGTGTTGACCAATAATAAACGCAGAAAGTTAATAACATGACTTTAGGCTTCTCTCTCAAATTTAGGGCTTGTCCCCACTTTAGCAATTTCTCGTGATTATAATTATGTATTTGATGGGGCTCATGCCAACAACAATTGTCCCTGAAAACTGTTCTCTATTCAATGATTTGAGAATTAGAGAATCAATTGGCATGATCAGGAGTGATCGGGCAGGGTTGGGCAAGATTTAATGCCCCCCCCCCAATTCCTACGTGCTTTACAGGTGATAGCGACCTCTGCGCCACAATTATAATCACAGGAGAACGCTAAAGTGGGGACAAGCTTTAGAGGTACAGAAAGGAAAACCGAGACATAAATATTTGAAAAAGAAAGCATTTTTTCTTTGATACACTGGAGTGATTATGGCTATTGTACAGTGTAAGTCAAACAGTGTACACTTAGCATTTTGTAGATTTGTGGGTGCATACAACTACACAATTACTTATAAAAACATTATAATCTTTCTTAAGACAATGAATAAAAAAACATAAAAACAAAAATTCCTAAAAACATAAGGACAATGCAACAGACATGCAAGATATGTCGCTAGGCACAGCATTTGTTGGTGCATCTATTGCACTATTATAATGTTTTAATGAATTTTGTTTTTGTAGTTTGCTTAAGAAAAGTGTCTTTAAGAATATTTGTGTAAGTGTAAGTGTGTAGTTATACACATGCTTTATGGAGGACCCATAACCCCCCAAATTCATAAGGAGAGATCTAAGAATAGGGCATCAGTTAGATTTCAGACTGAGGATTGACGCTGTCTGGGGGAACCCCCAGGCAGGTGACACCGGGCACCTATACACTAATGACTGGGTCTCCTCATCTCCCATACCTGTGCACCTTGTTCACCAGCAGTTGGTCTCCCCGACATGCCATCTTGGAGTAGACCCACAGTTTTAAATACATCAGTGAGTATAACAACAGGCTGCTGCTGACTGTTTTAACAAATGTTTCACAATGTCATGTTCAACTTAATTGTCCAAAGAATAGAACGCTCTCATGTTTGTTCTCTTAAACTGGGTACACACATGTAGATATGGGCTAGATCAATGACCGCTTCTACCTGGCCCATATCATATGCGGCCATCCCAGTTTTCATCAATAACTAATCAATCCCACTCGAAAACAAGGATATCGGTCATGACCGCAAATCACGACCAATGTTCGTTGGTTTGCAAGGAAACCCTGGGTCTCCATGCAAAGCATTGGCTGAGCTGGAGAGACAGCAGAGCTTTCTCTCCAGCTCCGCTGATATCTGATAGCAGTGTGATGACATCATCACACTGCCAGGAACATCGGACGGCTTCAATATTGAGTCGTGTGTTCCCTGCTTAAGAGACCGATACCCAACTGCTCAATGGTTCCTGATGAAGCCCCAGATGGATGACGAAACATGTAAAACGTGGGAGTCCAGGACCACTATTGGTGGGCTTCAACTTGTTAACCAAATCAATTGTATTGTTAAGGACTTATTAAACACCTATCAGGACTATTGTCTAATAGGCACTTTATGGAACTGGTCTCTATTTGGACTTTTTAACATTTTGTAGATTGATGTTTTAACTGAAATATCAGCCTGTTGACAATCTTTAAAGTCCCTGGTGGCTGGCCATCTCTTGCTTGTGTTGCCTTGAGGAGAACTCAAGTTCTTCCTGTTTGCCCCATATTCTTAGGTGTAGACTGCGTGACAAATCCCCACCATAGTGGGATAGAGGGGTGGTACACTAATTGTGGAGAAAAAGTGCAAAAGTCGACCCGTGTAGGACTTTAGATTGTGGAGATAGTGATCAGATTTAGGACAAATTATTGGATACCTTCTGCTACCTGTAAGTGTTAAAAAAAATTGTTGCATTTTCTTAAAATATTTATGTCCTATTGTTAATCCTTGTAACTTAGTGTATAAATGTGAGTCACAAAAATCTGAAGTCTAAAGAAGACTTCTTAAATGACCTCAGTGAGCCAGAAAGAATACCACTCCACTCTAAACTTTGCATTCATCGATAGCTATCACAGTACAACACATCCCTTAAGCCCTCCATACACATTTAGATCACTCCATATAATTCCCTTTAGATCTTCCAACAACTATGTCATAAAGTGACCTCCCTGATAGAATATATAGTGATTGGAAGGATTAGAAAGGTCCTCATATTACATTTATTATTATTATTAACATTTATTTACATAGCGCCAGCATATTACGCAGCGCTGTACAATACATTAGAGTGGAGATACAACACAGTATAACACACAGGTACAGGTAATGACACAGCAGGAGTAGAGGACCCTGCCCGGACGGGCTTACAATACATGTTTTTGGTAGAAGAAAAGTGGATTTTACAGAATTTGTATGGTACGATTGTAAGATGTATAGTGACCTTTAGAGATATATTAAATATACAGTATGTATCAATACCGGACCTCGTGGAATGGCATTGGCCAATCCTGTCCTTACCTATCAGACCAAAAGTACCTTGGACCTGTAAGCTTGTTTTATTTCTTCAAACATCATTCTTTAGTCAACAATAGCAGCAGAGTTTCTTTAGCGTAAAATTTTTATTTTATTTGTATAAAACAAAAAGCCATTGACTACCTGACCTTTAGGAAAGATATCTACCAGGTTACTTTGCCATGTGCTCAGAGCGGTGCAGAGGGTTAATGATCTGTCTTAAATACTGCTCTACAAAAACACTGATAGTGAAAACCATGAAGCTGACACTTGGCTTCTGAATAAATAAGCACTTCACCCTAGCCTGCCATAGCAGTGGAATACCCTGCCTCTTTAAAAACAAATAGTGATTTGTCATTCTGGAAGCCATTAATCATGTTGGCCTATAATACACAAGCAGATGCTGAGAAAACCTTATTTTCCCATTTACTAGGGCTGCAAGTTATCGACCAGGTGTCTCTCCAGGAAAGTTTCCTTATGATGTTGGTCTGCTACCTACGTATTAGTCTTTATAAGACAAAGCTGTTTGCATTGTTATCAAAGACCTCATTATTCTTGCTAACACCTGTGTAAAGTTTGAAGCTAAATGAAACTTCTATTTAATAACTTTCATAAAAAGAAGATGAGTTTCCAGTCAGGGAAGTGGGGACCGGTGGCAATAAATAGGAGATCTCTGTTCAGCTACAGATTCAAAGTCATGATCTGTTTATGTAAGTTTTAAAGAAAGTTGAAGGAGTGCATCACTTCAAATAAGAACCGCAGATGCGTAAACACCTTTCATTCTACATATCAGAGCATGCTAGTATCAGATCCCATTATGATCCCAGCTGTACTTTCCCTTTGAGGTTTTTCTGAACAATGAAGGTAATGCCTCCATTGACAATTTGTTCTGTTCCATTGTACTTCGATTTTTACTATTTAAGGCCAATTGTAATACTTCTAATAGTGGATGTTCAGATTGCAACAGAGCGTAGTATACATATCCTGTGTGCTTGCAATAAAGGCAGAGAGAATCAATATATTGTTAAAGCAGAATAGGTGTAATGACCCTTTGTTAAAGGAATGGTTATTTGAAAAAAAATCCTCATTCTGTCTGCTTTTCTACTCTGCTTAAAGTCAGTTATCCACTGCGTTTTCGTGGTGTTTGCGTCTTTTGCACTTATCCCTTTAACTTTGAATGGGCGCATACCATCAAAGTGTACTGCGGTTTACTGTCCCAGCCATGTCCACTGACCAATTTGCTCATTCTACATTTTTGTCTTTTATGCTCATGCTTGTGGATATCCTTTCCTGCCAAGTTAGCAGTTTCTTAAAGTGGTGCAGACCTTTGGAGACAAGTGATTGGCTTTCACTTGCCATGCTCTAGGGAGAGTAAAGCTGGGAACACACAGCTCGATATTGGAGCCGTTCGAGGTTCCCTGCAGTAAGATCGTGGTTTGCGGTCATGTCCAATATCCCCTTTTTTGAGCGGGATTGATTGGTCCTGCAAGAAAACAGGGATGGCCGCATATGATATGGGCCAGATAGATGGCCGTGAGCGTGCACGGCGCTCAAAGCGGCCATCGGTCTGGCCTATATCTACACATGTGTTCCCAGCTTCAAAGGGAAGGGAGAGTGATTGACACCTCACTGTGTCCTTTCCCATTGGAAACAGTTTGGCATGAGACAGGTTTGTTGGGATTTGCGATCTGTCCTGACGGCTCTCTGACACATAGATATCAACCCAACATGATCACAACAGATTGTTTAGGTCTTCAATTATCAAGTATGTGTATGAGCCTTTACAAAACCACAGAAGAGGGCAATAGGTGTGGCAAAAGTAATATACACTTTATTGTCAGTATTGGGATGGCTGCTTTTACATACAAATAAACTTAAATGACATACCATTCTTTTACTCTTTTAGAAAGACTTTCCAGAAGGTTTGTTAGATGTTTTGACCATTCAGGGCTTTGTGTGGGGGAATTATGTTCCTCCACACCAAGCTTGCTCATCCATGTCTTTGTGAATCTCTCTTTGTGCCATGGTGTAAAATCATGTTGGAACAGGAAGGGGACATCCCAAAACTGTTTCTACATACTTAGGAGCATGAAAAACCAAAATGTCTTGTTGTCCTTAAGCATTCATAGCTCCATTTACAAGAACCAAGGTGCCAAACCCAACACATGAAAGACAACCCCATACCATAATCCCCCCTACAACAAACGTTGGTACATTGCAGTCAGTCAAGTGGTGTTCTTCTGTAATTTTTCAAATACAGACTTGTCCATTAAATTGCCAGACAGAAAAGCATGGTTCATCATTCTGGACATCAATGGCAGCTGCTCTGTGGTCCATTGGCTGTGTGCTTTACACCACTGAAAAGTGCATTGCATTTGGTAATGCTAGGCTTGGATGTAGCTGCTTTGCCACGTAAACCTATACATTGAAGCCCTCTATGCACTATTGTTGAGCTAATCTATATTTTATGCAAAGTAAGAAAGTCTGTAGCTTTTCCCTCTGCAGAAAACTGGTGATTTCTGTACAAATACCCCTTTAGTTTGTGCTGCTCCTATTCTGAGATTTTCTACAGCTTTGTGAGCTGTTCTCAACTGTTTCCACTGATTAATCTACCACTATTAATAGCTCAGCATAGAATATTTAGCAGCAAGGAAGATTCATCAATGGATTTAATTACACAGATTTTATAAACCTGTGGCCTATGACCATGGATATGATTGTAACAGCGGAATGTATGGCAAAGCTGCCATACAGGAGATCGTGGTAGAGTACACTGTACTCCGCTGTGAATTCACAGCCTCCCTCCACTTCTCTACACAATGCCGATGTCAATTAGACGCTGGCAATGTGGACTGGGAAAAGCCATTAACATGGCGGACGCCGAAGACTCGGGCCAAAAGGAATCAGTGAGCATGCAGTGATGCAAAATCGCTGCAGGTTCACAGAGCACTGGCGATTACACCCAATCCTGGGGCCGTTTGTTCTAAGAACAAACTGTGACCGTAGTAAGTTCGGGTATAACGCCAGGGAGGTTAACACAGGTGAGATATCCCTTTGGGATCTTAGCAGATATTATTGGAGATTGATAAGATCAAACAGTTGTTAAAGCACTTTGTTTTATAAATATTTTATTTCTCCAAGAGGCATTAGGGTTTTTTTTTCAGTGGATGTTTTTCATTAATAAAAATCTACATTTATACTAATACAAAAACATAATAATTTATTCAAATCTAGTCATGTCATTAGATTCTGAAATATCATCATGACTCTACAAGCTTTGGTTGGTTGTCAGTCCCCTTGGCATGTTTTAGGTCTTAAGGGTCTTTTAAAGTGCAATTTTTGGGGGAATTTTTTTCTTTCCTTGGTGAAGGGTCTATATCCTGTTGCATTCTATTGCCAATTGATTTAACTTTTTTACATGTACAGTTGTATCAGTAATGGCCAAACATCGTCTGTGTCTGCCCGCGAACTGGTGGATTGGACTTTAACAAAAGTCAGACATCCGCCTGTTCGCGGGGAATTTGAATCTGGCGTGGAATATGAATTGGAGCTATACCGAAATATATATATATATAAGTATATGGAATATGGAACGTACAGTTCTTTGGTCGGATGTCACTTCCTGCCTGAGCGCAATAAAGCACTAGAGATCGGGGGTCTCTAGTGAGAATAATTATTCCTCTGGCCTGTCCAGGCGCGTAACGGCTGGACAGGAGGAAGAAGGGGGTGGCTGGAGGAAGAAGGGGGTGGGTTGAACGCCCTTACTGTTTGCCGGCGAGAAGAAAAGCAAATATACACACGGCGGACAGTTCGGCCATCACTATTGCCTATACATTATTGCCTATATATTATTGTTAGACTAGGGCTTATTTCTGACCTATGGCTTTTATTTTAAGAATATTTTCAAACTGACAACAGTTGAACACATCAGTTCAATGTGTTGTATCAGGATCACTTGTAATATCAGCAGTCTTAATAGTCTGAACTGAAGCACATGCAATAGGGTGGCAAAAAAGGACAGAAGGCTGTAGAAAGTGATCTGGCACCCAATGCCAGAAAAAATTATGAAAAAGATCCTTTTTGGTAGGTTCCCCAGGTATTTTTTCTATCAAAGATTTTAAATTGTTAAAACGTTTTTCGTGTTTTCGTTGTATGAGATTTTCTATAATTAGCCATCTATTTTGTGGCCATATGCCCCACAAAGAAAGTTTAGCCAATTCAGATGTAGGATATCACAGATGGAGCCATAATTAATTTTACACACACATTCATCACTATAGGAGGTTGTCTAATAATCATTGTTAGTGTGCATCCCAACAAATATAACATGAAAATGTTAGAACAGCAGCAGATCATGAGTTAAAGCACAGCGAGCATCTACATCTGTGAGTATTTCATAAACTTGCAGTTATCACCATCGGAAAATTGCATACTGCCCAGCAAGTGTTTCAAATAATCGAGTTATTTTCCGTCACTGAATTCTACCTCACTGCAAGTCTATGCAGGACTGTAGGTGAGAAGAAAAACAATCCAGAACTTTGATTTAAAAGCAAATATAGCGTCTTTTGTATGGCGGCTCCCTCGCTTTATTAAAGAGAAATACTTTGCACAAGGTTACGTGAAAGTTTTCAATAGATGTCTGTAATCCTTTAGAAAATGACTTGCTTTGAAGAATCTAATATCTTGAGTATGTTTTGAGAATATTCATTTAAATTTTTCGGAAAACTTCTAAAGGATTTTGCTAGATCTTTCGCTTGCCAAGTGTGTACTGTTTCATAACATATTTGTATATAGAATATTCCATAATTGCTTGACTATTATGATTCATAAGGGCACCAAGAACCAGTGTTTTTTTTTATCTGCCCTTAACCTCCCTAGCGATATGCCCGAAGTCGAAAGGACGCTGCAATTATCGATACTCCCGAACTGACTTTGGGCACATCATGGGAGCTCACCTGCTCCGCCGCCGCCATCTTCTCCCTTCTTCTCCGTCTCCTTCCGGGTCCCGGAGTGACGTGTGACGTCACGGAGGTGGGACCCGGTCTTAAAGAAAAAAAAATATTTTTTTTCTTTTTTTAAATCTTTTTTTTTTACTTTTGAGCTGGATTATAGAAATGCCATTCTATAATCCAGCTCAAAGTGGATCCCGCTAGCAGAAACGCTCGCGCTGAGCGTTTCTGCTAGATGGATCTTACTTCCGCTGCACACGAGCCGATCCGAAAATAGCCGAGGTCTCCGGCTATCTCCGTGATCTGCGCTCGTGTGCCGATGACGTCATCGGCCGGCGGGAGATTTAAAGGTACAGAAAATTATTTTTTTCTTAGATTTGTTTTTTCATTTTTTTACATTTGTTTTTATTTTGATTGGATTGGATAAATGTTTTATAAATGTTTTATCCAATCCAAATAAAAAAAACAAGTGTAAACTTATACAAAAAAAAAAATAATTTTTTCCCCCCAAAATTTTTTTTTTCTGTACCTCTAAAGCCGGCCATAGCGATTCAATCTGTGGCCGATTTTGCGAATGATCACCATGCGCATTCGAGGTGATCGCTTGGTGATCAATCGCAAAATGATGCCGCACACCTGGAGCAACCGTTCGTACTCGCACAAAACTTTGATCAGCCAGAGAACAAACGTTTTTCTCTGGTCGATCACCAGTACTTTGAATGGGGACAAGGGTCCCCATCCAAAGTATTGGTTGTCAAATCGTAAATGGTGTATTTCGAACGATTGATCATGGCATGATGATGTCTTCATGCCTAGGCCGATTGTTCGATAAACGCCCGCCAAGCATAGTGTCTATGGCTGGTTTAACCTCCCTAGCGTTACGCCCGAAGCAAGTACTGGCGCAGTCTGATCGTGAATCAAACTGCGCCCGTGCCGGAATCAGGTGCAACCGCTGGCTCTCTGTGTGCCTGCAGCATTTCTACAAAGCTGCAGGCACACAGAGCCTTTCCTCCCCCATCGGCGTCATCGGTGACGCTGATGGGGGCAGAAAGGCAAAACACTGTATCACTTTTGGTACAGAAATCTGCACCTCAGTGAACCGCCAGGGAGGTTAAGCGATGCATTGACCTACAGATGGCCGCACATTGCATATTAAACTATGGGACTGAGATTACTGAGAAGAAAAATATTTATGTTAAGCTATTGCACATTACATAGATGTAATAGATTACATTATATTATTAATATTATTGGAAAAGATCTTTCTTTAAGAAACCAATTTGAAGTAACAGGCTAATCATCCCTAGCCTATACAGGTGAATCACCTGGAGAGTTTTATTAAATGTTGTTTTCAGCCAAAATAACAATATTATTATGCATGTCCATGCTCTATATGTTGTCAATTTATTTGTATTGCTCTAGGGCAGCATTTTCAATGGATATTTCTGACAACTGAAACTGGAAGAAAGTAATGGCACTGCATCTAGCATTAGTTTTTCTCTCTATAGCACTCTAGTAGAGACCTGCTTTAACAATTTGGCTTCCATAGTAAACAGCAGCAGGTTGGCACACCATTGACTGATTGGTTTATATATATCTTGAACAAACTATAGGTCTCCCTAAGCTTCTGAATTTACCTATGATTTTGTGCCACGCCCCAAAACTATAAAAAAAAACATAAAAAGGGGCAGAGACCAGCAGGGTTTTTAAGGCACATAGAAATGAAGCATATCCAATAGCAAAAAAGGTCTTTATTAAATCTGACCATATATATATATAAAAACATTCAACAATACATCAAAACATACAAATGTACAAAGAATATATATATATATATATATATATATATATATATATATATATATATGACTAATAAACACACAACAAAAAGATATTATTACCAGGGGTGCACATAAGTTGTACCATGGTACTCAAAAGTGGCCAAAAACTAGCTATGCGTACCTGCATTATTGTTACAAAGCTTATATGCGTACTAACAACTTGGAGGCACTCCGTGTCTGGGCGGCCACAGCTCAATGTTAAATGTATACAATTTATGTCACTTGGATAACTGCAGGGAAATATAAATAACTATGAAAGGCTGCAGTTAGGGGTGTGAAATTGTGAATGTAAATGAATAACCCCCAAAAAAAGATTGGACTTCTAAGGGTGTTGGAGATCTGGGGGACTAAAGTCAGCATATATAAGGGTAAAATCTGACAAGAGAAAACTACTGTGTTACAGCTGGAATATGACTATGAAAGGTTGACATTTGGACTGCAGGTAGTCTCAGGGGTTATTTACTAAGCCAGAAAATGTCAGGGTTGTACTACTGAGGTATGAGATCTGGAGGTTCTAACATGTAGTAGTTTGAGAGTAACATTTGACACAAAGCCAGCTGTTGACCTGTGGATGGAGACAGCTAATTGAAGGCTCAATCAGGAACTGGGAGGTCCATCTGCAGCAGAACCTACCATGCAGGAGACTGGCGCAGAGTGAGAAAGACCATCCTACATACCAAAACACCAAACACCATCTCCTGGTACTCATCTGAGGAGGTCACTAAAAAAATGTGCACCCCTGCTTATAACATAATTGCTGTTGCCCTAATATCACTAAATGCCATGCTTACCTGTGCCCATCGATGTTTGATCATATATACAGTCAAGCCCATAATTATTTTGACTGAAAGTTACTTTTATTCAACCAACAAGTAATTTTTTGACGGGAAATGACATAGGTGTCTCCCAAAATATAATAAGATGATGTACAAGAGGCATTTTTATGGAAAAAAAGCTTTTATTTACATTTGAGCAAAAAGTGTCATGTCCAAAATTATTCATAATATTGACAAACTGTTGCAGTCTCTGGGAAAATCTATACCATTCCAATTAGTCCAAGCTGTTCTAAAGCATCCTAATTACCCTGATTTATTGGAAACAGCTATTTTAATCAACTCAACAGGTGAAAAATAGCAGCTCTCAGCAGTTGGTTTGTGGACAGTCATGGCTAAGACAAAGGAGCTCAGTGAGGACCTGCAGCTCCACCTTGTGGCTGCTCACAAGTCAGGAAAGGGCAACAATGTTTTCAAGTTCCAGTGGCTACAGTGCAAAGTATTTTTAAAAAATACAAGATGTTCCGCACTGTGGAAAATCTCAGAGGACGTGGTTGGAAGCCAGTGACACCTGTGACAGTGACAGTGACAGTGACACCTGTGCTGGCCAGGAGGATAGTGAGAGGTGAAAAAGAATCCATGGATCACCACCAAGGCCTTCCTGGTCAATCTTGGCTCTGCTGGTGGCAATGTCTCAAGGCAGACAATCCAATGGACAATGCACACTGCTGGGTTCCACGGATGCAGACCAAGGAGGACGCCACTTCTCCAGATAAGGCACACAAAAGCTCTCTTGGCATTTGCAAATGCTCATCTGGACAAAAAAGACTTCTGGTCTTCTGTGTTATGGTCAGATGAAAAAAAGGAATTGTTTGGTCACAATGATGTTTCCTTTATTTGGCATAAAAAAGGAGAAGCCTTCAACCCTAAGAACACCATCCCCACTGTCAAACATGGTGGAGGGAACCTAATGCTTTGGGGGTGTATTTTCAGCCAATGGACCAGGGAGCCTAGTTACAGTAAACGGCACCATGAAAAAAGAGCAATACATGAGGATTCTCAACAACATCAGGCAGTCTGCAGAGAAAGTCCGGTGGAAAGTGTACACACACCTGCCTTTCTATCAGCTTGAACCACTCTGGCCATTCTCCTCTGACCTCTGGCACCAATAAGGCATTTGCACCCACAGAACTGGATGTTTCCCCTTTTTTGAACTGTTCTCTCTATACTCTAGAGATGGTTGTGCGTGACAATCCCAGAAGTAGTTTCTGAAATACTCAGAGCAGCCCGTCTGAGGACCACCTATCCAACTGCAAATTATGATCAGCCAATCCCATAGTGGCAACTCAATGCATTTAGGTACGTTGACATGGTCAAGATGAACCGCTGCAGTTCAAAACCAGCTTCATAATAGGGAAGAAAGGTGATTTAAGTTACTTTCAACGTGGCATGGTTGTTGGTGCCAGACGGGCTGGTCTGAGTATTTCAGAAATTGCTGATCTTCTGGTATTGTCACGCACAACCATCTCTAGGATTTACAGAGAATGGTCCGAAAAAGGGGAAACATTCAGTGAATGGCATTTCTGTGGGTGCAAATGCCTTTTTGATGCCAGAGGTCAGGGGAGAATGGCCAGAGTGGTTCAAGCTGATAGAAAAGCAACATTAGCTCACTATAACCACTTGTTACAACCAAGGTACACAGAAGAGCATCTCTGAATGCACAACACGTCGAACCTTGAGGCAGATGGGCTACAGCAGCAAAAGACCACACCGGGTACCACTCCTGTCAGCTAAGAACAGGAAACCAAGGCTACAATTCTCACAAAAGTCGAACATAAGCCTGATATTTCGACTTAAATCGTAACTTTGATAACTTTTGATTTGTTGTGCCGCTATATTGCATGCGAATATCACCATTTTTGAATGTTATTTGAAATTTTCGCATGCGAGAGTGATTGGAAAAATCGCATTGCAAAATTATTTCAAAAATCTGCATACGCAAAACTTGCGTATGCAAAATTCGCATGGTGGTAGCTAAATTTGTCAGCTTATTGCAAAGCCCTTGAAAATGGTACTCTCACAAAAATTGGAGTTGTAGAGAAGGGTTGGGGAAATATTTAAAAACAATAAGTTTTGCTCTAACATGTCAAGTTTGTGTATACATTGGGTTCAAATTTAACCAAAAATTTTTTACTTTTGATATTTTAACTTGACTTTGAACTTAATTTATGTAAAAACTCTTTGTGTAAGAGCAACACATTTCCTTTTTATAGTATATCCTGAACCCTTCTTTACATCACCAGAAAGTTTGGTAAAGATATCTTGCTCAGGGGCTTTACAATCAACTCACAAATTTGAACTGGTCGAATTTTCAAAAACAAATCTACCATCTCTACTTATCACCTAGGCCAGGGGTCGGCAAAGTGGGGCTCCCAAGCCATATTTGGTTCTCTAGCCCCTTCTGTCTGGCTCTTTCTGCTAGAGCTAGGTTTTAACACCAATTTTAAAATGTTTCCCCTATGTCCTTGCAGCACCCTTTCCACCCCACCCCTGCATCAGAGCCAGTGAAGTGGACTATTTTGCCCTTCTGCTTCACTGGCTCATAAACCTGGCCCCCAACAATTACCTGTTAGTGCCGTCCGATTGCCATTCCTTTTAACAGTAAGTGACAACATTGCTATTCCTTCTGACAGTGAGTGACACCATTGCCATCCTCCTTACAGTGAGTGACACCATTGCCATTACTTCTAGCAGTGAGTGACAACATTGCCATTCCTTCTGACGATGAGTGACAACATTGTCATTTCTTCTGACAGTGAGTGAATAATTAATATTGTTATTCTAAGTTGTATCTAGGAGTTATATCCGTAAATTAGAGCATGCGTACTATTGCCATCATCCCGAAA